>OY744482.1:117164247-117866009 GCA_963556165.1 Tipula helvola
GGAGAACATTTGCAGATTTTCGATTTTTGTGGCTCTGAATTTGTGGGCTATAGTTCAGTTGATTTTAAAAAAATTGAATTTTCCACGAAACGTGTAGAAATATTCGATCGATCCAAATGGCCATTGGAATGACAATTACAGGTCTCAACTCCTATGTATAGAGGTATCAATCATCGAAATCGGAGCACATTTGCAGATTTTAGATTTTTGTGGCTCTGAATTTGTGGGCTATAGTTCAGTCGATTTTCAAAAAATTGAATTTTCCACGAAACGTGTAGAAATATTCGATCGATCTAAATGGCCATTGGTATGACAATTACAGGTCTCAACGCCTATTGATAGAGGTATCAATCATCGAAATCGGAGCACATTTGCAGATTGTCGATTTTTATGGCTCTGAATTTGTGGGCTATAGTTCAGTTGATTTTTAAAAAAATTGAATTTTCCACGGAACGTGTAGAAATATTCGTCCGATCCAAATGGCCGTTGGTGTGACAATTACAGGTCTCAACGCCTATTGATAGAGGTATCAATCATCGAAATCGGAGCACATATGCAGATTTTCGATTTTTGTGGCTCTGAATTTGTGGGCTATAGTTCAGTTGATTTTAAAAAAATTCAATTTTCCACGAAACGTGTAGAAATATTCGATCGATCCAAATGGCCATTTGATATGACAATTACAGGTTTCAACGCTTATTGATAGAGGTATCAATCATCGAAATCGGAGCACATATGCAGATTTTCGATTTTTGTGGCTCTGAATTTGTGGGCTATAGTTCAGTTGATTTTCAAAAAAATTGAATTTTCCACGAAATGTGTAGAAATATTCGATCGATCTAAATGGCCATTGGTATGACAATTACAGGTCTCAACGCCTATTGATAGAGGTATCAATCATCGAAATCGGAGCACATTTGCAGATTTTAGATTTTTATGGCTCTGAATTTGTAGGCTATAGTTCAGTTGATTTTTAAAAAAATTGAATTTTCCACGGAACGTGTAGAAATATTCGTCCGATCCAAATGGCCGTTGGTGTGACAATTACAGGTCTCAACGCCTATTGATAGAGGTATCAATCATCGAAATCGGAGCACATATGCAGATTTTCGATTTTTGTGGCTCTGAATTTGTGGGCTATAGTTCAGTTGATTTTTAAAAAAATTGAATTTTCCACGAAACGTGTAGAAATATTCGATCGATCCAAATGGCCATTGGAATGACAATTACAGGTCTCAACTCCTATGTATAGAGGTATCAATCATCGAAATCGGAGCACATTTGCAGATTTTCGAGTTTTGTGGCTCTGAATTTGTGGGCTATAGTTCAGTCGATTTTCAAAAAAATTGAATTTTCCACGAAACGTGTAGAAATATTCGATTGATCCAAATGGCCATTTGATATGACAATTACAGGTTTCAACGCTTATTGATAGAGGTATCAATCATCGAAATCGGAGCACATATGCAGATTTTCGATTTTTGTGGCTCTGAATTTGTGGGCTATAGTTCAGTTGATTTTCAAAAAAATTGAATTTTCCACGAAATGTGTAGAAATATTCGATCGATCTAAATGGCCATTGGTATGACAATTACAGGTCTCAACGCCTATTGATAGAGGTATCAATCATCGAAATCGGAGCACATATGCAGATTTTCGATTTTTGTGGCTCTGAATTTGTGGGCTATAGTTCAGTTGATTTTTAAAAAAATTGAATTTTCCACGAAACGTGTAGAAATATTCGATCGATCCAAATGGCCATTGGAATGACAATTACAGGTCTCAACTCCTATGTATAGAGAATAGAGGTATCAATCATCGAAATCGGAGCACATTTGCAGATTTTCGAGTTTTGTGGCTCTGAATTTGTGGGCTATAGTTCAGTCGATTTTCAAAAAAATTGAATTTTCCACGAAACGTGTAGAAATATTCGATCGATCTAAATGGCCATTGGTATGACAATTACAGGTCTCAACGCCTATTGATAGAGGTATCAATCATCGAAATCGGAGAACATTTGCATATTTTCGATTTTTGTGGCTCTGAATTTGTGGGCTATAGTTCAGTTGATTTTCAAAAAAATTGAATTTTCCACGAAATGTGTAGAAATATTCGATCGATCTAAATGGCCATTGGTATGACAATTACAGGTCTCAACGCCTATTGATAGAGGTATCAATCATCGAAATCGGAGAACATTTGCAGATTTTCGATTTTTGTGGCTCTGAATTTGTGGGCTATAGTTCAGTTGATTTTTTAAAAAATTGAATTTTCCACGGAACGTGTAGAAATATTCGTCCGATCCAAATGGCCGTTGGTGTGACAATTACAGGTCTCAACGCTTATTGATAGAGGTATCAATCATCGAAATCGGAGAACATTTGCAGATTTTCGATTTTTGTGGCTCTGAATTTGTGGGCTATAGTTCAGTTGATTTTCAAAAAAATTGAATTTTCCACGGAACGTGTAGAAATATTCGTCCGATCCAAATGGCCGTTGGTGTGACAATTACAGGTTTCAACGCTTATTGATAGAGGTATCAATCATCGAAATCGGAGCACATATGCAGATTTTCGATTTTTGTGGCTCTGAATTTGTGGGCTATAGTTCAGTTGATTTTCAAAAAAATTGAATTTTCCACGAAATGTGTAGAAATATTCGATCGATCTAAATGGCCATTGGTATGACAATTACAGGTCTCAACGCCTATTGATAGAGGTATCAATCATCGAAATCGGAGAACATTTGCAGATTTTCGATTTTTGTGGCTCTGAATTTGTGGGCTATAGTTCAGTTGATTTTCAAAAAAATTGAATTTTCCACGAAATGTGTAGAAATATTCGATCGATCTAAATGGCCATTGGTATGACAATTACAGGTCTCAACGCCTATTGATAGAGGTATCAATCATCGAAATCGGAGAACATTTGCAGATTTTCGATTTTTGTGGCTCTGAATTTGTGGGCTATAGTTCAGTTGATTTTTAAAAAAATTGAATTTTCCACGGAACGTGTAGAAATATTCGTCCGATCCAAATGGCCGTTGGTGTGACAATTACAGGTCTCAACGCTTATTGATAGAGGTATCAATCATCGAAATCGGAGAACATTTGCAGATTTTCGATTTTTGTGGCTCTGAATTTGTGGGCTATAGTTCAGTCGATTTTCAAAAAAATTGAATTTTCCACGAAACGTGTAGAAATAGTCGACCGATCCAAATGGCCGTTTTAATGACAATTACAGGTCTCAACGCCTATTGATAGAGGTATCAATCATCGAAATCGGAGAACATTTGCAGATTTTAGGTTTTTATGGCTCTGAATTTGTGGGCTATAGTTCAGTTGATTTTCAAAAAAATTGAATTTTCCACGAAATGTGTAGAAATATTCGACCGATCCAAATGGCCGTTGGTGTGACAATTACAGGTCTCAACGCCTATTGATAGAGGTATCAATCATCGAATTTGGAGCACATTTGCAGATTTTCGAATTTTGTGGCTCTGAATTTGTGGGTTTAGTTGATTTTTAAAAAAATTGAATTTTCCACGAAACGTGTAGAAATATTCGACCGATCCGAGTGGCCATTGGTATGACAGTTACAGGTCTCAACGCCTATTGATAGAGGCATCAATCATCGAAATCGGAGCACATTTGCAGATTTTAGATTTTTATGGCTCTGAATTTGTGGGCTATAGTTCAGTTGATTTTCAAAAAAATTGAATTTTCCACGAAACGTGTAGAAATATTCGACCGATCCAAATGGCCATTGGTATGGCAATTACAGGTCTCAACGTCTATTGATAGAGGTATCAATCATCGAAATCGGAGAACATTTGCAGATTTTCGAATTTTGTGGCTCTGAATTTGTGGGCTATAGTTCAGTTGATTTTCAAAAAAATTGAATTTTCCACGAAACGTGTAGAAATATTCGACCGATCCAAATGGCCGTTTGTATGACAATTACGGGTCTCAACGCCTATTGATAGAGGTATCAATCATCGAAATCGGAGAACATTTGCAGATTTTAGATTTTTATGGCTCTGAATTTGTGGGCTATAGTTCAGTTGATTTTCAAAAAATTTGAATTTTCCACGGAACGTGTAGAAATATTCGACCGATCCAAATGGCCGTTTGTATGACAATTACAGGTCTCAACGCCTATTGATAGAGGCATCAATCATCGAAATCGGAGAACATTTGCAGATTTTTGAATTTTGTGGCTCTGAATTTGTGGGCTATAGTTCAGTTGATTTTTAAAAAAATTGAATTTTCCACGGAACGTGTACAAATATTCGATCGATCCAAATGGCCATTGGTGTGACAATTACAGGTCTCAACGCCTATTGATAGAGGTATCAATCATCGAAATCGGAGCACATTTGCAGATTTTCGATTTTTGTGGCTCTGAATTTGTGGGTTCAGTTGATTTTTAAAAAAATTGAATTTTCCACGGAACGTGTAGAAATATTCGACCGATCCAAATGGCCATTTGGTATGACAATTACAGGTCTCAACGCCTATTGACAGAGGTATCAATCATCGAAATCGGAGCACATATGCAGATTTTCGATTTTTGTGGCTCTGAATTTGTGGGCTATAGTTCAGTCGATTTTCAAAAAAATTGAATTTTCCACGAAATGTGTAGAAATATTCGATCGATCTAAATGGCCATTGGTATGACAATTACAGGTCTCAACGCCTATTGATAAAGGTATCAATCATCGAAATCGGAGAACATTTGCAGATTTTCGATTTTTGTGGCTCTGAATTTGTGGGCTATAGTTCAGTTGATTTTCAAAAAAATTGAATTTTCCACGAAATGTGTAGAAATATTCGATCGATCCAAATGGCCATTGGTATGACAATTACAGGTCTCAACGCCTATTGATAGAGGTATCAATCATCGAAATCGGAGAACATTTGCAGATTTTCGATTTTTGTGGCTCTGAATTTGTGGGCTATAGTTCAGTCGATTTTCAAAAAAATTGAATTTTCCACGAAACGTGTAGAAATATTCGATCGATCCAAATGGCCATTTGGTGTGACAATTACAGGTTTCAACGCTTATTGATAGAGGTATCAATCACCGAAATCGGAGCACATTTGCAGATTTTCGATTTTTGTGGCTCTGAATTTGTGGGCTATAGTTCAGTTGATTTTCAAAAAAATTGAATTTTCCACGAAATGTGTAGAAATATTCGATCGATCTAAATGGCCATTGGTATGACAATTACAGGTCTCAACGCCTATTGATAGAGGTATCAATCATCGAAATCGGAGAACATTTGCAGATTTTCGATTTTTGTGGCTCTGAATTTGTGGGCTATAGTTCAGTCGATTTTCAAAAAAATTGAATTTTCCACGAAATGTGTAGAAATATTCGATCGATCTAAATGGCCATTGGTATGACAATTACAGGTCTCAACGCCTATTGATAAAGGTATCAATCATCGAAATCGGAGAACATTTGCAGATTTTCGATTTTTGTGGCTCTGAATTTGTGGGCTATAGTTCAGTTGATTTTCAAAAAAATTGAATTTTCCACGAAATGTGTAGAAATATTCGATCGATCCAAATGGCCATTGGTATGACAATTACAGGTCTCAACGCCTATTGATAGAGGTATCAATCATCGAAATCGGAGAACATTTGCAGATTTTCGATTTTTGTGGCTCTGAATTTGTGGGCTATAGTTCAGTCGATTTTCAAAAAAATTGAATTTTCCACGAAACGTGTAGAAATATTCGATCGATCCAAATGGCCATTTGGTGTGACAATTACAGGTTTCAACGCTTATTGATAGAGGTATCAATCACCGAAATCGGAGCACATTTGCAGATTTTCGATTTTTGTGGCTCTGAATTTGTGGGCTATAGTTCAGTTGATTTTCAAAAAAATTGAATTTTCCACGAAATGTGTAGAAATATTCGTCCGATCTAAATGGCCATTGGTATGACAATTACAGATCTCAACGCCTATTGATAGAGGTATCAATCATCGAAATCGGAGCACATTTGCAGATTTTCGATTTTTGTGGCTCTGAATTTGTGGGCTATAGTTCAGTCGATTTCCAAAAAAATTGAATTTTCCACGAAATATGTAGAAATATTCGATCGATCCAAATGGCCATTGGTATGACAATTACAGGTCTCAACGCCTATTGATAGAGGTATCAATCATCGAAATCGGAGAACATTTGCAGATTTTCGATTTTTGTGGCTCTGAATTTGTGGGCTATAGTTCAGTCGATTTTCAAAAAAATTGAATTTTCCACGAAACGTGTAGAAATATTCGATCGATCCAAATGGCCATTTGGTGTGACAATTACAGGTTTCAACGCTTATTGATAGAGGTATCAATCACCGAAATCGGAGCACATTTGCAGATTTTCGATTTTTGTGGCTCTGAATTTGTGGGCTATAGTTCAGTTGATTTTCAAAAAAATTGAATTTTCCACGAAATGTGTAGAAATATTCGATCGATCTAAATGGCCATTGGTATGACAATTACAGGTCTGAACGCCTATTGATAGAGGTATCAATCATCGAAATCGGAGAACATTTGCAGATTTTCGATTTTTGTGGCTCTGAATTTGTGGGCTATAGTTCAGTTGATTTTTAAAAAAATTGAATTTTCCACGGAACGTGTAGAAATATTCGTCCGATCCAAATGGCCGTTGGTGTGACAATTACAGGTCTCAACGCCTATTGATAGAGGTATCAATCATCGAAATCGGAGCACATATGCAGATTTTCGATTTTTGTGGCTCTGAATTTGTGGGCTATAGTTCAGTTGATTTTTAAAAAAATTGAATTTTCCACGAAACGTGTAGAAATATTCGATCGATCCAAATGGCCATTGGAATGACAATTACAGGTCTCAACTCCTATGTATAGAGGTATCAATCATCGAAATCGGAGCACATTTGCAGATTTTAGATTTTTGTGGCTCTGAATTTGTGGGCTATAGTTCAGTCGATTTTCAAAAAAATTGAATTTTCCACGAAACGTGTAGAAATATTCGATCGATCTAAATGGCCATTGGTATGACAATTACAGGTTTCAACGCTTATTGATAGAGGTATCAATCATCGAAATCGGAGCACATTTGCAGATTTTCGATTTTTGTGGCTCTGAATTTGTGGGCTATAGTTCAGTTGATTTTCAAAAAAATTGAATTTTCCACGAAATGTGTAGAAATATTCGATCGATCTAAATGGCCATTGGTATGACAATTACAGGTCTCAACGCCTATTGATAGAGGTATCAATCATCGAAATCGGAGAACATTTGCAGATTTTCGATTTTTGTGGCTCTGAATTTGTGGGCTATAGTTCAGTTGATTTTTAAAAAAATTGAATTTTCCACGGAACGTGTAGAAATATTCGTCCGATCCAAATGGCCGTTGGTGTGACAATTACAGGTCTCAACGCCTATTGATAGAGGTATCAATCATCGAAATCGGAGCACATATGCAGATTTTCGATTTTTGTGGCTCTGAATTTGTGGGCTATAGTTCAGTTGATTTTTAAAAAAATTGAATTTTCCACGGAACGTGTAGAAATATTCGTCCGGTCCAAATGGCCGTTGGTATGACAATTACAGGTCTCAACGCCTATTGATAGAGGTATCAATCATCGAAATCGGAGCACATTTGCAGATTTTCGATTTTTGTGGCTCTGAATTTGTGGGCTATAGTTCAGTTGATTTTCAAAAAAATTGAATTTTCCACGAAACGTGTAGAAATAATCGACCGATCCAAATGGCCGTTTGTATGACAATTACAGGTCTCAACGCCTATTGATAGAGGTATCAATCATCGAAATCGGAGCACATTTGCAGATTTCCGATTTTTGTGGCTCTGAATTTGTAGGCTATAGTTCAGTTGATTTTCAAAAAAATTGAATTTTCCACGGAACGTGTAAAAATATTCGACCGATCCAAATGGCCGTTTGTATGACAATTACAGGTCTCAACGCCTATTGATAGAGGTATCAATCATCGAAATCGGAGCACATTTGCAGATTTTCGATTTTTATGGCTCGAATTTGTGGGCTATAGTTCAGTTGATTTTTAAAAAAAATTGAATTTTCCACGAAACGTGTAGAAATAATCGACCGATCCAAATGGCCGTTTGTATGACAATTACAGGTCTCAACGCCTATTGATAGAGGTATCAATCATCGAAATCGGAGCACATTTGCAGATTTTAGATTTTTATGGCTCTGAATTTGTAGGCTATAGTTCAGTTGATTTTTAAAAAAATTGAATTTTCCACGGAACGTGTAGAAATATTCGTCCGATCCAAATGGCCGTTGGTGTGACAATTACAGGTCTCAACGCCTATTGATAGAGGTATCAATCATCGAAATCGGAGCACATATGCAGATTTTCGATTTTTGTGGCTCTGAATTTGTGGGCTATAGTTCAGTTGATTTTAAAAAAATTGAATTTTCCACGAAACGTGTAGAAATATTCGATCGATCCAAATGGCCATTGGAATGACAATTACAGGTCTCAACTCCTATGTATAGAGGTATCAATCATCGAAATCGGAGCACATTTGCAGATTTTAGATTTTTGTGGCTCTGAATTTGTGGGCTATAGTTCAGTCGATTTTCAAAAAAATTGAATTTTCCACGAAACGTGTAGAAATATTCGATCGATCTAAATGGCCATTGGTATGACAATTACAGGTCTCAACGCCTATTGATAGAGGTATCAATCATCGAAATCGGAGCACATTTGCAGATTGTCGATTTTTATGGCTCTGAATTTGTGGGCTATAGTTCAGTTGATTTTTAAAAAAATTGAATTTTCCACGGAACGTGTAGAAATATTCGTCCGATCCAAATGGCCGTTGGTGTGACAATTACAGGTCTCAACGCCTATTGATAGAGGTATCAATCATCGAAATCGGAGCACATATGCAGATTTTCGATTTTTGTGGCTCTGAATTTGTGGGCTATAGTTCAGTTGATTTTTAAAAAAATTGAATTTTCCACGAAACGTGTAGAAATATTCGATCGATCCAAATGGCCATTGGAATGACAATTACAGGTCTCAACTCCTATGTATAGAGGTATCAATCATCGAAATCGGAGCACATTTGCAGATTTTAGATTTTTGTGGCTCTGAATTTGTGGGCTATAGTTCAGTCGATTTTCAAAAAAATTGAATTTTCCACGAAACGTGTAGAAATATTCGATCGATCTAAATGGCCATTGGTATGACAATTACAGGTTTCAACGCTTATTGATAGAGGTATCAATCATCGAAATCGGAGCACATATGCAGATTTTCGATTTTTGTGGCTCTGAATTTGTGGGCTATAGTTCAGTTGATTTTCAAAAAAATTGAATTTTCCACGAAATGTGTAGAAATATTCGATCGATCTAAATGGCCATTGGTATGACAATTACAGGTCTCAACGCCTATTGATAGAGGTATCAATCATCGAAATCGGAGCACATTTGCAGATTTTAGATTTTTATGGCTCTGAATTTGTAGGCTATAGTTCAGTTGATTTTTAAAAAAATTGAATTTTCCACGGAACGTGTAGAAATATTCGTCCGATCCAAATGGCCGTTGGTGTGACAATTACAGGTCTCAACGCCTATTGATAGAGGTATCAATCATCGAAATCGGAGCACATATGCAGATTTTCGATTTTTGTGGCTCTGAATTTGTGGGCTATAGTTCAGTTGATTTTTAAAAAAATTGAATTTTCCACGAAACGTGTAGAAATATTCGATCGATCCAAATGGCCATTGGAATGACAATTACAGGTCTCAACTCCTATGTATAGAGGTATCAATCATCGAAATCGGAGCACATTTGCAGATTTTCGAGTTTTGTGGCTCTGAATTTGTGGGCTATAGTTCAGTCGATTTTCAAAAAAATTGAATTTTCCACGAAACGTGTAGAAATATTCGATCGATCCAAATGGCCATTTGATATGACAATTACAGGTTTCAACGCTTATTGATAGAGGTATCAATCATCGAAATCGGAGCACATATGCAGATTTTCGATTTTTGTGGCTCTGAATTTGTGGGCTATAGTTCAGTTGATTTTCAAAAAAATTGAATTTTCCACGAAATGTGTAGAAATATTCGATCGATCTAAATGGCCATTGGTATGACAATTACAGGTCTCAACGCCTATTGATAGAGGTATCAATCATCGAAATCGGAGCACATATGCAGATTTTCGATTTTTGTGGCTCTGAATTTGTGGGCTATAGTTCAGTTGATTTTTAAAAAAATTGAATTTTCCACGAAACGTGTAGAAATATTCGATCGATCCAAATGGCCATTGGAATGACAATTACAGGTCTCAACTCCTATGTATAGAGAATAGAGGTATCAATCATCGAAATCGGAGCACATTTGCAGATTTTCGAGTTTTGTGGCTCTGAATTTGTGGGCTATAGTTCAGTCGATTTTCAAAAAAATTGAATTTTCCACGAAACGTGTAGAAATATTCGATCGATCTAAATGGCCATTGGTATGACAATTACAGGTCTCAACGCCTATTGATAGAGGTATCAATCATCGAAATCGGAGAACATTTGCAGATTTTCGATTTTTGTGGCTCTGAATTTGTGGGCTATAGTTCAGTTGATTTTCAAAAAAATTGAATTTTCCACGAAATGTGTAGAAATATTCGATCGATCTAAATGGCCATTGGTATGACAATTACAGGTCTCAACGCCTATTGATAGAGGTATCAATCATCGAAATCGGAGAACATTTGCAGATTTTCGATTTTTGTGGCTCTGAATTTGTGGGCTATAGTTCAGTTGATTTTTTAAAAAATTGAATTTTCCACGGAACGTGTAGAAATATTCGTCCGATCCAAATGGCCGTTGGTGTGACAATTACAGGTCTCAACGCTTATTGATAGAGGTATCAATCATCGAAATCGGAGAACATTTGCAGATTTTCGATTTTTGTGGCTCTGAATTTGTGGGCTATAGTTCAGTTGATTTTCAAAAAAATTGAATTTTCCACGGAACGTGTAGAAATATTCGTCCGATCCAAATGGCCGTTGGTGTGACAATTACAGGTTTCAACGCTTATTGATAGAGGTATCAATCATCGAAATCGGAGCACATATGCAGATTTTCGATTTTTGTGGCTCTGAATTTGTGGGCTATAGTTCAGTTGATTTTCAAAAAAATTGAATTTTCCACGAAATGTGTAGAAATATTCGATCGATCTAAATGGCCATTGGTATGACAATTACAGGTCTCAACGCCTATTGATAGAGGTATCAATCATCGAAATCGGAGAACATTTGCAGATTTTCGATTTTTGTGGCTCTGAATTTGTGGGCTATAGTTCAGTTGATTTTCAAAAAAATTGAATTTTCCACGAAATGTGTAGAAATATTCGATCGATCTAAATGGCCATTGGTATGACAATTACAGGTCTCAACGCCTATTGATAGAGGTATCAATCATCGAAATCGGAGAACATTTGCAGATTTTCGATTTTTGTGGCTCTGAATTTGTGGGCTATAGTTCAGTTGATTTTTAAAAAAATTGAATTTTCCACGGAACGTGTAGAAATATTCGTCCGATCCAAATGGCCGTTGGTGTGACAATTACAGGTCTCAACGCTTATTGATAGAGGTATCAATCATCGAAATCGGAGAACATTTGCAGATTTTCGATTTTTGTGGCTCTGAATTTGTGGGCTATAGTTCAGTCGATTTTCAAAAAAATTGAATTTTCCACGAAACGTGTAGAAATAGTCGACCGATCCAAATGGCCGTTTTAATGACAATTACAGGTCTCAACGCCTATTGATAGAGGTATCAATCATCGAAATCGGAGAACATTTGCAGATTTTAGGTTTTTATGGCTCTGAATTTGTGGGCTATAGTTCAGTTGATTTTCAAAAAAATTGAATTTTCCACGGAACGTGTAGAAATATTCGACCGATCCAAATGGCCGTTGGTGTGACAATTACAGGTCTCAACGCCTATTGATAGAGGTATCAATCATCGAATTTGGAGCACATTTGCAGATTTTCGAATTTTGTGGCTCTGAATTTGTGGGTTTAGTTGATTTTTAAAAAAATTGAATTTTCCACGAAACGTGTAGAAATATTCGACCGATCCGAGTGGCCATTGGTATGACAGTTACAGGTCTCAACGCCTATTGATAGAGGCATCAATCATCGAAATCGGAGCACATTTGCAGATTTTAGATTTTTATGGCTCTGAATTTGTGGGCTATAGTTCAGTTGATTTTCAAAAAAATTGAATTTTCCACGAAACGTGTAGAAATATTCGACCGATCCAAATGGCCATTGGTATGGCAATTACAGGTCTCAACGTCTATTGATAGAGGTATCAATCATCGAAATCGGAGAACATTTGCAGATTTTCGAATTTTGTGGCTCTGAATTTGTGGGCTATAGTTCAGTTGATTTTCAAAAAAATTGAATTTTCCACGAAACGTGTAGAAATATTCGACCGATCCAAATGGCCGTTTGTATGACAATTACGGGTCTCAACGCCTATTGATAGAGGTATCAATCATCGAAATCGGAGAACATTTGCAGATTTTAGATTTTTATGGCTCTGAATTTGTGGGCTATAGTTCAGTTGATTTTCAAAAAATTTGAATTTTCCACGGAACGTGTAGAAATATTCGACCGATCCAAATGGCCGTTTGTATGACAATTACAGGTCTCAACGCCTATTGATAGAGGCATCAATCATCGAAATCGGAGAACATTTGCAGATTTTTGAATTTTGTGGCTCTGAATTTGTGGGCTATAGTTCAGTTGATTTTTAAAAAAATTGAATTTTCCACGGAACGTGTACAAATATTCGATCGATCCAAATGGCCATTGGTGTGACAATTACAGGTCTCAACGCCTATTGATAGAGGTATCAATCATCGAAATCGGAGCACATTTGCAGATTTTCGATTTTTGTGGCTCTGAATTTGTGGGTTCAGTTGATTTTTAAAAAAATTGAATTTTCCACGGAACGTGTAGAAATATTCGACCGATCCAAATGGCCATTTGGTATGACAATTACAGGTCTCAACGCCTATTGACAGAGGTATCAATCATCGAAATCGGAGCACATTTGCAGATTTTCGTTTTTTGTGGCTCTGAATTTGTGGGCTATAGTTCAGTTGATTTTCAAAAAAATTGAATTTTCCACGAAATGTGTAGAAATATTCGATCGATCTAAATGGCCATTGGTATGACAATTACAGGTCTCAACGCCTATTGATAGAGGTATCAATCATCGAAATCGGAGAACATTTGCAGATTTTCGATTTTTGTGGCTCTGAATTTGTGGGCTATAGTTCAGTCGATTTTCAAAAAAATTGAATTTTCCACGAAATGTGTAGAAATATTCGATCGATCTAAATGGCCATTGGTATGACAATTACAGGTCTCAACGCCTATTGATAAAGGTATCAATCATCGAAATCGGAGAACATTTGCAGATTTTCGATTTTTGTGGCTCTGAATTTGTGGGCTATAGTTCAGTTGATTTTCAAAAAAATTGAATTTTCCACGAAATGTGTAGAAATATTCGATCGATCCAAATGGCCATTGGTATGACAATTACAGGTCTCAACGCCTATTGATAGAGGTATCAATCATCGAAATCGGAGAACATTTGCAGATTTTCGATTTTTGTGGCTCTGAATTTGTGGGCTATAGTTCAGTCGATTTTCAAAAAAATTGAATTTTCCACGAAACGTGTAGAAATATTCGATCGATCCAAATGGCCATTTGGTGTGACAATTACAGGTTTCAACGCTTATTGATAGAGGTATCAATCACCGAAATCGGAGCACATTTGCAGATTTTCGATTTTTGTGGCTCTGAATTTGTGGGCTATAGTTCAGTTGATTTTCAAAAAAATTGAATTTTCCACGAAATGTGTAGAAATATTCGTCCGATCTAAATGGCCATTGGTATGACAATTACAGATCTCAACGCCTATTGATAGAGGTATCAATCATCGAAATCGGAGAACATTTGCAGATTTTCGATTTTTGTGGCTCTGAATTTGTGGGCTATAGTTCAGTTGATTTTCAAAAAAATTGAATTTTCCACGAAATGTGTAGAAATATTCGTCCGATCTAAATGGCCATTGGTATGACAATTACAGATCTCAACGCCTATTGATAGAGGTATCAATCATCGAAATCGGAGAACATTTGCAGATTTTCGATTTTTGTGGCTCTGAATTTGTGGGCTATAGTTCAGTCGATTTCCAAAAAAATTGAATTTTCCACGAAATATGTAGAAATATTCGATCGATCCAAATGGCCATTGGTATGACAATTACAGGTCTCAACGCCTATTGATAGAGGTATCAATCATCGAAATCGGAGAACATTTGCAGATTTTCGATTTTTGTGGCTCTGAATTTGTGGGCTATAGTTCAGTCGATTTTCAAAAAAATTGAATTTTCCACGAAACGTGTAGAAATATTCGATCGATCCAAATGGCCATTTGGTGTGACAATTACAGGTTTCAACGCTTATTGATAGAGGTATCAATCACCGAAATCGGAGCACATTTGCAGATTTTCGATTTTTGTGGCTCTGAATTTGTGGGCTATAGTTCAGTCGATTTCCAAAAAAATTGAATTTTCCACGAAATATGTAGAAATATTCGATCGATCCAAATGGCCATTGGTATGACAATTACAGGTCTCAACGCCTATTGATAGAGGTATCAATCATCGAAATCGGAGAACATTTGCAGATTTTCGATTTTTGTGGCTCTGAATTTATGGGCTATAGTTCAGTTGATTTTCAAAAAAATTGAATTTTCCACGAAACGTGTAGAAATATTCGTCCGATCTAAATGGCCATTGGTATGACAATTACAGGTCTCAACGCCTATTGATAGAGGTATCAATCATCGAAATCGGAGAACATTTGCAGATTTTCGATTTTTGTGGCTCTGAATTTGTGGGCTATAGTTCAGTTGATTTTCAAAAAAATTGAATTTTCCACGAAATGTGTAGAAATATAAGATCGATCTAAATGGCCATTGGTATGACAATTACAGGTCTCAACGCCTATTGATAGAGGTATCAATCATCGAAATCGGAGAACATTTGCAGATTTTCGATTTTTGTGGCTCTGAATTTGTGGGCTATAGTTCAGTCGATTTTTAAAAAAATTGAATTTTCCACGGAACGTGTAGAAATATTTGTCCGATCCAAATGGCCGTTGGTGTGACAATTACAGGTCTCAACGCCTATTGATAGAGGTATCAATCATCGAAATCGGAGCACATATGCAGATTTTTGAATTTTGTGGCTCTGAATTTGTGGGCTATAGTTCAGTTGATTTTTAAAAAAATTGAATTTTCCACGAAACGTGTAGAAATATTCGATCGATCCAAATGGCCATTGGAATGACAATTACAGGTCTCAACTCCTATGTATAGAGGTATCAATCATCGAAATCGGAGAACATTTGCAGATTTTCGATTTTTGTGGCTCTGAATTTGTGGGCTATAGTTCAGTTGATTTTCAAAAAAATTGAATTTTCCACGAAATGTGTAGAAATATTCGATCGATCCAAATGGCCATTGGTATGACAATTACAGGTCTCAACGCCTATTGATAGAGGTATCAATCATCGAAATCGGAGAACATTTGCAGATTTTCGATTTTTGTGGCTCTGAATTTGTGGGCTATAGTTCAGTCGATTTTCAAAAAAATTGAATTTTCCACGAAACGTGTAGAAATATTCGATCGATCCAAATGGCCATTTGGTGTGACAATTACAGGTTTCAACGCTTATTGATAGAGGTATCAATCACCGAAATCGGAGCACATTTGCAGATTTTCGATTTTTGTGGCTCTGAATTTGTGGGCTATAGTTCAGTTGATTTTCAAAAAAATTGAATTTTCCACGAAATGTGTAGAAATATAAGATCGATCTAAATGGCCATTGGTATGACAATTACAGGTCTCAACGCCTATTGATAGAGGTATCAATCATCGAAATCGGAGAACATTTGCAGATTTTCGATTTTTGTGGCTCTGAATTTGTGGGCTATAGTTCAGTTGATTTTCAAAAAATTGAATTTTCCACGAAATGTGTAGAAATATTCGTCCGATCTAAATGGCCATTGGTATGACAATTACAGGTCTCAACGCCTATTGATAGAGGTATCAATCATCGAAATCGGAGAACATTTGCAGATTTTCGATTTTTGTGGCTCTGAATTTGTGGGCTATAGTTCAGTCGATTTTCAAAAAAATTGAATTTTCCACGAAATGTGTAGAAATATTCGATCGATCTAAATGGCCATTGGTATGACAATTACAGGTCTCAACGCCTATTGATAGAGAGGTATCAATCATCGAAATCGGAGAACATTTGCAGATTTTCGATTTTTGTGGCTCTGAATTTGTGGGCTATAGTTCAGTTGATTTTCAAAAAAATTGAATTTTCCACGAAATGTGTAGAAATATTCGATCGATCTAAATGGCCATTGGTATGACAATTACAGGTCTCAACGCCTATTGATAAAGGTATCAATCATCGAAATCGGAGAACATTTGCAGATTTTCGATTTTTGTGGCTCTGAATTTGTGGGCTATAGTTCAGTTGATTTCAAAAAAATTGAATTTTCCACGAAATGTGTAGAAATATTCGATCGATCCAAATGGCCATTGTATGACAATTACAGGTCTCAACGCCTATTGATAGAGGTATCAATCATCGAAATCGGAGAACATTTGCAGATTTTCGATTTTTGTGGCTCTGAATTTGTGGGCTATAGTTCAGTCGATTTTCAAAAAAGTTGAATTTTCCACGAAACGTGTAGAAATATTCGATCGATCCAAATGGCCATTTGGTGTGACAATTACAGGTTTCAACGCCTATTGATAGAGGTATCAATCATCGAAATCGGAGCACATTTGCAGATTTTCGATTTTTGTGGCTCTGAATTTGTGGGCTATAGTTCAGTTGATTTTCAAAAAAATTGAATTTTCCACGGAACGTGTAGAAATAGTTGACCGACCCAAATGGCCGTTTGTATGACAATTACAGGTCTCAACGCCTATTGATAGAGGTATCAATCATCGAAATCGGAGAACATTTGCAGATTTTAGATTTTTGTGGCTCTGAATTTGTGGGCTATAGTTCAGTTGATTTTCAAAAAAATTGAATTTTCCACGGAACGTGTAGAAATATTCGTCCGATCCAAATGGCCGTTTGTGGAACAATTACAGGTCTCAACGCCTATTGATAGAGGTATCAATCATCGAAATCGGAGAACATTTGCAGATTTTAGATTTTTATGGCTCTGAATTTGTGGGCTATAGTTCAGTTGATTTTCAAAAAAATTGAATTTTCCACGGAACGTGTAGAAATATTCGACCGATCCGAGTGGCCATTGGTATGACAATTACAGGTCTCAACGCCTATTGATAGAGGTATCAATCATCGAAATCGGAGAACATTTGCAGATTTTAGATTTTTATGGCTCTGAATTTGTGGGCTATAGTTCAGTTGATTTTTAAAAAAATTGAATTTTCCACGAAACGTGTAGAAATATTCGACCGATCCGAGTGGGCCATTGGTATGACAGTTACAGGTCTCAACGCCTATTGATAGAGGCATCAATCATCGAAATCGGAGAACATTTGCAGATTTTTGAATTTTGTGGCTCTGAATTTGTGGCTATAGTTCAGTTGATTTTCAAAAAAATTGAATTTTCCACGAAACGTGTAGAAATATTCGACCGATCCAAATGGCCGTTTGTTGGACAATTACAGGTCTCAACGCCTATTGATAGAGGTATCAATCATCGAAATCGGAGAACATTTGCAGATTTTAGATTTTTATGGCTCTGAATTTGTGGGCTATAGTTCAGTTGATTTTCAAAAAAATTGAATTTTCCACGAAACGTGTAGAAATAGTTGACCGACCCAAATGGCCGTTTGTATGACAATTACAGGTCTCAACGCCTATTGATAGAGGTATCAATCATCGAAATCGGAGAACATTTGCAGATTTTAGATTTTTGTGGCTCTGAATTTGTGGGCTATAGTTCAGTTGATTTTCAAAAAAATTGAATTTTCCACGGAACGTGTAGAAATATTCGTCCGATCCAATGGCCGTTTGTGGAACAATTACAGGTCTCAACGCCTATTGATAGAGGTATCAATCATCGAAATCGGAGAACATTTGCAGATTTTAGATTTTTATGGCTCTGAATTTGTGGGCTATAGTTCAGTTGATTTTCAAAAAAATTGAATTTTCCACGGAACGTGTAGAAATATTCGACCGATCCGAGTGGCCATTGGTATGACAATTACAGGTCTCAACGCCTATTGATAGAGGTATCAATCATCGAAATCGGAGAACATTTGCAGATTTTAGATTTTTATGGCTCTGAATTTGTGGGCTATAGTTCAGTTGATTTTCAAAAAATTGAATTTTCCACGGAACGTGTAGAAATATTCGACCGATCCGAGTGGCCATTGGTATGACAATTACAGGTCTCAACGCCTATTGATAGAGGTATCAATCATCGAAATCGGAGAACATTTGCAGATTTTAGATTTTTATGGCTCTGAATTTGTGGGCTATAGTTCAGTTGATTTTTAAAAAAATTGAATTTTCCACGAAACGTGTAGAAATATTCGACCGATCCGAGTGGCCATTGGTATGACAGTTACAGGTCTCAACGCCTATTGATAGAGGCATCAATCATCGAAATCGGAGAACATTTGCAGATTTTTGAATTTTGTGGCTCTGAATTTGTGGCTATAGTTCAGTTGATTTTCAAAAAAATTGAATTTTCCACGAAACGTGTAGAAATATTCGACCGATCCAAGTGGCCGTTTGTTGGACAATTACAGGTCTCAACGCCTATTGATAGAGGTATCAATCATCGAAATCGGAGAACATTTGCAGATTTTAGATTTTTATGGCTCTGAATTTGTGGGCTATAGTTCAGTTGATTTTCAAAAAAATTGAATTTTCCACGAAACGTGTAGAAATAGTTGACCGACCCAAATGGCCGTTTGTATGACAATTACAGGTCTCAACGCCTATTGATAGAGGTATCAATCATCGAAATCGGAGAACATTTGCAGATTTTAGATTTTTGTGGCTCTGAATTTGTGGGCTATAGTTCAGTTGATTTTCAAAAAATTGAATTTTCCACGGAACGTGTAGAAATATTCGTCCGATCCAAATGGCCGTTTGTGGAACAATTACAGGTCTCAACGCCTATTGATAGAGGTATCAATCATCGAAATCGGAGAACATTTGCAGATTTTAGATTTTTATGGCTCTGAATTTGTGGGCTATAGTTCAGTTGATTTTTAAAAAAATTGAATTTTCCACGAAACGTGTAGAAATATTCGACCGATCCGAGTGGCCATTGGTATGACAGTTACAGGTCTCAACGCCTATTGATAGAGGCATCAATCATCGAAATCGGAGAACATTTGCAGATTTTTGAATTTTGTGGCTCTGAATTTGTGGCTATAGTTCAGTTGATTTTCAAAAAAATTGAATTTTCCACGAAACGTGTAGAAATATTCGACCGATCCAAATGGCCGTTTGTTGGACAATTACAGGTCTCAACGCCTATTGATAGAGGTATCAATCATCGAAATCGGAGAACATTTGCAGATTTTAGATTTTTATGGCTCTGAATTTGTGGGCTATAGTTCAGTTGATTTTCAAAAAAATTGAATTTTCCACGAAACGTGTAGAAATAGTTGACCGACCCAAATGGCCGTTTGTATGACAATTACAGGTCTCAACGCCTATTGATAGAGGTATCAATCATCGAAATCGGAGAACATTTGCAGATTTTAGATTTTTGTGGCTCTGAATTTGTGGGCTATAGTTCAGTTGATTTTCAAAAAAATTGAATTTTCCACGGAACGTGTAGAAATATTCGTCCGATCCAAATGGCCGTTTGTGGAACAATTACAGGTCTCAACGCCTATTGATAGAGGTATCAATCATCGAAATCGGAGAACATTTGCAGATTTTAGATTTTTATGGCTCTGAATTTGTGGGCTATAGTTCAGTTGATTTTTAAAAAAATTGAATTTTCCACGAAACGTGTAGAAATAATCGACCGATCCAAATGGCCATTTGGTATGACAATTACAGGTCTCAACGCCTATTGATAGAGGTATCCATCATCGAAATCGGAGAACATTTGCAGATTTTAGATTTTTATGGCTCTGAATTTGTGGGCTATAATTCAGTTGATTTTCAAAAAAATTGAATTTTCCACGAAACGTGTAGAAATATTCGACCGATCCAAATGGCCGTTTGTTGGACAATTACAGGTCTCAACGCCTATTGATAGAGGTATCAATCATCGAAATCGGAGAACATTTGCAGATTTTAGATTTTTATGGCTCTGAATTTGTGGGCTATAGTTCAGTTGATTTTCAAAAAAATTGAATTTTCCACGAAACGTGTAGAAATAGTTGACCGACCCAAATGGCCGTTTGTATGACAATTACAGGTCTCAACGCCTATTGATAGAGGTATCAATCATCGAAATCGGAGAACATTTGCAGATTATAGGTTTTTATGGCTCTGAATTTGTGGGCTATAGTTCAGTTGATTTTCAAAAAAGTTGAATTTTCCACGGAACATGTAGAAATATTCTACCGATCCAAATGGCCGTTGGTGTTACAATTACAGGTCTCAACGCCTATTGATAGGGGTATCAATCATCGAAATTGGAGCACATTTGCAGATTTCCGAATTTTGTGGCTCTGAATTTGTGGGCTATAGTTCAGTTGATTTTTAAAAAAATTGAATTTTCCACGGAACGTGTAGAAATATTCGACCGATCCAAATGGCCGTTTGTATGACAATTACAGGTCTCAACGCCTATTGATAGAGGCATCAATCATCGAAATCGGAGAACATTTGCAGATTATAGGTTTTTATGGCTCTGAATTTGTGGGCTATAGTTCAGTTGATTTTCAAAAAAGTTGAATTTTCCACGGAACATGTAGAAATATTCTACCGATCCAAATGGCCGTTGGTGTTACAATTACAGGTCTCAACGCCTATTGATAGAGGTATCAATCATCGAAATCGGAGAACATTTGCAGATTTTAGATTTTTATGGCTCTGAATTTGTGGGCTATAGTTCAGTTGATTTTCAAAAAAATTGAATTTTCCACGGAACGTGTAGAAATATTCGACCGATCCGAGTGGCCATTGGTATGACAGTTACAGGTCTCAACGCCTATTGATAGAGGCATCAATCATCGAAATCGGAGAACATTTGCAGATTTTTGAATTTTGTGGCTCTGAATTTGTGGCTATAGTTCAGTTGATTTTTAAAAAAATTGAATTTTCCACGGAACGTGTAGAAATATTCGACCGATCCAAATGGCCATTTGGTATGACAATTACAGGTCTCAACGCCTATTGATAGAGGTATCAATCATCGAAATCGGAGCACATTTGCAGATTTTCGATTTTTGTGGCTCTGAATTTGTGGGCTATAGTTCAGTCGATTTTCAAAAAAATTGAATTTTCCACGGAACGTGTAGAAATATTCGACCGATCCGAGTGGCCATTGGTATGACAGTTACAGGTCTCAACGCCTATTGATAGAGGCATCAATCATCGAAATCGGAGAACATTTGCAGATTTTTGAATTTTGTGGCTCTGAATTTGTGGCTATAGTTCAGTTGATTTTTAAAAAAATTGAATTTTCCACGGAACGTGTAGAAATATTCGACCGATCCAAATGGCCATTTGGTATGACAATTACAGGTCTCAACGCCTATTGATAGAGGTATCAATCATCGAAATCGGAGCACATTTGCAGATTTTCGATTTTTATGGCTCTGAATTTGTGGGCTATAGTTCAGTTGATTTTCAAAAAAATTGAATTTTCCACGGAACGTGTAGAAATATTCGACCGATCCGAGTGGCCATTGGTATGACAGTTACAGGTCTCAACGCCTATTGATAGAGGCATCAATCATCGAAATCGGAGAACATTTGCAGATTTTTGAATTTTGTGGCTCTGAATTTGTGGCTATAGTTCAGTTGATTTTTAAAAAAATTGAATTTTCCACGGAACGTGTAGAAATATTCGACCGATCCAAATGGCCATTTGGTATGACAATTACAGGTCTCAACGCCTATTGATAGAGGTATCAATCATCGAAATCGGAGCACATTTGCAGATTTTCGATTTTTGTGGCTCTGAATTTGTGGGCTATAGTTCAGTCGATTTTCAAAAAAATTGAATTTTCCACGGAACGTGTAGAAATATTCGACCGATCCGAGTGGCCATTGGTATGACAGTTACAGGTCTCAACGCCTATTGATAGAGGCATCAATCATCGAAATCGGAGAACATTTGCAGATTTTTGAATTTTGTGGCTCTGAATTTGTGGCTATAGTTCAGTTGATTTTTAAAAAAATTGAATTTTCCACGGAACGTGTAGAAATATTCGACCGATCCAAATGGCCATTTGGTATGACAATTACAGGTCTCAACGCCTATTGATAGAGGTATCAATCATCGAAATCGGAGCACATTTGCAGATTTTCGATTTTTGTGGCTCTGAATTTGTGGGCTATAGTTCAGTCGATTTTCAAAAAAATTGAATTTTCCACGGAACGTGTAGAAATATTCGACCGATCCGAGTGGCCATTGGTATGACAGTTACAGGTCTCAACGCCTATTGATAGAGGCATCAATCATCGAAATCGGAGAACATTTGCAGATTTTTGAATTTTGTGGCTCTGAATTTGTGGCTATAGTTCAGTTGATTTTTAAAAAAATTGAATTTTCCACGGAACGTGTAGAAATATTCGACCGATCCAAATGGCCATTTGGTATGACAATTACAGGTCTCAACGCCTATTGATAGAGGTATCAATCATCGAAATCGGAGCACATTTGCAGATTTTCGATTTTTATGGCTCTGAATTTGTGGGCTATAGTTCAGTTGATTTTCAAAAAAATTGAATTTTCCACGGAACGTGTAGAAATATTCGACCGATCCGAGTGGCCATTGGTATGACAGTTACAGGTTTCAACGCCTATTGATAGAGGCATCAATCATCGAAATCGGAGAACATTTGCAGATTTTTGAATTTTGTGGCTCTGAATTTGTGGCTATAGTTCAGTTGATTTTTAAAAAAATTGAATTTTCCACGGAACGTGTAGAAATATTCGACCGATCCAAATGGCCATTTGGTATGACAATTACAGGTCTCAACGCCTATTGATAGAGGTATCAATCATCGAAATCGGAGCACATTTGCAGATTTTCGATTTTTATGGCTCTGAATTTGTGGGCTATAGTTTAGTTGATTTTCAAAAAAATTGAATTTTCCACGGAACGTGTAGAAATATTCGACCGATCCGAGTGGCCATTGGTATGACAGTTACAGGTCTCAACGCCTATTGATAGAGGCATCAATCATCGAAATCGGAGAACATTTGCAGATTTTTGAATTTTGTGGCTCTGAATTTGTGGCTATAGTTCAGTTGATTTTTAAAAAAATTGAATTTTCCACGGAACGTGTAGAAATATTCGACCGATCCAAATGGCCATTTGGTATGACAATTACAGGTCTCAACGCCTATTGATAGAGGTATCAATCATCGAAATCGGAGAACATTTGCAGATTTTTGAATTTTGTGGCTCTGAATTTGTGGCTATAGTTCAGTTGATTTTTAAAAAAATTGAATTTTCCACGGAACGTGTAGAAATATTTGATCGTTCCAAATGACCATTTGGTATGACAATTACAGGTTTCAACGCCTATTGACAGAGGTATCAATCATCGAAATCGGAGCACATTTGCAGATTTTCGATTTTTATGGCTCTGAATTTGTGGGCTATAGTTCAGTTGATTTTCAAAAAAATTGAATTTTCCACGAAACGTGTAGAAATATTCGACCGATCCAAATGGCCATTGGTATGGCAATTACAGGTCTCAACGTCTATTGATAGAGGTATCAATCATCGAAATCGGAGAACATTTGCAGATTTTCGATTTTTGTGGCTCGGAATTTGTGGGCTATAGTTCAGTTGATTTTTAAAAAAATTAAATTTTCCACGGAACGTGTAGAAATATTCGACCGATCCAAATGGCCGTTTGTATGACAATTACAGGTTTCAACGCCTACTGATAGAGGTATCAATCATCGAAATCGGAGAACATTTGCAGATTTTAGATTTTTGTGGCTCTGAATTTGTGGGCTATAGTTCAGTTGATTTTTAAAAAAATTGAAATTTCCACGGAACGTGTAGAAATATTCGACCGATCCAAATGGCCGTTTGTATGACAATTACAGGTCTCAACGCCTATTGATAGAGGTATCAATCATCGAAATCGGAGCACATTTGCAGATTTTCGATTTTTATGGCTCTGAATTTGTGGGCTATAGTTCAGTTGATTTTTAAAAAAATTGAAATTTCCACGGAACGTGTAGAAATATTCGACCGATCCAAATGGCCGTTTGTATGACAATTACAGGTCTCAACGCCTATTGGTAGAGGTATCAATCATCGAAATCGGAGAACATTTGCAGATTTTAGATTTTTGTGGCTCTGAATTTGTGGGCTATAGTTCAGTTGATTTTCAAAAAAATTTAATTTTCCACGAAACGTATAGAAATATTCGATCGATCCAAATGGCCATTTGGTATAACAATTACAGGTTTCAACACCTATTGATAGAGGTATCAATCATCGAAATCGGAGAACATTTGCAGATTTTCGATTTTTGTGGCTCTGAATTTGTGGGCTATAGTTCAGTTGATTTTCAAAAAAATTTAATTTTCCACGGAACGTGTAGAAATATTCGATCGATCCAAATGGCCATTTGGTATAACAATTACAGGTTTCAACGCCTATTGATAGAGGTATCAATCATCGAAATCGGAGAACATTTGCAGATTTTCGATTTTTGTGGCTCGGAATTTGTGGGCTATAGTTCAGTTGATTTTCAAAAAAATTTAATTTTCCACGAAACGTGTAGAAATATTCGATCGATCCAAATGGCCATTTGGTATAACAATTACAGGTTTCAACGCCTATTGATAGAGGTATCAATCATCGAAATCGGAGAACATTTGCAGATTTTCGATTTTTATGGCTCTGAATTTGTGGGCTATAGTTCAGTTGATTTTTAAAAAAATTGAAATTTCCACGGAACGTGTAGAAATATTCGACCGATCCAAATGGCCGTTTGTATGACAATTACAGGTCTCAACGCCTATTGATAGAGGTATCAATCATCGAAATCGGAGCACATTTGCAGATTTTCGATTTTTATGGCTCTGAATTTGTGGGCTATAGTTCAGTTGATTTTTAAAAAAATTGAAATTTCCACGGAACGTGTAGAAATATTCGACCGATCCAAATGGCCGTTTGTATGACAATTACAGGTCTCAACGCCTATTGGTAGAGGTATCAATCATCGAAATCGGAGAAAATTTGCAGATTTTAGATTTTTGTGGCTCTGAATTTGTGGGCTATAGTTCAGTTGATTTTCAAAAAAATTTAATTTTCCACGAAACGTATAGAAATATTCGATCGATCCAAATGGCCATTTGGTATAACAATTACAGGTTTCAACGCCTATTGATAGAGGAACAATCATCGAAATCGGAGAACATTTGCAGATTTTCGATTTTTGTGGCTCGGAATTTGTGGGCTATAGTTCAGTTGATTTTTAAAAAAATTAAATTTTCCACGGAACGTGTAGAAATATTCGACCGATCCAAATGGCCGTTTGTATGACAATTACAGGTTTCAACGCCTACTGATAGAGGTATCAATCATCGAAATCGGAGAACATTTGCAGATTTTAGATTTTTGTGGCTCTGAATTTGTGGGCTATAGTTCAGTTGATTTTTAAAAAAATTGAATTTTCCACGGAACGTGTGGAAATATTCGACCGATCCAAATGGCCGTTTGTATGACAATTACAGGTCTCAACGCCTATTGATAGAGGTATCAATCATCGAAATCGGAGCACATTTGCAGATTTTCGATTTTTGTGGCTCTGAATTTGTGGGCTATAGTTCAGTTGATTTTCAAAAAAATTTAATTTTCCACGGAACGTGTAGAAATATTCGATCGATCCAAATGGCCATTTGGTATAACAATTACAGGTTTCAACGCCTATTGATAGAGGTATCAATCATCGAAATCGGAGAACATTTGCAGATTTTCGATTTTTGTGGCTCGGAATTTGTGGGCTATAGTTCAGTTGATTTTTAAAAAAATTAAATTTTCCACGGAACGTGTAGAAATATTCGACCGATCCAAATGGCCGTTTGTATGACAATTACAGGTTTCAACGCCTACTGATAGAGGTATCAATCATCGAAATCGGAGAACATTTGCAGATTTTAGATTTTTGTGGCTCTGAATTTGTGGGCTATAGTTCAGTTGATTTTTAAAAAAATTGAAATTTCCACGGAACGTGTAGAAATATTCGACAGATCCAAATGGCCGTTTGTATGACAATTACAGGTCTCAACGCCTATTGATAGAGGTATCAATCATCGAAATCGGAGAACATTTGCAGATTTTCGATTTTTAAAGCTCTGAATTTGTGGGCTATAGTTCAGTTGATTTTTAAAAAAGTTGAATTTTCCACGGAACGTGTAGAAATATTCGACCGATCCAAATGGCCGTTTGTATGACAATTACAGGTCTCAACGCCTATTGATAGAGGTATCAATCATCGAAATCGGAGCACATTTGCAGATTTTCGATTTTTATGGCTCTGAATTTGTGGGCTATAGTTCAGTTGATTTTTAAAAAAATTGAATTTTCCACGGAACGTGTAGAAATATTCGACCGATCCAAATGGCCATTGGTATGACAATTACAGGGCTCAACGCCTGTTGGTAGAGGTATCAATCATCGAAATCGGAGAACATTTGCAGATTTTCGATTTTTGTGGCTCTGAATTTGTGGGCTATAGTTCAGTTGATTTTTAAAAAAATTGACTTTTCCACGGAACGTGTGGAAATATTCGACCGATCCAAATGGCCGTTTGTATGACAATTACAGGTCTCAACGCCTATTGATAGAGGTATCAATCATCGAAATCGGAGAACATTTGCAGATTTTCGATTTTTAAAGCTCTGAATTTGTGGGCTATAGTTCAGTTGATTTTTAAAAAAGTTGAATTTTCCACGGAACGTGTAGAAATATTCGACCGATCCAAATGGCCGTTTGTATGACAATTACAGGTCTCAACGCCTATTGATAGAGGTATCAATCATCGAAATCGGAGCACATTTGCAGATTTTCGATTTTTATGGCTCTGAATTTGTGGGCTATAGTTCAGTTGATTTTTAAAAAAATTGAATTTTCCACGGAACGTGTAGAAATATTCGACCGATCCAAATGGCCATTGGTATGACAATTACAGGGCTCAACGCCTGTTGGTAGAGGTATCAATCATCGAAATCGGAGAACATTTGCAGATTTTCGATTTTTGTGGCTCTGAATTTGTGGGCTATAGTTCAGTTGATTTTTAAAAAAATTAACTTTTCCACGGAACGTGTGGAAATATTCGACCGATCCAAATGGCCGTTTGTATGACAATTACAGGTCTCAACGCCTATTGATAGAGGTATCAATCATCGAAATCGGAGCACATTTGCAGATTTTCGATTTTTGTGGCTCTGAATTTGTGGGCTATAGTTCAGTTGATTTTCAAAAAAATTGAATTTTCCACGGGACGTGTAGAAATATTCGACCGATCCAAATGGCCATTGGTATGACAATTACAGGGCTCAACGCCTGTTGGTAGAGGTATCAATCATCGAAATCGGAGCACATTTGCAGATTTTCGATTTTTGTGGCTCTGAATTTGTGGGCTATAGTTCAGTTGATTTTTAAAAAAATTGAATTTTCCACGGAACGTGTAGAAATATTCGACCGATCCAAATGGCCATTGGTATGACAATTACAGGGCTCAACGCCTGTTGGTAGAGGTATCAATCATCGAAATCGGAGCACATTTGCAGATTTTCGATTTTTAAAGCTCTGAATTTGTGGGCTATAGTTCAGTTGATTTTTAAAAAAGTTGAATTTTCCACGGAACGTGTAGAAATATTCGACCGATCCAAATGGCCGTTTGTATGACAATTACAGGTCTCAACGCCTATTGATAGAGGTATCAATCATCGAAATCGGAGCACATTTGCAGATTTTCGATTTTTATGGCTCTGAATTTGTGGGCTATAGTTCAGTTGATTTTTAAAAAAATTGAATTTTCCACGGAACGTGTAGAAATATTCGATCGATCCAAATAACCATTTGGTATGACAATTACAGGTTTCAACGCCTACTGATAGAGGTATCAATCATCGAAATCGGAGAACATTTGCAGATTTTCGATTTTTATGGCTCTGAATTTGTGGGCTATAGTTCAGTTGATTTTTAAAAAAATTGAAATTTCCACGGAACGTGTAGAAATATTCGACCGATCCAAATGGCCGTTTGTATGACAATTACAGGTCTCAACGCCTATTGGTAGAGGTATCAATCATCGAAATCGGAGAACATTTGCAGATTTTAGATTTTTGTGGCTCTGAATTTGTGGGCTATAGTTCAGTTGATTTTCAAAAAAATTTAATTTTCCACGAAACGTATAGAAATATTCGATCGATCCAAATGGCCATTTGGTATAACAATTACAGGTTTCAACGCCTATTGATAGAGGTATCAATCATCGAAATCGGAGAACATTTGCAGATTTTCGATTTTTGTGGCTCGGAATTTGTGGGCTATAGTTCAGTTGATTTTTAAAAAAATTGAATTTTCCACGGAACGTGTGGAAATATTCGACCGATCCAAATGGCCGTTTGTATGACAATTACAGGTCTCAACGCCTATTGATAGAGGTATCAATCATCGAAATCGGAGCACATTTGCAGATTTTCGATTTTTGTGGCTCTGAATTTGTGGGCTATAGTTCAGTTGATTTTCAAAAAAATTTAATTTTCCACGGAACGTGTAGAAATATTCGATCGATCCAAATGGCCATTTGGTATAACAATTACAGGTTTCAACGCCTATTGATAGAGGTATCAATCATCGAAATCGGAGAACATTTGCAGATTTTCGATTTTTGTGGCTCGGAATTTGTGGGCTATAGTTCAGTTGATTTTCAAAAAAATTAAATTTTCCACGGAACGTGTAGAAATATTCGACCGATCCAAATGGCCGTTTGTATGACAATTACAGGTTTCAACGCCTACTGATAGAGGTATCAATCATCGAAATCGGAGAACATTTGCAGATTTTCGATTTTTGTGGCTCTGAATTTGTGGGCTATAGTTCAGTTGATTTTTAAAAAAATTGACTTTTCCACGGAACGTGTGGAAATATTCGACCGATCCAAATGGCCGTTTGTATGACAATTTCAGGTCTCAACGCCTATTGATAGAGGTATCAATCATCGAAATCGGAGCACATTTGCAGATTTTCGATTTTTGTGGCTCTGAATTTATGGGCTATAGTTCAGTTGATTTTCAAAAAAATTGAATTTTCCACGAAACGTGTAGAAATATTCGATCGATCCAAATGGCCATTTGGTATAACAATTACAGGTTTCAACGCCTATTGATAGAGGTATCAATCATCGAAATCGGAGCACATTTGCAGATTTTAGATTTTTATGGCTCTGAATTTGTGGGCTATAGTTCAGTTGATTTTCAAAAAAATTGAATTTTCCACGAAACGTGTAGAAATATTCGATCGATCCAAATGGCCATTTGGTATAACAATTACAGGTTTCAACGCCTATTGATAGAGGTACCAATCATCGAAATCGGAGCACATTTGCAGATTTTCGATTTTTGTGGCTCTGAATTTGTGGGCTATAGTTCAGTTGATTTTCAAAAAAATTGAATTTTCCACGAAACGTGTAGAAATATTCGATCGATCCAAATGGCCATTTGGTATAACAATTACAGGTTTCAACGCCTATTGATAGAGGTACCAATCATCGAAATCGGAGAACATTTGCAGATTTTCGATTTTTGTGGCTCTGAATTTGTGGGCTATAGTTCAGTTGATTTTTAAAAAAATTGAATTTTCCACGGAACGTGTAGAAATATTCGATCGATCCAAATAACCATTTGGTATGACAATTACAGGTTTCAACGCCTACTGATAGAGGTATCAATCATCGAAATCGGAGAACATTTGCAGATTTTCGATTTTTATGGCTCTGAATTTGTGGGCTATAGTTCAGTTGATTTTTAAAAAAATTGAAATTTCCACGGAACGTGTAGAAATATTCGACCGATCCAAATGGCCGTTTGTATGACAATTACAGGTCTCAACGCCTATTGATAGAGGTATCAATCATCGAAATCGGAGAACATTTGCAAATTTTCGATTTTTGTGGCTCTGAATTTGTGGGCTATAGTTAAGTTGATTTTCAAAAAAATTTAATTTTCCACGGAACGTGTAGAAATATTCGATCGATCCAAATGGCCATTTGGTATAACAATTACAGGTTTCAACGCCTATTGATAGAGGTATCAATCATCGAAATCGGAGAACATTTGCAGATTTTCGATTTTTGTGGCTCGGAATTTGTGGGCTATAGTTCAGTTGATTTTTAAAAAAATTAAATTTTCCACGGAACGTGTAGAAATATTCGACCGATCCAAATGGCCGTTTGTATGACAATTACAGGTTTCAACGCCTACTGATAGAGGTATCAATCATCGAAATCGGAGAACATTTGCAGATTTTAGATTTTTGTGGCTCTGAATTTGTGGGCTATAGTTCAGTTGATTTTTAAAAAAATTGAATTTTCCACGGAACGTGTGGAAATATTCGACCGATCCAAATGGCCGTTTGTATGACAATTACAGGTCTCAACGCCTATTGATAGAGGTATCAATCATCGAAATCGGAGCACATTTGCAGATTTTCGATTTTTATGGCTCTGAATTTGTGGGCTATAGTTCAGTTGATTTTTAAAAAAATTGAAATTTCCACGGAACGTGTAGAAATATTCGACCGATCCAAATGGCCGTTTGTATGACAATTACAGGTCTCAACGCCTATTGATAGAGGTATCAATCATCGAAATCGGAGCACATTTGCAGATTTTCGATTTTTGTGGCTCTGAATTTGTGCGCTATAGTTCAGTTGATTTTCAAAAAAATTGAATTTTCCACGAAACGTGTAGAAATATTCGATCGATCCAAATGGCCATTTGGTATGACAATTACAGGTTTCAACGCCTATTGATAGAGGTATCAATCATCGAAATCGGAGAACATTTGCAGATTTTCGATTTTTGTGGCTCTGAATTTGTGGGCTATAGTTCAGTTGATTTTCAAAAAAATTGAAATTTCCACAGAACGTGTAGAAATATTCGACCGATCCAAATGGCCGTTTGTATGACAATTACAGGTCTCAACGCCTATTGATAGAGGTATCAATCATCGAAATCGGAGCACATTTGCAGATTTTCGATTTTTGTGGCTCTGAATTTGTGCGCTATAGTTCAGTTGATTTTCAAAAAAATTGAATTTTCCACGAAACGTGTAGAAATATTCGATCGATCCAAATGGCCATTTGGTATGACAATTACAGGTTTCAACGCCTATTGATAGAGGTATCAATCATCGAAATCGGAGAACATTTGCAGATTTTCGATTTTTGTGGCTCTGAATTTGTGGGCTATAGTTCAGTTGATTTTCAAAAAAATTGAAATTTCCACAGAACGTGTAGAAATATTCGACCGATCCAAATGGCCGTTTGTATGACAATTACAGGTCTCAACGCCTATTGATAGAGGTATCAATCATCGAAATCGGAGCACATTTGCAGATTTTCGATTTTTGTGGCTCTGAATTTGTGCGCTATAGTTCAGTTGATTTTCAAAAAAATTGAATTTTCCACGAAACGTGTAGAAATATTCGATCGATCCAAATGGCCATTTGGTATAACAACTACAGGTTTCAACGCCTATTGATAGAGGTATCAATCATCGAAATCGGAGCACATTTGCAGATTTTCGATTTTTGTGGCTCTGAATTTGTGCGCTATAGTTCAGTTGATTTTCAAAAAAATTGAATTTTCCACGAAACGTGTAGAAATATTCGATCGATCCAAATGGCCATTTGGTATAACAACTACAGGTTTCAACGCCTATTGATAGAGGTATCAATCATCGAAATCGGAGAACATTTGCAGATTTTCGATTTTTGTGGCTCGGAATTTGTGGGCTATAGTTCAGTTGATTTTTAAAAAAATTGAATTTTCCACGGAACGTGTAGAAATATTCGACCGATCCAAATGGCCGTTTGTATGACAATTACAGGTTTCAACGCCTACTGATAGAGGTATCAATCATCGAAATCGGAGAACATTTGCAGATTTTCGATTTTTATGGCTCTGAATTTGTGGGCTATAGTTCAGTTGATTTTTAAAAAAATTGAATTTTCCACGGAACGTGTAGAAATATTCGACCGATCCAAATGGCCATTGGTATGACAATTACAGGGCTCAACGCCTGTTGGTAGAGGTATCAATCATCGAAATCGGAGAACATTTGCAGATTTTCGATTTTTGTGGCTCTGAATTTGTGGGCTATAGTTCAGTTGATTTTTAAAAAAATTGACTTTTCCACGGAACGTGTGGAAATATTCGACCGATCCAAATGGCCGTTTGTATGACAATTACAGGTCTCAACGCCTATTGATAGAGGTATCAATCATCGAAATCGGAGCACATTTGCAGATTTTCGATTTTTGTGGCTCTGAATTTGTGGGCTATAGTTCAGTTAATTTTCAAAAAAATTGAATTTTCCACGAAACGTGTAGAAATATTCGATCGATCCAAATAACCATTTGGTATGACAATTACAGGTTTCAACGCCTACTGATAGAGGTATCAATCATCGAAATCGGAGAACATTTGCAGATTTTCGATTTTTATGGCTCTGAATTTGTGGGCTATAGTTCAGTTGATTTTTAAAATAATTGAAATTTCCACGGAACGTGTAGAAATATTCGACCGATCCAAATGGCCGTTTGTATGACAATTACAGGTCTCAACGCCTATTGATAGAGGTATCAATCATCGAAATCGGAGCACATTTGCAGATTTTCGATTTTTATGGCTCTGAATTTGTGGGCTATAGTTCAGTTGATTTTTAAAAAAATTGAAATTTCCACGGAACGTGTAGAAATATTCGACCGATCCAAATGGCCGTTTGTATGACAATTACAGGTCTCAACGCCTATTGATAGAGGTATCAATCATCGAAATCGGAGAACATTTGCAGATTTTAGATTTTTGTGGCTCTGAATTTGTGGGCTATAGTTCAGTTGATTTTTAGAAAAATTAAATTTTCCACGGAACGTGTAGAAATATTCGACCGATCCAAATGGCCGTTTGTATGACAATTACAGGTTTCAACGCCTACTGATAGAGGTATCAATCATCGAAATCGGAGAACATTTGCAGATTTTAGATTTTTGTGGCTCTGAATTTGTGGGCTATAGTTCAGTTGATTTTTAACAAAATTGAATTTTCCACGGAACGTGTGGAAATATTCGACCGATCCAAATGGCCGTTTGTATGACAATTACAGGTCTCAACGCCTATTGATAGAGGTATCAATCATCGAAATCGGAGCACATTTGCAGATTTTCGATTTTTGTGGCTCTGAATTTGTGGGCTATAGTTCAGTTGATTTTCAAAAAAATTTAATTTTCCACGGAACGTGTAGAAATATTCGATCGATCCAAATGGCCATTTGGTATAACAATTACAGGTTTCAACGCCTATTGATAGAGGTATCAATCATCGAAATCGGAGAACATTTGCAGATTTTCGATTTTTATGGCTCTGAATTTGTGGGCTATAGTTCAGTTGATTTTTAAAAAAATTGAAATTTCCACGGAACGTGTAGAAATATTCGACCGATCCAAATGGCCGTTTGTATGACAATTACAGGTCTCAACGCCTATTGATAGAGGTATCAATCATCGAAATCGGAGAACATTTGCAGATTTTCGATTTTTGTGGCTCTGAATTTGTGGGCTATAGTTCAGTTGATTTTTAAAAAAATTGACTTTTCCACGGAACGTGTGGAAATATTCGACCGATCCAAATGGCCGTTTGTATGACAATTTCAGGTCTCAACGCCTATTGATAGAGGTATCAATCATCGAAATCGGAGCACATTTGCAGATTTTCGATTTTTGTGGCTCTGAATTTGTGGGCTATAGTTCAGTTGATTTTCAAAAAAATTGAATTTTCCACGAAACGTGTAGAAATATTCGATCGATCCAAATGGCCATTTGGTATAACAATTACAGGTTTCAACGCCTATTGATAGAGGTATCAATCATCGAAATCGGAGCACATTTGCAGATTTTAGATTTTTATGGCTCTGAATTTCTGGGCTATAGTTCAGTTGATTTTCAAAAAAATTGAATTTTCCACGAAACGTGTAGAAATATTCGATCGATCCAAATGGCCATTTGGTATAACAATTACAGGTTTCAACGCCTATTGATAGAGGTATCAATCATCGAAATCGGAGCACATTTGCAGATTTTCGATTTTTGTGGCTCTGAATTTGTGGGCTATAGTTCAGTTGATTTTCAAAAAAATTGAATTTTCCACGAAACGTGTAGAAATATTCGATCGATCCAAATGGCCATTTGGTATAACAATTACAGGTTTCAACGCCTATTGATAGAGGTATCAATCATCGAAATCGGAGAACATTTGCAGATTTTCGATTTTTATGGCTCTGAATTTGTGGGCTATAGTTCAGTTGATTTTTAAAAAAATTGAAATTTCCACGGAACGTGTAGAAATATTCGACCGATCCAAATGGCCGTTTGTATGACAATTACAGGTCTCAACGCCTATTGATAGAGGTATCAATCATCGAAATCGGAGAACATTTGCAGATTTTAGATTTTTGTGGCTCTGAATTTGTGGGCTATAGTTAAGTTGATTTTCAAAAAAATTTAATTTTCCACGGAACGTGTAGAAATATTCGATCGATCCAAATGGCCATTTGGTATAACAATTACAGGTTTCAACGCCTATTGATAGAGGTATCAATCATCGAAATCGGAGAACATTTGCAGATTTTCGATTTTTATGGCTCGGAATTTGTGGGCTATAGTTCAGTTGATTTTTAAAAAAATTAAATTTTCCACGGAACGTGTAGAAATATTCGACCGATCCAAATGGCCGTTTGTATGACAATTACAGGTTTCAACGCCTACTGATAGAGGTATCAATCATCGAAATCGGAGAACATTTGCAGATTTTAGATTTTTGTGGCTCTGAATTTGTGGGCTATAGTTCAGTTGATTTTTAAAAAAATTGAATTTTCCACGGAACGTGTAGAAATATTCGATCGATCCAAATGGCCATTTGGTATAACAATTACAGGTTTCAACGCCTATTGATAGAGGTATCAATCATCGAAATCGGAGAACATTTGCAGATTTTCGATTTTTATGGCTCGGAATTTGTGGGCTATAGTTCAGTTGATTTTTAAAAAAATTAAATTTTCCACGGAACGTGTAGAAATATTCGACCGATCCAAATGGCCGTTTGTATGACAATTACAGGTCTCAACGCCTACTGATAGAGGTATCAATCATCGAAATCGGAGCACATTTGCAGATTATAGATTTTTATGGCTCTGAATTTCTGGGCTATAGTTCAGCTGATTTTTAAAAATATTGAAATTTCCACGGAACGTGTAGAAATATTCGACCGATCCAAATGGCCGTTTGTATGACAATTACAGGTCTCAACGCCTATTGATAGAGGTATCAATCATCGAAATCGGAGCACATTTGCAGATTATCGATTTTTATGGCTCTGAATTTGTGGGCTATAGTTCAGTTGATTTTTAAAAAAATCGACTTTTCCACGGAACGTGTGGAAATATTCGACCGATCCAAATGGCCGTTTGTATGACAATTACAGGGGTCTCAACGCCTATTGATAGATGTATCAATCATCGAAATCGGAGCACATTTGCAGATTTTCGATTTTTATGGCTCTGAATTTGTGGGCTATAGTTCAGTTGATTTTCAAGAAAATTGAATTTTCCACGAAACGTGTAGAAATATTCGATCGATCCAAATGGCCATTGGTATGACAATTACAGGGCTCAACGCCTGTTGGTAGAGGTATCAATCATCGAAATCGGAGAACATTTGCAGATTTTGGATTTTTGTGGCTCTGAATTTGTGGGCTATAGTTCAGTTGATTTCCAAAAAAATTTAATTTTCCACGAAACGTGTAGAAATATTCGATCGTTCCAAATGGCCATTTGGTATGACAATTACAGGTTTCAACGCCTATTGATAGAGGTATCAATCATCGAAATCGGAGAACATTTGCAGATTTTCGATTTTTGTGGCTCGGAATTTGTGGGCTATAGTTCAGTTGATTTTTAAAAAAATTAAATTTTCCACGGAACGTGTAGAAATATTCGACCGATCCAAATGGCCGTTTGTATGACAATTACAGGTTTCAACGCCTACTGATAGAGGTATCAATCATCGAAATCGGAGAACATTTGCAGATTTTAGATTTTTGTGGCTCTGAATTTGTGGGCTATACTTCAGTTGATTTTTAAAAAAATTAAATTTTCCACGGAACGTGTGGAAATATTCGACCGATCCAAATGGCCGTTTGTATGACAATTACAGGTCTCAACGCCTATTGATAGAGGTATCAATCATCGAAATCGGAGCACATTTGCAGATTTTCGATTTTTGTGGCTCTGAATTTGTGGGCTATAGTTCAGTTGATTTTTAAAAAAATTGAAATTTCCACGGAACGTGTAGAAATATTCGACCGATCCAAATGGCCGTTTGTATGACAATTACAGGTCTCAACGCCTATTGATAGAGGTATCAATCATCGAAATCGGAGCACATTTCCATATGTTCGATTTTTGTGGCTCTGAATTTGTGGGCTATAGTTCAGTTGATTTTCAAAAAAATTGAATTTTCCACGAAACGTGTGGAAATATTCGACCGATCCAAATGGCCGTTTGTATGACAATTACAGGTCTCAACGCCTATTGATAGAGGTATCAATCATCGAAATCGGAGAACATTTGCAGATTTTCGATTTTTATGGCTCTGAATTTCTGGGCTATAGTTCAGCTGATTTTCAAAAAAATTGGCTTTTCCACGGAACGTGTAGAAATATTCGACCGATCCAAATGGCCATTGGTATGACAATTACAGGTCTCAACGCCTGTTGGTAGAGGTATCAATCATCGAAATCGGAGAACATTTGCAGATTTTAGATTTTTATGGCTCTGAATTTGTGGGCTATAGTTCAGTTGAATTTTAAAAAAAATTGAAATTTCCACGGAACGTGTAGAAATATTCGACCGATCCAAATGGCCGTTTGTATGACAATTACAGGTCTCAACGCCTATTGATAGAGGTATCAATCATCGAAATCGGAGCACATTTGCAGATTTTCGATTTTTGTGGCTTTGAATTTGTGGGCTATAGTTCAGTTGATTTTCAAAAAAATTGAAATTTCCACGGAACGTGTAGAAATATTCGACCGATCCAAATGGCCGTTTGTATGACAATTACAGGTGTCAACGCCTATTGATAGAGGTATCAATCATCGAAATCGGAGCACATTTGCAGATTTTCGATTTTTATGGCTCTGAATTTGTGGGCTATAGTTCAGTTGATTTTTAAAAAAATTGAATTTTCCACGGAACGTGAAGAAATATTCGACCGATCCAAATAGCCATTTGTATGACAATTACAGGTCTCAACGCCTATTGATAGAGGTATCAATCATCGAAATCGGAGCACATTTCCAGATTTTCGATTTTTGTGGCTCTGAATTTGTGGGCTATAGTTCAGTTGATTTTCAAAAAAATTGAATTTTCTACGAAACGTGTGGAAATATTCGACCGATCCAAATGGCCGTTTGTATGACAATTACAGGTCTCAACGCCTATTGATAGAGGTATTAATCATCGAAATCGGAGAACATTTGCAGGTTTTCGATTTTTATGGCTCTGAATTTCTGGGCTATAGTTCAGCTGATTTTCAAAAAAATTGACTTTTCCACGGAACGTGTAGAAATATTCGACCGATCCAAATGGCCATTGGTATAACAATTACAGGTTTCAACGCCTGTTGGTAGAGGTATCAATCATCGAAATCGGAGAACATTTGCAGATTTTCGATTTTTATGGCTCTGAATTTCTGGGCTATAGTTCAGTTGATTTTTAAAAAAATTGAAATTTCCACGGAACGTGTAGAAATATTCGACCGATCCAAATGGCCGTTTGTATGACAATTACAGGTCTCAACGCCTATTGATAGAGGTATCAATCATCGAAATCGGAGAACATTTGCAGATTTTCGATTTTTATGGCTCTGAATTTCTGGGCTATAGTTCAGTTGATTTTCAAAAAAATTGAATTTTCCACGGAACGTGTAGAAATATTCGACCGATCCAAATGGCCATTGGTATGACAATTACAGGGCTCAACGCCTGTTGGTAGAGGTATCAATCATCGAAATCGGAGAACATTTGCAGATTTTCGATTTTTATGGCTCTGAATTTCTGGGCTATAGTTCAGTTGATTTTCAAAAAAATTGAATTTTTCACGAAACGTGTAGAAATATTCGACCGATCCAAATGGCCATTGGTATGACAATTACAGGGCTCAACGCCTGTTGGTAGAGGTATCAATCATCGAAATCGGAGAACATTTGCAGATTTTCGATTTTTGTGGCTCTGAATTTGTGGGCTATAGTTCAGTTGATTTTCAAAAAAATTGAATTTTCCACGGAACGTGTAGAAATATTCGACCGATCCAAATGGCCATTTGGTATGACAATTACAGGTCTCAACGCCTACTGATAGAGGTATCAATCATCGAAATCGGAGAACATTTGCAGATTTTCGATTTTTGTGGCTCTGAATTTGTGGGCTATAGTTCAGTTGATTTTCAAAAAAATTGAATTTCCCACGAAACGTGTAGAAATATTCGATCGATCCAAATGGCCATTTGGTATAACAATTACAGGTTTCAACGCCTATTGATAGAGGTATCAATCATCGAAATCGGAGAACATTTGCAGATTTTCGATTTTTGTGGCTCTGAATTTGTGGGCTATAGTTCAGTTGATTTTTAAAAAAAATTGAATTTTCCACGGAACGTGTAGAAATATTCGACCGATCCAAATGGCCATTTGGTATGACAATTACAGGTTTCAACGCCTATTGATAGAGGTATCAATCATCGAAATCGGAGAACATTTGCAGATTTTAGATTTTTGTGGCTCTGAATTTGTGGGCTATAGTTCAGTTGATTTTCAAAAAAATTGAATTTCCCACGAAACGTGTAGAAATATTCGATCGATCCAAATGGCCATTTGCTATAACAATTACAGGTTTCAACGCTTATTGATAGAGGTATCAATCATCGAAATCGGAGAACATTTGCAGATTTTCGAATTTTGTGGCTCTGAATTTGTGGGCTATAGTTCAGTTGATTTTCAAAAAAATTGAATTTTCCACGAAACGTGTAGAAATATTCGACCGATCCAAATGGCCGCCGTTTGTATGACAATTACAGGTCTCAACGCCTATTGATAGAGGTATCAATCATCGAAATCGGAGAACATTTGCAGATTTTCGATTTTTGTGGCTCTGAATTTGTGGGCTATAGTTCAGTTGATTTTCAAAAAAATTGAATTTTCCACGGAACGTGTATAAATATTCGACCAATCCAAATGGCCGTTTGTATGACAATTACAGGTCTCAACGCCTATTGATAGAGGTATCAATCATCGAAATCGGAGCACATTTGCAGATTTTAGATTTTTATGGCTCTGAATTTCTGGGCTATAGTTCAGCTGATTTTCAAAAAAATTGACTTTTCCACGGAACGTGTAGAAATATTCGACCGATCCAAATGGCCGCCGTTTGTATGACAATTACAGGTCTCAACGCCTATTGATAGAGGTATCAATCATCGAAATCGGAGAACATTTGCAGATTTTCGATTTTTGTGGCTCTGAATTTGTGGGCTATAGTTCAGTTGATTTTTAAAAAAATTGAATTTTCCACGGAACGTGTATAAATATTCGACCAATCCAAATGGCCGTTTGTATGACAATTACAGGTCTCAACGCCTGTTGGTAGAGGTATCAATCATCGAAATCGGAGAACATTTGCAGATTTTCGATTTTTATGGCTCTGAATTTGTGGGCTATAGTTCAGTTGATTTTCAAAAAAATTTAATTTTCCACGGAACGTGTAGAAATATTCGACCGATCCAAATGGCCGCCGTTTGTATGACAATTACAGGTCTCAACGCCTATTGATAGAGGTATCAATCATCGAAATCGGAGAACATTTGCAGATTTTCGATTTTTGTGGCTCTGAATTTGTGGGCTATAGTTCAGTTGATTTTCAAAAAAATTGAATTTTCCACGGAACGTGTAGAAATATTCGACCGATCCAAATGGCTATTGGTATGACAATTACAGGGCTCAACGCCTGTTGGTAAAGGTATCAATCATAGAAATCGGAGAACATTTGCAGATTTTCGATTTTTGTGGCTCTGAATTTGTGGGCTATAGTTCAGTTGATTTTCAAAAAAATTGAATTTTCCACGAAACGTGTATAAATATTCGACCGATCCAAATGGCCGTTTGTATGACAATTACAGGTCTCAACGCCTATTGATAGAGGTATCAATCATCGAAATCGGAGAACATTTGCAGATTTTCGATTTTTGTGGCTCTGCTCTGAATTTCTGGGCTATAGTTCAGTTGATTTTCAAAAAAATTGAATTTTCCACGAAACGTGTAGAAATATTCGACCAATCCAAATAGCCATTGGTATGACAATTACAGAGCTCAACGCCTGTTGGTAGAGGTATCAATCATCGAAATCGGAGAACATTTGCAGATTTTCGATTTTTATGGCTCTGAATTTGTGGGCTATAGTTCAGTTGATTTTCAAAAAAATTGAATTTTCCATGAAACGTGTAGAAAAATTCGACCGATCCAAATGGCCATTGGTATGACAATTACAGGGCTCAACGCCTGTTGGTAGAGGTATCAATCATCGAAATCGGAGAACATTTGCAGATTTTCGATTTTTGTGGCTCTGAATTTGTGGGCTATAGTTCAGTTGATTTTCAAAATAATTGAATTTTCCACGAAACGTGTATAAATATTCGACCGATCCAAATGGCCATTGGTATGACAATTACAGGGCTCAACGCCTGTTGGTAGAGGTATCAATCATCGAAATCGGAGAACATTTGCAGATTTTCGATTTTTGTGGCTCTGAATTTGTGGGCTATAGTTCAGTTGATTTTCAAAAAAATTTAATTTTCCACGAAACGTGTAGAAATATTCGACCGATCCAAATGGCCGTTTGTATGACAATTACAGGTCTCAACGCCTATTGATAGAGGTATCAATCATCGAAATCGGAGAACATTTGCAGATTTTAGATTTTTATGGCTCTGAATTTCTGCACTATAGTTCAGCTGATTTTCAAAAAAATTGAATTTTCCACGGAACGTGTAGAAATATTCGACCGATCCAAATGGCTATTGGTATGACAATTACAGGGCTCAACGCCTGTTGGTAAAGGTATCAATCATAGAAATCGGAGAACATTTGCAGATTTTCGATTTTTGTGGCTCTGAATTTGTGGGCTATAGTTCAGTTGATTTTCAAAAAAATTGAATTTTCCACGAAACGTGTAGAAATATTCGACCGATCAAAATGGCCGTTTGTATGACAATTACAGGTCTCAACGCCTATTGATAGAGGTATCAATCATCGAAATCGGAGAACATTTGCAGATTTTCGATTTTTGTGGCTCTGAATTTGTGGGCTATAGTTCAGTTGATTTTCAAAAATATTGAATTTTCCACGAAACGTGTAGAAATATTCGACCGATCCAAATGGCCATTGGTATGACAATTACAGGGCTCAACGCCTGTTGGTAGAGGTATCAATCATCGAAATCGGAGAACATTTGCAGATTTTAGATTTTTATGGCTCTGAATTTGTGGGCTATAGTTCAGTTGATTTTTAAAAAAGTTGAATTTTCCACGGAACGTGTAGAAATATTCGACCGATCCAAATGGCCGCCGTTTGTATGACAATTACAGGTCTCAACGCCTATTGATAGAGGTATCAATCATCGAAATCGGAGCACATTTGTAGATTTTCGATTTTTGTGGCTCTGAATTTGTGGGCTATAGTTCAGTTGATTTTCAAAAAAATTGAATTTTCCACGAAACGTGTAGAAATATTCGACCGATCCAAATGGCCATTGGTATAACAATTACAGGGCTCAACGCCTGTTGGTAGAGGTATCAATCATCGAAATCGGAGAACATTTGCAGATTTTAGATTTTTGTGGCTCTGAATTTGTGGGCTATAGTTCAGTTGATTTTCAAAAAAATTGAATTTTCCACGAAACGTGTAGAAATATTCGATCGATCCAAATGGCCATTGGTATGACAATTACAGGGCTCAACGCCTGTTGGTAGAGGTATCAATCATCGAAATCGGAGCACATTTGCAGATTTTCGATTTTTGTGGCTGTGAATTTCTGGGCTATAGTTCAGTTGATTTTCAAAAAAATTGAATTTTCCACGAAACGTGTAGAAATATTCGATCGATCCAAATGGCCATTGGTATGACAATTACAGGGCTCAACGCCTGTTGGTAGAGGTATCAATCATCGAAATCGGAGAACATTTGTAGATTTTAGATTTTTATGGCTCTGAATTTGTGGGCTATAGTTCAGTTGATTTTTAAAAAAATTGAATTTTCCACGAAACGTGTAGAAATATTCGACCGATCCAAATGGCCATTGGTAAGACAATTACAGGGCTCAACGCCTGTTGGTAGAGGTATCAATCATCGAAATCGGAGAACATTTGCAGATTTTCGATTTTTATGGCTCTGAATTTGTGGGCTATAGTTCAGTTGATTTTCAAAAAAATTGAATTTTGCACGAAACGTGTAGAAATATTCGACCGATCCAAATGGCCATTGGTATAACAATTACAGGGCTCAACGCCTGTTGGTAGAGGTATCAATCATCGAAATCGGAGAACATTTGCAGATTTTCGATTTTTGTGGCTCTGAATTTCTGGGCTATAGTTCAGTTGATTTTCAAAAAAATTGAATTTTCCACGAAACGTGTAGAAATATTTGACCGATCCAAATGGCCATTGGTATAACAATTACAGGGCTCAACGCCTGTTGGTAGAGGTATCAATCATCGAAATCGGAGAACATTTGCAGATTTTCGATTTTTATGGCTCTGAATTTCTGGGCTATAGTTCAGTTGATTTTTAAAAAAGTTGAATTTTCCACGGAACGTGTAAAAATATTCGACCGATCCAAATGGCCGTTTGTATGACAATTACAGGTCTCAACGCCTATTGATAGGGGTATCAATCATCGAAATCGGAGCACATTTGCAGATTTTCGAATTTTATGGCTCAGAATTTGTGGGCTATAGTTCAGTTGATTTTCAAAAAAATTGAATTTTCCACGAAACGTGTAGAAATATTCGATCGATCCAAATGGCCATTTGGTATAACAATTACAGGTTTCAACGCCTATTGATATAGGTATCAATCATCGAAATCGGAGAACATTTGCAGATTTTAGATTTTTGTGGCTCTGAATTTGTGGGCTATAGTTCAGTTGATTTTTAAAAAAAATTGAATTTTCCACGGAACGTGTAGAAATATTCGACCGATCCAAATGGCCATTTGGTATAACAATTACAGGTTTCAACGCCTATTGATTGAGGTATCAATCATCGAAATCGGAGAACATTTGTAGATTTTCGATTTTTGTGGCTCTGAATTTGTGGGCTATAGTTCAGTTGATTTTTAAAAAAATTGAATTTTCCACGGAACGTGTATAAATATTCGACCGATCCAAATGGCCGTTTGTATGACAATTGCAGGTCTCAACGCCTATTGATAGAGGTATCAATCATCGAAATCGGAGAACATTTGCAGATTTTCGATTTTTATGGGTCTGAATTTCTGGGCTATAGTTCAGTTGATTTTTAAAAAAGTTGAATTTTCCACGGAACGTGTAGAAATATTCGACCGATCCAAATGGCCATTTGGTATGACAATTACAGGTTTCAACGCCTATTGATAGAGGTATCAATCATCGAAATCGGAGAACATTTGCAGATTTTCGATTTTTGTGGCTCTGAATTTGTGGGCTATAGTTCAGTTGATTTTTAAAAAAAATGAATTTTCCACGGAACGTGTAGAAATATTCGACCGATCCAAATGGCCATTTGGTATAACAATTACAGGTTTCAACGCCTATTGATTGAGGTATCAATCATCGAAATCGGAGAACATTTGTAGATTTTCGATTTTTGTGGCTCTGAATTTGTGGGCTATAGTTCAGTTGATTTTTAAAAAAATTGAATTTTCCACGAAACGTGTAGAAATATTCGATCGATCCAAATGGCCATTTGGTATAACAATTACAGGTTTCAACGCCTATTGATTGAGGTATCAATCATCGAAATCGGAGAACATTTGTAGATTTTCGATTTTTGTGGCTCTGAATTTGTGGGCTATAGTTCAGTTGATTTTTAAAAAAATTGAATTTTCCACGGAACGTGTAGAAATATTCGACCGATCCAAATGGCCATTGGTATGACAATTACAGGTCTCAACGCCTGTTGGTAGAGGTATCAATCATCGAAATCGGAGCACATTTGTAGCTCTGAATTTGTGGGCTATAGTTCAGTTGATTTTTAAAAAAATTGAATTTTCCACGGAACGTGTATAAATATTCGACCGATCCAAATGGCCGTTTGTATGACAATTGCCGGTCTCAACGCCTATTGATAGAGGTATCAATCATCGAAATCGGAGAACATTTGCAGATTTTAGATTTTTATGGCTCTGAATTTCTGGGCTATAGTTCAGCTGTTTTTCAAAAAAATTGACTTTTCCACGGAACGTGTAGAAATATTCGACCGATCCAAATGGCCATTGGTATGACAATTACAGGTCTCAACGCCTACTGGTAGAGGTATCAATCATCGAAATCGGAGAACATTTGCAGATTTTAGATTTTTGTGGCTCTGAATTTGTGGGCTATAGTTCAGTTGATTTTTAAAAAAATTGAATTTTCCACGGACGTGTGGAAATATTCGACCGATCCAAATGGCCGTTTGTATGACAATTACAGGTCTCAACGCCTATTGATAGAGGTATCAATCATCGAAATCGGAGCACATTTGCAGATTTTCGATTTTTGTGGCTCTGAATTTGTGGGCTATAGTTCAGTTGATTTTTAAAAAAATTGAAATTTCCACGGAACGTGTAGAAATATTCGACCGATCCAAATGGCCATTTGCTATGACAATTACAAGTTTCAACGCCTACTGGTAGAGGTATCAATCATCGAAATCGGAGAACATTTGCAGATTTTAGATTTTTGTGGCTCTGAATTTGTGGGCTATAGTTCAGTTGATTTTTAAAAAAATTGAATTTTCCACGGACGTGTGGAAATATTCGACCGATCCAAATGGCCGTTTGTATGACAATTACAGGTCTCAACGCCTATTGATAGAGGTATCCATCATCGAAATCGGAGCACATTTGCAGATTTTCGATTTTTATGGCTCTGAATTTGTGGGCTATAGTTCAGTTGATTTTCAAAAAAATTGAATTTTCCACGAAACGTGTAGAAATATTCGATCGATCAAAATGGCCATTTGGTATAACAATTACAGGTTTCAACGCCTATTGATAGAGGTATCAATCATCGAAATCGGAGCACATTTGCAGATTTTCGATTTTTGTGGCTCTGAATTTGTGGGCTATAGTTCAGTTGATTTTCAAAAAAATTGAATTTTCCACGAAACGTGTAGAAATATTCGACCGATCCAAATGGCCGTTTGTATGACAATTACAGGTCTCAACGCCTATTGATAGAGGTATCAATCATCGAAATCGGAGCACATTTCCAGATGTTCGATTTTTGTGGCTCTGAATTTCTGGGCTATAGTTCAGTTGATTTTTAAAAAAGTTGAATTTTCCACGGAACGTGTAGAAATATTCGACCGATCCAAATGGCCGTTTGTATGACAATTACAGGTCTCAACGCCTATTGATATGGGTATCAATCATCGAAATCGGAGCACATTTGCAGATTTTCGAATTTTATGGCTCAGAATTTGTGGGCTATAGTTCAGTTGATTTTCAAAAAAATTGAATTTTCCACGAAACGTGTAGAAATATTCGATCGATCCAAATGGCCATTTGGTATGACAATTACAGGTTTCAACGCCTATTGATAGAGGTATCAATCATCGAAATCGGAGCACATTTGCAGATTTTCGATTTTTGTGGCTCTGAATTTGTGGGCTATAGTTCAGTTGATTTTTAAAAAAAATTGAATTTTCCACGAAACGTGTAGAAATATTCGACCGATCCAAATGGCCATTTGGTATGACAATTACAGGTTTCAACGCCTATTGATAGAGGTATCAATCATCGAAATCGGAGCACATTTGCAGATTTTCGATTTTTGTGGCTCTGAATTTGTGGGCTATAGTTCAGTTGATTTTTAAAAAAAATTGAATTTTCCACGGAACGTGTAGAAATATTCGACCGATCCAAATGGCCATTTGGTATAACAATTACAGGTTTCAACGCCTATTGATTGAGGTATCAATCATCGAAATCGGAGAACATTTGTAGATTTTCGATTTTTGTGGCTCTGAATTTGTGGGCTATAGTTCAGTTGATTTTTAAAAAAATTGAATTTTCCACGAAACGTGTAGAAATATTCGATCGATCCAAATGGCCATTTGGTATAACAATTACAGGTTTCAACGCCTATTGATTGAGGTATCAATCATCGAAATCGGAGAACATTTGTAGATTTTCGATTTTTATGGCTCTGAATTTGTGGGCTATAGTTCAGTTGATTTTTAAAAAAATTGAATTTTCCACGGAACGTGTAGAAATATTCGACCGATCCAAATGGCCATTGGTATGACAATTACAGGTCTCAACGCCTGTTGGTAGAGGTATCAATCATCGAAATCGGAGCACATTTGTAGCTCTGAATTTGTGGGCTATAGTTCAGTTGATTTTTAAAAAAATTGAATTTTCCACGGAACGTGTATAAATATTCGACCGATCCAAATGGCCGTTTGTATGACAATTGCCGGTCTCAACGCCTATTGATAGAGGTATCAATCATCGAAATCGGAGCACATTTGCAGATTTTCGATTTTTATGGCTCTGAATTTGTGGGCTATAGTTCAGTTGATTTTTTAAAAAATTGAAATTTCCACGGAACGTGTAGAAATATTCGACCGATCCAAATGGCCATTTGGTATGACAATTACAGGTTTCAACGCCTACTGGTAGAGGTATCAATCATCGAAATCGGAGAACATTTGCAGATTTTAGATTTTTGTGGCTCTGAATTTGTGGGCTATAGTTCAGTTGATTTTTAAAAAAATTGAATTTTCCACGGAACGTGTGGAAATATTCGACCGATCCAAATGGCCGTTTGTATGACAATTACAGGTCTCAACGCCTATTGATAGAGGTATCCATCATCGAAATCGGAGCACATTTGCAGATTTTCGATTTTTATGGCTCTGAATTTGTGGGCTATAGTTCAGTTGATTTTCAAAAAAATTGAATTTTCCACGAAACGTGTAGAAATTTTCGATCGATCAAAATAGCCATTTGGTATAACAATTACAGGTTTCAACGCCTATTGATAGAGGTATCAATCATCGAAATCGGAGCACATTTGCAGATTTTCGATTTTTGTGGCTCTGAATTTGTGGGCTATAGTTCAGTTGATTTTTAAAAAAAATTGAATTTTCCACGGAACGTGTAGAAATATTCGACCGATCCAAATGGCCATTTGGTATAACAATTACAGGTTTCAACGCCTATTGATTGAGGTATCAATCATCGAAATCGGAGAACATTTGCAGATTTTAGATTTTTGTGGCTCTGAATTTGTGGGCTATAGTTCAGTTGATTTTTAAAAAAATTGAATTTTCCACGGAACGTGTAGAAATATTCGACCGATCCAAATGGCCATTTGGTATAACAATTACAGGTTTCAACGCCTATTGATTGAGGTATCAATCATCGAAATCGGAGAACATTTGTAGATTTTCGATTTTTGTGGCTCTGAATTTGTGGGCTATAGTTCAGTTGATTTTTAAAAAAATTGAATTTTCCACGGAACGTGTGGAAATATTCGACCGATCCAAATGGCCGTTTGTATGACAATTACAGGTCTCAACGCCTATTGATAGAGGTATCCATCATCGAAATCGGAGCACATTTGCAGATTTTCGATTTTTATGGCTCTGAATTTGTGGGCTATAGTTCAGTTGATTTTCAAAAAAATTGAATTTTCCACGAAACGTGTAGAAATTTTCGATCGATCAAAATAGCCATTTGGTATAACAATTACAGGTTTCAACGCCTATTGATAGAGGTATCAATCATCGAAATCGGAGCACATTTGCAGATTTTCGATTTTTGTGGCTCTGAATTTGTGGGCTATAGTTCAGTTGATTTTTAAAAAAATTGAATTTTCCACGGAACGTGTATAAATATTCGACCGATCCAAATGGCCGTTTGTATGACAATTGCCGGTCTCAACGCCTATTGATAGAGGTATCAATCATCGAAATCGGAGAACATTTGCAGATTTTAGATTTTTATGGCTCTGAATTGCTGGGCTATAGTTCAGCTGTTTTTCAAAAAAATTGACTTTTCCACGGAACGTGTAGAAATATTCGACCGATCCAAATGGCCATTGGTATGACAATTACAGGTTTCACGCCTACTGGTAGAGGTATCAATCATCGAAATCGGAGAACATTTGCAGATTTTAGATTTTTGTGGCTCTGAATTTGTGGGCTATAGTTCAGTTGATTTTTAAAAAAATTGAATTTTCCACGGAACGTGTGGAAATATTCGACCGATCCAAATGGCCGTTTGTATGACAATTACAGGTCTCAACGCCTATTGATAGAGGTATCAATCATCGAAATCGGAGCACATTTCCAGATGTTCGATTTTTGTGGCTCTGAATTTGTGGGCTATAGTTCAGTTGATTTTCAAAAAAATTGAATTTTCCACGAAACGTGTGGAAATATTCGACCGATCCAAATGGCCATTTGGTATGACAATTACAGGTCTCAACGCCTATTGATAGAGGTATCAATCATCGAAATCGGAGAACATTTGCAGATTTTCGATTTTTATGGCTCTGAATTTCTGGGCTATAGTTCAGTTGATTTTTAAAAAAGCTGAATTTTCCACGGAACGTGTAGAAATATTCGACGGATTCAAATGGCCATTTGTATGACAATTACAGGTTTCAACGCCTATTGATAGAGGTATCAATAATCGAAATCGGAGCACATTTGCAGATTTTCGATTTTTATGGCTCAGAATTTGTGGGCTATAGTTCAATTGATTTTCAAAAAAATTGAATTTTCCACGAAACGTGTAGAAATATTCGATCGATCCAAATGGCCATTTGGTATAACAATTACAGGTTTCAACGCCTATTGATAGAGGTATCAATCATCGAAATCGGAGCACATTTGCAGATTTTCGATTTTTGTGGCTCTGAATTTGTGGGCTATAGTTCAGTTGATTTTCAAAAAAATTGAATTTTCCACGAAACGTGTAGAAATATTCGACCGATCCAAATGGCCGTTTGTATGACATTTACAGGTCTCAACGCCTATTGATAGAGGTATCAATCATCGAAATCGGAGCACATTTCCAGATGTTCGATTTTTGTGGCTCTGAATTTGTGGGCTATAGTTCAGTTGATTTTCAAAAAAATTGAATTTTCCACGAAACGTGTGGAAATATTCGACCGATCCAAATGGCCATTTGGTATGACAATTACAGGTCTCAACGCCTATTGATAGAGGTATCAATCATCGAAATCGGAGAACATTTGCAGATTTTCGATTTTTATGGCTCTGAATTTCTGGGCTATAGTTCAGTTGATTTTTAAAAAAGTTGAATTTTCCACGGAACGTGTAGAAATATTCGACGGATCCAAATGGCCATTTGTATGACAATTACAGGTCTCAACGCCTATTGATAGAGGTATCAATCATCGAAATCGGAGCACATTTGCAGATTTTCGATTTTTATGGCTCAGAATTTGTGGGCTATAGTTCAATTGATTTTCAAAAAAATTGAATTTTCCACGAAACGTGTAGAAATATTCGATCGATCCAAATGGCCATTTGGTATAACAATTACAGGTTTCAACGCCTATTGATATACATAGGTATCAATCATCGAAATCGGAGAACATTTGCAGATTTTAGATTTTTATGGCTCTGAATTTGTGGGCTATAGTTCAGTTGATTTTTAAAAAAAATTGAATTTTCCACGGAACGTGTAGAAATATTCCACCGATCCAAATGGCCATTTGGTATGACAATTACAGGTTTCAACGCCTATTGATAGAGGTATCAATTATCGAAATCGGAGCACATTTGCAGATTTTCGATTTTTGTGGCTCTGAATTTGTGGGCTATAGTTCAGTTGATTTTTAAAAAAATTGAATTTTCCACGGAACGTGTAGAAATATTCGACCGATCCAAATGGCTATTTGGTATGACAATTACAGGTCTCAACGCCTACTGATAGAGGTATCAATCATCGAAATCGGAGCACATTTGCAGATTTTCGATTTTTGTGGCTCTGAATTTGTGGGCTATAGTTCAGTTGATTTTTAAAAAAATCGAATTTTCCACGGAACGTGTAGAAATATTCGACCGATCCGAATAGCCATTTGCTATAACAATTACAGGTTTCAACGCTTATTGATAGAGGATCAATCATCGAAAACAGAGAACATTTGCAGATTTTAGATTTTTGTGGCTCTGAATTTGTGGGCTATAGTTCAGTTGATTTTAAAAAAAAATTGAATTTTCCACGGAACGTGTAGAAATATTCGACCGATCCAAATGGCCATTTGCTATAACAATTACAGGTTTCAACGCTTATTGATAGAGGTATCAATCATCGAAATCGGAGCACATTTGCAGATTTTAGATTTTTATGGCTCTGAATTTGTGGGCTATAGTTCAGTTGATTTTTAAAAAAAATTGAATTTTCCACGGAACGTGTAGAAATATTCCACCGATCCAAATGGCCATTTGGTATGACAATTACAGGTTTCAACGCCTATTGATAGAGGTATCAATCATCGAAATCGGAGCACATTTGCAGATTTTGGATTTTTGTGGCTCTGAATTTGTGGGCTATAGTTCAGTTGATTTTTAAAAAAATTGAATTTTCCACGGAACGTGTAGAAATATTCGACCGATCCAAATGGCTATTTGGTATGACAATTACAGGTTTCAACGCCTACTGATAGAGGTATCAATCATCGAAATCGGAGAACATTTGCAGATTTTAGATTTTTGTGGCTCTGAATTTGTGGGCTATAGTTCAGTTGATTTTCAAAAAAATTGAATTTCCCACGGAACGTGTAGAAATATTCGACCGATCCAAATGGCCATTTGCTATAACAATTACAGGTTTCAACGCTTATTGATAGAGGTATCAATCATCGAAATCGGAGCACATTTGCAGATTTTAGATTTTTGTGGCTCTGAATTTGTGGGCTATAGTTCAGTTGATTTTTAAAAAAATTGAATTTTCCACGGAACGTGTAGAAATATTCGACCGATCCAAATGGCCGTTTGTATGACAATTAAAGGTTTCAACGCATATTGATAGAGGTATCAATCATCGAAATCGGAGAACATTTGCAGATTTTCGAATTTTGTGGCTCTGAATTTGTGGGCTATAGTTCAGTTGATTTTTAAAAAAATTGAATTTTCCACGAAACGTGTAGAAATATTCGACCGATCCAAATGGCCATTTGGTATAACAATTACAGGTTTCAACGCCTATTGATAGAGGTATCAATCATCGAAATCGGAGCACATTTGTAGCTCTGAATTTGTGGGCTATAGTTCAGTTGATTTTTAAAAAAGTCGAATTTTCCACGGAACGTGTATAAATATTCGACCGATCCAAATGGCCGTTTGTATGACAATTACAGGTCTCAACGCCTATTGATAGAGGTATCAATCATCGAAATCGGAGAACATTTGCAGATTTTAGATTTTTATGGCTCTGAATTTCTGGGCTATAGTTCAGCTGATTTTCAAAAAAATTGACTTTTCCACGGAACGTGTAGAAATATTCGACCGATCCAAATGGCCATTGGTATGACAATTACAGGTCTCAACGCCTGTTGGTAGAGGTATCAATCATCGAAATCGGAGAACATTTGCAGATTTTCGATTTTTATGGCTCTGCATTTGTGGGCTATAGTTCAGTTGATTTTCAAAAAAATTTAATTTTCCACGGAACGTGTAGAAATATTCGACCGATCCAAATGGCCGCCGTTTGTATGACAATTACAGGTCTCAACGCCTATTGATAGATGTATCAATCATCGAAATCGGAGAACATTTGCAGATTTTCGATTTTTATGGCTCTGAATTTGTGGGCTATAATTCAGTTGATTTTCAAAAAAATTGAATTTTCCACGAAACGTGTAGAAATATTCGACCGATCCAAATGGCCATTGGTATGACAATTACAGGGCTCAACGCCTGTTGGTAGAGGTATCAATCATCGAAATCGGAGAACATTTGCAGATTTTCGATTTTTATGGCTCTGAATTTGTGGGCTATAGTTCAGTTGATTCTCAAAATAATTGAATTTTCCACGAAACGTGTAGAAATATTCGACCGATCCAAATGGCCATTGGGTATAACAATTACAGGTTTCAACGCTTATTGATAGAGGTATCAATCATCGAAATCGGAGAACATTTGCAGATTTTCGATTTTTGTGGCTCTGAATTTGTGGGCAGTAGTTCAGTTGATTTTCAAAAAAATTGAATTTTCCACGGAACGTGTAGAAATATTCGACCGATCCAAATGGCCATTTGGTATGACAATTACAGGTCTCAACGCCTACTGATAGAGGTATCAATCATCGAAATCGGAGCACATTTGCAGATTTTCGATTTTTGTGGCTCTGAATTTGTGGGCTATAGTTCAGTTGATTTTTAAAAAAATTGAATTTTCCACGGAACGTGTAGAAATATTCGACCGATCCAAATGGCCATTTGGTATGACAATTACAGGTCTCAACGCCTACTGATAGAGGTATCAATCATCGAAATCGGAGCACATTTGCAGATTTTCGATTTTTGTGGCTCTGAATTTGTGGGCTATAGTTCAGTTGATTTTCAAAAAAATTGAATTTTCCACGAAACGTGTAGAAATATTCGACCGATCCAAATGGCCATTGGTATAACAATTACAGGGCTCAACGCCTGTTGGTAGAGGTATCAATCATCGAAATCGGAGAACATTTGCAGATTTTCGATTTTTATGGCTCTGAATTTCTGGGCTATAGTTCAGTTGATTTTTAAAAAAGTTGAATTTTCCACGGAACGTGTAGAAATATTGGACCGATCCAAATGGCCGTTTGTATGACAATTACAGGTCTCAACGTCTATTGATAGAGGTATCAATCATCGAAATCGGAGAACATTTGCAGATTTTCGATTTTTGTGGCTCTGAATTTGTGGGCTATAGTTCAGTTGATTTTCAAAAAAATTGAATTTTCCACGAAACGTGTAGAAATATTCGACCGATCCAAATGGCCATTGGTATGACAACTACAGGGCTCGACGCCTGTTGGTAGAGGTATCAATCATCGAAATCGGAGAACATTTGCAGATTTTCGATTTTTGTGGCTCTGAATTTGTGGGCTATAGTTCAGTTGATTTTCAAAAAAATTTAATTTTCCACGAAACGTGTAGAAATATTCGACCGATCCAAATGGCCGTTTGTATGACAATTACAGGTCTCAACGCCTATTGATAGAGGTATCAATCATCGAAATCGGAGCACATTTGTAGCTCTGAATTTGGGGGCTATAGTTCAGTTGATTTTTAAAAAAGTTGAATTTTCCACGGAACGTATATTCGACCGATCCAAATGGCCGTTTGTATGACAATTACAGGTCTCAACGCCTATTGATAGAGGTATCAATCATCGAAATCGGAGAACATTTGCAGATTTTAGATTTTTGTGGCTCTGAATTTCTGGGCTATAGTTCAGCTGATTTTCAAAAAAATTGACTTTTCCACGGAACGTGTAGAAATATTCGACCGATCCAAATGGCCATTTGGTATGACAATTACAGGTCTCAACGCCTACTGATAGAGGTATCAATCATCGAAATCGGAGCACATTTGCAAATTTTCGATTTTTGTGGCTCTGAATTTGTGGGCTATAGTTCAGTTGATTTTCAAAAAAATTGAATTTTCCACGAAACGTGTAGAAATATTCGACCGATCCAAATGGCCATTGGTATAACAATTACAGGGCTCAACGCCTGTTGGTAGAGGTATCAATCATCGAAATCGGAGAACATTTGCAGATTTTCGATTTTTATGGCTCTGAATTTCTGGGCTATAGTTCAGTTGATTTTTAAAAAAGTTGAATTTTCCACGGAACGTGTAGAAATATTGGACCGATCCAAATGGCCGTTTGTATGACAATTACAGGTCTCAACGCCTATTGATAGAGGTATCAATCATCGAAATCGGAGAACATTTGCAGATTTTCGATTTTTGTGGCTCTGAATTTGTGGGCTATAGTTCAGTTGATTTTCAAAAAAATTGAATTTTCCACGAAACGTGTAGAAATATTCGACCGATCCAAATGGCCATTGGTATGACAATTACAGGGCTCAACGCCTGTTGGTAGAGGTATCAATCATCGAAATCGGAGAACATTTGCAGATTTTCGATTTTTGTGGCTCTGAATTTGTGGGCTATAGTTCAGTTGATTTTCAAAAAAATTTAATTTTCCACGAAACGTGTAGAAATATTCGACCGATCCAAATGGCCATTTGGTATAACAATTACAGGTTTCAACGCCTATTGATAGAGGTATCAATCATCGAAATCGGAGCACATTTGTAGCTCATAATTTGTGGGCTATAGTTCAGTTGATTTTTAAAAAAGTTGAATTTTCCACGGAACGTGTATAAATATTCGACCGATCCAAATGGCCGTTTGTATGACAATTACAGGTTTCAACGCCTATTGATAGAGGTATCAATCATCGAAATCGGAGAACATTTGAAGATTTTCGATTTTTGTGGCTCTGAATTTGTGGGCTATAGTTCAGTTGATTTTCAAAAAAATTGAATTTTCCACGAAACGTGTAGAAATATTCGATCGATCCAAATGGCCATTGGAATGACAATTACAGGTCTCAACGCCTATTGATAGGAGGTATCAATCATCGAAATCGGAGAACATTTGCAGATTTTCGAATTTTGTGGCTCTGAATTTGTGGGTTCAGTTGATTTTTAAAAAAATTGAGTTTTCCACGGAACGTGTAGAAATATTCGATCGATCCAAATGGCCATTGGAATGACAATTACAGGTCTCAACGCCTATTGATAGGAGGTATCAATCATCGAAATCGGAGAACATTTGCAGATTTTCGATTTTTGTGGCTCTGAATTTGTGGGTTCAGTTGATTTTTAAAAAAATTGAATTTTCCACGGAACGTGTAGAAATATTCGACCGATCCAAATGGCCATTTGGTATGACAATTACAGGTTTCAACGCCTATTGACAGAGGTATCAATCATCGAAATCGGAGCACATTTGCAGATTTTCGTTTTTTGTGGCTCTGAATTTGTGGGCTATAGTTCAGTTGATTTTCAAAAAAATTGAATTTTCCACGGAACGTGTAGAAATATTCGACCGATCCAAATGGCCATTTGGTATAACAATTACAGGTTTCAACGCCTATTGATAGAGGTATCAATCATCGAAATCGGAGCACATTTGTAGCTCATAATTTGTGGGCTATAGTTCAGTTGATTTTTAAAAAAGTTGAATTTTCCACGGAACGTGTATAAATATTCGACCGATCCAAATGGCCGTTTGTATGACAATTACAGGTTTCAACGCCTATTGATAGAGGTATCAATCATCGAAATCGGAGAACATTTGAAGATTTTCGATTTTTGTGGCTCTGAATTTGTGGGCTATAGTTCAGTTGATTTTCAAAAAAATTGAATTTTCCACGAAACGTGTAGAAATATTCGATCGATCCAAATGGCCATTGGAATGACAATTACAGGTCTCAACGCCTATTGATAGGAGGTATCAATCATCGAAATCGGAGAACATTTGCAGATTTTCGAATTTTGTGGCTCTGAATTTGTGGGTTCAGTTGATTTTTAAAAAAATTGAGTTTTCCACGGAACGTGTAGAAATATTCGATCGATCCAAATGGCCATTGGAATGACAATTACAGGTCTCAACGCCTATTGATAGGAGGTATCAATCATCGAAATCGGAGAACATTTGCAGATTTTCGATTTTTGTGGCTCTGAATTTGTGGGTTCAGTTGATTTTTAAAAAAATTGAATTTTCCACGGAACGTGTAGAAATATTCGACCGATCCAAATGGCCATTTGGTATGACAATTACAGGTTTCAACGCCTATTGACAGAGGTATCAATCATCGAAATCGGAGCACATTTGCAGATTTTCGTTTTTTGTGGCTCTGAATTTGTGGGCTATAGTTCAGTTGATTTTCAAAAAAATTGAATTTTCCACGGAACGTGTAGAAATATTCGACCGATCCAAATGGCCATTTGTATGACAATTACAGGTTGTATATCAAAAATGTGTTGCTATTGCTGTGGAGCATTACAGCTGAATTCGCCAGGTAGAATCTATCCTTTTAATTTAATTCGGATTATGAATAATTAAAACAATTCAATCAAAGTTGAATACAATTTTTATTTATATTTATAATTTTACGGCTAATTCTAGTTTTGATGTTTCTTGCCCAATCGCCAAAATAAGAAGAGAGTGATTTTAGCTTTTTCCAAATTAAGCTAGATTTAAATTTTGCTAAATTTTGTAAAGGAAATTTGTATGGAAACATTCAAATTTTGCGCAATTATGGTATTGATACTAAATTAGCATCGATCGCACTCTTCTTACTACCAACCTATTACAATTAAAAATTGCGATTGACATTTTTTGTTTTGTTTTGAGGTGACATAAATCATGGTGTTTACGTAATTTGGAGTACATAATGTATTTTACAAAGCTAAGTATATAATTCTAATTATTATTAATTCTAATAAAATATATAATTCTAATTTTTAGGATAAATAAATCAAATTTACTAATGGAATTAATTCACAGCTTTTGTAAGTATGAATAATTTGATAATCAAAATTGGTGTTGTTTATTTTTTAGTTGTGCGGCTCTACATCCAGTGAACAATCCTTTCCTTTCCTACGGTTTTATTATATTTAAACGGGCGTACGGTATGTGCCCGGGAGTCCGGGAGTTCCTGCTTGGCCGTACCTCCTCATCAATCAATCAATCAAATCGAAAATAACCGACAATTATAAATTCTGAAAAATTGTTAATTTAATTTTTAAATATAAAGAAATAAAAATCGAGATTAAAACCAAGATTTATCCAACCCGGCAGAATTATTTAATGTACGCTTTGCCCCAAAACAATAATAAATATGTAAATAAAAAACAAAAAATTCAGAACCGAGAGTCATTGGGAAAGAGTACCCGGTACAATGGTCTAAACATCCATGAAAACCGGTTGAGTAGTTTCTGAGATTAGTCCGAATCGACAGACGACAAAAAGACGGACACGTTACTTTATGTTGCTAGAGAAGAAAAAGCGCTGGATATCCTTTATATTGTAATTTCCAAATTTTAGGGGTATATTTTCAAGTCAATCAAGTGTAAATTAACCTAACGTAAATTCCGGGACCCTATCAAAAATTACCTTAAGGTTATAGTGAAGAAATTTTTAGTTTATATCATTTTAAATATGAATGAATTGTTCTGTTACACCTTTCTTCTCGTTTATTATCAAATTTTAAAACTAAAAATCAATAACAAAACACCAAAACACTTATCAGTTAACTAGAACACTATAAAATGTAAATTCCAATCAAAACATGCGGCTCATCGCACTCGTTTGCATCTCTCTAATCTTCACGCGCGAGTTTTTTTACCGGTGTAATAAGGTGTAGACTTATTAATTAGTCCTATAAGAAATTTTTTTTTATCTTTTTAAATTTTATGTTTATATTTTATCGTGTTATGTTATTTAATATGCGTGTGTGTGTGTGTGTGTGTATTGTATGGATGGTTTTTATTTTTTATTTGGATGACTAAATATTCAATTTTCAAGATATCAAGCCAAATTAAGATAAACTTTTTTGTTTTGTTTTTTTTATTTTTTGTATTCTTTCACCTTGTTTTTCTTATAAGAGCATCGTTTTCGTCTTGTATAATATTTCAAGCTACTTGGCTTTGTCTACATATATGTACATATGTATAGAGTTATTATGTGTATATATTCGAATCTACACGAATTTAAGAAAATATTTTTATTCAAAAGACAATCCGTTATTTATATAGTCATTATTTATTTAAATTATACATAAAAATAAATATAAATAAATTTATTAATAATAAAAAATTAAAATTAAAATCAACATTTGAACTGGTTTACTTAATTAATTGAATTTTTATTATTTTTATAGTGTTTGTAGGTACATAAACGCAGGTGGAACACAAACTGTTAGACAACCAAAGTACTTTGAAGGTGTCTCATCGCACTACACACAAGAGCCAAGTATTTATTTGTGTTTGGTGCATTTCGGTTATATATAAGACGTAGATAAATATTTATTAAACGCGGCTATGTAGGTACAGTGTTTGTTGATTTACTTGGGTAATTATAAAATGATAAACGATTTGTTTGTGTACCAAACTCTATTTGGTATACTATATGTATACGAGGCGGTAGAGTATTATGGTGGTTCCATATGCAAACGCGGCTTCCATCTAATTTAACCATAAATTAATGTCAACGAAAATTTTTTTTTTTCTGTACACAATGGCATACCGAAATCTAAACAATAGTCAGAGAACATCGTACAGACAAGATATGTATAATAAAAAAGGGTTCTCAAGAAAAACAATCGATTTCCAACTTCTTATAACAACCAAGTTTATTCTGCACAAAAACATAAATAAAATATTTTTACCATCTTACAATATTGTTGTTATTGGATCGACCTCGATCGTTTGCATATACTGTTTAAAATATTCACTGTTTATTGTATGATCAAGGACACCAATTTGAAGATCCATATCGGAGAGTTCCTCTTTTATTTTGCCAATAGCTTTTTTAATATTAATAATTGGACTCCCGTCTGTCATCGCATTACCACGTTGCTCCGTTTGTTGTTTAATAATTTCCAGCTCGTTCAGCAGATCCAAAAGTTCTTGTTCTTTTTCTAATTTTTCAATTTCGTTTTCTTTAAACAGTTGGCCAATTTCTTTTTGTTCAACCGACAGCTGTTTGTATTGTTGAATTAAATTTTTTAACTCATTGTTTAAATGTTTTTCGCGGCTATCGATCTTTTCAAGTATATAGGTTATATCATTCTCCATTTTTTTCAAATAATTTTTTGTGTCATCCGTAGCCGAATCGATATTTGAGCGTAGAAATTTCATTTGTTCGAGATGAGCGCGCCAATCTCGTGCATCACTTTTTACAAACACTTTGAGTTGGGGCAGGACACGTTCGAGCTCTAATCTGTAAGAAAATTGTAAATTTGTATTACCTAGAATGTTTTACCAGATATTGGCGAAAAATCAAAACTAAAGATATCCTCATAGATGAAGCACTTGATTACATGAATGAATGAAATTCAATTGCTACTCTAATTGGAGCAAATATTTTCACTACAGGTTTACAGATTTAGAAAAAATATTTTTTATTTAAGCTCGCGGAGACAATATTAATTGGCTAGTTTCGGATGATTAATATTCGTATTTAAGAGTTTAACCTGCACATCGAATCTACGTTTTGTACGATAAAACACAGCGCTTGAGCTACAGTTCTCATCCACCTGCACCGCTGCATAATCGTTATTACTTGAAAAATAGGAACTTAATAAAAAAAGTTTTACAAAATAAAATACACTTTAGTTAACTATACTGCCATCTATATTATACTATCAAAATATCAGTTGCGCACCGGAGAGCAAAATAGCATTTTGCTATTTTTAAAAGTCATTTTTAAAGTTTACTGATACGATAGATGGATGATGCCTAGAGGACGTCCTAAAAAACGTAGAGGTGACAATTTGAATATGGAAACGATACCGTTAGAAGACGAACAAGTTAAGAAAGTTAATATAAATCAGGCAGGGCCTTCAACAAATACTGTTAAAGTTAGCCGAAAGTTGCCAGCCGAAAGTGAAAAGTCGATAATGCAGATTGTATTATTCCAGCCGAAAGTTTCCAGCTGAAAGTAAAAAACGGTAATGCAGATTGTGTTATCCGAGCCGAAAATAAAAAATTAAGTTAATATCGATCGGTAATGTTTAGCCTAAAACCTACTAAGGAATGTAAGGATGTATGATTATCATTGAATACCTTTGTTATTATTCTTATATGGCAAAAACTGGCTGCAGTTCCTCGCGGAAAATTATGGAAAATTCGAGAAACCCAAAAAAATATTTTAATTCGAATAAAAACCGCCATTAGAATGTTACGTCTGGAGATGTATTTTATTGATGAAACTTGTCAATAGCTATCGCAGGGAAAAAATTCAGTTCAAGTTTACCGTCAGAAATCGCGGAAAATTCGATTTTCCAAAAATCATTAGAAAATTTATATAAAATCAGCCTCTAGAGTGTTATGTCTGGAGATGTATTTCATTGATGTGACTTGCCAATAGCTATCGCAGAGAAAGAATTCAGTTCAAGTTTCCGCGATTTCTGACGGGAAACTTGAACTGAATTTTTTCCCTGCGATAGCTATTGACAAGTTTCATCAATAAAATACATCTCCAGACATAACACTCTAGAGGCTGATTTTATATAAATTTTCTAATGATTTTTGGAAAATCGATTTTTCCGCGATTTCTCACGGGAAACTTGAACTGATTTTTTTTTCCTGCGATGGCTATTAACAAATCCAATAAAAACGATTCAACTTCAAATATGCACTCTACAGGTTGATTTTATTCCAATTTTGTGAATTCTTCTGATTTTCAAATGTTTTCCGCGATTAGATTAAACGAAGTTTTCCACGTAAGACTATTTACAAAATTGTTTATTACAAGCGTATCCTATTTACTTTCGGCTGATAACCACAAAATTTTTTATTTTCTGCTGGAATGTTAATAAGGTAATCTGCATTATCGACGTTTTACTTTCGGCTGGAAACTTTCGGCTAACTTTAACAGGGTCTTCAACAATTGGTGTTTTGCCATTCGATTTCAGCTTCGAAACGGATTGCCTTCGCTTGGATGAACAATATGTGTACAAGAGCAATGCAAGGCAACATCGATAAGACTAATACGGGCAGCTAAGGTAAAATGCACGGAGAAAATCTCCAAAATTCTAGCAGCTGTAACAGCCAAAGAGAACACCCAGCGACTGAAACACATGCGACGACGTGTAGCTGAACAGTTAGTTGTTTTACCAGAAATTTGTTACAGATATCAAACTACATAAACCTTATGTTAGAATGGAACATAACACCATCGAATTTTTCGAAAATCGAAAAACACGGAATAATCGTCTCGTTACTCCATATAATGCTTATCTATTAAAGCGGTACGATTGCCTTATAAATGTAGAATATGTGGGAACTATCCATGCCGTAAAATATCTGTACAAATACAAAGGTCATAAAATAATCAAACAATAAAGAAGACTTATTTATAATGAACAGACATTTATGTAGAAGGTAGATGCATTACTTCACCAGAAGCACGGTGGCGATTATACGTTAAAGAGAACCAAAAGAAGAGTCACTTCGTTCAAGGATTGAACATCCATTTGTCCGGCCAATACAGAATCACAAATATCGACCAAGCACAAGAAGAGTTGGCAGACATCGGACAGAAAGATTCAACATTAGAGGCCTCTTTACTACATAATCAAGCGTTGAGACTACAAGAACAAGAGGACCTTTGTTTAAATAGAAATTTGTAAATTATCATTATTATTGGCAGATACCAGAACATTATAAATGGATAGGAGCATCAAGTAAATGGGTGCCTAGCAAACGTCGTCTACGCATCATTGGTAGAATTCATAATATAAGTTTCGCCGCCGAATCGGAACTCTATCACATGCGACTGTTGTTGTATCACATTTAGAACGCAACAAATTTCAATCATCGTTTAATGTTTAATAACACTCAATATGCGACATACAAGCAAGCATGTATTGTCCAAGGACTCGTATACGATGATCAACAGTGGATAGAAGGTTTACAGGAATCTTCCGTGTCAAAAATGCCAATAGTAATGAGAACATTGTTCGTATACAGATTCTGATCCTTGGCTCTCCCAAAAACCCAAAACGTCTATGGGAGATGTTTAAACGAACGATTCGGTATGGACAATATTGACGACTATGAGAACCAGCTAAACCAACAAGTCTTCAACATCGATAATTAACTAGTCTTGGCAGATGCTTGTACGAGCTGATGCTTAAAGGAAAACAAATCGAAATTGTTGATAAAATTATATCCTGCAGGGTGGAAATTGTATTGTCAAGTGTATGGCCTTCATAGGAATTGCGTTGATTTTGCTACCGAATGGACGAACTGCACATAAGACCTTTGGACTCAAAATACCATTGATATCTGAATCGATCACAAACATAAAATCGAGATCAGTGAAAACAGCGGAACTTGCCAAAGTTCACTTTTTTTAATGGATAAAGCGCTTATGCTCCAAGTAACCTCTGGAGATTCATTTTCACTGATGGATAATATGCGTGTCGATGTCGAACATATATAGAATTTCAAATTGTTTATTGCAATTTAGAGACGGAAAACTTCCGATGAACCAGTTTGATCAAATAAAATTAACGGAGGACCTCCTGTCTAATGGTAATCTAATTAACGAAGTGTTCGGAAATTGCCTCGCCAATCACACCTAAAAAAAATGAACTATTCTAGCGCCACTGAATAAAGACGTAGGTAAGATCAATGCCGAAATTATCGACCAACTGTCTGGAGATTCCAAAGATATAACAGCTTTGGTTCAGTCAAAGATCAGCTAGAAGGGACGCTAGAATTCACATCTAAATTTCTTAACTCCATCGAAATTGCCATTACAAGCCTTTTTAAATTGGTAAGTTCATTTCTAAAACGAGTTTCAAGCCAATCTGTGGAGAACTGAGTTAGTTCCAATTTTTAGAACCACATTCGATATTCATACTGAAATCAAATTTCAATCATGGAAACAAAACAAAATAAGCCAGTTTTTGGAACTCATATTGGAATTTCATTTACATTATACAAATTCAAGTTTCATTCCAATCAGAGTCCCATTCAAATTAATAATTTTTCAGAACAACATCAGTACCTCATGTTAGAATGTAATTTTCATCAAACGCACCGTGTTTCATCTCAATCGGATAAGAAATGGCCCAATTCCATTCAAACTGAAAATTTTTTAGAGTCACACCCGGAACTCTTTTTGACATCTCATTTTCATCATACAAACCGAGTTTTATCCAAATCGGTTGAAAAATGGCTTAGTTCCATTCAAATTGGCCATTTTCCAGATCTCATTAGGCTATTTTGCAGAAATCCCATTGATAACAAATTACATATCTACATAGTAGATATGTAATTTGTTTCTGCCCTTACAAGTTCTGTTCAAATTGCCTCTGAAATTTGTACGCCAAATGCCACCGTTCTGCTCCACGTCCATTGGATTGCCAGTTTTTGCATCATCCCGTACCCTTGAAGAATTTTTTTAATTTCTACATTGTCAAAACCTCCACGGTTGCCGCACAGTATCTCCTTGAATGAGTATTCTTATATTTTATTATTTCATTGCTAAATCAGCAATAATGAAACAGAATCGAATTGCTCCAATAGCACAAGCCCCCATACAACCCAAATCCAAGAAATTTTTAATTTTAGCACACGTAAAAAGTCAAAAGTAGAAAGTAAAAAGTAAAATGTAAAAAGTAAGAAGTAAGAGGTAACAAGTAAAAAGTAAACAGTAAAAAATAAAAAGTGAAAAGTAAAAAAAGCAAAAAGTAAAATGTAAAAATTAAAAAGTAAAAAGTAAAAAGTAAAAGTAAAAAAGTAAAAAAGTAAAAGGTAAAAAGTAAAATGTAAAAAGTAAAAAGTAAGAAGTAAAGTAAAAGTGTAAAGTAAAAGTGTAAAGTAAACAAAGCAAACAGTAAAAAGTAAAATGTAAAAACTAAAAAGTAAGAAGTAAGAAGAAAAAAGTAAAATGTTAAAAGTTAAAAGTAAAAAATTAAAATTAAAAAAGTAAAATGAAAAAAGTAAAATGTAAAAACTAAAATGTAAAAAGTAAGAAGTAAAAAGTAAACAGTAAAAAATAAAAATTGAAAAGTAATAAAAAGTAAAATGTAAAAAGTAAAATGTATAAAGTAAGAGTAAAAAGTAAAAAGGAAAAAGAAAAAAGTTAAAAATTAAAAGTAAAATGTAAAAAGAAAAAGTAAAATGTAAAAATTATAAAGTAAAAAGCAAAGAGTAAAAAAAAATTTAAATGAATGTAAAAGTAAGAAGTAAGAAGTAACAAATTAAAATTAAAAGTAAAAACAAAGTAAAAAGCAACAGCAAAAAGTAAATAGTAAGAAGTAAAAAGTTAAAAATAAAAAGTAGAAACTAAAAAGTTTAAAATTACTAGTACAAAGTAAAAAGAAAAAGTTAAAAGTAAAAATTATAAAGCAAAAAGTAAAAAGAAAAATGAAACGGTAAAATGTAAAAAGTAAAATGTAAAAAATAAAAAGTAAGAATTAAAGTGAAAAGTTAAAAATTAAAAGTAAACAGAAAAGTAAAATGTGAGAAGTAAAAAGTAAACAGTAAAAAATAAAAAGTGGAAAGTGAAAAGTGAAAAAAGCAAAAAGTAAAAAGTAAGAAGTAAGAAGAAAAAAGTATTGTTAAATGTTAAAAGTTAAAAGTAAAAAGTAAAAGTAAAAAAAGTAAAAGGTAAAAAGTAAAATGAAAAAAGTAAGAAGTAAGAAATAAAAAATAAAAAGTAAAATGTAAAAAGTAAGAAGTAAAGTAAAAGTTTAAGTAATCAAAGCAAAAAGTAAAATGTAAAAAGGAAAATGTAAAAAGTAAGAAGTAAAAAGTAAACAGTAAAAAATAAAAATAGAAAACTAATAAAAAGTAAAATGTAAAAAGTAAAAATTAAGAAGGAAAAAGTAAAAGTAAAAAAAGTAAAAGGTAAAAAGAGAAATTTAAAAAGCAAGAAGTAAAATGTGTAAAGTAAGAAGTAAAAACTAAAATTAAAAGGTATAAAGTAAAATGTAAAAAGTAAGAAGTAAAATAAAAGTGTTAAGTAAACAAAGCAAAAAGTAAAAAGTAAAATGTAAAAACTAAAAAGTAAGAAGTAAGAATAAAAAAGTAAAATGTTAAAAGTTAAAAGTAAAAATTAAAAAAGTAAAATGTAAAAAGTAAAAATTAAGAAGTAAAAAGTAAAAAGAAAAAGTAAAATGTAAGAGTAAAAAGTAAAAAGTTAAAAATTAAAAATAAAATGTAAAAAGAAACAGTAAAATGTAAAAATTATAAAGTAAAAACAAAATGTAAAAAGATAAATTTAAAAAGTAAAATGTAAAAGTGAGAAGTAAGTAGTAAAAAATTAAAAGTAAAAAGTAAAAAGCAAAAGGAAAAAGTAAGAAGTAAAAAGTTAAAAATAAAAAGTAGAAACTAAAAAAGTAAAAAGTAAAATGTAAAAAGTAAGAAGTAAAAAGTAAAAAGTTAAAAATTAGAATAAAATGTAAAAAGCAAAATAAAAATGTTAGAAGTAAAAAGTTAAAAGTAAAAAGTAGAAAAGTAAAATGTAAAAAATAAAACGTAAGAATTAAAGTAAAAAGTAAAAGGTTAAAAATTAAAAGTAGAAAGTAAAAAGAAAAGTAAAAAGTAAGAAGTAAAAAGTAAACAGTAAAAAATAAAAAGTGAATAGTAAAAAAAGCAAAAAGTAAAGAGTAAAATGTATAAAGTAAGAAGGAAAAAGTAAAAAGTAAAATTAAAAAGTAAAAAGTAAAATGTAAAAAGTAAGAAGAAAAAAGTGAACAGCAAAAAATAAAAATTGAAAAGTAATAAAAAGTAAAATGTAAACAGTAAAAATTAAGAAGTAACAGTAATAAAAGAAAAAGGTAAAAATTAAAAAGTAAAGTAAAAGTGTAAAGTAAAAAAGCAAAAAGTAAAAAGTAAAATGTCAAAACTTAAAAGTAAGAAGTAAGAAGAAAAAAGTAAAATGTTAAAAGTTAAAAGTATAGAGAAAATATTTAAAAAAGTAAACTGTAAAAGTAACATGTAAAAAGTAAGAAGTAAAAAGAAAAAAGTAAAAAAGAAAAATTGAAAAGTAATAAAAATTAAAATGTAAAAAGTAAAAACTAAGAAGTAAAAAGTAAAAGTAAAAAATGTAAAAGGTAAAAAGTAAAATGTAAAAAGTAAGAAGTAAGAAATAAAAAGTAAAAACTGGAATGTAAAAAGTGTAAGAAGTAAAAAGTAAAATGTAAAAAGTAAGAAGTAAAAAGTTAAAAATTAAAAGTAAAAAAATAAGAAGTAAAATGTATAAAGTAAGAAGTAAAAAGTAAAAAGGAAAAAATAAAATTAAAAAGTAAAAACTAAAATGTAAAAGTAAGAAGTAAAGTAAAAAGTAAAATTAAAAAGTAAAAAGTAAAATGTAAAAAGTAAGAAGTAAAGTAAAAAGACAAAAATTATAAAGTAAAATGTAAAAAGTAAAAAGTAAAAAGTTAAAAATTAAAAGTAAAATGTAAATGAAAAAGTAAAAAGCAAAAAGTAAAAATATAAATTTAAACAGTAAAATGTAAAATTAACAAGTAAAAAGTAAAATGTTAAAAGTAAAAGTAAATAGTAACAAGTAAAAAGTAAAAGGTGAAATGTGAAAAGTGAATGGTAAAAAAGTAAAAAGTAAAAAAGTAAAAGATGAAAAGTAAAAAGTAGAAAGTGAATAGTAAAAGATAAGAAAGGTAATTCTTATTTTACCAACTTCGATAATTCTTTCGGCTTTGATTAATATTAGTGTCAACATTTTTGGAGGAAAAAGGTCTATTGACCATGGAAAAGCGGAGAATTGAAATACTTTTGGAAGCTTTACATCAAGAGGATCGGGTTCCTGCCATAAGAATTGCTCCAAAACTACGTGGTAACACTATCTATCCGTTGATCATTTTTTATATAAATATACTGGTTTCAGGATTGAGAATTAGAATTGATTTGTATGTTGAATTGACAGTTGAATTAGAGTTGAGTTCATGTACGCATGATGTTTTTAAAACCGTGTTGATTTGGGAGTTAAGTTTGAGTTGCAGGCATGGGCGCATTTGGTAACAGCCAAACATAGGCAACTGCCTAGGGGCGCCAACTGAAATAGGGCGCTTGATTTTTTTTTTTTTTTTCAAAATTTTATTAAACATAAATTGTTTTAACCGTAATTAGAATTTATTTGTATCAACACGATGTCGCTATTTAAAATATTGAGTAAAAGGTGCTCAAACGAGTTGTGAGCATTATACGAAAACTTGCTAGCCGAACATTGCCTTTAAGAGGAAAAACACAAAACATTGGAAACGTCAATAATGGTAATTTTTTGATGGCAGTGGAATTAGTAGCTGAATTCGATCCCTTCTTGGCTGCTTATATTGAAAAATATGGAAATCCAGGTAAAGGGAGAACTTCATTTTTATCGTCAATCGTATTCGAAGAAATTGTAATATTAATAGCCGAATAAGTAAAAGAATAAATATTTACGGTAGTAAGAGAGGCAAAATATTACTCTTAGCGTTGACTCAGCTTTAGATAATATATATCACATACTGATCAACTCGCTTTTATTATTAGGTATGTAAAAGATGGTGTGCCCGAGGAATATTTTTTTAATTTTTTTGGAAAATTTTGAACATAAAACTGAAGATATGGAGAAGGAAATAATACAGTATTAATGCAAATAAAATTCAAATCAAAAATATGAGAGGCCAATCATATGACAACGCTAGAAACATGTCTGGCATTTATACAGGACTTCAAGCACGAATTAAAAACTTAATGCACAAGCACATTTTGTACCTTGTGTAGCACATTCCATGAACTTGGTTGGAAAATTTGCAACAGATTGTTGCCGAGATGCAGCAACATTTTTTTAATTTTTTGCAAGAATTGTTTCACTTTTATCATCCTCAACTAGTCGTTGGTTAGTGTTAACTACTGCTTTAAATGAAATGTTGCCCAAATTAAGAGCAACTGTTCTTCAGAATAATTTTTTTTTTTTACTTTCAACAGTTGATACCAAGGTCTAAAATACAATTTATTATTTAGAATTTTAAGAAACATGAAATAGTGAGAACAAATTATTGAATAAAGTATGATTAATTCCAAATGATAATTAACAAAATTTAAAATTCTGATTTATTCAAAAATTGATAATTGTTATTTAATACCAACTCATAAAACTAAATATATTTAATATATTTACTCTAGTGGTAAACACTGCAACTAGGTCAAGAAGATAATTTTTTTATTCCTTCTTCTCAGCGGAATGAAAATACACGGCATTGTTGTTGTAAAATTGCCAAAGTAAGACGACAAGTATTTAAGCTTGAACTTTTTTGTAAACTTTTTAGGTAAAAAAAATCTAATGAACGGGTCCGACTCCCAAAGGTTGTTTTGTTTCATGTGGGAACAGAATATTAGAGTTTAGAAACGTTTAATTTTTGTTTCACTTGACGTTTTGAGTGCTTAAAACCGTTTTTTAGCTGCCTATTAAATTTTTTTGGTTATGTACAAAGTGCCCAAGTTCATAAATAGTGAAAGCTTATTTGGATACAAAGAATTTGAATATTGAATCATTTGTTGAATCTAATGCTTTTTTGGTGAGATTTTATCTCGAGATCTATATTAAGGATTTTAATAATAGCTTATTTAGTAGCTAACAGTTTTTTTTAAAATCATGCAAAATGCTAAAAAATGGCAAATAAACTTTTGTGTGGCCGTTTTGATGGAAATAACATAGTCCAAAATTTAGCTACGAGCTAAGCAGCAGCTTATACCTAACTGGCTCGTTTTAAGATTCTAGCTGATACAATGTGAGAAAATACATTGTTTACAAAAAATAATAAATGCTAAAGCGATTAAGTTCGAGATCGATGAATTTGCATGTGCTTAACTTAAAAGTGCTGAAAAAAATAAAGGCTCATAAAGCTTCATAATAACTAATATCAATCTGTTATAGATTTAAGATGTGCACACCAAATACAGAAGCTCTTTCGATTATTGGAGCTTGACAGCTTCCTCAACGCTTAAGATTAGGGTTTCAAATAGAATTTTGAATTAATTTTGATCATATGCCAATGGAAGGTTTTTAATACAATTGGATTATATTATTGGATAGGAAGTCTTTTTAAATAAATCTCGCAGGATTTTGAAAGCTTTAAGAGGAATATATAAAAAAATTCTATTTAACGCTGAAATCTGATTTTTCAAGCTACGTACTTAAAGTATCAGTAAAATGTTGGGATTGTCAAGAAAGCTTGGGGCTAAAAGCGTTTACGTTTTTATTTGTTAAATAGGAAGCTTGCATATTTTCGCTTGCATATTTCTCTTCAAGTTTCAAATGCTTTGAAATTTTACGAAAATAGTTCAGTTTCAGTTAGTATCAACTTGACTAAAATTTAAATTTAGAAAATAGAAGCTTATCATTCAAAGATATGTCAAAGCGTAATCCAAGTTAACCCGCCAACTTAGGTTTTCATTTTAAAGCTCCATGAATTTGTAAATAATTACAGATTTGCAAATCTATTTAAAAATGCTAACGTAAAATACTAAAACTTAGTACGAGCTTATACCCAACTTTCAATTCACTTCGCATGTTATGTAATTTAATAATGATGTCATATCGCAATACTGTAAAATGAACGTGTCAAAGCCTGTATGTGCTGAAATCATTAAAATTCGTGATCAATATTTCTACGAGGTTCAAATTAAAAGCTTCTTTCCACGAAATAAAATACCGTTTACTGGAACTTTAAAATGTTGAAAGCATTTTTAATTCCAAAAACAATTAAAAGTTTGAGATCGATGTATCTAATTTTTAAATGATTCGTTCATAAAATATAAAGCTCAAAACAATCATTAAGACCCATAAATGTTGAAACTTCTCAATTTTTTTTTCTATAAAAGTAACAAAATGTTTGTAAAAATATATTTAATATTTTGAAAGTAATATAAGCAATATGGAGCTTAAAGCTTTGTTATTTTTAGAAAATATTAAAACTGTCTTTGTATTAAAACTTATTTTCTAAACATATCTTCAATAATAATAGCTAAAGGTTACCACTTTCTCAAAGCTCTTAATAGATTAAAAACGTTTAGGTCAACTTTTCGATATTCCAAATTTGCAGAGATTGAATAATTTAATCTCGTATCAAAAAAGCTACTTGTTTTCAGGTACTGCTGGTTTTTGTAAGCTTTTATTGTGATTACATAGAATCGTTTCACAATCATTTAACTGTGAAGATTAAAAAAAACACTTGAAAGCTTGAGAATGATGAATCTACATTTATTTTAAAGTGATTAAAGAGAATCTGAAAGCTTGAATAATTTAATTAAAAATTTAAATTATTTAAATTTCGTTCATAAAGTATAAAGCTGATAAAAATGAAAATTCAAAGTTTATAAAAGCTTCAAAAATACATACCATTATATGGTTTACTAACAGTGATAAATGCTAAGGCTAATTTGTATATTAGTGCATAATTTTAATAATACTGAAAGCTTGGAAAGCTTCGTAATAAAATTTGTTCAGTTCAAATTTAACTTGGCTAGCGTAACATCAATCTGCTATAAGTTTATGATGTGCATACCAAATACAGAAGCTCTTTTTGAAATCAATTAAATGTTTGAAATCGATTTGTTTTTAAAATTAAAATCTCAAAACAATTATTAATGCATTAAAATTTTAAAACTTCAAAGTTTATAAAAGCTCAAGTTTCTATAAAAGTTTACAAAATGTTTGTAAAAAGTTCTTTAATTAGCTTAAATCTTTGTAATTTTATAACAATTTAAAGCTTTCTTTAATAATAAAAGGTAAAGGTCTTATACCCACTTTTCGATATTTCAAATTTGCAGAGATTGGATAATTTTAATTCGTATAAAAAAGCAAATTAGTGAGTTTGTGATTTCTTCAATTCCGAAAGCATGAGTTAAAACCTTTCAATAAAAGCTACGTATTTTCAGATACGGTTGGTTTTGCGAGCTTTAAGAATTAATTAAAAGCCGTAAGCTTCAAAAATGTATATAAAAGTTTAAATTAATTAAATTTCGTTCATAAAAATATAAAGCTCATAAAAATGATTGCAACATTTAAATGTTGAAACTTTAAAGTTTAAAAAAACTGCCAAAAAATATTGGGCTGTTCGGAAAATAATTTCATTTTTTCCCAACAGAAGACTTAATTGTATTTTTTTACAGCCAACTTCACACTTAAGCCGCATTGTCATTTTATATTTTGACAGCTGATATAGCAAGGCTTGTTTGTTAAAAAGTTTGTTTGGTGCCCTATCAAATATGGAAGGTCGAAAGCAGCATTTTCGGCGTATTTCACTTAAGGAAAAAGTTATTGGATGTGTATGGAGAAGATGTAAGTGCCAAAACTGGTTTGCAAAATTGTTGAAGATGCATCACGTTCTGGAAGGCCAGTTGAAGATGATGAAAACTAAATAAATGCATTGATTGATGCAAACCGCCGAATAACAAATCGAATTCCACAGTTCATGATCACGTGAAACGCCTTGGTTTCATTTCAAAATTCGACATATGGGTTCCACATGTTCTTAAAGAAAGAAATTGTATCCGTCGCATTGACATATGTGATATGCTTCTCAGCAGAAAGAAGTTTATCATTGTTTCAAAAGACTGAACACATATTTGCGATCAACTAAATATAAAAGAACAACGTTTAAGCGCATTAGCTATATTGTCAATGAAAATAGAATTTACATTGAATATTGATTATACTGGAATAATTGATGCTTCGCCGACAAAAAAGCTAGAAGAAAATTTTAATAAATATGTTAATATGTACAATTATTTTTGTTGGTTATTAAATGAATATATTATCATAACAATAACAGCAAATATGTAATTAAGTATTCATTATAGCGTACTGCTTATTTTTGAAATTCTCTGTAAAATTATAGGGCGCTTCAGAATGCTTTGCCTAAGGGCGTCAAAGGTACAAATGCGACACTGGTTGCAGGTCAAGTTAAGGTTGATCGGGAAATTGGGAATTTATTTGGGGTTAACTTGGAAGTGAGGTAGAGTTGTTTTGAGTTGAGTTCATTTACGATTGTAGTTTTTGAGTCGCGTTGGTTAGATTATTGAGTTGGACGTTGAGTTTGGGGTTAAGTTGAGGGTTGGGTTGGAGGTACATTATAGGTTACAGATGAGAAATTTAGCTTGAAAAAATTGCTCAGAATTATTTTAAAATTGGTTTCCATCGTGCCATTTATTATATGTTGCGAATCTTTTCAGATTGCAATTCTACGTTCATTCTATTGCTTCAATTGCTCAGCTACGCTCTTTGCTGCTTTTTGTGCGCCGTTATCTTCCAAAGTACACGAAATAAAATTCATCTGTAATGCATCCCACTGCTCCAAAATTCTGTTAATCATCATTTCAAGCGACAGCTATCGCGTTTGCGTAAGCCCAAGGATATTCTTGAAATTCCTGCAGATCAGTATAACGTTTGGAACTATGTGCAAAAAAAATTATAAATGTTTCGTGCTATATTGCTGCACAGTGAACGGTAGCTTTTGGCACACATTACTGGCACATAGGTGTAGCGAATGGCAATATACAATTAATAAAACCCAAATTTGGAATAATTTGCTTAAATCTGGCTTGGACGCCACTAAATTGTCCAGACATAACTGAAGCGTTATCTAAAGCTAGACCGATTATGTTTTTTACCGGTATTAGTAATAAATTTAAATGATTTATTATGGTTGTAAAAATCGTGGCCGAGTCAGCTTTTGTCATTTCTAAAAAACCTAAAAATATGTCCCTTGTTTGACCTCTCCTCTTATTAAACACCCAAACTACCAAGGCCAAAGATTTTGCTGTGCTTATGTCAATCCATCTATTATTATAGAAAAATGTTCAGTCTTCAGCTGATCAGCTACATTTTCCCCGTCCTTTTGGTCCCAAAACATTTTTAACAGTTTCACTCGCCTTCGTTCTACCGCACTTTATGTTCTTGGCTATTTTAGAGTCTGGACAACACATTTTTAATAAACCATAGGTAGGAAATCCATTAAGGAAAAATAAAAATGGTACTTCAAGCAGAAATTCGTCTTGTTTAATTTGTCGCTCAAAGGCCACTTAATCTAATATCACAAATGTGGAATCCTAACCGACATTTCTACAACATTTTCCGGAAAAGTGATATGTTTTATTGAATATTATTCAGCTCAATAATCACATAAATCTAAAAAAAAAAATCCGCCGAAATGTTTTTATATTCACTCATACTAATAAACAGTTTTGGGATCTAAGGCAACTTCTTGGAGGTTTAGGTAACTTTTCCTAAACCTTTCGTAAAATGTTGTGTTGTTTTTAGGACAAATTTAGGACAAACTCCTCGCGAATTTATAGGTTGAGTTCATAGACAGATGCAGTTTTCAGACTATGTTTGTTTAGGGGTTGAGTTTGGTGTTGCGCTGAGGGTTGAGTTGAGGACCAAATTTTTGGTCAAAATGAGTTTGATTAGGGTTGGATTGGGGATTATTTTTAGTTCATTCAACCGTTAGTTTGGGGAATTATTTGAGGGTTGAGTTGAAGTTTGTGTTGGAAATTAGCTTGATTTATTCTGAGTTCATGTGTGCGTGTAGTTTAATGAACCTTGTTAATATGGTGTTGAGTTGGGGTTGAGTTAGAGGTGTAGATTAGATTAAGTTGAGTTCATGTACGCGCGTAGTTTTCAAACCGTGTTGATTTAGAGTTTGAGTTGAGCGGTGAGTTTAGGGTTGAGTTGAGGATTGAATTGGGTTTTGAGTTGAAGGTGGGGTTAGGGTTGAGTTATGGTTGAGTTTAGGTTTGAATTGAGGGTTGAGTTTAAAGTCGAATTAGGGTTAAATAGGGTTTGAGTTGAAGTTGTTTTGGATTTAGGTGAGGGTTCAGTATTAATTCAGGGGATTAATTTGGTGTCGTGTTGAAAGTTTAATGGGAAGTTAGATTTGGTTGATATGAGTTGAGTTCATATAAGCTCATAGCTTTCGATTTAGAATATAAATAAATTCTAAGGTTAGCCCAACTGCATATAAGCCCTTTCAAGCCAGTAGATCATTATTTGTTAAGATCCAAACCGCAGGCTATTGATATTGGGTCGCTAAATGTTTTCACATATATTCCTGCTGCTTTAATTTTGTGCAGATTCAAACACTAGCCGCTTTATCTTAATAATTGATTGGAGAAAATAATTGATTCATCGTTCTAGTTTTATTGTGAGGTACCTGAATCAATTTCAACGATCGCATCAATGGGACAAATTGGTAGTTCATGAATAGCGAAAAAATATTTAATTAAGAGTTCTGCTAATTACCATAGATGCATCGGATATACTTACACATATTAAACAGTAAAGATTGGATTTGTCGGTTTGTCCTAAATTAAGAGTAGTGCAAAATGGTAAAGCTAATTTTCTTTCATAGATCGCCTCAAGTGACTAATTCGACCAGCAGAAACAGTATAAGATGGAGTAAGAAACAATGTGGCAATCAAACACAATCACAAGAAGAAAAATTATGAGTACCGAAACGCCGCAACTTTCTAATTACCCGAAAGTTCTAAGATATTCTTTATAACAAGCTTTTTCAGAGCGAGGAGAATCGTAGATTTTAAAGTGCTAGAAAAATTTAATTAATTGAAATTGTATACTAAACTATCATTAAAGACACACTCACCTCCAATTTTCGCTGTCAATCATCGAATCAAATTTTAAATCACGATTTATGTTCTTTTGCTTGCCCGTCGCATGCTTCACATTCAAATCCAACAGCGATGTTTTATCATCATCACTTTCATCGCCGCCAATCGCATTCTGCTCCTCCTCCACTTTCTCCAATATAATTTCCGAATCATTTTCCATTATCTCGACGGGCACCTCTTCCTCCTGCTGCACCTCAAACTTGTCAAACTGATTTTTGGCAATTTTTAACGCCTGTGTCGTCAAACAATCCAAGACGAAGGCACAAATTGGTCCACCACCTTGAATCAATTTATTCGATGGGAAATCCGTTGGTATATCCATCTCCTGCAAATGTTTCAATATTTTTGCAATAACGGCATTCGGCTCATCAAATTCTTGCGGTTGATCACAATTCCGTCCCGTTTTTCGTATCAACCAGGCGCACATTGAGACGAACACAAAAAATTGTTCACCCGGATTTGTTGTTTTCATGAAATAGTGACGACTCAATGGTTTTATGCGGATTTCACGCAACAAACCAGTTTCATAATTGAGTAATTTTAATTTTTCCATTAAATCGTCGAGCTGATGGGTGACATTGATCGATGATTTGTGTTGATCACGATCGATTGCGGATAGAAATTCGGATTGAAACATAATTTTTTTTTTGTTGATTAATAATTTTTCACGACAAACTTTTTGAGAAAAACACTGTGTTAAAATATTTTCTAATCGCGTTTGTTTGTTGTGTCTCGTTGCTATCGCAACGAAATTGTACGCGTGTGTATTAATGTTCAACATATGGTTGGAGAAATTGAATTATTATTGCTTCGTTCAAATTAAGGTTGTATTCCAATTCAAATTAATATTATTTTTTTCGCGTGTGCTGCACTCTCTTAATGATAGTTTGTACTTAATAATTTGTTTCTCTACTAAATATCGATTTTTTGATGTTTCGTATTAATTCGATAGATGTCAGGGGAAAAAATAGTCAATACACAATTTAACTTGACGAAATTTTATTTTTAGAATTTAGCCATCTGCTTATCAAAAAAAAAAAAAAATTCAAAACCAACACCTTGAATTTTTAATAAAATACTCGTTAAATAATTCGGCAATAAAATTTATTTAAAGCTGAATATGGTAATTCAAGCTCCTACTTAGTCAAATTAATTTTTTTTTTTTATGAGCATAAAATATGTGTCATCCGCATACAGATATGTTTGGTAGATAATAATGATGATCACTTTTTACGATATGAGGGAAGTAGAAGAATACAATGAATGGTAAGTAAGAAATGAAGACGGTTCGTTAACTTGTTTGTTTGTATGTATTAAAAAAAAAATTTTCTTGTTAAATGGAACAAATTTGTGTATAGGGAAGTTGAAAATCGACTACATACAATGTCCTACTTAGAGATTGAAAAGATTAATCTCACTGGTCGCTTCCTCAATAAGATTTCTTAGTTTGTGCGGTTTTATTATATGCAATGAACCAATTTATCTGCTGTCGAACACAAATAAGCGAAATAATCCAAACAAAAAAAAATCGTTTGTAATTAATTTAATTTTACTTATATAAGATTGTAAAGTCTGCTTGCGGTTTGTTAACAAAAAAGAAGAAAAGTTGTGCTAAACGTAATTTGTTTTGTCTAATTTTAATGATCTCGTGTATCATCTTCTTAATCTCTATGGAACTTTTAGAGGCGAGAGATATATAACCAATTAGGCTATTTAGAATAGTTGCGATCGTTAAATTGAAACATGTTTCTAGAAATATTTCTATAAATCATAATTAATAGTTTTACAGTTTATATGCGCCCTAGGCTAGAATATAAATTGATGTAGCACGGAAGCACGTTGCAGTTTATAGTGATTCGTTGCCATAAGATTTGTTTAATTTTGACTTGTAAAACATTGTTTAACCTTCCGTCGGTGCACGTGTTTTATATACACGGTCTGTGTCATGGTATATGTAATTGATGAATTCAATAATCTTGTCACTTGGCCCAGAATGCTCATTGCGGAAAAGTTTTTTCAACAAACATGATCAGTTTCTTTAAAAAAGGAGAGAATAAACATTTCGCTGGTGACGATGCAACACTGTATCTACAAAATTCCTTAAAATCGTTTTATTGATGTATCGCTAAGAAAATTAATGATTGCTAGTCTTTTTAATTAAATTTGTTACAGCAAATATTCAAAATTACTTTGTTAGTTTATTTTAATGTTTCAACTATGACAAATTTGCTCGTTTTTCCATCTTCCTGAAAAATCTCAAAAACCTAGATACACGCTTTTGCATCCCCACCAGCGGTACGTAAGATTTTGCGTTTCGAAAAGGACTTTAGTTCTGGGACAGATAATCGGTTTTACCGTCTTTAAGACCATACACATAAAATCGATATGCGCATGATAAAATTAAATTAAAATAATCAAAAAGTGCAGTGTTAGTTCTTTTTAATTATTTATTATTTTTCTTTTATGTATTGTGTGTGTGTTTTAAATTGAAAAAAAACAGAAAAAACAAAAGGAAAATGGGTTAGCCCCTTAATCTTGCATTACAAAATCTTGCATTACAAAATCTTGCATTACAAAATCTTGCATTAAAAAATCTTACATTACAAAATCTTGCATTACAAAATCTTGCAAGTACAAAATCTTGCAAGTACAAAATCTTGCATTTCAAAATCTTGCATAACAATTTCTCGTACATTTATAGAATCGCGCGCACGATTCTATAAATGTACGGGATATTGTTATGGAAGATAACAAATCGCATTGACGAAATTCTACTATATAAGGATAACTATACAGTAGAATTTTGCTTGAGATATCAAGAATCAATTTTGTTTAGTGATACTTTATCAATTTGAAAGAAAAGAAAAGTACGCAACAAAAAGAGATCGCAATAAAAAAAGCGTAATCAAAAAGCGAAATAGAGTATAATTTTATTCTTGAAACATGAGACATAAAATCTCTCGAATTCGAATCGAAAGTGATGTTATAACATCCCACCCCAACCAGAATATTATGTTGAGATATTCTGGAAAATGGAGATTTCCATGTTAATTTTAATATTAGCTGTATTTCTTGAAGCATAGTTATCCGGATCGCTATCTGCACAATTTTTTTTATTTTATTTTTTTAAATTATATTGAACTTTATGAATACGCAATAAATATTACGTTAGATACTAAAGGCAGGTACAGTTACTAAATCTGCAAAATTTTTTAAATGCAAGATATTGTATTTGCAAGATTTTGTATTTGCAAGATTTTGTACTTGCAAGATTTTGTACTTGCAAGATTTTGTAACTGCAAGATTTTGGATTGGCAAGATTTTAATTTGCATGCTTTTAAAAAAATGCAAGATTTTGTACTTGCAAGATTTTGTAATGCAAGATTTCGGGGCGCTCCCGAGGAAAATAATGCACAATTGACAAATTTAACTATACCGCCGTTTAATGCAATACAATTACCGCGAAAAAATTACTTTAACAGCAAATTTAATAAATTTAAATGAAAATAAAAATAATGAACTTAGTGCGACGAACTCATCGTCGACCGATAATAAAAATGATGATATTGACATAGGTCAGTGTAATGAACAACAGTTAGTTCAAACGGGATTGGATAGGTATTTTACTGTTCAAGCCAAGCGAAAACGAAGTCCAAAATCCGCGCAACACGCTAGCAGAAGCAAAGCGACAAGGATGGAACAATCTGCAGACCAAATACCTCTAAGCAACAGGTGTTCCAGTTTAGAGGTAGAAGCACCGGAAGCTACAGCAGATAATGCTAAGAAGGAGAAGCCGTCACCAATTTACTTAAGAGAGGCATCAAATAATGAGCTGGTGGAAAAAATCAAATCATTAACCGATTAAAAATTTTACATTACCTCGCTCAAGAGGGGTAAGATAAATGAAGTTACGATACAGCCATTCGAAACTAATGGATTGAGAGCCTTAGTAAATTATTTCGACCAAGCTCATAAACGATATTACACATACCAGCTAAAAAGTCAAAAGGGGCTAACTGTTATCTTAATAGGAATTAAGAGCTCAGTAGATGTAAGCGAAATACGCTCTGCTCTTAGGGAAAAAGGTTTTCATGCCAAATCTATCTATCACAAATATCCTAAACCGCGAAAAGGTAGCTCAACCTATGTTTCACCTAGAACTAGAGCCAGATGCGGGAAAAGAGAAAGGGATATATATAACCTAAGACATTTACTCTATCGTAAAATAAGAGGAACCCAAGAAGAAGGCCGGACCAGTTCAGTGTATCAAGTGCCAAGAATTTGGCCACATCAAAGCTTACTGTACCTTACACGATGTTTGTGTTATATGTGGTGAGCTTCACGATTCAAAACAGTGCAACAAGGTGAAAAACGACCCTACAGTAAAACGTTGCGTAACTGTGGCGAAAATCACACCGCAAACTATAGAGGGTGCCCAGTGTACTTGAATTTAAAGCGCAAAATCAATCCAAAATTGCGATATGAGCAAAGAGTGCTCAATGCAAATTACAACCAAAGAACTTTGACGCCAAGAACTTCAGTTGTTCAACAAACCGCGAATTTGGGGACAAATGTCAGCAGTTTTGAGCAACCTGGGATCTCCTATGCAAACATTCTGAAAGGTGCCGCTTCGAAAGCAAAAGTTAATTTTATTGAAGAAGAAGGCTCAATTCATGTAACCGTAAGCAAACTAACCGAAACGATCCAAAGTTTCATGATGATGATGGAGAAACAAATGAGCATGATGATGCAAAATATATGAACACACTAATGCAAATTATCGTCAAAACCAAAAATGACTGTCCTAAAAATAGCTATTTGGAATGCGAATGGTGTTTCACAGCATAAAGCTGAGTTACAAACTTTTCTCATCGAGCACAGTATAGATATCATGCTAATATCAGAAACACGCTTCACGAATAAAACTTTTTTAAAATTAACGGATATTCAGTATACGACACCGAACACCCGGACGGAAAAGCACACGGTGGCACTGCCGTCTTGATAAAAAAAAGAATAAAGCATTATGTACACCGCAAGTATGAAAAAGAGCACATCCAAGCAACTAATATTTGCCTGGAAGAATGGTCTGGAAAATGTGTAATATCGGCCGTTTACTGTCCTCCAAAACATTCAATTAAAAAGCAGCAATTTATCGATTATTTTAACCGGCTGGGCAATAAATTCCTTGCGGGTGGTGATTACAATGCTAAACATGTGCAATGGGGATCGAGATTGTCGACACCAAAAGGCAAGCAACTTTACGAAGCTATCGAGTAGCATTCTCTGGATTATTTATCTGCTGGTCACCCCACTTACTGGGCCACGGATCAAAAGAAAGTTCCTGATCTAATTGACTTCTGTGTAACTAAAGGCATTCCACGTGCGTATATGAAGGCAACCAATTGTTATGATCTGGGTTTACAAAATAAATCTACGGGTCTGATCATTTCAAGAGTTGGCAACTCTGATCAACGTTTATTTGAAGGTAAAGCAATTAGGGGCGACGGTTTCTTCGTTGCTGTTATCGATATATGGTATTATTCGCTGTGCTTAAGGGGGCGATTGAACTAACGTTGAATTAAATGGGTGAAATGTTTGTGCGATGGAGAAGTACATAGATACAAATTTAAAAGCGGTTGGCTAATCCGGGCCCTCTGGAACTATGGGCCTGGGGCCATGGTCCAACTGGGGCATAGATGATCCAGCACTGGCTACATGTGTATCCACTCTTTATGTATACATTCAGTTACATTTGGCAAAAAAAGTGAGATATGTTCTAATTTTCGGAGACGATAAATATATCGGGTACATGCTTTGAATGCCTTAATTAATTTATCCATGTTGTAGCCCTGCATGCCGTAATGTTCCGTATCCCCATATGAAAAATAAGAAAAAGCATAGGCCAAAAATAGTTTCCGTCTAAATTTAATAGTCTAAGAGCTGTTAGACAATTTTGAGTTGACGCTTCTTTACCAATGTCTAAACATAAAATCAAAAACCTGGCTGAAGGGTAGCGGAGCATTGTCAACCCTTGATTTTTTAAGTTGCAAAATTTTTTTGAAAAAAATGTCTTTGAGGAATTTTGAAATTTGAATACCTTTTAGTTTAGTATTTAATAAAACATAAAATAAAAAGCCAGATCATTTAGTCGGGTCTAAAATGTTGCCAGACGGCTTCAAAATTAAATTTTCTTGATACCTGAAAAATATATTTGAGGCAAGCTAAGACTTAGACAGATAAATATCTAAAAAAACATAACTTCAAAAAGACAGGTCATTTTAGTGGGACTTTCTACCTGCCAGGTGGTCGGGAATATTGTACATGAGTGCGAGTGAGTGACGCTATAGGTAGGTTGAAGTGTGAGAGAGTATGAAGCCTACTGCAGTGCGATTGGCTCTCGCAAGACCACGTGACATATTACGCGTGCAGCTATCCTGTAACAAAAATTTTTTTGGAATAGCTAAAAGATTCTCATTCGTAGTAAATTTTTTTAGAATTTTCATATATTTAACACTAAATGAAAAAGGTATTATGTATACTCTCTATCTTCCGGTTCCTCTGCATTATATTAATAATTCATTTATATTTAATGAATAATAAAACGAATATAATACAATAATGAAGGTAAAGAAATGTTTAAATTTACCGGTAACGTTGTCATCGGTGTTCTCGAGTCTCTCGTTAACAATAGCATCAAAAACTAATTGCGGCATACATTCTACTTCGAACCAAATAAACACCAATGCATTTTCCTGTCGTTGTCATTCATTTATTTCAGGTGTCAAGCACTTGGAAAACGCGAAAATGCATTTCGTCAAATACTTGTTACGTATACTGAGTTCGTAAGAGCTGTTGACGAAATTCTACTTTGCACTGTGGCAAAACGGAGGGATCACAATTTTTCATTAATTTTTTAAAAGCCTCTTCTTTGTTGTTAGTTTTGTAAGTTAAGCAGAATTTTTCAAATCTCGCTGTATTTATATCTGCGAAATTCTTAAATCTGAAGCTGTGAAATTCTTAAATAAACCTCGAGTTGATTTAACGTGCTCATCATTTTCTTAGATATGCTACCGAATGTAGCAAGAATATCTTTCATTGTGTGTAATAGAAAAAACTGTCGATTATGACACAATCAAAGATATTTGGTACACTGTCGGAAGTCGGAACGATGTTTTTTTTTTTAAAAATTTTACTATCGCTGGTTTCGTTGTCTGATATTATTATTATTATTATTATTATTAGTTGAGGGCCATGTGGGCGTTTAAGCCACCCCGCACTGCGACCTAAAAGATCGTTTGTGCATGGACCCTACTTAATGAGCCGTCCAGTCAATATTCACGCTCTTAATGAACCTGACAATACTGCCGGCCGGTATATGATGCATACCATCCGGGCTCATTACTCTCCCTCCTAGATGTTGTAACCTTTTGCAGAAAATGGCTGGGCAATGGCACAGAACATGTTCCGCTGATTCCGCTTCCATGTCACAGAAGCGACATCTATCCGTCGAACTTATGCCCATTTTCTTTAGGTGATACCTTAAGGGGATGTGACCTGTGAGGAAGCCGGTAAGCAGCCTCAACTCAGGTTTCCTAAGTACGAGACATTCCTTGGCCCTGGCCGACGAAGGTGAAATAAATTCCTTCGCCTGTCGCAAACCTGGAATTCCGCGCCAGTAAGAGGACTTTTGCACATCCTCCCAGCGTTTAACTGCTGCCATAAGGTGCCCCTTAGAGACGCCGCAGAAGGGCTCTGGTCCAATTAATGGAAAGGCAGATCCCTCGCGGGCGAGGACATCAGCTGCCTCGTTTCCCACAATTCCAGTGTGACCTGGCACCCAAACAAGTGTTACCTTATTTGAGCTTGCCAGCAATTTAATAACCTTCAGACAATCCCATACCAGCCTTGACTCAATGGTAAAAGACCTAAGAGCCTTTAAGGCCGATTGGCTGTCTGATACGATATAAACCTTTGCGTCGTTTAGGCCTTTTGATATGCCTATCCTAGCACAAAGTTCTATAGCATGCACTTGAAAGACGGTTGCATTGGTACCCAAGGATTTCGAGAGTGATACTCCACTACCATGTATTCCTACCCCCGCCCCATCTTCCGTTTTTGATCCATCTGTAAACCACACCAATGACCCTCGCTCAAAGGATGGTCCCCCTGTACTCCACTCCTCCCGGTCTCCTCGTCTTTCCTTAAGGATCTCCAGATGGCCCACCATATTGCCTGGTTTGATGTTACCCTCCGCCTGCATCTTAAGGGCCATAGTAGCCAAGTCCTAGGAGTGTCTCCATTGCTGCGGTCGGACATGTTTTCATTGAGCCCGTAACCCCAATGCAGGCCATACGCTGAACCTTATTCAATAAAGTTTGCGCTGTCCTTTGTTCAGTTTTAGGCCACCACACTAGCGATGCGTAAGTGATCATAGGCCTAATGATTGTTAGAAATGACCAGTAGATCACTTTTGATTGTAGTCCCCAAGTACGTCCATAGAGTCTCTGACAGGCCCAAAAAGCCTTTGTGGCTCTATTTTGAATTTTTGTAAATGTTGTTCCCAGTTCAGTTTATGATCCAGGATAACCCCTAGATATTTAACCTCTTTGGAAAAGGCAACAATAGTACCGTTTAACGAGAGAGCTACAAGCGAGAGCTTTCTCCTCCTCGTAAAACGGACAATGACAGTTTTGTTTGGATTGACACTAAGTCCTTCCTTGTCACACCACTGCCATATCAAGTTGAGTGCATTTTGCATGAGATCAGAGATGATCTCATCAAACCTGCCTCTAATCACGATAGCCACGTCATCCGCATAGCCCTGGACATCAAACCCATGGCTATTCAGGAGGACGAGTAGTCTATCAATAACCAATGACCATAAAAGAGGAGACAGTACACCTCCTTGGGGACAGCCCTTTACGGCCCTGATGGTTACTGACTCGCCACCTAATGTGGCTGTAATATCGCGATATTTCAGCATGGAGCTGATCCACCTAGTTGTAGACGGCGGAACCCCCTTCTCCATAGCTGCCCTCTCTATTGAACCATAGCAGGTATTGTCAAATGCCCCCTCAATGTCCACAAAGGCACACAGGGCAATTTCCTTAAAAGCCACCGCTCTTTCAATCTTCGTGACTAGACCACTAAGAGCCATCAAAGTGGATTTGCCAGCTTGATAAGCAAACTGGTTCCGATGCAGTGGGTTATTTACAAGGATTTCATTTCTTATTTGATTATCCAGGATTTTTTCCATCGTCTTCAATAGAAACGATGTCAGGCTAATTGGCCGATAAGCCTTGGGCTGGGTGTCCAGACGACCCCCTCCCTTTGGTATAAAGACCACATTTACTTTCCTCCATAGTTTCGGAATATAGTTAAAAGCATAACTTGCCCGAATCAACTGGACCAAGCTGGGGAGTATTTCCTCAATACCTTTTTGAAGTAAAGCCATCTTTCCGGCCATCCCCTCCAGCAGATTTGAACGGTTTGAAAGAGCCAATAGCCCATCTCACCTTGCTGGATGTGAACATTTTTCCAGAGAGGCTCCAGATTCTACTGTGGGGTGAATAGTCTACCTCACTATTGAGTCCGGAAAGTGGGTACCTAATAGTAACTCCAGGGTTTCCTTCCGGTTTTCAGTGAACATCCCGTTTTGCTTCTGAAGAAGCCCCAAACCATTTGAGTGATCCCTAGCAAGGACTTTCTGGAAACGAGCTGCAGAGGGTAATTCAATGATTCCCTCACAGAAGTTTCTCCAGGTAGCCCTTTTGGATCTTCTTAATTCCAGATTATATTCCGTTAAGGCCATCCTATACTCGCCCCATTCCCCGGTGCGTTTAGCCTTATCGAATAACCTTCTAGATTTTTTCCTCAGCTTACTCAGCGCTCCGTTCCACCAAGGGACCAACTTAATGGACTCTCTTCGCTTAACTGGGCAGCTGTTTTCGTAAGCCGAGTGTATAGAATTATACAGCTGGTTTGAACAGAATTCCAAGCCCTCTGGAGACTCTATGTTCCCCATTACCGAGGGCATTTCTGATTCGAGTGAAACTCTATAAGAGTCCCAATCGGTCAGTTTTGGAATTCTAATCTCCTGCCGCTGCATGGCCTCGGCCGCCAAATCGAATCTGATGTGCAAGTGATCCGATAAGGAGGCCTCTTCAGACACATGCCAATTTTTAACAAAATGACTAAAATGCGGGCTAGCGAGGGTCAAATCTAGGACCTCCTGCCTAATCGCATTTATGAAAGTAGGTTTCCTTCCCCTATTGACAATATCTACATTATTAGTAATTATATACTCAGAAAGGTACTCACCCCTATTATTGATGTTCGTGCTGCCCCACACCGTGTGGTGCGCATTTGCATCTCATCCTATTAGGTAAGCCAGCCCATTGCGCTGGCAATGAGCTATGAGCCGCCTAACTTCGAGAGGAGGTATCATTTCCGAGTCTCCAGGAAAGTAGGCGGAGGCCATTATAGCCTCCTGTTTCCCTCTTTCACCCAGAACCTCCACCATTACCGCCACTAAGTCCCTGGAGATGAACTCTGAAATGGGAATAAAATTAATTTACGAGCTGGCCAAAATGGCCGCCCTTGGATGAGAATCCAAGTTCCGTTACAATAAATCAACTTACCCATTTGTTTCGGTATACCTTTAATTTGGTTACCTATTACCCATGGCTCCTGTATTAGAGCCATGCCAATTTTCTGGCAGATAAACCTACGACAAAGGACGTCCGAAGACGCCTTTGCATGATGCAGGTTTATCTGTAGGCAGGTTATGTGTGCCATCACTGCAGCGACGTCTGCTGAAGGCCTGGATTAGCCTCCTTGCTCGCACTGCCATTGCCAGATGGCGAATCCGTGTCCTCCATCTTACTGCTGCTGTCCACAGCTGACTGAGAGCCACCAGGCTTCACCAGTGGTTTGCGCGAGGTGACCCCTCGCGGGGCCATTCCCCGTAAAACCGCTGACGCCTTCCTCTCTCTTTCCCTCCTTCTCCTCGCCTGTCTCCTGGAAAGGGCCGCCACACCAGTGGTTTTAACCACAGGTGTGGCCCCGATAGCCGCCACATGTGCGGCCACGATCGCCTTCACAGGTGCAGCCACGATATCCTCCACAGGCTTGACCACTTGGGGCCCGCCCCTGGAACCTGGCTTTCCACCACCCTGGCCCCCCTTGGGGTGCAATTGGACAATCCCAAACTTAAAATTGATTTTGAAATCAATTTGTTTGAGCTTCTCAACCGAAGAGTGGTTCATGGAGAACGTGCAAAAAGCTGAAGTGCCTTTCGCCTCTCTCCTGACCACTCTCCAGTTGATCGCCTGCATGCCCTCGTTTTGGCTTCTGATAAAACCCAGAAGCTTATCCGTGGGCAATTCGGCACTGTTTGGGAAGGTACCAAACACGATCCTAGCTCGAGGCAGGTTTCCCGCCTCAGCTACAATCAGATATGCACCATCCCATGGCTTAATAGTGCCTATGGTCTCCCTGAGCCACTGTACAGTGGCCCGGTCGGCACAGGTCACTACCAGCCAAGCAAGCCGAAGCTGACTGCCAAGGAACTTAGGTTTAAGCTCCTTGGCCTCCTGCTCCAGCACCTTATCCAAGATTCCCTCCTGAACAGCTTTAAGCTGCTCTCCAGTGAGGGCAACCTCAGGAAAGCCAGAGGGTAAGATCCCAATGATCTCCGATTCCGCAGCCTGCCTGAAGGTAACTCCAGACCGGACCGCAGAACCCGAGGCCACCAGGGCATGTTCTTCCCCCCTGGCCTTTTTTTGTGCCGGTGAAGTATCGTCATCCGAGCGGTCCCTCTTTGGCGGTTGGGCCGTCGTAGACGCGCAAGTCTCCTTCCGTGGCCGCACCGCCAGAAGCTTTGGCTCACTACCGGGCGCTTTGCCCTCAGCCAGAAGCTTCCTGTACCGCTTTTTCGCAGCCCCACACATTTTCACATGAGGAGCCGCAGCAGGTTTGTTGATGTCAACCTGACCCTTCCGACACTCCCCGACGTCCGCACTGTCCCCTGTTTTCACAGAGGAGATCCCCCCACTTACGGGGGCCAGTTCCTCATCTCCTGAGGTTTCCATATCGGAATTGAGAAGTAAGTTCTCAAACTCCAAACGGATTTCCCCATCCGATGTGCCACCCATTGGGGATTCCACAGCGGAAAGAGGACCTGAGCCCTCGAAAGCCACCGCAGAATCCTCGCTGGTCCGTGACGCTTTAGGAGCATTACCATCCTTATCATTATTTTTATTTTTTTTAGGCATTTTATTCCCACGAGTATTTGGGAAATGAAGGTCACCTGTGGGACACCCAGCTACCACAGGAAGGCTAAATAAAACTGGAGGGCGCCTGGTATCCAGAGTCCGCATATGTGGGACTGATTAACCTATCAGTCATTCATCCATCGGCATATGCTGTTCCACCTTAGATTAGGGTTTTTTGTTAAGGTTTTCTCCTTTAGCGCCGTACTTTGGCCTGAGTCAACTAGAACAACTGTAATAGAAGACATCAGTTACCGACGATTGCCACGTGGAGGCAGTACGTACACTTGCGAATTGTGGCAAGGTTACCCCTACCATAATCGTACTCATCCCGCCAGTTGCCTGAAACATGACCAGAACAGCTCACGTGATGGGCACCCTACTGAAGGTTACGGAGCTGATCTAATCAGCTGATCCCCCCACCAGCAGGCGCCAAATCGTCAATTGTCTGATATACTATATACTTCTATCTAAACGGCACATTGATATCAGAATTGGTGTTATAGGATAGCATCGAATTTTTTTAAAGTCAATCTCATTGTCCATAGATAAACCTAGAATTCGGCCAAAGAAATCATGTTGCATTTTTATTTCTTGAACCTTATTACCTGTTTTAACAGTTTTTTTCAATATACATATGTATGTATCAGCAGAAAAAATCATAATTTTTACTTTTGAAATAGATTTTTCGAACATATCAACAGATTCGTTACATTCAGAAATAAACTTCTTCTTCAATATTTATCAAAAAATCTTGTACTGCATTTGAAGCTGCTTTTCCACTCGAGATATTGAAAAGTCGTTGCTGGTCGATGCTAGGATTAATGGATTCACAAATTTGGAAAATGAATTGACAAATGATTGAATTAGTTTGTGTCTCCTTTTATATTATAATTTTCCAAATCATCTGTAACATGTTGCCGTTTTCGTAGACCAGTAGCCTCGTATGTATATGATACAACAGTTGATCGAATCTCGTGCCTCTTACATCAGCGCTGCCGAGTAGAAATGGTTAATCTTCTTCCAGCATCTGCGTTGATTGTCTGTTCTAGAGTCAGATCAATTGGCTGTCTAGAGAATGACTTGTCCGTTCTGTGGATTACAAAATAACCTCTTCCATGGATCCTTGTATAATCGTGGATGAGTTTGTTCTAGTTTAATTAAATTATCTTGATATTTAACCAACCAACGTGAATAATTTGGCTGATTAAATACAAAGAAAAGATTGGCTATTTTTATTTAAATAAATTTCTGATAATAATTGATGAGATATATGTACGTTATATAAAACTGAGGCGTTTTACCATAAGCTCCATTCAAACAGGCTTCTTTATATTGAAGATATGAAGATATAAGGTTTGAGGCATCACTATTTTGTAATAAAGTACTATAAGATAATTTTTGACCATTAAACTCCGTCAGCTCTGTACGTAAATTTTCTAGAATCTTTATTTTTTCATTTTTCAAGAAAATTTGAAAATGAAAAATTTCTAATCTAACTGCCATCAGTGGGTGTAATCGTCTACATCTATTGAAGCGCTTGCCAGAAAGAAATGAATCAAAAACTTAAAAAAATCAAGGGTTGACAATGCCCCGCTACCCTTCAGCTAGGTCTTTGATTTTGTGTTAAGACATTGGTAAAGAAGCGTCACACAAATTTTCATGCTGCCTCAAATACCTACTCAAAATTGTCTAACAGCTCTCACGATAATCACTTATTAATTAGAATGCCTAGATTATTTACACATTCTGCAAAAGGTAATACTGTCATATCCAGTTCGTGTCTATCAACAACTATGAATTGCGTTTTTTTTTCGGATTTAAGCTCGGGTGGTTCTGGGCAGCCTAATCCTGAGTCTTTAGAACATTATGATTAATATTCCTTATACCTGCATTAATATAATCAACGGAGCAATTGGCATAAATTTGGTCATCATCGGCAAACAAGTGATAACTAAAGTCCTGTAATACTGTAGGCAAGTCATTAATATACAGAGAAAACAAAAGCGGGCCCAATACTGAACATTGCGGAACACCACAAAATTGTATAGGCTTAACAAAGGAATACACTTATTCTGTACAAAATTACGGAGAAAATAAGTTAGGTTATGTAAACTTCGTTATTTTTTTGATGCAGTCACACCTATTCAATAAACAAACAACATGGATGTAGAAAATAATTTTCATTTTAAACAAAAACTATCGATTCATAAATGACAGTATCAAGACAATTTCTGTAGCCAAATCGCAAACGGATACAAAAACTAATCGCTCAGGTGCATCATGCAATGTAATATGTATATCAGGTTTTAGCTAAATTGCACTGTGTAATTAATAAAAAGTCTGCAGTAAAAAATGCAATAAAATTAGTTTGTATAAAATATCCCTATGACATGCCCCACATTATCAGTGGAACATTTTTAACCCTGATTCTCTTCGCAATACCTTCAAACTAAACTAAATTATTGTTTTTGAAAAGAACGTATATGTAAACCCGAAGAATAAAATTCACAAAATATTTAACAAATCGTTGATCTTTTCTCAATTTGTCGCTCTAATCTATGTATCAAATTATTAATTCGACTCACTCATTAAAAGCAAACAAAAAGTTATTGTCTGTAAACATAATGTTAAATTTGCTTCATCATTACTTTCGTTTAATAACCCCCTCTGAAAAACTGAGTACCTAAATAACATACATACAATAACTAAGCCGCCTGAGAGTATTTATGCTTCCCACTAATTACTCAATACAATGTGTGTACACTTGTTGTTTCGGTTATATATTAGAGAAATAAATAGAAATATGCATCCAGCAATTTATTCAATAAATCGAATCGATCGCCTTAAGGTGTTATACATGTATTTTGAACGACCGACCGTTATACCGTTCTTAAAACCTTTTCTTTAAAAGATGCAACATTTTTTTTTTTGTACTAATTTTAAGGCTGATGCTTGGTTATTTTGAAATAGTGTTGTGAAATGTATATGGATAAGTGTACGTGAGTATCTAGAGAGATTAATTATTACAAGAAATAAAACGTTATGTCCAGTTTATTTTTTTTTTTTGCTTAAATCGACTTTGAGCTTTGGTTATGTTTATACGTAAGTGTGTAGAATGGGGAGAGACTTGATATGTATATGACATCATTACTTAATAAAAACCATTTCTATATAACTTTGTAAGTTTACAAATCCAATAAATATCATTTAGTTTTAGTTTTTTATTATTCGCACAGCACTCTATACCTGAAACTATCATATTATACGGAAAGATATCGTTATGTACTTGATGATGAAGAATAACAGAAAAAAACTGGCTTTGCAGATCTAAGAAAATAGATGATGTTATAAAAATAGAATAGATGTATACCTATAAAAGTTGAATGTTGTGTTATGAGTCTAAATGTACCTCGACCAAGTTCACAAACCGTTTTTTTTTATTTTATTTAGGTTTTTGCTTTTCGTATTAGTCTGTAATGGAGGTGTTCGTATTATTGTGAAAATCAGTGATTATCCAGTTTATCCGTTTGCTCTTTGCTATATATGAGCTTTCTGTGTGATGAAAATTTGCAACCCAACTACACAAGTACACAATCTTTTGCTTCGTTACTACCTATAAATCGTACTTCTTAAATTATTAAAGATTCGTTGATTAGCCATCACCACAACAGCGAAGCTAACTTATCTATAATTGGTGACCCCTCAAATAAAAAACAACTCATCAACAATCCCTTTGGATACGAAGAGAAAAAACACCATATACCAAATTATTCATAGTCATGGAAAAGCAAGTTCCAAGTATCAGCAAAGATGTGCCTGGCATAATGAAGAAAGCATTCTTTTTTCGGCAGGGTAAATCTCGTGATAATTCGGAACTGCAGAGTGGAGTGACCACTAACCGTTAAAATTACTGCCCGAAATGCAGACACTAAATAACGAGGTCGAAGTATTGATGGTTTAAAATAGTTATATGGGTTAAGCGTCTATCAAGAAACGTACAAGCTGTTCTATTATTAAATTCATAAAGACTAAAGGAACTCGTACCCTTAGCTGACGTAGTCAGTCATAAACGTACATATAAGAACGTTTGGAAAATCATCATCCTATAGACGTATAGGCTCATTGATCATTTTCTAAGTGAACTCCAAGATGTACAACAGTTGGATTGCGTTCGTGAATTTGAAAACCCAGAATTCGCTAGACTGCTTCATTACTGTTAATGTAACTTTCTATTTGAGATAGCTTGACTTCATCGATCGACACTCCAAAAACTGCCATATTATACCGCCTGAGGATACAGAGTGTAAGGAACAATCTACAGGAACAAAAACTACACAGACACATTTGTAAATTGAAAAAACAAACCTAACGAAAATGTTTATGCACTTGAAGTAAAATTTCACCTGAAGATTATTCACCAGTACAGGAATCGTTTGATAATAGACAAGTGGTTTGCGGATCTCTATGGGCCAGCTCCATGGAAGAATAAAAAGTATCCGTGGCAAGGGCACTGCCAGCTGCGACTCGCTCTCCGATCCTGTAGGGACGAACTGCGCGCTCGAACTAGAGATTGGTTGATCTCGGCAATTGCATTAACCGAGGTAGGAGATATTTGGCAGGGTGCGAGGCTTGTGGTCAACAGGACAACCTGCTCAAACCACAGATAGCGATACCAGTGACTTCTGCTTTGAGGGCGATGCCGGCCACTTCCAGGGTACCGTACGTTAATATTAGCGGTAGAAGGAAATATACGGTGGTAAGTAGGGTTAACACAGTATTATGCTTACCTTATAGTTCAAATTAATTATCACCATACAAAGGCTACTTCGACACCGACAGCTCTTCAGACTGACGAGTTCGGGTGAGGACGTGGTTTCAATTAAAAAACATTGGATATGTTGCCTCAGAATGAAAGGTTATACAATTTTATCTGCAAGAAAGTGTGGAAATGTCAAATCTTGTATTCTTGGTAAACAAATTTAAATTGTTTCCTAATTTCTCAATGCAGAAATGGTGACATAACTTGGGTTACTTGGAATCTGGCTGATTTCAGCCTCTATGAACCGGGATAAGAAGGTTCCGTCGGACAATCTGGAGGAACTAGTCCTCGAAGTGGAACAAAGAAGAATCTGGGGAAGTCACTTTTCAATTATTTGTTGGGTAAAAACCTTTCACTTTGCAACATGGGGCGATTATGTAGGAGGATCTAGATGTGATTAAAGGCCGTCTTTAACAGAGCCAAAAGTACAATGGAGGCTTAGGACTGCACTCCTACAAGGAGGACCTAAGAATGTACCAAAGAGAGTTAAGAAAGGCACAAAGGAAACCTTGGAGACTCTTCTGTGGTAAAATGGATGATGTCTTTGAGACCTCTCGCCTTAGGAATACCCTCTCTATCAACCCAACCGGTCCCAGTTATGGTGCTCAACCGAACGGTTCATGGGCAGGGTATAGTAGGGAATCGTCGCCGTTTCTCATCGATATTCACTTCCCAGGGAGCTCTGACGACGTGTACAGAGGACATCGTAAATAGGAAACAGATCCTTATAAATCTTGTCCGGGATCGAAACATGTCAGCGGAAATCTGAAACAACTCGGCGATTATCCTCCCATATATTTGGAGATAATCTTCAAAGGATATTTAAAGCTGGTATATATATTCCTATAATCTAGGAAACGGAGGGTCCACCCAAAGGGCTGTTACACTTCATAATAACGGCCAACACGATTAATACAGGTAGCAATCAGTGGGCTATGCCAGGTTCATTGCCGTTACCTTTAAATATGAAGCCACAAAAACATTCGTGTTGATGAACAAATTACAGCAAATATGGTTCGAACACCCCATCACCAAATCGTAATAAATTAATTCTTCATTATAGTTTAACTAATTTTATTGAATAATTCTAATTAAAAATAAATAATAATAGTAACGAAATTTTGCTATGCCCAAGCAACAAACAATTTAACTATTATAGAAAAAAAAAATGCAATCTTAACCTTGAATTGAACTTAGTAGGTTGGAAACTAATTATGGTAAAATAAATAAAATAACAAATATTGTTTATTAAAAAAACTCACCCATATCGCCGCCAAAGAGTACTCTGTAGCGTCTGCAAATGGTTGCTGAAATGTATCTGAAAACTTAAATTGGTTTCCAACAATACGCGTTCGGATTTACACTTAAACTGATTTTACTTTAGATTTAAATATTTTAATGAAATAAGATAACTAAACAAAACTGATTCTTAGGCAATTAGCGTAAACAAGAATTTTATGATAAGATTATAGATTTCCACAACAATAATTTTTAATTAAGCACTAGTGTTTCCATACGATAATTCATCCGTATGTAAAGATATGACTCCTTCAAAATGTATTGCCAAATAGCTCCTGATTGTGTATCAGATGCTCTGGTTGCGGAATTGCATACCCTCTATCTTGCAACTGTATTGTTTTGGTTTCACCGAAGTATCAAATCCGTAACTTAGTGACCATGCAATTGAGTAAATCCAACGGAGTAACTATCCAATTGTTGAACTATCCAATTGTTCAACTGTTTAACTCGAAATTTTAATTGTTTAAATATCCAATTTTCTAGTTATACAATTTTCTTGCTATACGATTTTTCAGCTATGCAATTTTTATGCTATGCAATTTTTTCCAGCTATGCAATTTTTCATCCATGCAATTTTTTATCCATGCAATTTTTTTATCCATGCAATTTTTTTATCCATGCAATTTTTTTATCCATGCAATTTTTTTATCCATGCAATTTTTTTATCCAACCCGGAATTTTAATATTGAGGCCCCGCTTTGTGAACGCTCGTTATTAAAATCTTCAATACCGTACAATAATTATAACACGGTTCATACAGGAAAACTCCGGAAAAAACTGTACGCTGTAGCACCGTTGACCAATTTCACGCAATTCTCTAAAGTAGAACGGGTCAATTAGCTCAAACAAATTGCACACAAACAATTATCACTTACGAAAAGAAATCTTACCGATAATAATAAAAGAAAATCTCATTAGAGTTTCCACGTACGATATCACTAGGCTTGACTTAAACACTTAGCCCGATAAATTATAAAAATAATTAATAAATTTATTTTTCACTTTTGAAGAGACAAGAAACGTTCGCGGTGACCTCACTAGATATTATGAATAATTGTTACCATGCACAAAATGAAATGTAATCTTCCGTTTTCGGATTTATTTGTATTTATGTATCAAATACCTCATTACATAGATAAAGCAACAACCATACATTCGTATTTCCAAATTCAGTACATATATATTTCTACCACGAATTTTTAATACAACTCTAATTGTTAAGTGGAGTAAGATATACACGTCACGGTATGTCCAAATTACAATCACAAGAAGACAACAGAAATGAATTATGAATTAGGGGAAAAAATACCATAGCGTTATCACTACATATTTGGATGGTACTCTATATAAATTTCCGTATACTACCAACTCATTTTAGTACATACATAATATACACAAAATTAAACAAAGTCATTAATCCTAAAGAAGTAGTACATATACTTGTACCATGAAATGTGCACCTATATAACATTTTATCATTATACAGTAGCACCCACTCGTACTGATCATCTTCTACAGATTGCCAGTGAAATAAATTATCAGACAGCCGTAACAGCACAGGTTCAACATACCTGTTCGACTAGACATGGTAGGATGAAGCTGCAAGATTGGCTGGTAAATTATATTGTAGTTACGAACAGCTATAGCGCTCACGATTTTATATCTTTGGCATGAAAGATGCCTAAAATTTTCCCTATTTTATCCTTCACTTCATAGTTCACCGTTCCCACTTTCTTTACGATGAATCCTTCAATGAATAAAGGCGCAAACTTAGCACAGAATTTTTCCGATGCCTTGCTTTGAGGGTGCGTTCGGACGTAAACTTTTTGGCCAATATTAAAGTTCTTTGGTCTTGCACGTAAATTATATCGCTTGGAACTTTTTTCAAACGCCTTATTTATGTTTTCTTTTACTTTATTATGCAAAAGCGCCAATTTTGTAGGAAGATTTAAGTATACCTCGCCTTCGGAGACATCACCTAATTGGCGTAGCATTTTATAATCGTCACCATGATTAATTTTATGGTAACCAAATAGTGCATAGTGTGGAGTATTTGATATAGACTCGTGAAACCCGTTTCTTAGTGCTGATGCTATCGTATCTAAATGTTGATCCCACTTGGTATGATTTTCACCAACGTACGCTCTAATTGCTGCTAATACAGATCGGTTTACCCGTTCCGCTGCATTGGATTGCGGGGAGTAAATGGCGGTTTTGAATCGATAATACCAAATTCACTTAAAAGATTTTTATATTCCTTACTTTTGAATTGTGCTCCATTATCACTATGAATAACCTCGGGAACATTAAAAAGGAAGAAAACTTCATTACGCAGATATTCGATTATTTGTTTGGTAGTTCCCTTGCTAAGAGCTTTTAACAGGACAAATTTCGTGAAATGGTCAAGAACGATAAAGATTAAAGTGTTACCCTTGGTGGATCTAGGGTAAGGACCCAATAAATCTATATAAATCCTTTGCCAAGGGCGTTCAACAGAGTGTTGTAAACCCATTAATGGAGTCATGCTAACATTAGGACTTTTAGTAGTACTACATATTATGCAATTACTAATGTATCTTCTAACATCTTTCGTCATTGCTGGCCAAAAATAAAATCTCCGAATTTTTTCGAGCGTCTTTAAAATACCCCCATGTGATGAGAGAGGATCATCATGCTCATCCTTTATAATAGTTTCTCGTAATCCAATCGGAATCCACAATTTCCACAGCGATACTTCGGAAAGTGCTTGTTGCTTGCGTGTTTCTAAACGAATGAAAATATAATCGTTATTTGTTTTAAAAGCTGGATAATTTTCTGGGGCAGTCATAATTTTATTCCGAAGATCGATGTAATTTTTTTCTTTAAAGAATACTGGATCAAACAGATGTTGTTGTAAAACTTTAGGCACACTATCTTTGAATTCAGCAATTTCATCACAATATACACGTGAAAGCATATCGGGAACGACGTTTTCTCTACCTTTTACATGTTTTATTTGAAACTTATACCCCTGGAGTTTTAGACTCCATCGAGCCAGGCGACCACTCAGATCCCGCTGATCCATCAACCATTTGAGTGAAGCGTGATCTGTAATCAGCACAAAATCGTGCCCCTCGATATAAGGTCTGTACTTCTTTATGGCAAGAATGGCAGCAAGGCATTCCAACTCAGTGGTTGAATAGTTCCTTTGTGCCCCATTAAGCTTTTGTGACATAAAAGCCAGCGGCCGCTCATATCCATCTTCGTCTAATTGGTACAGTACCGCTCCAACTCCTTCATTACTTGCATCACACCGAATAAAAAATGGAAGATCGTAATTCGGATTGCAAAGTACTGGTGCTGAAGATAATTTTGTTTTAAGGATCTCAAAAGACCGCTGTGCCTCAGAAGTCCAATTAAACTTCCCTTTCTTTAGGCAGTCAGTAATCGGTGCGGTTAAAGCAGCGAAATTGTCAATAAAACGCCGGTACCAACCAGCAGAACCTAATAGGCGACGTGTTTGCTTGACCGTAGTAGGAGGTTGCAAATTTAGAATTGCCGATATTTTCATTGGATCTGGTCTTAAACCTTTTTCTCCTACCAAGTATCCCAGATATCTGATCTCCTTCATCACAAAGCTACTCTTTTCTATATTAATTGTCAGACCAGCATTTCGAAGATGTTTGGCGACCACTACTAACAACTCAAGGTGCTCCATCAATGTGCCGCCCGTAATCAACAAATCGTCGAGATATACAAACACTTTATCGTGAAGTTCGTGTGGTATAACTTGATGCATCAAGCGACACATTGACTGGGCTGCATTACACAGCCCAAACGGCATCACCTTGAATTGGTAGAGTGGCCGTCCCGGAACCGTAAATGCGGTTTTTTCTTTAGCTGATTCCGTCAAAGGAATCTGCCAAAAGGCATCTTTAAGATCCAGCGTTGTAATGAACTTTGTGTCAGTTAACCTTCCTAATAAACCATCTATAATTGGAAGGGGGTATGCATCCTTCTTTGTCACCCTATTTAATTTTCTTGCATCAAGACAAAGACGAGATTTACCATTAGCTTTTTTTACGATTGTCACGGGGGAACTCCAAGGACCTTTGCTCACCTCTATGACACCCAAGCTTAACATCCTATCTATCTCTTCGTAAAGATCTTTTTGCACTGCTGGCGACACCGGATAGTATCGTTGCTTAATAGGTTTACATCCCTCTTCAACCTCTATATCATGGTAATGTAAATTTGTTCGCCCCAGACCTTCTTTTGAAAAGGATGGAAATAAATTGATTATTTTATCAAGCTCTTGTTTCTGTAAGTCATTCAAGAAATGTTTATTTGCGGGAGTCGTGTCATCATCATCACCTAATTCGGATATTTGATTACGTTCTTCAGAAGGCATTCGAATTTGTGGTAGCAAGCCAAATTTCCTCCAAAAATTGATTCCCAAATAGATAGGTGATTGTAAACTAGGTACGATACAAAATTTTATGTTATGTGTCGTATTACCAAACGTAACTGGAAGCCATACGTATCCTTCGATAGTATTTTTCGTACCATCCGCAGTTGTAATGCTTGACTGTAATTTATTATACTTTATTTCCAGCTCGTTCAATAATTCTGCCGCGCCACAACCTAAAACGCTTACGGTTGCACCACTATCCAAAAGGGCACTTACTGTTTTTGTACTAATTTTAATTGTGGCGTAGGGACGTGGATCACCTACGTTGGAACATTTTATTAAAGATGAAATGCATTGCTTAATAAATTTTCGTTTATATCTAAAATAAGTGATGGCACGCTTAATTTTATTTTTTCGATGACAACACGACAAACCCAACCTTCTTTCAGGTTGCAATTCGCCTATGACAGACTCAGGTATATGTGTTACGTCTGTAGACTCCGAAGAATTAATTTTTTTAGGCGGTATTTGAACTGGTTCAGGCATTACTTTCCCTCCAGTTGTTTGGTATCTGTCTGATTCTGGTTTGGGTTCCTCGTAACTTGATTCATTTGATTCGATGCTGGGTGTGAATTCCCTTGAATATTCACACCCGCTTTCAAGTTTTCCGAATGTTTAGTTTTACAATAAAGACAGTTTATCTTCTTGACTTTTGGTGCTCCGCAACCCAGGCAGTATAATTTTTGCCAAGGAGCAGGACACATATCATGATGGTGGCTTGGTTGCCAACAATTCCAACACCTATCCACAGGCCCTGGTTTAGGAATTTGTTGTTGGTAGTAATTGTTCTTAAACCTATTGTTATTATTATTATTGAATGCTTCGATCTGCGCAGCAGCGTTATAGTAACCAAAATTGTCAGGTTCATAATCCATGTCAAAATAATGTGTAGGCATAAAAGTATTTGTTGATGTTTGTTGGTATGACAGATTAGGAACTGTATCCATGCCACCTGTATTGTTTTGAATTTCATTCACGGTGGGTCGTTTTCTATTTATTTCAAACGGCTTCCTTGGATCATGTCCTGTCTGCTCCCACATGCGTTCATAGCGTTGGCAAAGAATTCTCAATTCGTCTATTGTTCGAATTGAATTTTGACATGCAAATGTGACATTCTTCAGAGCAGGTGTCATATTTTGAAAAAGGCGATAGAGAAGTTCATTCTCAGACAGCCGACGTTGAAGTCTTGAATTTAATTTTTGTACGCTAAGCGCAAATTCTGAAAATGTCTCTCTAGGTGACTGATGTTTCCTAATTATCTGCTCCAAAATCTCATTTTCGTAGTCTGCACTACTGAAATAGGATAGCATTGCGTTTTTCAGAATGCTCCAACTTACGTTACGGTTATCTTTTTTATAAATCCAAAACCAATCCTCTGCTCGCTTGGAAAGAAACAAATGAAGGATGGAAGGTAAATTATCTTCTGGGTAACCATCATTATGAGCCATTTGCTCGAGTCTATACAAAAAATCGTGAATATTACTGGACTCAGTCCCATCGAAAGACACATTCCAGTTTTACTTTAATTTGTAAGCATAACCAGACATGGTATAGAAATTATTCTGTTTTACATTATTTTGCGTTTGACCTGAATTATTAATAAATGATGCATTTTGATCACGATGTGGTTCTTCTTCTCTTCTTATTGACTTAGCAAAATTACTCTTAAATTGTGGTTCAATAAAGGACAAGTCATGAAGTTGAGTGGGCTCATGTCTAGAACTATTAGATTGCTGGACTCTGATGTTAGCGAAGAAATCATTAACAGAATTTTTCTGTATTTCAGGAGCGCCCAGTAACGTGTTTTTACTAGCTTCTGTTGCTTTAGCAAGAGAATTATCACCGAGGATTACGTCCTCCAATATTTGAACATTTGGAACTTGATTCCTATTTGAAACACTCACAGCTGGTATTGATGACTGCTGAGTTTGACTGATTGTAATGTAAGAAGGTCTTGTTTGTGAGGTGGAGGAAGTTGCGATAGGCCTGGAAGAAGCTTCAACCTCCGATATTGAAACTTTATCTTTATATAATTTCAAAATCCAATTGAAATTCCGCCTCCAATTAGACAACAAGTTCAAAAAATTTGGGTGCTGTCCAAAACTATTAATCAATCTTTCCACTCGTTCTTTATAGTGTATACATTGTGATAGAATGGGGATTATTGATTCCAATGAAGAGGACACTCCCATTGTCGGTAATATCTGACCCAATTCTTCTGCTTTAGATTGACAAAGGTTAAACTCTGTTGCTGAGTCTTCCCCAGCATGAGATTTACCTAATTTGAAATTTTTCTCTAATCGTTCTGAAGACAGTGCATTTATTAATAAATTGCCTGCGTCTTGTGATTGTATTGGAATACCTCTCACTAGACATTCTACTTCACATTCTTCAGAAGTTAAGTTCTCAATGTATATTTCTGGATCCATTATAGAAAAATTAAGAAAAAAAACACTAAAATATGGTTTTGATAAAAAAAAACACTTTTTACACCAAAACAATTAAATAAATTATATTTTTACCACTTATACAATACGATTTGATAATTTTAGTACGGTGACGGGTTTTCCGACCAATTTGCTGTTAACTATAGTGAGTATAAACGTTACGACATGTGATAAAAAAATTAATGAAAAGAGAAAAAAAAAAAAACTCTATGTCAGTCAGGTATCTCTTAATGCGATCTCAAACTAACTTTCAAAGTGATAGCAAATGAATTCTTCACCGAATCAGAACCTTGACAGCCAGAATGAATTCCAACATTAGTTAATCCTTGCTGAAAATAGACTAATTATTAATACCAATACCAATGAACTCTTATGTAGACTACATTAATGATATAACTAACAAGAATCATGAAATCATCATGTATCAATTGCCAGCTAATCACCATGGCTCAATACATATTTTCATCTCTTGGTTGGGCTATGGATTTCAATAACTGCAACCTCCCGCTTAAAAAAGAAAATTCGAACCGCTCTAGATTATATCAAAAAAAAAATTTAAATGTGTTAAAATGCGGTTCCACCGGTTGAGTTAGTTAAGCAGTTAAGCTGCTTGGATGTCTTATTGAGACGACCTTGAACCTAATTAAGGTTGAAGTAAAGATAAATTTTAAATCATATCACATGCGATTTTTTTTTTTTTTTTTATTTTTGTTTAATGATAATAAACCATACAATTAATTATATGGCCACTCACTTTTCATTTTATTGTTAGACCGAAATGTGTAATGTCACATTGTTTTTTTTTCGGTCCCTGTTTCGGCGCCATTTTGTTACACTTCATAATAACGGCCAACACGATTAATACAGGTAGCAATCAGTGGGCTATGCCAGGTTCATTGCCGTTACCTTTAAATATGAAGCCACAAAAACATTCGTGTTGATGAACAAATTACAGCAAATATGGTTCGAACACCCCATCACCAAATCGTAATAAATTAATTCTTCATTATAGTTTAACTAATTTTATTGAATAATTCTAATTAAAAATAAATAATAATAGTAACGAAATTTTGCTATGCCCAAGCAACAAACAATTTAACTATTATAGAAAAAAAAAATGCAATCTTAACCTTGAATTGAACTTAGTAGGTTGGAAACTAATTATGGTAAAATAAATAAAATAACAAATATTGTTTATTAAAAAAACTCACCCATATCGCCGCCAAAGAGTACTCTGTAGCGTCTGCAAATGGTTGCTGAAATGTATCTGAAAACTTAAATTGGTTTCCAACAATACGCGTTCGGATTTACACTTAAACTGATTTTACTTTAGATTTAAATATTTTAATGAAATAAGATAACTAAACAAAACTGATTCTTAGGCAATTAGCGTAAACAAGAATTTTATGATAAGATTATAGATTTCCACAACAATAATTTTTAATTAAGCACTAGTGTTTCCATACGATAATTCATCCGTATGTAAAGATATGACTCCTTCAAAATGTATTGCCAAATAGCTCCTGATTGTGTATCAGATGCTCTGGTTGCGGAATTGCATACCCTCTATCTTGCAACTGTATTGTTTTGGTTTCACCGAAGTATCAAATCCGTAACTTAGTGACCATGCAATTGAGTAAATCCAACGGAGTAACTATCCAATTGTTGAACTATCCAATTGTTCAACTGTTTAACTCGAAATTTTAATTGTTTAAATATCCAATTTTCTAGTTATACAATTTTCTTGCTATACGATTTTTCAGCTATGCAATTTTTATGCTATGCAATTTTTTCCAGCTATGCAATTTTTCATCCATGCAATTTTTTATCCATGCAATTTTTTTATCCATGCAATTTTTTTATCCATGCAATTTTTTTATCCATGCAATTTTTTTATCCATGCAATTTTTTTATCCAACCCGGAATTTTAATATTGAGGCCCCGCTTTGTGAACGCTCGTTATTAAAATCTTCAATACCGTACAATAATTATAACACGGTTCATACAGGAAAACTCCGGAAAAAACTGTACGCTGTAGCACCGTTGACCAATTTCACGCAATTCTCTAAAGTAGAACGGGTCAATTAGCTCAAACAAATTGCACACAAACAATTATCACTTACGAAAAGAAATCTTACCGATAATAATAAAAGAAAATCTCATTAGAGTTTCCACGTACGATATCACTAGGCTTGACTTAAACACTTAGCCCGATAAATTATAAAAATAATTAATAAATTTATTTTTCACTTTTGAAGAGACAAGAAACGTTCGCGGTGACCTCACTAGATATTATGAATAATTGTTACCATGCACAAAATGAAATGTAATCTTCCGTTTTCGGATTTATTTGTATTTATGTATCAAATACCTCATTACATAGATAAAGCAACAACCATACATTCGTATTTCCAAATTCAGTACATATATATTTCTACCACGAATTTTTAATACAACTCTAATTGTTAAGTGGAGTAAGATATACACGTCACGGTATGTCCAAATTACAATCACAAGAAGACAACAGAAATGAATTATGAATTAGGGGAAAAAATACCATAGCGTTATCACTACATATTTGGATGGTATTCTATATAAATTTGCGTATACTACCAACTCATTTTAGTACATACATAATATACACAAAATTAAACAAAGTCATTAATCCTAAAGAAGTAGTACATATACTTGTACCATGAAATGTGCACCTATATAACATTTTATCATTATACAGTAGCACCCACTCGTACTGATCATCTTCTACAGATTGCCAGTGAAATAAATTATCAGACAGCCGTAACAGGGCTTAAAACGTATAACTTTATATCATTATTTCTATTAAAAACTTTGAAATGGCTGTTACATTTTTATATTGGACCAAAAATAAGACGCAGTAAGTTTACACTGCCTCAGCATACGTACTGGTAATAGATGGGGTCTGAAACCAGAACTGACTCTACACCGCTGTAATAAGACCTTTACTCATACGGAGTAAACGTGTAGTGACCAGCTCCCGACAAGAACCGCCGCTGAAAACGACACCAACGCGCACTTTAGAGGTTATATTCTACCTTCTTCCGGTCGATATCTTTGGTAAATAGATGGCGGCAAATACAGCTGTGCGACTCTCAGCTGTTTCTCAGTAGAAATATCTTTAGATAGGTCACTCGACGATAAGTAGTTCGCTAAAGAAGAGGTGGCGAACCTCAATTATATTACACCATTCTATTCTTCGAGGAAGGTTCTCTCGTAGACCTTGTCCTATTCAAAGGAATCCTGGAGGAACGGGTCAATATCGGCTCTAATCTCGACAGCTAGGTGGGAGATGGAGTACTCTGTGATAAATTAAAAGTGAACATTTCTGTTTGTCTTCCTGATTACCGCAGCGTGTACCACACTGTAATAATAGCGATTGAGAAGGTCTTGGCGCGATTGAACCATAATGAGTGATATTGGGGGATTGGGTGATATTGCGATTTTATCGAAAGGCAAATCTAAAACAGCGCTTAAGCTATCACTTAGAAACAGATGATAGCCTAGGGAAGGTCAGATGACAGCAACAGATGATAGCCTAGGGAAGTTTGACCAAGAGTGGTCTTCGCTCCAGTACATTAATCTCACTACGTAGAGATGAATTAAGAATGGTCGTAGGAATACTCACAGGACACTGCCATTTTGGGGAATATACAAGTAAGGATGGACCTGAAGGAAATGACTTCTGTAAAAGATTGTTTGGACGATCACTTCAGTTCACTTTCTATACTGTTGTCCGGCATTAGCGGACAGAAGACATAAACACTTGGATAAGTTCAAGATGGACATCCTCTCGGATCTCGAAAATAGTAAAGGTCGATTTTTACGTTGAATGTAGCGGGAGTAAAGTTTCGTGATAATTTCGAGTAAAATTTTTCGAAGTCAATCTAACCTAACCTTACCGTGCGACATTATAAAAAACAAAAGAAAATGCTTGCAAGTTGCAAAGGATATCTCTTGTGGTAGTCAAGCTGCTGTGTATGCGGGGGTATAAACATAAGACTCGCCTCATGTTCCGTAACTGCATACACTTGCGGCTACTATAGACACTATTCTGTTAACGAGTATTCTAAATTGTGAGGGCTCTGGTCCTTCTACAGGGGATTAGCGTTGGGTTAACAGCTCAACATGTAAAACAATTTTATTACGAAACCTCAACATGAGCTTCGGATGATTTTAAGTTTGAAACATGGAACGTGCTCAGCCTAAACCGAGCGGAGGGCCTCCATCAACTCGACTTCCTAGTGCTGCAGGAAACAAAACTAATCGGCAATGACATTATCGATTAGTCGGGTAAACATGAATTTAGCGTCGGTTTCTTGATTACAAACCGATGTCGCCAATTTGTGACTGACTTCATGCCTGTCAGCAATCGGATTTGTACAGTCTGGTTTCATATTCATCACTTTACCATCACATTTGTGAATGTTCATGTCTCCCATCGAGTAGAAGCTTATTCAAATCAAAAACACTTTCTACGACCAGCTCGAGGTGACTTCAATGCTCAAATTGACCAGTACATCAAACAATAACGGGAAGCGCACCATCGAGCTAGCTTTACTGTACAACTTGGTGGTTGCCAGCACACACTTCCCACATAAGCGTATTCACAAAGCCACTTGGAAATCAAATCACGGGACAACGGTCAACCAAATCGACCACATCTTCTTGTCCAAAAGACATTTTTCTAGCCTTAAAGATAACGGTACTACACGTGGAACTACCTTAGATTCAAACGACTTCCTGGTAGTTGCTGAATTAAAATTTCGTTTATGCATCACATATAATCATCGTTTCCGGCGCATCACTCGTTTTAATACTGTAGCATTAAACAACTAAGTTACCCAGGAATCTTGGAAAATAACCCACTTCCTGACTGCGTTCAAAATCAGTGGGACCTCAAAGTCCACTATACGCCAACATTTATCTTGGAATAAAAATCTCTGGTTTGATTGTGATTGTCTTGGTGTTATTCGGGAGAAAGAGGGCGCACGAGAACGAAATCTGTTGCAAAGAACAAGACAATTCCAAATTTTCCAAAATTTCCAATCAGCTATGCAGACGAAAGAAACTAGCAACAGGCACGCAACATCGAAAATTCTAGCCTGAGAGATAGATATCGTTGTATAAGAGAAATAGCTATGGACTTTCATCCACATATAGCAGCGCTATTCACAATAAATCCGGTGAATTTAAAATGGACGCTAAAACCCACTTAAAATGGACACTAAAGACACCCGGTGAGGATGGTATCTGCAATTAAATGTTCAAATGTGAGGTGGCGATAATCTGTTCTACCGCATATTTGAACCAATATCAATAATTTGGTCTAGAGAAGAAATAAAGATAAAATCGACATCATCGGCTTGGGCACGTTCTTTGTTCACAAAATCAAATTACTAAACAGGTCTTGGAGTCGGCACCAACGAAAGTGGGACCTCGTGAGATACCACCTACCAGATGGATGGACGACGTTGAAAGAGACCTGAAAACACTCGGTCGCATCATTGAGGCGGCGAAATCCCTTCATGGGATGTAGCGCCAGCGGAAGATGAAGAAGAAGATGTATCGCGAGCAAGAACAGAACGAGAGTATTATGACTGAGATGGTGCGCTTCAACTTTTTTCCGATAGGGACGGCGAACGACGCCATATTTTTTATTGTTCTTTTGTCATTTGGAAACTTCATTAGTATACATTTCATCATGGAACGCTATACACGTGAACAGCGATTTCAAATCGTGCAAATTTTTTATCAAAATAATCGTTCTGTTGCTGCTACTTTAAGAGCATTACGGCCATTTTACGGTTCATTTAACAAGCCAGCCCGTTCGACAATCGACCGTATAGTGGCAAAATTTGAGTCTACGTTTTCGCTACATAATGTTCCAGTGCCCTCGAGAGCAAGAAGTGCTCGAAGTGTTGAAAACATCGCAGCCGCCAGGGCTTCAGTTCAAGAAGACGCGAATGTGTCGCTCACACTACGTTCGCAACAATTGGGCCTTTCTGTGACATCATTGTGGCGAATTTTACGTAAAGATCTTGGCCTACATCCGTATAAGATCAAGCTGACACAACAACTAAAGTTGTTTGACCATTTGAAGCGACGCCAATTCGTGAATTGGGCTCAAGAGCAAATCGAAAATGATGCAGATTTTCACCGAAAAATCATCTTTAGCGATGAGGCTCACTTTTGGCTAAATGGATTTGTCAACAAGCAAAATATGCGTTACTGGGCAGGAAGCAACCCACACGTGATTCATGAGGCACCGTTGCATCCCAAAAAAGTCACTGTTTGGTGCGGATTACATGCCGGCGGCGTCATTGGGCCATATTTTTTCATCGACGATAACGATCGCCACGTTACTGTTAATGGAAATCGATACCGCGATATGATAAACGATTTTTTTTGGCCGCAATTGAATGGAATGGACTTGGACGACATGTGGTTTCAACAGGACGGGGCCACATGCCACACAGCACACGATACAATCGCGTTATTGAAAACTAAGTTCGATGAGCGTGTTATTTCGCGAAATGGGCCCGTCCAGTGGCCGCCGCGCTCGTGTGATTTGACACCACTAGATTATTTTCTTTGGGGTTATGTGAAGTCATTGGTCTATGCCAATAAGCCGGCGACGTTGCAAGAGCTCAGAGCCAATATTGAACGTGAAATTGCTGGAATTTCGGCCGATTTATGCGAAAGAGTGGTCGAAAATTGGGTTCAAAGATTGGACTTCGTAAAACGTGCACGCGGTGGTCATGCAAAAGAAATCGAGTTTCATACTTAAATGTATATGTTCAAATTCGTTAATAAAAAAAAAAGTTAGTTCAAAAGTCGAACAGTTTGTGTTTTATTCAAAAAAAAAGTTGAAGCGCTCTTGTTGAAAGACCCTTTATATAGACACCGGAGAAGAGCTGTTTTATGAAATTTATTTTATTCATAGAAATGGGTTAATGTTTGTGGTGATGTAACCAAATGAAGCGATTTAATAATTGAATCGCTACAACGTCATTCGTCAGCCCAATATGGCGTAGCGTAGCTACTGTATTGTAAATCAACCCAGCTATTAGCATAGCTGACGATATTTGCATTCTGAGACGTAACATCATCTCCCTGAAAGAAGTCCTCGGAGATACACAAAACGAAAAGGCGATTGAGTTTAAATATCTAGGATCGCTGATCACCTTGTAGCTTGTGAATGCCATTATTGTTAATATATTTTGTCTATAAAAAGTCGAAAGAATCTTTTTGATTTTAATACAGACCCACTTCTCTTTCTATTATTTGTGTGTGCATAAAACATACAGAAATGAGGGTTTTTCTCGAGTTTTTGATTTAGTCATTATAATTCGCTAGGTCAGTACGCATCGAGGATATTCTTTTTAATTATAATTAAAACTTTTATACTAGTAACGGAACTAACTGTCAGATCTTTTACCGTAACATTCATCGTGTGATTTTCGTAGCCGCTTTAATATTCATTCATCATAATGCAACATTAATAATTTAAAATGTAAAAATTCTAATTCTAACAAGCTGAACATTTAAAATACTGTGAATAAGTATTATTTAACATTTGTCTAAGTTCACTGCAAAATTATTTCATAGTTAAAAATAATCTGACCTCCATACAGTTCCTCATTCATAAAATTGAGCACCTTGTACTGTCGATTTGGTTATTATCGCATTGTGTTTTATAAAACCAACTGCGTTCGTCATAAAATAAATAAAATCAATCGAAACTAGACATTGAGGCTATGGCCTTGAAATGTGCATAATATGATGATGAAGCGTTGATAACTTCTTCGTTACCTGTGGTAACTGTGATAATGTACAATACATCACCAGAAGTGCTCAACATTATCGGTCGCGACAGCCAAAATGTGCAATAATACGCCTAACATTCAATTCATATGTAATACAGTCAAACCTGTTTTTGTGCGGTCTTTTTTATGCGATTTTTTTTGTATGCGATATTTTTTGTGCGATTTTTTTATGCGGTATATGAATTATGCCGCATAAAAAAATCGCACAAAAAAAATCGCATAGAAAATAATCGGGTAAAAAAAAAATCGCATAAAAAATGACCGCAGAAAAACAGGTTTGACTGTATGTACATGTAATCAAGTTAAAAAAACAAATTGAGATTAGAACGAATCAGGTGTTTAACAGGTTAGATGACAACACTAACACAGTTGCAGCATTTTTCAATAATTTTTTTATTTTTGATATGATTGGAAAATAGTTAAACTTGCAATTGCAAACTCAATCCTACGAAACAGAGGGAAAATTCTACAAATGTTCATAATGTGCAGACTTGAAAACTTAATACATTAATTGTGGGAATAGATACTAGTGAATCAAACTAGCGATCTGTAGATTAACAAAAATAATTTGTAGCTACTCACCTCCATCCCTTTACCTAAGACGATGATGTTATTGGACACAAACAGCAAAGGTTAGTATAACAACATACGACGTATCTAGCCGTGCCTTAATTGCAAAGACAAAAGATAGGAGTCAGCTGAACTTCATTTCGTATAAAATTGGAGTGAACCCATTGCACTTTGACAATATTTATTCGTCGGAGATTTGGCCGACAGGTGTTGTAATAAAACCATTTATCAACTATAATCGAAAACAACACCGGGGAGTGTCTTTGCCGGATTCTCTATGGTTAAGTGTTACGAAAATTTAATTAATTGTATAAGGGTATTATTCAATCTACTTTGTAATTTGACTTCTAATTTTAGAGTTTCCGCATCATTCAATTCAGCTCCTCCTACCTCCATTCAACATAAATAGTGCAATGACGAGTATGAGCGTATTTCTATCGCTCACCTAAATGTACGAAGTTTAGTGAAACATATTGATGATGTTCGAATTTTGATGCAAACTAAACATTTTGATATTTTATGTTTGAGTGAGACATGGCTTCATCCTAAAATTTCATCTTCTAATGTGGCAATTTCGGGTTATAAATCGCTACGTCCCGATCGGGCTGCTGGTAAGAAAAAATCGGGATGTTGATGACCAAAAATGTTAAATGGCATCGACGATATTATGACTGTGATTGTGGATTACGCAAATAATTATTCCCATGTTATACTTCTCGGCGATTTTAATATTAGAATCAAATTTCTTAGATTTAATGCTGGTGAAAGAAACTGATTCTGATAGAATAATCTAATTTGACAAAATTTCCCTACAGTCGATTTTCAACCATTATTTAAATATATAACATATAAAGTGAAGTTCAAACGGCCAAAACCAATATATTCCTATATTCCGGTGTATAATAATATCGATGTGGGACTAATGGAAAACACCTTTGTGGAACTGAACTTTGAAATATTAACGAGCATGGCTAATCTAGACAAAATTTGCAATTTATTTCACAATTTTATACAATAGATATCATTCACAAGCGTTGTATTCCGGTAAAAAAATGCTGGATTTTAATCCAACAGCACCCTGGCTTAATACTAAAATTATTAAACTAAGCACACTGATAGATGAAGCAGTACGTTTAGTACGTGTTTTAATTATAGATTGTGTACCAAATTTAACTAGAGATATGTTGATGACATCATTTTGAGAATCCCAATTAATACATAAAATGTGAACGATATGATTGGTATTATTTTCTTTGTTTGAGGGAACTAAATTTTTGTTGTTGGATGTCCATTTTCTTAATTCAAAGCCTCAAGTGGCTAATAATTTGATTAATTCTTTTTTTTATAGAAGCAGCTTATTTATGCCAGAAACTAGATCGTCAACAACCATTTCTTCTAAAAGAACTGTACATGCATTTGGATATTGGGAATATTCATCAGATGCTAACGGCTTTAGCATCCTTATGGCTAGAAATGGTGAAATGGAGAAATCGTTACTTGATTTACGCCAGAATATAAGTTGTAAAAATCTTTCGTTTGGATGAATATTTATCTGATGATACATTTTTGTATTGTCAGCGGTCATACCTATAGGGAATTTACAGAAACGAATAATAACGGATAGTAAGTCATTTTGAATGGTTGGTCCTGTCACAAATGTGTCGTATAGAGAGCGACTAGATGTTGATTTCGATAAACCATTGAATACAGCTCGCATTTTGGTTGTGGTTGAGCTCTCATGATGCGGTAAAAAATAACATAAATTGGGAATAGATTCCTTGACTAATTCCATTTGATTCAATTTTATGTACTCTTCCATAAATTGTACATAATCATCTTTAAGATGTGGATTTCCATCAAATTTTTTTTTCTAAAGAGTAAAATTGTTTTAATGAGTTGTTTCGGTTATTTGCAACAGAATTAATATTTTGTTTAGAGCAACGCTATATCTACCACTACTGTCACGTTTGACATTGTCAACATAGTGAAACTCACACGACTTTTTCACAATGGAAAAATTATTTTTAACTTTCACGTCTTCAATTTTAGCAAATTCTTGAATTTCTGTACGAATTTGATCTACATCACAGCAGAACATTGATAATTGCTGGGATTGGGTATTTGTATGTATTGGACTACCAATTATGTATCCAAAAACGAACTTGAAAAACGGTGGAAGTTCTTGAATTAAATTGATTTGTTCGTTTTCCATTATATTGAAATATATTTCGGCTCCTAATCACATATCTACTTTTTGTGGAATATAAAATGTTGGATCGGTAATTTGATCGACGTTGTTATTTTGGAAATATCGAAATTGACCTTTTGTAATGGTAATGTACTCAATGCATTTTTTAAGACAAGAAAATCTAAATTTAGTTTATTACTTTATGTTTAATTTCCGTGGTTTTTTGATTGATACCTAAGATGGAAGTACTTACTGGTACTCTCCAGTAATAAAATTTCACTGTGAGCCACTGTCGAGCAACGTACAGCACTGATATTTTACCCCTGTTGGGCTTTCTACCCATATTATCACAGTGGATAATAGAATTTGTTTATGTGTGGCAAAATTACAACCGTTTATTGTGTTTGAATTAGAACCAGAACTATCGGGTATGATTTGTTGGGATGGTGTTTAATACAAGAGGTTGCATTTGAACTGAGTAATTTGGAAATAAATTTGTAGATGCAGTACTCATAGTGTTACCTGAATTAAAATGAAAACATTGTTTATAATTATTGGCTTGATTGTGATTAGATACTGATGGAGTTGATTGATTCAATTTAGAATTCGAATTGTTGAAATTTGATTGTGAATTTTCGTGACTATTATTGGAAATATTTGAATAGTTTATATGTAACATGGTACATAAAGAAAAATAGAATAAGAGAAACTACGTAGGCCAAATCTCTCTAATGATGCCAGCGCACGTAGTTTTTTACATTGAACCTTATTCAAGATATTTTATAGAAATGAATCCAAGCAATCAAACAAACACAAACCAATTTACTTTGTCTGTATGCTAAATTTTTTTATTCGTATTTATCAAGCTTTGCTATTGGCTTTGTTTGTGTATAAAAAAAATCAAAAACCTAAACAATTTACAAGGAGAAAATAAAAATAAAATCTATTTGTGCCTTCTGCGTTAGTATTTGTAATCTTAATGAATGAAAAAGGCATAGCTATTGGCGGATTGTTGTTGTTTATTGTAGATTTATGCGAATGTATAATAAAATCACCGAAATAATACGTTGTTCATTTTCTTCTTTTACAAGAATTTAATTGAAATTTTTAGAACGGCCTGCCTAAATCAAATGAAATCTTACACAAAAGCAATATAAGTAAAATTGTGTGTATGTGAAAATACATTAGCGAATTTAATAAAAATTTGGTCATAGACATTCATACTAGATTTCTCATTTCATAGTAACTAAAGGAAAAAAACAAAAACTTCTGATAATTCCAATGTATCATTGTGTTGTGTATTTTATAAGGCAATGATTTTAGAATGCGTTGCAAATATAATACGTATATGCAATACACCGATAATATTTTAATGGAAAATTTTTGTTTTTATTTTCTGTTTTTAGTCAAATGAGAGATCTATTATGATTGTCTATGATTTGGTTTTAAAAATTTTCGTTCTACAAAATTTCGGTTTTTCAAAAATCATAAATTTAAAAATCTCGGTTTTCAAAAGCTCGGTTTTCAAAAACTCGATTCTAATCGCGGATTTGTTTTAGTTTTTAAAATTAAATTAAAAACCGAGATTTTGAATCACCGAGATATTTTAGCCTGACGAAATATCCCACCAATCTTGATTTTTCGAAAACTTTAAAATTAAATTCCCCATTTTTCAGAATTTATTATTTGTTGATATTTTAATTTTAAAATTGCACTCCCCATTTTCCAGAATTTATAATTTTCAGTTATTTTCGTTTTAAAATGGAAAATCCCCATTTTCCAGAATTTTGAAAGTGATGGGGGGGATTTTGAAATCCAAGATTTTGTCATCCAAGATTTAATACCCAACCCCAAAACCTTCTACAATTCTCTCTTGAGAAAGCCCAACTAAATGTATACTAAGTCATCGTATATATGTATATATGTATATGGTTATGATCTCAACTGGAAATGGTAGTGGTAAGAAACGAAAAAAATTGAATTTTTTTTATATGGTTTCTCGTAGCGACCAATACACTAACCAGTATATATTTTTAAATATGTGTAAGAGAGCTATACAACGCAGTCAGGCTTTCTGAAGAGAGAATTTTAGCAGGTTTTGCCCAACCCCATATACACAAACACACATATGCAAACATACATACTCACTCATACACACTCAAGCAAGCAACCCGCAACCAGATACATAATCGCAAATTTCATCAAAAGCTCGGTTTTGAAATTTTTTTATTAATTCGGGCGGCTCGAATTAATAAAAATTTTTCAAACCCGAGCTTTGGGAACGGAGATTTTCAAAATCGAGATTTTGAAAACCGAAATTTAGAAAACCGAGATTTTGAAAACTGAGATTTAAACACCAAGATTATGTAGCCAATCCATTTAATACAACTCATGTACTATAGATAAACAAAATATGTTATTGAAAAAGATAATTAAGGAAATGATAACGAAATTGAACGAATAGTTATGATTGAACAGATTTAATTTAGAGAGGATACAAATGAATTTTAGAAAATTACCTAAGTAACTAACACGAAAATAATAAGATGTATGTATGTACATATTGTAAACATCTCTTTTGTACATAAAGCAAAAATAAATAGTAAAATATTCTAAATAAATTTAGAAGTAAAGAGTGTAAATAGGATAAAGCTATGTATATCATAGTTCGGATATCTCATTTCAACATATGGATGCTAATTTATTTTACTATTTCTGAAATAATAGGACATATCTGGATACCGCATTTTTGATATTTTATTTACAACTTTATTAATTGCGTAAAACTGAATAAGTTAAAAAATTAATTTTTTTCAAACTCACATCGTTCTGATTTATAAACGCAGTGTTTTCTGATTATTTTTTTTTTAGATTTCAGATAACTAGGTTTGATGAAAGTTTTCTCGAAAAATATAAAAAATTATGTAAAATGACTTCAAACAGCTTCAAATTTTAAAACGAATTGCATGAAAAAATAAAAAAAATGTTTTTTGCAAATATCCAGATTTGGTTAATTCCACAGAATTTATCCATGCTAATGTTTGGTATGGAAAATAGATGTATGCATTTTTTATCACTTTCCCAGTGTGCTTACAAATTCGACATAAACTTTATTATTTTGCTAAATTAAATTGTTCGATTTTGAATTTTGAGGAATTAACAAATAAATTTTTAATTAATAAAAACAATTAAGATTTTTTCAAAGAATGTCAGGTAGACTTTTATTTTGTTTTTAAGGAAATGCATATACAAATCCTCCGGTTTACGGACAATATGCTTTCCCCAAAAACTGTCCGTAAACCGAAAATCCGTAAAAGGAAACGTTTATTACTATATCTTATTGAAAGCTTATAAATGCGTTGTAACTAGTGAATAAAATCCGAAAAACGAAACCAATTTTACCATAAATTAGCACAAATAATGAAAAAATACGTGTTTTTCATCTAGTACTTTTATAAAGGGAACTGTAAAAAATACAAAAGTTATAGTAAATTGAAACGAAACACAAACCATTTTTTATTTTAAAATAATCAAATAAATTCATACAAATCATAATTTATTTTTACTTTTATTAAATCTAAATTATAAATCTAACGAAGTTTACAATTAATTGTCTGAACTGCTGAACTGTTCATCGGAACTGCCACTAAAATTTGCACCAGCACATTTTTCAATAGCATTTGCTTCAGTAGTTTTAGAAAAAAATGGAAAAGCTTTTGACATTTTACTAGCACAAATCATGTTGAAGTTGAGTTTACCGTCTATCGTGGATCGGTACTTTCTTTAACTAGCGTGAACAGCTCTTCAGTGAAAATATGCTCATTATCATATTCCAAGAGTTCAAAAATATTTACGGTATTTACGGGCATTGTCAACGATTAACAGAGCCCTGTTTGAAATATTTTGATCAGTGTTGGATTTTGTAACTGAATTTGTAAAATCATTATTTAACCATTCCTCAAAAATTCGTGTAGTCATCCAGCCTTTTTTATTTGAGTGCCAAATAATTCCAAGTTGTTACTTATTAATATTTTTGAAATTCTGGGGAGTTTCTGAATAACAGATTAGAACCGGTTTTAAATTCTGATGACCGGCATCATTTCCTCCAATCAAAATTGCAATTCGATCTTTAGCTGCCTTGAATCCTGAGATGTTTTTTCGTCTTTGGCGTTACCTGTCTCATCAACATTATACACCTGCTGTAATATGTATTCATCCACCGGCTTGTACAATTTTTAAAAACTCCTCTGGATAGCGCTTTGCTTTTTCCGAAATTAGCATGGTGCTTAATGGTATGTTCCAGTAGTTTGATGGTCTATCCACGCACTAAGTAACTGCTCCATCTCTTCCATAACCTTAGTTCCTTACTTTGAAATATTATTGCGGTTAAAGGTATCTCTTTGTACAATTGACAAATTGTACCTCTATCGCTCGCATTAAACCGCTTTAAAATACCAAGTTTTAATTCTAAAGTTATTGCTTTGCGTGCATTTTTTACGCGCTTTCCATCATAACTCGCTGTTCGCTTTTTCATATAAGTTCAGTACAAGTTTAATTTATCCCCCGTATAATCTATTTTTGAGAGTCCCTGGAAGTCATACACAAAGAAAATGAGAAACAAATATTCAGTCCGTAATTGCGAATATTTCATCCGTATACCGAAACGTTGATCATATATTTGTCATGTCCGTAACTTTGATTATCTATAAAGCGAGCGTCCGTAAATCGGGGTAACTTACAAAAGTTTCTTTTGATTATTAAAATACCCATTTTATTTTTGATTTGCTTTTCATTTCTTATCATCTTTACTTGAATGACTTTAATTTTTTGATTTAAGGGAAAATCATAATTGTCACAATATAGAAATATTGTGTATAATTTTTATGCAAATGGCTGCTCCTTTTCTAATCGCTGTAGCGGATTGTTGTTTTAATGACTTGCACAATACTTAAGTCAATCCCAAAAATAAAAAACGTCTGCACAGCTTGATGGTTGATGGATAAGAGAATTATTTATTTTGTATTATAAATTTACAATAATGGTTGCCATAATTAGATACTATAATTTTAGAACATGTACAATCTTCATTAAATTTAGAACACGTACAATCTACATTAACAATTTGCCAAACGAACTCTTTCGCATAATTAGATTTAACATTTGTAAGGTTTTATAGCTTAAATTATTTTGTTGATCAGCTGTAAAATTTTATTGTGTTGAGCAGCTGTCATCACAAAAAATGTAAACAAAAACAAATTTATTAGGTAAGCTTTACAGTAATAATACATAAATAAATAATGAACTTTAAATATTTCAGGAAAGATTTGGATACAATTCATGGCAGCAATCCCACAATGTAAAAATAAGTACAACACACGAATGCTAAATTATAAATTACAACAAAATATATTTTGTTTAACTCCATGTTATGCCTTAGCTGATGTCGAATCCATACATACAGCCCCGGTTGAATCACCATCAGATTCAAGAACTGGAAGGCGGCATAACTTTTGAATTGGGCGTTTGAGTATGCTGTTTTTGGTTTTAACCTCAACTACGCGAACCATGCCGTCAGTACCTGGATATAACATGGTAACTCGTCCCAATAGCCATTGAGCAGGTGGTAGATTATTATCATGGATAATAACAATGTCGTTTAATTGCAGATTTTTACATTGCGTTTGCCATTTCGATCGTTGCTGTAGTGTTGTCAGATATTCGAATTGCCAGCGTTTCCAAAACTGACCATATATCTGCTTTACAATATCCCACCTTGCATTTGGAGATATCTTATGATCAGGTATACGATCTGGTATTTGATGAATAGGTCGTCCAATTAAAAAATGGGCAGGTGTCAGAAAATCTGGTTCATCGCTATTGCTGGAACATATCGGCCTCGAATTTAAAATGCCCTCAACTTGAACCACAAGTGTTGAAAACTCTTCTAACGTTAGTATTGCGGCGCCAATGGTCCTAGTTATCTGTGTTTTTGTAGATTTTACTGCGCTTTCCCATAAGCCGCCTTGATGTGGACTTCCTGGAGGAATAAATCGCCATTCTACATCATCCTTTAAAAGATTAGAAGAAATGTTATCAGAATGTAGTGTTAAAAATTCGTACACTTCTTTAAGATGATTTCTGGCACCAATGAAGTTGGTGGCATTATCACAGTAAATGGTGTGGCACAATCCCCGTCTACCGAAAAATCTTCTCAGTGCACCAAGGAATGATTCTGTGCTCAGGTTCATGCAGATCTCGATATGAATGGCGTGCGTGCTGAAACACACAAAAATGCATAGGTAAGCCTTTATTGGAATTGATCCTCTGCGTCGCACTGGATGTATTCGGAAAGGCCCACAAAAGTCAATACCAACTGTTCCAAAAGATACTGTGTATTTTACTCGGCCTTCTGGTAACTCTCCCATGATTTGGTTCATCATTCGTGGATTTTGTTTTAAACACTTCACGCATCTTCGAAATACTGTCTTAGCCACATCTTTACCTCTTACGATCCAATATTTTTGACGAACTAGGCTGGTTAGTAAATTTATGCCGGGGTGCTGGTTCTTTACGTGTATGTCATAGGTGATTGTGGCGGCGATCGAAGATTTATGAGATATAATTATGGGATGTTTAGTATTATAGGGCAGTGCTGATTTTTGAATTCTTCCGCCGACACGCATCACTCCATCATTATCAACAAATGGGTTTAATTGCCTTAATTTGCTCTTCACTGGAACTGAATTTTTATTACGGAGGCAATTATATTCTTCAGGGAAGTCTTTACTTTGAAAATGCCTTGCTATGCATTGCGTCGCCCTCTCTATCTCTTCCGGCAATAATACTCCGCCTTTCCTTTCAGTTTTCTTATGGCCAAGACGGGCGTTATGACAGAATCGCAGCATGTACGCTAGTACCTTTTGCACCTTGAAGAAACTGGAAAATTTATTGCTTAGCTCGTCTAATGTATTGTTTTTGCCTTCGTTGCTAATCACATTGGCAAGGCCGTAGACTTGATTAGGCAATGCACTCTCCTCTGCTGTATGATGTATATTGGGTTGATTCGGCCATAATTGTTCTGCCTCCTTTAGCCATGGTGGGCCAGTCCACCACAAGTCATTATGAGTAATTTCGCGCGCTGATACACCTCGCGATGCCAAATCGGCTGGATTTTGCTTAGAAGGGACATGTCGCCATTGTTCTCGTTTGTGTGTACTGATAATCTCTGACGTGCGGTTCGCGACGAATGTTGTCCAGCATCTTGGTTGCCGAGAGAGCCAATCCAGTACTATTTTTGAATCCGTCCATAACGTGACAGAAGATACTGGGATAGTAAAAATGGTTTTGACTTGTTTTGCAAGTCGACTCAAAAGAACAGCACCCATCAACTCCAACCTTGGTAAGCTAACCTGCTTTAGCGGAGCCACTTTTGTTTTTGAGCAGATTAGTTGAATTGTGGTACCATTTTCTGTTTGTGATCTGGCATAAAGCACCGCTGCATAAGCCCACTTGCTGGCGTCGCAGAATCCATGGATAGTTATGCAGGTAGAAACAGTGATGGAACGTGGAATTTTTATGTCAGGGGTTCTGCATAAATCGTTTCTGATGTCAATCCAAGCTGATTTAGTTTCTGCCGGCAACTCTTCATCCCACTCTAACTTTTTAAGCCATAAACTTTGGAATAGAATTTTGATCCTGACGGTGATTGGCGATATGAGTCCGAGAGGATCAAAAATCTTACTCGCTTCTGAAAGAAAATTTCTTTTAGTATGCTCTCTGGTTTCTGCTAGACGGACTTGAAAAATGAAGTCGTCTGTTATCGCGTTCCAGCCAATTCCTAATAGCTTCACAGGTTCGTCTGGATATTCCACAATAGATTTGATGCAGTTCATATGCGAATCATCGGATGAGTTACGGATGAGTGGATGGTTAGATGATATTTTTCGTAAATTAAAACCACCGCTACTTAATATATTTACAACGTCGCTCTTCAATTGAATTAGTTCTGTTAACTTTGATGCACCCGTCATCAAATCATCTACGTATATATCATAATTGATGGAACGGCATGCTTCCGGTTTTAAAGCCTGGTTTATTAGAGCCAACTCCTTCAAACATCTGGTAGACATGAATGCTGCGGAAGCCGTCCCGTACGTAACGGTTTTCAATGCATATGGGCAGATTCGGTAGTGCTCGTCCCGCCATAGTATTATCTGGTACTTGCTATCCTCTTCGCTTACCCAAACTTGACGATACATTTTCTCTATATCGCCAACTAATACATATAAATGCTGTCGAAACCGAACAATTATTTCAAAAAGGCTAGATTGGATGGTTGGACCTATCAGCAACTTCTCATTGAGTGACTTCCCTGTCGTGGATTTTGCCGATGCATCGAAAACCACACGCAATTTTGTAGTGCTACTAGCACTTTTCAATACACCGTGATGCGGTAAAATATAGGACCGCTGCAACTCTTTGCTGGTTGAATGAATTTTATTCATGTGTCCAAGTTCTTGATACTCTTTCAAAAATTCGGTATACATCCTCTTGAAGTCGTCATTTGATTGAAATTTCCTCTCCATGGCCAATAGTCTCGACAGCGCCAAGTGGTACGTGGACCCCATATTCTTCACATCTTCCTTGAATGGAAGTTTTGTTACGAAACGTCCATCTTGTGCTCGCTGGGTGGTGGTTTTGAACCAATCTTCACATATAGCTTCTTCTTTGGATAGTTCTATTGTGTTGGTTTCTGGAACTTGCTCAATTTCCCAAAAGCGTCGTAGTGTTGCATCAATGTCAATAATTGTGATGAATGTTTGTGTAGTATTTGGCGCGATATCCTCATACCTTCCTCCTATGACCCAGCCCAGTTTTGTATTGTGTGCTACTAAATTGCTTGAGCCAATTTTCATGTTCCCCTCTTCAAAAAGGTCGAAGACTATTTCAGCTCCAAGCAGCAAATCGATGGAGCCCGGTTTGCAGAAGTTTGGATCGGCCAGTTTAATGGTCTGTATATCTTTCATGTTAACTGTATTAAACTTAAAGGCTGGTAGTGGCGATGTAATCTTTGGAATTATTAATGCTTTTAGGGATATTTGCTTCATGTCGAATCTCGAAGAAAAGCGCAAGTTAATACTTCCGTGAGCCTGACCCAAACTAGTTTGTCCAATTCCTGCTATTAACGTTCTGCTATTAGTGCGCGGTAGACCCAATCTCTGGACTAATGCTTCAGTTACAAACGATGCTTGAGATGCGGTATCTATTAAAGCTCGGCATTTTCTGGGTACTCCGTGATTATCAGCTATATTAACTATTGCCGTAGGTAGGATAGTTTGAAAGCTGCAATTTAGGGTAATAGTTTGATTGGATTCTGAAGAATTTGTATACGCATGATGTGTAGTGGTAGCTGTAACCGGTTGCGTGGGATTCTCGGAGGCAGCGTCATTATTTTCTGAAGCTCTCGGATTTGTGTCACTATGTAATAGCCAGTGGTGCTTGCGATAACACTGGCGACATCTTCCTCGAATTCTACAGTCATATGAAGAGTGACCTGGGTTCAAACAATTAAAGCAACGGTTGCCACTAGTTAACAGCTTCTTCCGCTCGTCTATGGATAACTTCTTGAAAGTATCACAATCTATCAATCTATGTTCCGATTCGTTGCAAGATATACATTGAGGACTTGTTGTCGATGCAAAACTATGTTTGGGTTGTGCAACGGCTCGTGTTGGTCTTGTAGAATGTATCTTCATGGATTCCAGCGCATCTGTTCTTTTTGTTAGGAATTCAAAAAAGTCATCTATTGTCGGAAACTCATTATCTGTGTTGCTTTGTGCCCATAGACTTCGAGTAGACTCGTCTAATTTCTTTTGCAAAAGATAAATAAGCCATGGATCTCTAGCTTCGGCTTGTTCACCTAGAGCCTTTAAGCCGCGTATTACCTCATCGGATGTATCGAGAAGTTTCCGTATATTTGATGCATTTGCCACGCTGATACTGGGTTGTTCAATAAACGAATGTACAAATGCGTTAATTGTGTGCCGTTTGCGATCATATCGTTTACGTAACTTATTAAGTGCCTCAATGTAGTTCGCATCGGTTACTTTGAAGTGCTTCACAAGTGAGTAGGCTTCTCCTCTAAGCAGTCCCATCAAATACTGGAACTTCTGGACGGGACTTATTGTTTCTCGTTTATGGATGCTCGAACAGAAGAGATCGAAGAAACTTTGCCATTCGGTAAAATCACCTGAGAATGGTGGAATTTGTAGCTTTGCCAATTTAATTTCGGGGGCTGGATTAAAGGTGCTCGTGTTCATTATTGTATCTTCAACTGTATTGTTCGATATATCAGTAGTGCGTCTATTTATCCACTCGTTTAATTTGGCAACAGCTGCATAGTAGATCTCTTCAGCCTCGATTAATTTTGACTCCTCCTTACTACCGAGAGCAAACATGGAGGCTTCTGCAGAAACAACTTTCTCCAGCATCTCATGGGCACGATTGACCTTTACTCGCATTTCCTCAACCGTCTCGAGCGATTTCTCGTTAATTTCCTTTGCGTAGTTCAATAATCTGGTTAAAACTGCCTTGTAGGAACCACGTTGCCTTTTTAGTCCTTCAATTTCAGCCATTTTTATGATAACGAAACTACTGGATATATGATAATACCGAACACTTTGTACGCACTTTTTACACTAAGAGTTTATCACTGATCACGTTACACTTGATAATAATGTTTTTTATTTTTTATTAATGAAATTGGTGGCTTAATAAATACCAAAATACCAATTTTTCAATTAGGATTCACAGATTGAATATGATGGATGCAATCTTTAAAATCAATTCATACCTGAGATCCGGCTCGAAGGACCATGTCACAATATAGAAATATTGTGTATAATTTTTATGCAAATGGCTGCTCCTTTTCTAATCGCTGTAGCGGATTGTTGTTTTAATGACTTGCACAATACTTAAGTCAATCCCAAAAATAAAAAACGTCTGCACAGCTTGATGGTTGATGGATAAGAGAATTATTTATTTTGTATTATAAATTTACAATAATGGTTGCCATAATTAGATACTATAATTTTAGAACATGTACAATCTTCATTAAATTTAGAACACGTACAATCTACATTAACAATTTGCCAAACGAACTCTTTCGCATAATTAGATTTAACATTTGTAAGGTTTTATAGCTTAAATTATTTTGTTGATCAGCTGTAAAATTTTATTGTGTTGAGCAGCTGTCATCACAAAAAATGTAAACAAAAACAAATTTATTAGGTAAGCTTTACAGTAATAATACATAAATAAATAATGAACTTTAAATATTTCAGGAAAGATTTGGATACAATTCATGGCAGCAATCCCACAATGTAAAAATAAGTACAACACACGAATGCTAAATTATAAATTACAACAAAATATATTTTGTTTAACTCCATGTTATGCCTTAGCTGATGTCGAATCCATACAATAATCATTAATTAGTCACACGATTTTCTTATTGTTGTTGTTTTATTTATTTATGTGGGTTATTGACCTACCTATAATAAATACATTTTCAAATGAGGAAAATAATTCTCTGGATTTCCAAATCACACTTGTCGTAATCATACGAAATTTCGTCGTAACCCTATTTCAATTTGTTGACGTTTTCGATTTTGGTGTTTAAAGAACTCATTTAAATAAACTGCTAAGTAGTAATTGAGGATGATATTAGAATGCAGTTCTTAATGTATCTATTTTCTTATAGTGTGCATAGTATGCTCACGGAAAAGTGCTGTATTTTATTTGTATATATCTTTCCACTGGCGTTTTGGTGCTGGTTATGTGGTTGATCATATAAGCAATGGCCAAATATGATCAATTTACAGTTCCTTATCTGATTATGGTGAAATTTGATCTGATTGTGTAGAAATGGAATTCTAAAATTATATTTAGAAGAAGTTCTGGCACATGGCCAATTTCAAGGAACATATTTCATCATAATCGGTTAAGAAACAACCGAGTTCCTACCTTAGATTTTTACTGTATGTTCTCGGATACTACATTTTTTCATTATCTATTTATCAACACGAAAATGAAACAACTAATTCAGAAGCATAGTCTACTCTTATTTCTTAAGCAAACCAAATTTGCCATGCGACCCTCTGGGAATGAGCTGCCGATTTACATACCTGAAATACCTAATTAGTACATTTAATTCTGTTGTAGTGTTACCCATTAACAGGTAATCATAGAGGTGTTTGCATAGGGGCTTCACCTTCAACGGCTTGGCAAATGAAATGGCAAACCTATGTTTGGACTATCATTATCCTATTTTGTCTTCATAAATGCCAAATGCAATTTTGTGTAATTATTGTTGTTGTTAATAACAGATTGTTTGAAATATCGTACATAAGAAAGTAAAATTGTCCATTTGAAAAATGTTAATTCGTTTTTGTTTATATAAAATTTCTGTGTCTACCTATCTTATACTGAATAAAAGAATTGTTTGGTTATATTTATATTGAATGAATTAAGCGTTACACTTTTTTTTTGGAATAAAAACGAAAATATGAATTTTTAGTAATCCTGAATCCACACCAGTTTGTGAATGAATTTAATAAACCATTTGTTGCGGTTAATAGGTGCAGGTAAAAATTGATCCAGCGATTGAAATAATAGTAAGGCTAATTATAGAAAGCGTACATCATATTGAGCAAAAAATTTCCTATCGTTACTTTCCAAATATGGCTTATCAGGCTGTTGTTTGCAGATATCATGTTTTTGTTTAATTCCACAGAATTATACAGCGACTACAATAGGAAAATATCGCTTCATTGATATAAAAATTCAAAAGTACATTTTAAGTTTTTTTTCTCTTGAAACTAGTTATTTATTTTCACGAAGGATCGTAGTATGTGTAATTCTGTTCATGTGTGTAATATCTGAAAAACCCTAATAAAAACATTCTCAACACAATGATATTTTGTAAAGAAAGTCAGCTGATGTAGGTACTTTTTTGTAAATCATTTTGTTATAGTGTGTCAGTTACGCGTTTTTGGTTCCCTCGAAATGAATTATCATCATCGAAAAGGATCATAGTATAGGCTTAGACCTACTCTTATACATATCTGTTCCATTTACAAATGGAAATTTGGCAAAATATAGAAAGAGATAGGTCCCATTATTTCAGAAATAGTAAAATAAATTAGCATCCATATGTTCAAATGAGATATTCGAACTATGATATACATAAGTACATACATAGCTTTATCCTATTTACACTCTTTACTTCTAAATTTATTTAGAATATTTTACTATTTTTGCTGGGTTGGGTATGAAATCTTGGTTTACAAAATCTTGGTTTTCAAAATTTCGGTTTTCAAAATCTCAATTTTGAAAATCTCCGTTCTCAAAAGCTATGGTTTTGAAAAATAAATTTTTATTAATTCGAGCCCGAATCATCATCAAAAGCCCGAATTAATAAAAATGAATTTTTCAAAACCGAGCTTTTGAGATCAGGTTGGCTATAATATCTCGGTTTTCAAAATCTCGGTGCTACAAAATTTAGATTTTTATAAATTCTTGAAAATGGGGAATTTAATTTTAAAAACTAAAACAAATCCGCGATTAGAATCGAGTTTTTGAAAACCGAGCTTTTGAAAACCGAGATTTTTAAATTTATGATTTTTGAAAAACCGAAATTTTGTAGAACGAAAATTTTTAAAACCAAATCATAGACAATCATAATAGATCTCTCATTTGACTAAAAACAGAAAATAAAAACAAAAATTTTCCATTAAAATATTATCGGTGTATTGCATATACGTATTATATTTGCAACGCATTCTAAAATCATTGCCTTATAAAATACACAACACAATGATACATTGGAATTATCAGAAGTTTTTGTTTTTTTCCTTTAGTTACTATGAAATGAGAAATCTAGTATGAATGTCTATGACCAAATTTTTATTAAATTCGCTAATGTATTTTCACATACACACAATTTTACTTATATTGCTTTTGTGTAAGATTTCATTTGATTTAGGCAGGCCGTTCTAAAAATTTCAATTAAATTCTTGTAAAAGAAGAAAATGAACAACGTATTATTTCGGTGATTTTATTATACATTCGCATAAATCTACAATAAACAACAACAATCCGCCAATAGCTACGCCTTTTTCATTCATTAAGATTACAAATACTAACGCAGAAGGCACAAATAGATTTTATTTTTATTTTCTCCTTGTAAATTGTTTAGGTTTTTGATTTTTTTTATACACAAACAAAGCCAATAGCAAAGCTTGATAAATACGAATATACAAATTTAGCATACAGACAAGCATGCGATTTAGTAAATCACATTTTCATGCGAATATAACATAGTAGGTAGTACACCAACACAAATGTATCATGTTTATAGAATAGAATAATACAACAATTATTTTGCTTGTTGTTTTTGTTTTTTCCGATCTTGAATCGAGTACAAAAAAATAGGATATATGCTTTGTCGCTAGTTTCGTTAAAGAATAAATAACTAATTCACCGTAATCTCTCTTATTCTATTTTTCTCTATGCATGGTATGATGTTTCCCTTTACGGTTATAGCATTGAGATGTCGATTGGTATTTACTGATATTAAAATATTTAAAATATTGCACTTATATTAAAAATTTGCAATTATATTAAAAATATTGCACTTAATCATTTTTCTACATGAACACTCTATAGGTAGCTTTCTCTAAATTCAATCCTCGATGTGAAACTACCGTCAAATGTAGGAAGCGGAATATCTGGAAGCGGGAGTTAAAGCGGATGATGCAGCCAGCGTCTGTGCGATTGGGTTTTCATCAATTGTTTTGTTATTCAGCGTTTCTAGAAAATTTGTAATTGACGATTCAACTGATCTATATTTAGCTTCAAAATCGGAGCTATCTATGTATGTCAGAAGTTTCGATAGCGATAGGATCTATGTCCTCTAACATTGATTGAGCAATATCTAATTTACCGTTTTCGTTTCTACTCTTTTTAAAATTGATTCTAAATCACCTTTGGCAAGTTTCGTGAGATCACCTAGCAAATGTTTGTATACCTGGTTATATAACCTTTGTATGCGCTTACGGACCTTTTACACGACTCGATTTTATCTTGAATACTCAATTTTTTTTAATTGAACAAGGAATATTTAATTGAAACCATAAAATGAAAAATACAATTTTAGTGTTGACGAACCTGTACATTGTACAATATAATATTTCTGTGAACATAGACTAATTTTAATTAATTAATTTGTAAAATGTTGATTGAAGAGGTGAATATAAAACTTTGATGTCAGCAATACTTTTTGAACAAATTGCACCAATAGCGTGTTATGCGATGATTAGATAAACTTTGTTGTCAGCAATACTTTTTTGTTTTAGTTGCGCCACTAGCGTTATGCAGTGAAGATTCAGTAATTTTGCTGTTATGCCGAATATAATTTTATTCAATTCGGCGCTCGAAGGACGAAATGTTGCGGAATATGCGGTTTCGTTCGTCGAGGTTTAGTTAAAAAATGAAAACTTTTCCTTGAGTTTTCTATTTAGTAGTTTGGTTTCGTACAGACAAGCTCGCATAAACAAAAAGTTCGGTCTACTCATCAGGTAGCTTCAACCAGACTAACTTCATACATTAAGTATGAGGAAAGAATGTATGTGACTTAGCGAATCATATTCACTAAATCAAAAATCAAAAACTCAAGGAAACCCCTCATTTCTGTGTGTGTTATGCCCACACAAACAATAGAAAGAGAAATTTGTTTGAAAATGGGATTCTAAAATGATTTTTGGATGAAGTTCTGGAATATGGCCAAGTATGATGGAACTTCGCTATTCCTTAATCGATTATTATGAACATAATGCCTTGGAAATGGGATTTTAAAATGATTTTTAGATACAATTCTGGAATATACCCAAGTATGTTGGAACTTCCATGTTTCTTAACCGATTTGGAGGAAATTCGACAAATTGCTTGGAAACTGCATGCTTAATAGATTTTAAATTTAAATTTTGGAATATAGGTAATTAGGATATACGTTAGCTATTTGTTACCGATTATGATGAATTTTTATGTTTCCAAGTAATAGAAGGAAATGTTACACAAAAATTTTTTTTGGATTCATTTGTGAGGAATATACCAATATGGCTTTTAAATTGTTGTCTCGCCTATAAACTTTTCTCGCCAATCCTTCGCTTTAAATGTTAAAGTATATTTCCTGAGTATTTACTGTCAAGGTGTGTACATGCTCCAAATTCTGGTGAAAAAATGTACACCACGAAGTTAGGTGTATGAGTTGAATTATTTCCAACTAGAACAAAAAAGTTGATCAGGTTACCAATAAAAAAAAATTCAATATGAAAAATAGTAAACAATTTTAACTTCGTGGTGTAAATTTTTTCACCAGAATTAGAGCATGTACACACCTTCAAAGCTGTAAGTTTGATCATGCTTAAAAAAATGAAGTGTGTGGCGGACACGCGCTGAATAATTAAAACTACTAACAGTATAGAGTAGTGTAGAGTTAATGAGCCAAGACTAACTTAAGAGATTCAGTTTGGGATTGATTTGGGAGTAGTTAATTTTGAAGACCGAAGTTCTGATCACCTAATGAGTTTCAGCCCTTTATATTTTTAATGAATTTTATATATAAATTGAATGAAAGGGTGGGAAAGTCATGCGCTTATGACCGTTTTATTATAAATAAATAAATAAATAAATACAAATATTTCTTGTAGAAGATGTACATTTTAAATATAACAATTTAGTACTTTTCTCCCCTTAAATAATATGCCGATATTGTTAAAAATCGCAAAAAATGTAAATTTTGAAAAGTAAATCATGGCAATTTACAAAAACAATGTTTTGTTGTAGTGTTTAATGCTCTATATTCTATTTTAAATCATTATTCCAAATTACGAATTTTAATTCGTTCTGTATTATTATTTATCATCAGCTGTTGAAATCAGAGTGTCTACATTTCTTCCACCTCATATAGAATCAACGTGAGACATGATTGATTTATACGATTAAAGACGACTTTCACCCAAAAATACAAACAACATGTATAAGCTGTTATAGCAACTCTCAAGAATATGTACAACTTTTGTTGTTCATCAACAATAAAATTTCCTCGTTGTCATCTTATCTCATCAATACAAAACATTTGAAAGAATTATTCATTAATAGCGTTCAGATTCACGATCATGTTTTTATTATATTTAATGTTAATATGCTGCTTTTTATGCGATATTGTATTTGTTGTTGTTGCTGATGATGATCAGATGATTTGGATACTGTGAGAAAATATTTATGATGAATCGAAAATGAAAGACCACCAATCGTGTGTGTACATAATTTCTTATACAGTGCGGTACCTCGCTTAACGAACATACTTAATTCGTTCCAGGATCTTACTCGTTACGTTTTCTTTGAGGTATCACTATATATAATTTTCACATTGCTCATGATGCTTCCACATAATAAATTTGGGATATTTCAAGTAATTGAACTGTTTAAACTTGCGGTGGTACACCCATATTTGGGTTGTTCATTTCATTTTTTTTTCTGTTTTTGGGGTAAAACTGGTATTATGTTATATACAATTTATATGCTACAATCGCAATTAATATTTTTTTTTGTTTTGAGGTTAAACGTTTACTTGTGTATAGCAAAATACATATTTCTCTCTACATTTATATATTTTATTGCAAGTTACTAAGCATAGAAAATAAGCGACACATGTATCGTTATTACGTATTGAGCTTATTAAATAAATTCTAGTTAAAGATTAAACAGCAGGCCGCACACATATACATACAAACAACTAGGTAATAGTTCTTCCATTATTTACTTTCAATGGTTTTACAAATTTCAAAACTAACATCGGACATACAATTCAAATATTATGTATCTATAGTGTAGGTAGCAGTTAGTTGATAAATAAGTAAAATAATTTCTATTTATAGATTTTATTGCTTGCGCAAACTTATTTTGCACAATTTATGTCATTCAATGTCGTTCAATGACTGTGCACACTTCGCTTGTGCGGCCGTACATAATATTTACTAATATGTATACCAAATGCCGGTTATTATTAACTATATGTAAGTATGTACATCAACTATGTACTTAAACCACATTTAGTGGCAAATAAATACTCAATTTACGTACTTGAGTGTAGCAATTACGATTCAAATTAACTAAATCGATCCCCCCCCCCACTCATACTATAAATACACCATTTAATATAACACAAAATAAATACAATTCAACACCTGCTCAGCTGTTGTTTACATCACAGTCACACCACAAAAATAATTTCGCTTTATTTTGGGGTTAACATTTTTTTTTTGTTGTGTTCCACTGAATTATTAATTCTAAACATGATAAGTATACCGCTAAATAGTTTATATATCGCGATATTCTTATATAAGCGTATAGTCAAAGTTTTATTTTATTTAACAACTGGACAAATTGTATTTTGAACGTCGATTAAAATTGTTATTTCTAATTGACGACCTTCGGGCGTGTACTCTACTGGATTTTTTTGTACGACCTGTTACATATTGATTTTGAAAGCCAATAATTTTTCCTTTAAAAATTTAATAAACATTTCGAAAAGTTTAAGTAAACATGGGGTTCCACTATGCAGGTCTTATGCGAATGAGGACGGCATTTCAATGCATAGGCTTCCAAAATGTATGGTGAATTCAATGAACGAGACTTTAAAATGGAAAATTCTGATGAAAATGGGCAAGCGATTCCCCAAAAGGTTTATGATATGCATAGTCATCATTTCAAACCGTCGGACTGGCTTGCACCCATTAATCGATTGCCTGGTAAGGTAAAAAAGACCAGACTCTCTGAAAAAGCTTTCCCCTTCATAAATTTGCCTGTGGGCACTTTTGAGAAAAAAGAGAGGAAAAGAGCAACGCTAAATAGCAATAATTATCCGATAGGTGTGTTTGCATCAATTTGATTGTGGTTTTGATTAATATCGATTATTGTGTAGATGAGATTTAAATCTTACAATTTTCGGAAATATTAACTTCAAATAATTTAAGAATGTATTAAAAACTTTGTTTAATAACTTGAATTACACTGTCAAACAAATGTACACTTGCATAAAATATGATACAAGAAGTGTTAAAACTTCACATACCGATGGTGAGTGGCCATGATAGTGCGGGTAAATGTATGTCCTTGATCGGTGTGAAGTTTCTGACAAAATTTGTCAAAGAGAATATTGAAGAAAGTGTACATATTTTTTTACAGTGTAATTGAATAAAAAAAATTGAAACGAAATTTTAGGTTGATAATGGTTGATAATGATAAAATAATTAATAAAACAACATAAAAACAACAACACAAAACTTTAAGTTGCACTTAGAAATCTTAAATAAAATCAATCGAAAATTTAAGCTTGTAAAAATTCACGTGTTTTTGGCGAAAATGTCGTTCAATTAATTTTGTCAGGCCAATCCTAGAGTTTTGATTATACAAGCCATAATCTAAAAACGAAGCTTTTATAAGGGAATTAGAAACGAGGAAAAAACCAAAATTTTCATAGTAAAACACATAAAACATATGGGAAATCACTTTTTTTCCTAAGACAAATTTGTAAATGAAAACGTTGCAAATTCTTAATTATGATTTCTGAAATATTTTCATAAATGTTTGAATTTCAACATATATAAATCTCGTTTAAGTAAATCGTTTTCATTTTCTTGTAATAATTGATTTATTTAAACCAAAATATAAAAAAAAGTTCATAACAACAGCATTCTGGTCAAATTAAAAAGAAAAGCTTACAACAAATCGAGTGCATTAAGTCAACATGCAATACATAGATGGCAGTAAAAATTTTGAAAAATCGTACGAAAAATTGCCACCTGGGGAAATTTCAAGTTCAAAAATTGTAGGAAAAGCAAAAAAAATTCTCGAAATATTAAGAACGTGTCATAATTTTGTGATTAAACAATTTTTTTCGTATTTTTCTGTATAAATCTGAGACATCTAACGTACACTAGTAAAACTAAAGATAAATGTAGCAAGTATTATTTTAATTCGTCAGAGCCAACTTTGATGTATTTTTCAAAATGAAAGTTCGCAAAATATATTTTAGAAATAATTTAATTTTAATATTTCTGCAATTAATATTTACTTAATACCAATAAACCCTTCCTGTATATTGTTGGTAAAGATATGTAGAACACTTTTGTAACATTTTTGCTTTTTTCAATGAAAAACTTAAAGCTAAAAAACACCATTTTTACTATGGATTCCTATGGAAATTAGTAAAAAGTTATACCACTAAAAAAGCTTCTAAAAAATACGTCATAATGATTATGGCTCTATACTCTAGAAGGCTCTGCAAAAACACGTGAATTTTTACAAGCTTAAATTTTCGATTGATTTGATTTAAGATTTCTAAGTGCAGCTTAAAGTTTTGTGTTGTTTTTATTTGTTTTATTAATTATTTTATCAATATCAACCATTATCAACCTAAAATTTCGCTTCAAATTTTTTTATTCAATTACACTGTAAAAAAATATTTACACTTTCTTCAATATTCTCTTTGACAAATTTTGTCAGAAACTTCACACCGATATGCCCTTGATGAGCACTTCGCCTCCTACCTATAAATTGCCATGCTGAGTTCTCCACTTTGTTTACTGCTGTAGGTTTGGTATTTCTGAGTTATCGATTTCAGGAACTGACAAGAGCGGAGCAGTTCTCAAAAAATGGGCCGGGTTCACTATCAGAGATCCCGCTTGGTCCTTGTCTCTTGGTGTTTTATTATAAGAAATGAGCTGTAACCAAGCCCTGCTTACTGCTATCACAAGGATAGACCTTCCACTACCCTCGCGGTTGAGAGGACCACCGAAGTTCACATAATACAAACCGGATTTGAGGAAAAAAGGGTTCCCTATAGCAGAACCTCGTGCCCCTCTTGCTAGGTTCTTTGTAATCTACTAGATGGGGCCTTCGCTGGAAGGGTGTGATTATTCCAAGTATAATGGTCTTGAAATGGTAGAAGCTAAGTGTTGTCCGTCACTGAACCTTTATTCTATGATCGAGTAAAGTTACCTAACCGCTGACTTGATAATAGGGCCCCGATCAGGACACCAAAAAATATAATTTTGCCTCATTATACTTACCACTTAATCGGATCGTCTATAAGGTCTAAGACTTAATTGACAATGCTTGGCTAGTCAGATGTTTTATTTATGTAGGTAGCAAAAGTTAAGACATCCTCTATTCTCAAATAAAATAGGTTCCTGTATTGCTACTCTCATTCGAGATCAATTCATACTGACTTATTTTGAGAATTGGTGATTAGATATGTTGGAGGACTCATTCAATGTTTCGAATCATGATATCTCACAAACAATTCAGGGACAACCCTGTAAAATTTGGTTTCAGAATTATCTTTCATTTTTAGAGTTTATTAATTCATAAACATAATTTTCTATAAAGTTAAAAACAAAATTCACTAATTAGAATCAAAAATTTGCGAATTTAAATGAAAGTGAAGCAACTACTAACCATTTAATATTAATGTAGAAGCTAATTGTGAAAACCATTACTAAGAGACTACACTCGACAGCTATTGCTGAAAATCTCTTTAATTTATCAGGTCATCAACATAGGTTGACTCAAAAACAAGTATCTTAAGGACGCATGTTGTGACAAAATGCAAGAGGAAATTGGCAACCGATCGAATCGTCTAAAAACTTTTCCTGAACAAAAGTCATCAAGAGCCCAAGCCGTGAAAATGGCTAATTTTTGAAATTAATGGCATAGATTGACAACGAGTGCTTTCGAGGGCTTCACAATTACTGTGGCCCAAGATACCGCAATAATATTTTCATCATGTGGAGGTGAATTCTTATGTTTTATGGTGTTCTGATTACGTTTCTGATGGTAAAAATGTCCGGCAGTGACCATAAATGATCGTCAGTGAGCATAACAGACAATAAAAGTCACGAAAACAATATTTTTCTATCTTTTTATTGTTCTACAGTCATTTAGGGGGAAAGTGGGGAGGGAGAAGAGTATTCGAGGAATACCGTCGAATTATCGGGGTGGGTGCAGGGAACATGTTATGTAAGCAATTAAAGAATATCAAGCAGGATGATTCGTTCTATATAACGCCTTTCTTTCTGGAACAAATGGAACGATGAGGACAGAAAACTTGTGAAGTTAGCTACGAACCAGGCTTTCTGCCTTGCCGATTCTTTTTACGTTTTCGAAATGCAATGAGATACCAACTTTGGATTCAATATGACTTTAGTTATGATAATGATAATATCGAACTAATATCTGGATATTAATGCACCTGCAAAACTGGCGCAAGAACTTTAGGTGCATGCGCTCATATTACAAGCGTTCTATAGTATCTTGGATATACTGAACATCAGCCTAACGCCAAATATCCAAAAGCAGATCTTTTGGATAACATTGTCGATACTGCACACAGACGACATATGTATTAACTAACCACTTCAAAAGCCCTCTGTCGCAGTAAAATAGTTTAACACAATTAGAACTTTCCAGAGCTATCAGATGTGTAGAATCCGATTCAACAACCTCCACGTAGTGCACATTGTTTTATGCTAATGTCGACGGTAAAAAATATCGCAAAAACAAAAGTACAACATCTGAGATACCAGACCATGGAGCGTATTCCTCGAATACCCCTTTCCCCTCCACATTTTTCCCCTAAATGACTGTTAGTAAAATAGTTAGAGAAATACCGTGCTCGTGCTTTTATTGTCGTTTAGGCTCACTTTCGGTCATTTATTGTCACTGATGGTCATTTTAACCGTCAGATACATAAACAGCACACCAAAAAATATAAGAATACACCACACAATGAAAATATCATAACGTAAGCTGGGGCCACAATAACTGTGAAGTTCCCCTCGATAGCACTCGCTATCAATCTATGCCATTTATTTAAAAAATCACAATCTACTAGATAAGTTTTTAGAGTTCTTTCATTCTTATCGACCAAAAAACTAAAATTTAAAAATAGTAATTACTGCAACGGTAACATTTGCTTAGTAACTTTCTTGTAATGAAGCACGTGTATCATTCCTCATTTGATTCATACGATGATGTAATTTAATTTAACTTAATTGGGTTAGATATAGGGCTCGTTTTAAAGGTAAATTAATACGGATTAATAAAAAAATATAAAAATGATAAGTTATTTAATTTCTTCATTTTCAAATTTCCCGCCAAAATTTTATTTTTGAATTTTCTCAATGATCGTCCAATTTTTAATATCGGCCTTATGCTGTGTGCCTCAGAAGACTTTTCAAACTACACTTTTGTATGACCCAGTAATTCATGCAATATTTAAATAGATGTCACTAGGTTAAAAGTATTCAATTGTGCCTTTTACCCAACTAAACTTTTTAAATGTCATTCAAATTTCATAAACAGCTAGATCGAAAAATATTTTAAATAATTTGTGAAGACAAATACAGAAATATTTTTATTTTATTTGTAGGTACATAATACGAAACTATAACAAAACTGAAATTTACAAGCATATCCAGTAGTTTCACCTATAACGACCACCAAGGGACCGATTAAATTCCGTCGTTATATCCGAATGTCGTTATAGATAGGATAGATTTCACCAATAACGACCTCGAGGGACCGTAAAATTTCGTCGTTATATCCCTAATGTCGTTATATCCATAGTCGCTATAAACGAAATCGACTGTATTTGCTAATGATAATGGTTATACCCGCGAACACTTAAGAGTGTCTGCTAATTCGCTTAATAATCTATTCGTTCAACATCAAACTTTTAAAGGTTTCAAATTTTCAATAAAATTCCGTGTCTCTGTGTTTCTATATTGGTTGGCCAGTGGGGCGAGCTATAGGGTCATTGGTATAAGTTTCAATATACCAAGATATACCGTGGGAACAATTGTTCACAAAATTCTTGATGTTTGTGAAGCTTGCACCAAAAGTAATAAAATTGCCAAGTTTAGATTCATATAGTCTTCATAAATCGTTAAGTGCTATCGATGGATGACACATAAAAATTGTTGTTCATCGATGAATGCCACATTCAAATAAATTTCCGTTGTTTTTCAATTACATTTACAATACATACTACGCATACTACATGGTTTAAACAGCACGTCCTACAAATTGAAAATTCGTCGAAAAGTAACCTCGTAAATTGACTGTTCATCTAGCATCTGTGAGGAAATAGCGAAAGCTTCAAAATTTGAAAAGTTTAGTTTGAAAAGTCTTCTGAGGCACACAGCATAAGAACACTCCCTTGTGGAACTCTTCATGTTTTACACGAAAGTGTCGATCCTCTTCATGTTTTACACGAAAGTGTCGATCAGCTAGATATGACTTTAAAATCAGGTAAAACTGCTTCGTCAGATCTCTGTATAGTTTATATTCTAGGCCTCGGTGCCATACTTTGTCGAAGGCTTGAGATACGTCCAAGAAGACACTTGAGCATATTTTTTTATTTTCCAGAGCATCTTCAATTAGATCTGTGATTCTATGCACTTGATCTATGATAGAGTGTCTCTCTATAAATCCAAATTGGTGAGGAGGAATGAGTTTTCTGACTTTTATTACTGATTTTGACCTCTTGAGTAGTAACTTTTCAAATAATTTTGAAATTATAGGAAGTAGGGAAATCGGCCTGTACGATATTTTCTTGTTTGGCGGCTTGTTAGGTTTTAGAATCATTATCACCTCTGCCACTTTCCACTGGTATGGGACGTATTTTAATCTGAACGCTGCATTGATTACTTGCAGTAATTTTCGTACTCCTTTTTCTGAGAGAGTTTTTACTATAAGTCCAGTGATTAGGTTATAACCAGCAGATTTTTTTGAACTTAAGTTGTTTTTAATTTCATCTTTTAGCTCTTGAAGTGCTACAGGTCTTATGTTTAGGTTATCCACTTTATTTACTGAAATTATATTTTCTTCAGCTGTTTGCCTTGGAAGGGGTTGAATTGTGGTTTCAAGATAGTCTGCAAATAATGCAGCTTTTTCTTTGGCACTTCTAGCCCAAGTTCCATCGTCATTCTTGATAGGAGCTATTTGTAATTTAGGCCTTTTAAGACCTTTAGTTGCTTTCCAAAAGGAATAATTAGCGTCTTTGTTGCCAGAAAGGCCAGCCAGGTATTCATTAAAAGATTTGTTCTTGACTTCTTTGATAAGCATTTTTAATTTGTTGCTTAAATAATTAAGTCGTGATTTGCTTTGTGGTGCTCGATTCCTCTGCCAGATTTTTCGAGCTTTCCGTTTTTCTCTAACCAGATCTCTCACTTCTACTGGATAGTCGATGTGACTTTCCGTTTGATTACAAATAGGAGGAGTACTGTGCTTGCAGAATACTGTTGTTCAACAGCTCTAATTGAACCTCAAGTTCTGCCGGAGTTTTAATTGGTACTTGTAGTTCAGTTTTGTCTTCGACTATTTCCGGAAGAGATCCCAGTTTGTTTTACTATTTGTTAACCTAGGCTAATTTTCTTTTTTGATAATGGTATCACTGAGTGTCATAATGACAGGTGTGTGGTCAGATGAAAATCCTTCACTGTTTTCGAGTAATACGTAGTTTACAGATATCCCCTTTGTTACAAAGAAATCTATCAAATCTGGTATCTTATTTGTATCCGCTGGCCAATATGTTGGTTTACCTACAGACAGGAACTCACAGTTTAGAGACCGACCAGCTGCAAATAGCTCCTTACCCTTATGGGTTGTAAGCCTTGATCCCCAATATGTATTTTTAGCGTTAAAATCACCTCCGATTATGAAGATAAACCTGAGCGATTTGAGTAACGTAACATAGTTTTCTTTATTTAGATTATAACGCGGAGGGCAATATATTGAAAATATGTTAATTATCTTTTGATTATTCAATCGAACATTAATGGTGACTACTTGCATAATTTCTTTTTCAATTTTTACTCCTTCGTAATGTTTGATGTTTTCCTTCACAAATATGGTTTAACCTCCTCTCGCTAATGAATGAATCTTTTGTCAAATGAGATTCTGAAATTAGGCATATATCTATCTTGTCTATATTTAGGAAAATTTGTAACTCTGGGATTTGTTGCAACAGCCCATTTCCAGTCCAATTGGCGATTCTGAATGTCTTATTCATCTTCATAGAATAGTACATCATAGAAGTGATTTCATTCACTGTTTCTTGCTTATTTAACCGCTTATTAAAAGCGTCCAGGCTTCTTTCTTGTTTTAGTAGCCTTAAGTTTAATGCTTCTATATTCTTTAAAATTTTTTGATACTTACTACTTCCCGCTGATTTATTACTTACTACTTCCCGCTGTTGTGAAGAAATGTTAATGATTATATTAAAATTCGTTTGCCGTGCTCGATTCATGTAACTGAAAATTCATCGATTTGTACATCATGTTACCAGGTGACTAAACGTCAAAAAGTTGAAAACGAGGTATCACCGGTTAATAATTCATTAAATTCACCTGTTACTTCGGAGACATCATCAACAGTCAATGACGAGAATATTTCGAGTATGAGTGAAAGTGAGGAATGCCAAATAAAAAGTGCTCTCGTTCGTGAAAAACTTAATAAGATTTTACCAGACATTAGCATGTCCCCTATATATCCAAGTAAGTTGGAATCCATGCAATATCATGAGCAGAAAAAATTATTAAATTTAACTACCACATTACCCACATCATCAACATCTTTGGTATCTGGAATAGGACCTCTTTTGACTCACTCAGAGGAAAATCATTATAAGGCGCGTCTTTATGATGAATTTATGGATCAACTAAAAATCAAATTCCGACATTTGGAGAAAAATTGTGATAAAATACAGCTGCTGTCTACCCTACCGAAATCTCTAACTTTACAACAAATCCAGGAAGAATTCAACACAACCCAATACATGGTACGGACAGCTAAAAATATTCAAAACAAGAATGGGTCACTGAGCCTTTCAGCACCCAAAGTTCGAAAACGGATCAGTGATGAACTCACACATTTAGTGCTAGAATATTATAACGATGATAATGTTAGTCGTATAATGCCTAAGAAAAACGATTGTCTACCCATTGATAAAGTTAAAGTTCAGAAACGTCTAATGTTGTGCACATTAAAGGCATGCTATGAGGGCTACAAGCTGAAATTTAAGGATGATGAATCAAAATAATGGTTTTTCTAAATTCTCTCTGCTACGTCTTAAAAATTGAGTTCAACCAGGAAGCAGCGGAACGCATACAGTTTGCGTTTGTATAATACATCAAAATGTCAAATTAATTATTCATGGAACTAGGATGGAAACTGTCACCAATGGAAAAATTTTACGATACCAGGACTGCATTTCATTAATAGGTACTATGTAAAGATCCAACATCAACATGTTATCTTCTGCAATGCGAGAACTGCCCAGGATTGGATAATTTTCGCGAATATTTGAAAAACGCATTTTTGGACAATGATGGTCTGGATGCTGAATACTGACCGATGCAACTTGGAAAAATATTCAAAACCATTAGACGAATTTCTGGATTACTTCATAATTAAGCTGAAAAATTTGATTCCTCATTGCTTTATATCACTAACACAAACCGATTTCATAAAAAATAAAAAGTTAACTGTGGAGCCAACAGAGGTACTTGTTTCTTGTGATTTTGCAGAAAATTATGCGTTTATAATGCAAAATGCAGCACAGGGTTTTCATTGGAACAACAAACAAGCGACTATTCATCCATTTATAATTTACAAAACTGAAGGAGGGATATTGCAGCACTACAGCTTCATTATAATATCAGATTGTCTTCATCATGACGCTGTAGCAGTTCACTTGTTCATAGAAAAATTATTGCAGTTTTTGAAAACAAAAATTCCGGATTTATCTAAAATTTATTACGTCACAGATGGTGCAGTAACACATTATAAAAATAAAAAAAAATTTATGAATATAACTAAACACAAAGAGGATTTTGGAGTTGATTGCGAGTGGTATTTTCACGCAACTGCTCACGGAAAGGGACCATGCGATGGAGTAGGAGGTACTGTTAAGATAATGACATCCAGAGCCAGTATCACCAATGAATATGATGGTGTCATAACCAATGCACTTTTCAAATGAACTAAAACGTTGAAAACTGATATGGTTTTTGAATTTTGTTCAGATACTGAATATAAATTGAAACAAATCGAACTAGGCAGTAGATTAGAGAACTTGAAAACAATCAAAGGGACTCGCGATTTTCATGCAGTTATACCTTCAAGAGAAGGTGACTTAAAATGTAAAAAATATTCAAATAATGAAGATTTTATAACATGTAAATTTTAACCGTATAAATATCTTTAAATTTCTATCCTTATTTTGTAATAAATTTTTTTACTGTCAATATTTTTTGTTTTAAATTTAATTTTGAATCACAAAAACGAGTTAAAAAATTAACATGGAAAAATTAAATAAAATCGAGTTTTTGTAAGAGGACCAAAAATCTAAGTACCATTCGATTTTTGAAATTTTCAAAATAGGTAGATTCATACTTAAACGTATTTTGCACGAAAACGAAAAATTTTACTAGCGCAAGTTTTTAGTATGTTCAATAGAATTAAAGAACGTAAAATTAAAATAAAAAAAAAAAGAAAATTGGACGATCATTGAGAAAATTCAAAAATAAAATGTTGGCGGGAAATTTGAAAATGAAGAAATTAAAGAACTTACCATTTATATATTTTTTTATTAATCCGTATTAACTTACCTTTAAAACGAGCCCTATATCATCGGATATTTATTTTTCCTTTTATAGCCATAAACACAACATCATGTTCATCATTTTTCCCAAAATTTGACACCCTGTATTTTAAATAACAACAACAACAAAAAATCATTTTGTACAAACTGTTTTTTTTTTAACTAGTAGTACCAATTGAAAACATAAAAAATAAAAAATTTAAACACGACTTACTAAACATTTGTGATTTGACGTATTTTTCATCTCATATTTATTTATTTATTTATTTATTTATTTATTGTACTTTAACAATAATTTAGTATTAAAAGGAAAAGCACAGATGGAAACAGAGTAAACGGAATAAAAGAACAAAAATAAAATGATGAAGCTGCTTCCATTAGGCAGAAAAACCTTTTAAATTTTTTCAAACAATTTCCATCTCATGCATACACATTCTATTTTGAGCAATAGCTCATTTACAATAAAATGTACAGCAAGAGGTGAAATAATATTAAAAATTAACAATAATAACAATAACAATAATATTAAAAATAAATTTAGAAAACTACGTATTGCCCATCAATCACGCCACCCCAAAAATTTTGACTTAAATAATTTGGCCGATCCTAAACTCTTAATTTCCAATGGAATTGAATTCCAAAGAGAAACTCCCCTAACGTAAAAGGATTTGTTTAGCGACCTACAACTATTTTTGGCCGGAATCAGGCGGAAGTTTGAGGAATGGCTAAAAAGTAACTTCCTATAAAGATAACAAGGCTTCTTAGCTTTGAGAAGTTTAAAAATAAAAAGACAAACGCGAAATTCGTAAAAGGTAGATAAACTACATCCTAAAACAAGGCTAGAGTAGGCAGAAATATGATCGAATTTCCTAATACCAAAAATAAACCTAGTACATGCATTGAAACATCTTTGGAGAACGTTCATATTTTCCTGAAGCATACCGAATAAAACTACGTCACCATAAATAAAATGAGGAAGAAGATAAGACAAAAACATTTTTTTCCTAAACTGACTATCAGAAAATCCTACTACTTTATACAAACAACTTGTAGCGGCTCACTCACTAATTCATTCATGCAAACATAAATACATTCATTCACATTCAAATATTCACTCGCCGCCACAATTAGTCAGTAGCAACCAAACATAAATTAACATTTTGGTGACCACCAACGTCCGTGTTTACGGTAATTTTTTTTGAATCAACACGCACCTGCAACAATTATACGGAGTCATATCTATGCACACTAGAGGCACACATACGCCTATTTAGTGCCATGCACACATACGCACGCACGGTATCATGCCCACACACAGCAAACTTAAAAATTAGGACACACACAAAAGAACACGTGTCACACATATACGGTCGAACACCTACACACATACAAAATGAGGTACGACGCCATACCGCCCACCAACACAATCGGAGTCAGCTGCATCATTACCAACGGGAATTTAACCGTACATACATACATACGTCAGGCAGATAAGGTACGTGCCTACGCATACACATGCGTTCGACCATCATCACCACCATCACCGCCATGGTTATCATCAGCGCCATCGCAACCACGCAAATCTAATATCAGCAGCAATGTTGCCACCAGTGGTAATGCCATCATCGCCATCATTACCGCCGATGACATCATCATTAACGACAAAGATGACCACAGCAGTAAAAATACCATCCGGCAGTCGTAGTATCGTCATCACCACATCATACGGCAAGATTATATCACTCTAATTACCACTGTCATCATCATTGAGATAACCATCAGCAGCAGCGGCCTCAACACCATCACCTCATATTTTTTTTTTTATTTATTCTTTTTATATAAAATCCTGTACATTTATTTTATTTTTACCACCATTTTTTTCTGTTTCATTTTTCATCGTTCACTCATTTTTGTATGCAATAAAATTTTTTTTTTTTTATTTTGTTTTATTTCAAATGGCTCGAAAAAAAATGTCGTATGGCAAAGCGACACCTCCCCAACAACCCTCAGACGGACACGACATAGTACCGACACTGGCCTCAAAACAGGTTACGTCGGATTTCAGAACAACCCTTCTGGTCCGGCGCATGTTTTGAGGCCAGACAGGAACAGGCAAAAACTTACACAAGAAAACGTCAATCAAACATTGGCAAAGTCGCGGTTTTTGCTGACGTTCCACACACACGCAAACGCACACGCAAGCAAACACGCACACGCAAGCAAACACGCACACACGCAAGCATCACGCAAACGCACACACGCAAGCAACACACAAACCATGAAAGCAAGCATCACGCACACGCAAGCAAGCAACACACACGCACGCAAGCATCGCATACAGACACAAGCACTCGCACACATCACATTACAGAAGGGGGGAAATCAACTCATGGGGGAGTACTGTAGCGACTCGTTCACTCATTCGCCACAATTAAGCCATCCGCGCACACCCCATATTTTCAACCAACTGCGCAACCAAAATAAAACAAACACGAACACAAAAAAATAAAATAAAAATTAATTAAAAATCAGTCTCGACTCGGATATTGATTAGGACGCGCGTGCGCTCTTCACAGCAATCAATAAAAACAAAAAAATATTAAAACATAAAAATGATTGTGGTGAACAAAATAAAATTATAAATTAAATTAATTTGTAATTTAGTTAATATAATTAATAAGTTGTATATAATTAATTAGTTCATAAATTAAATAAATAAACTAAATTATAATTTTATTACATAAAAAATTTACGCAAAATTGAAAATTATTGACAAACTAGAAACAATAAATATTTACAAATAAAAGTGGCGTGTTTGGATATAATAAATGCATAACAAACTAAGCATACCAAAGACCCTCTTACTAATACTAACTAAATGGTTGTAACAGTACCGACAGTAAACGGTCGGCTGTTATCAGAAATTTACCAGCATAGAGGTTTTGGAGCGGTCATTTGATAGCCGGCTCGAGCTCAGGGTAACGGGGTGGGGTTTTCCAAAACATATGCCAGTCGTGAATAGACCGCGAGGGATATTATTTAAGGAACAGAGAGGATACGAGGATAGGAAAAGGATACAAGGCAAGGATCTACTCACCAAGCTGCAGCGATTACACTCACCAATTCATCGTCTTAGACAGGGCTTTTAGCCTCTCATACTGAAAGATAACGAATGCGGAATTCACACCAAAAATAACGGAAAGAAAATGTTGAAAATTGCATAACCAAGTGAATCACTTAACAATAATTTATTAATATTCAATTTAAAAGAAAAAAAATGAGCTTCAGAAAGATACAAAGGTTGTGAAAATTTCAATAATTACAATGAAAATTAGCTAAATTAACTATGACGTCAAATATTTCCTAACTAAAAATTACAAACAATAAGATACTGGGAGAACCAGATAAGAAAGTAAGAAAACGTGAAAAAACAATTAAATCTTAAAACTAAAATGAAATAAAATGTAATGTGAAAAGGAAAAGAAAAATTATATTAAACAAAAACCTGGTGTTATAGATGGTATGTTGATGATGATAGTAACGGATTTCTTTGTTGTATTTTAAACGGATTCCGTATTTTTATCAACTTGTAAATTTCTGTTCATTGATAATCAAAAGCCACTTAAATGCACATATCCGTTTAATTTATCACTACCGTTATGGTTTCTTAAACGATAATCACACATATTATTAGTTTTTAGTTTTTCGGCTTGATTTGTGTTTGGCTTGATTTATTTTGTTTTTAACTTAGCCATAACACGAAATCCACTCACAATTCACTTTTTGTTTTTTTTCTCGGTTTATATATTGTCATAAACATTAAATCATTAATGGTAAATACGGCACTTTTATATTAATGAAAAATTTCGATTCATGGGCGCACTTAGTAATTCATAATGTATTGTCCACAATTTATTGCCTGGTTTTTGTTCCAGAATTTTCGGTATACAATCACACGATTTGGATTTTATTTTATTTTTTTTTTTGTTCTTAATTTTAACGTTATGTAATAAATTCTACGTTAACTTAATGGGCTGGTTCATGTGAACTCATTACTTATAAACTTAGGTATCCAACCGTTAATGTAATTTTCACAACGCGGTTGTAACTCATATTATTCACTAAGATTTATGCAACATTCTCCACATAATCGGTCAACTATCTACCATTCTTGGTGTTCATATTTTTTTATTCCCGGACAGATATCACTATTAATTGATAGACATTAATTTGACGTACACTTTATAGTCCTAAATTATGTATATTATTTAATTAAAATTTCCAAAACTACCAAACAAGAATTTTACTTAAATTCAACTATTTTTGGTGTTTTTTTTTAAACACTGAAATTTTTATCACATAATTTCTGATCACACGATTCAAAAGATAAGGCAAAACTTTTTAATTACACGATCAAGATAAAGATCAAACTAAAAAAAAAACTGATCACTAAAATAGAACTGACCAGAACTTTTAACTTAAGAAAATTCTCAACAAAACTGATCCCGTATTTTAAAATCGTGTCCTATTTATAGATCCATAATACAATTAACCATCCCACCCGAAATATTGGAACGGAACCATAAAAAAAAACAATTAATAATAATAAATTCCCCTTACAAGACGAGTTTATATTTTTCGCGCGCTTTTTTTTTTTATTTTCCAAATTTTATTGTTTATGATAAATTGAATGATGTATGTATATCATCAAAACAAAAATTCAGTGATCAACCAGGGGTATAAAACCAACAAAATTGGAACGCCGGTTGCACCGTCGGTCGTTACATGGTCACCCCAAGAAAGAGTTTTATTAATAACTAAGCCTAAATCTCTAACAGTATTTGAATACCTAATTAGCGAACCCTGCAGAAAAATACCAGGAAAGGACGAGGTGTCTAACGATTTTTTATAAATTATGATCGACTGAGATTTATTCGCATTTAAAACGAGCCTATTAGAGACCGACCAACTAGCGATATTACTTAAGTCTTCATTTATCAGAGAAATATTCCTATCAATAGAACCCTGATCTAAACGACTATTTTTATAAATTTGGACGTCATCAGCGAAAATGTGAAATGAACAATGGTGAATAGAGGATTCTATGTCATTAATGTACATAGAAAACAATAGAGGACCCAGCACTGAACCCTGAGGAACGCCGGAAATTACAGGAAGGAAATCAGACAAAGAATTGTCGAAAAAAACTGCCTGAGAACGATTAGAAAGATAGTTAAAAATTAGTCTGGCAGCGGAAACCGAAAATCTAAACTGAGATAAGAGTTTGTTAAAAAGAATTCTGTGATTAATAGAATCAAAGGCCTTAGAAAAATCTAACAAAGTTAAAGAAGTCAATTCCCTATTATTCATATTACGCCTAATATCATCACATACATTTAATAACGCAGTAGAAGTGCTATGAAATTTTCTAAACCCAGATTGGAAGAAACTAATTAAACTATTGCTATTTAGATGCGATTGAATTTGAGTTTTAACAACTATCTCGAAAGCTTTAGAGAGAGAACTTAAAATGCTAATTGGCCTCAAATGGGATAGCTCTGAAGGATTACTAATCTTTGGGATGGGTATGATTTTACTTAGCTTCCACTGATCTGGATAGGAAGAGGATGTGAGAATAAAATTAAAAATATGTAACAAATATTTTGAGACGAAAGGGAAAACTCGTTTAACGAATTTTAAATTGACGTTATCCAGACCAGAAGATTCCGACTTAACATTCCAAATGGCAGACTGTAAATCCTCGAGAGAAATATTTGAAAACGAAAACGAATTAGAGGACGCATTAGAGAACAAATCGACGGTACTACTGCTCGAGTTCAAACTAGAGCAAAAATAACTATTAATATCATTGGGCTTAAACACCCCACTAGAACTACTCTTGCATCTGCCTAGGCCTAAATTACGAACATTACGCCAAAAAACCTTGGGAGGAAGGGAGGGGTCTAACTTGTCCTTAAAATAATTACGTTTAGCAATCCGAATTAACTCTACAACTCTATTACGAGTCTGCTTATAATCTAAATGAGACTGACTATTAGGATACCTTTTCCATAAACGATATTTACTAACTCTAATACTTATGGCATTCGAAACTTCCTGAGACCACCAAGGCGGAGATTTTGCTTTGAAAGTAACCTTTATAAGCGGAACGCAACTATCAAAGACCAAACTAATATACGAGTTGAAAAATTCTACTTGGGTAGTTGACGAACTAAGGCAAAAAATATCCTCCCAAGGAACCGAGTTACAAACTAAGTAAAGGCGGGAATTATCTATACTAGCAAAATCTCTAAAGCTAAAACTGTTAGGCTTAGGTGGAGAGTAACAATTCACAGAAAAAACTAAAAGATCATGATGGGATCCCATACCGAGAGACAACTGATTGAAAAAACAAATAGAGTTATCAGTAAAAGAGATGATATGGTCAATAAGGGAATAAGAGGCACCGCTAGCGGTTGGACAACAAAACGTCGGCGCCACAGTGTTGTGGACGGATAAATTAAGACTATTTAAAAGATTCAAATAATCACGAGGGAAGCCGGAATTTTGGAGTATATCGAAATTGAAGTCACCTGATATATATATTTCATCGAATCTACAAGAGAAATAACTAAACAAACTTTCTAAGTCTACAAGGGATTTTTTAAATTGGGCATACGACCTCTTACTAGTTTTTGGAGGGTTATAGACGGTACCGAATAAGATTTTACGACCACTAATGAAAACGTTGACAAATAAAAACTCTAAATCCGATACTAACGATTCCGAAATAGAAGAAGGTATGGTAACTAATCTAGCCTTAATATAATCACCTACAAACATACATAAACCACCATAATTAAGGGGAGATACCGTCGTATCTTTCCTAAATATATTAAAACCTTTGATGGCAAAAGCTGAATTAGGGATATTTGGATTTAGAAAGGTCTCAGAGAAACAAAGTATGTCCACTGGAGCGCCATTAAAAATGTGACGAATCTCGTCAATATTTGGGACTAGACTTTGGACATTCAAACTAACTACATTCAATAACGACCTATCAACTAACATGGATTTTAGAACTATATTGGGATAACTAAGCGACATAATCAAACTCAAAATCAAAATTTAATTTATTTTTCATACATGTTCCACTTAAGGATTAGTTTTGTAATATATATAAAGGGTTACCACTGTCCAATTAAAAACAAATAAATTTCGCTTATCTTCACCTATATTTAGAGTAAAGAAAATTAATCTATGGCTTATGGGCCGAAATCGACCTTTACCACATCTATACTGTGACCTGGTGATGGTGAACCTTAATTTGTCGTATTGGTGCACATTGTAGTGGTCAGCCTAACGGATGATTTTCAACTTAGTTGTTTTTACATCTCTGTCGATGCATCTTTTTACTAATCGATTAAATTTTTCTTACTGCGAGCTTTTCACTGGTAGGTACATATAATTCTATAAATCAAAGCAAGACGAGCTTTGTCATGTGAATTTGACCACCAATTAAGGCTAATAATTTTAGTAGCTTCAACTGTTATTTAAAATCAAGAACTAAAATCCATTTGAGAATTGCAATTGCGGCCTTGGTACGGCCAAAATAATTTTACAATTCTAAATTCAGGATTTCGATCAGATGTAATTTAAATATGTATTTAGTTTTCTTCCCAAGTTAAATTAAACAATTTCTTATCTAAACCGAGTGCCCTCTAAGGCAAATCAGCCAGAAACCAGCTAAGCTAAGTCGCCAATTATCGTAACACCAAATAATTATACCATTTTTCGATGCTATTAATTTACAATACAACATTTATTATTGTATCGTGTGACATGCAATTGATATTTAAAATAGCTGGCGATTACATCAAAATAAGTATTTAACATTCGTCAAATAATTTGTTTAACAAACATTTGGAATAATAATCGTACAGTTGTTTTACAAAGAATTAATTCCCAGCCATTCTCCGGAAATCAAACTAAAGTGGATCGCATTACCGCACAAATCCAAAGAAATAAAAAATTTATCATACTACATAAATTATTGTATAAAAAGTTCTAATTAAACCCGTCCTCTATAATTATGTTACTTCTTTACCAAAAAAAAAAAAAAACAAATAAAACATAAAAACAAGTCTTATTAGAAATACAAATATTATAAGACACACACACACACACACACACACATTTAAGCAGCGAACAAAGTCTTAAAGACGGTTTAAATTTGTTTTATAATATCAACTTATACCTGGTTTTATAACAACCACAATATGCGCACACATGCACATATGTATGTCGCGGTATCGTTTATTGACTGTATCGTGTTCGTCAATTCTGTATTATTGTTAGTTTTGTTTCAAATGTGTGTAGACATTAAAGTTTTGTAAACTTTTTTAAAACTCTTCCGAACGAAGAGGTGAAAGAAGCACATCTTCAAAAAGATGAATGCAATTTTTTGTAAAAATTACATCTTTACAAATCCAGATAAAGACAAATGGTAAATGGTTTTCGTAAAAAAAAAATCTTAAGAAACTTGTTTGTTTCTTGGAAATTGCGAGAAAGTATCTTAACCTTTGTTATTCCTAAGCTGCCTCTGTTGCTCTGATAAACGATCTAAAAAAAAATGTTTCGGAGGGTAATGTCGCGCGGTAGTTTTATTACCCAATTTTAAGTAAAATCCTCATTTTAAATATATGCCGACCATAATACTTTTTTATAATAATTTAGACTATCTTTTACTGTTTTGTCACTTACTCGATTTTGGCGCCTAGTTTGTGTACAATGGAAACTTATAGAAAAATTCTAGTGGATTTTTGGAGAATTTGTAATTATGTTGATAATCAATTTTTAGTAAATTTAGCATATAGCCGAGAAATACATGTAAAATTATTTGAACTGCCTATACTTGTTACGGATTTCATGATAACGGAGTTGTTTCTTAAATCTTAACTTTTACTGCGTGTATAATTTTTTTTTTTTTTTTTTTTTTTTTTTTATATCTCTACACTTTTCTGGGGCTCAAGGCACTCCCGACTCTTTCGCAGTTAATTTTTACCGTCCTACTTTTACGCAGTAAGCCAAATCGAGGACGTACGGCTATAGACCCGCTTTCGTATAAACCACCTGCACATTGCATTGCTTCATGCCAACCTATAGTGCTGACATGAAAGGTGGGTCGGCCCATGGATTCTGCACTCTCGACAGGGGGTCATAGTTGTGTTCATCGTCATCCCCGATCGTAATCGGGTGATGAAAAATCCCTTTTGCATCCAGCCCCTATCGGGATTCGAACCCGGTACCTACCGCTCCAAACGCCACAGCTTTAACCACTGAGCCGGTTGGTCGGTGTGTATAATTTTCTTAGGTTTGACGAGTTCAGTATAAATCTGCTTGGTACTTTCTTGTGTTCAAAAGGTTCATTCCTAGTACGGAACACTGTTTCATCGACTACATTCCTCAAGAAAGTTTCTGCCCTTTATGTTTCATTGTTGTGTACAAACCTTGCTTCTGCCAAGCTTTACATTTGGTCAATCAAATGGTGACATTACATACAGATATTTTTTTTTGCAAGAATTTGTAAGATTTAATTTATCATAATTTCATAAGCGGTCCTGGATCATGCAGCACATTCTGACTATAGTTTATAAATGTGATTACAATAAGGCGGAAATCGATCTGAATAGACTTTGAATCAGATCCGAACCGAATCAATTTTACTCTATTCTAATTTTTCGAATCCTTCAATTTACATATCTTGAGATAGTCGGTTTGAACAAATACTTTGATATCATGGTTGTGGTGATGCAACACCTGAGGCGTTGCCCGGTTGGAACTGTGTTGGATCCATTTTTCTTTGAAAGAGTTTCAGCCCTTCAATCAATTTTGCCGGCAACAACCAATCTTCAACTTCTGCAAATTCATGAAACTGTCTCTAAATCTCCACACTCTTTAAGAAATTAAACTTACCAGACTCGTGCAAATATTCAAATTCTGTAAATTGGGTAATTAAAAGGTTTTGTCAACTTCAAGATTTAAATTGATGATTTAGGAAATATTGAAGAAATTTTTGAATGTTGTGAAACATTTAATAAATTTGTGAGGTATTCCAAGATATTGATGAATTCTTATAAAATTTTAATGTTTTAGAGAATTTAAGAGGAAACAAATTATGGATTTTAAATTTTAAATATGAAATGAACTTGCAGGCTTTGAAGAAAGAGCTAGGAATTTAAAAATGTGAGACCTTTAAGAATATAAAGAATTTTGAAAATTTGGAATAAATTTAATTTATTAAACCTGAGGAAATAGAAAATTCCTTATCTTTCAATATAATTTTAAGCATTATAAAAATTTTAAGAATTGCCAATGGAATTAAATTCGGCAACAAAGATTAATCCGGCACTATTAATTTACCCCAAATTTTAAATATTTAATGATTACTTTCATTGATTATTAAAAGTTGGTCGATATACCGCTAATAATTTAACACGATATGTATAGTAAACTGTTACAGTATTTTCAGAAACATCTATCCGTAGATGGCCCAAATAATTTTGTTAATTTTACGATTACAATCAAACGCTATAATAATAGAAGACCACGTATAGATTTAAAAAGGCTGATGTTTTCCTTTCGTAGCATATATGGTTTCAATACAGTCAATCCCTCCAAAGTACAGAAGGGGTTGGCAATACCTGACAGGGGCCAAATTTAAAATTGGATTCTAATGTGGCATTCGTTCTTAGTATGGAAGTTTCCCTCTTTCATTCAAAATTATAGAGTAAATTGGCACGAAAAAACGGAGTGGAACGATATCGTTCTATTTGAAGAGAGTCCAACGACAAATTATGGGATACTCTTTACATTCCATTGTACATATGGTGTAGATATCCTCGAGTCAATATATGAGATTTGTGTTATTTAGCAAATGATAGGATCTTATCCCCCTTATATTATGTTTTTCTTGAATTGCAATGTTAAACAAATGTACACTCGCATAAAATGTTGAAAAAAATGCGGTAACCTACCGGTTCTTTAATAGCCTAGAAGGCTAAATTGCTAAATTTTGCTCAATAAAATTACCATGTGGTGTTTATGATTCGGATTTTCCATCGGTCGGATTTATGATTGACCAAAAACGATAATCGTCAGTTAATGTCTAATTTCATGAAAACATCTCCTCAAATTTTTTGAAATTCGTTATCGTTACATATAATTAACGGGTTATATAATAATAAAATCTTATTTTTTTTTTGGTTACCAACAACCAAATAAACAAATATTAAATTTTAGATTCATGTTTAGTCGGTATTAAATTTAACCGAAGTATTTAAGAAGTATTCTTTAAAGTCGAAATAATGAAAAAATGAACTGCACTATTATTTATCTGATAAATAGTGTGGATTAGCAAAAACTCAAATATTAAATGGCCACCTCACCTGATTCTAGGTTTACATTGAGTTATTGTACTCTTAGACATTGAGCCTTCATTTTTGGTTATTATTCGTAATCCCACCAGTATAAGAGCACGGGTGTCTTGCAGCCGCCCCACTTGGGGTCAGTCCTTATACAGTATAGAGAGGGTTTTGTCAATAAAAAAAAGAGAATCTTGTAAATTTTATGACTTCCAAAATGTTGTTAATTTTTCAAGAGCATTAATTCAAAAGAAATGCTCTATTTGCTCTTCAGCCTATACTTCAGTAGACAAAAAATTTGACAACTTTCAAATTCTCGTGAAATGTAATAGATCGGAAAAAAAATTTCTCGGTTTCTCGAGAAATGTAATTTAATGGTAAATCACAATCTCTACTTACTTAAGCGGATTTGATTTATTATGACAATCAATAGATAATTTTTGCTTAGAAAAAAACTCCCGACAAGTTTTTTCACAATTGTTTGTTTTAACAAATAATTGGCCGATTTATGAATAATATATAAATTAACCGATAAACAAAACAATTAAATTCATTAACAAATTTGCTAATTTCCACAAAACTAATTAAAACTTAAAACACAGAAAACAGACACTTGATCTAAATATAAATTAGCAACTTATAAAGTATGGCGGAATGCTATAACGATGATTTAACGCAATTTCCTTTATAGGAATATAAATGCCTTCAGTAAAACGGTTTCAATGTTAAAATTTGTGAGTGTCTTTCAAAATAATTCGATATTTAAAAGGTGAAAGTTGAGACCAGCTAAACAGCACAAAATAATATCCGAAGAATAATTAAACCAGCCTAAACCGAACAAAGTACAAATGGGTCTTCTAACCGAACGAAAACCTCCAGTCTGCTTCCAAAACATTTACTACGTTTGCATGACAGAGTTAACCCGAATTAAGAGTTTTGTTGAGTTAATAACATGGCGGCCATAATCCATATCGTTTCCATGCATCCATAAATTCTAGTGTAATTTAACATTTCACAACAAATAAAAGTCACTTCTGGAAATTTTATTTGTTTGGTGAAAATTTTTAATTTAATATTTATTGTGATTTTTATTTTCTTATTCGCTTCAGAATAATTAAGGCGCCATTTTGAACTGCCTTTTGGTAGATAGAATCCCTTTTTACCCTACTACTTTCGTTGAGTTAAGTTGGATGAGGAAACTTAACGAAAATCGTAAACTTGACATTCTTCCATGATGAGATAATTGACGTTAATCCCGGTTAACTCCATCATGGAAACATAGTAATTTTGTCTTTTATTGTGAGCATTTTTTTCTACACTTCGTAAACCAAACCAAATACAGGGTGTCCGGGTTTGGGATGCTGATCCGTCAAGGGGTGAATCCTTGGTTCATTCTGAGAAAAAAATCGTATGTGGAGGGGGTCCATTTTTGATATCCTTTGAGATACAGGGTGTTTAAAAAATTTGGTTCAGAAAAAAAGTACACTCAAATATTAAACTGTAACTTCCAAAATATTTATCGGAGAGCAACCGACTTAGTCTTATTTGACTGGTAATTGTATAGGCTATTATTAAGATCTAGGTGGTTATCTTGCATCAGCATCCATTTGAGAGCTATGATGCTTTAAAGTAAAAAAAAAATATTTTTTTTTTTTATAAAATTGAGTTTTTCTCAAAAAAAAACGTTATAATTTTTTTATTTAATTTTAATTCGCCATGATCTCCCCTACAAGCTCCCAATACATTATTTGTACCCACGTACCATAGTTTTTTACGTATATCGATTAATTTCAATCTAATTAAGAGAATGTTGAAGTGCTAATATTGTAACCATTTTTTTTTTATCACTAAAACAGTAGGCGATTATCACTTCCTTTGTTTAAATGTTGAAAAAACAAAAATTAAACATTTTCATACTAAAGTCTACACCTGCATATACTAGCCGTTGTGTTAGTTACAAAATATTAAAATTAATTAACATTTTGACAAGTTTGTTACGGCCATCGTAATGAAGGTAAACCAACGGGTATTATTTAATTGTCAAATTTAATTATATTGTTACGGTGACACCTAGGATGGAGTAGAATAAGTAAGTTGATAGCGAAAAGTTCTACCAGAGATAAGAATAAAGAGATAAACTATTGGGAACAATCCCATGGCCCCGCACTAATTGACTGATAAAAGCGACAACAGCAATATAAGCAGTAGCAGAAACACAACTCGTAACCCGACACATCATGCCATCTAGACGAAAATAGTAAATTTTTTATTTTTGCTATCACAGGCAGCAACAAGAAAAAAAATTGGTCACATTGTATATAATTATCTCCACTACTACATAAACACACCCCTATCTAGTAAAAAGCAAAAATATGATGAATGAAAAAACGATTTTTTCATGGCTATTGTTGTTGTAAAAGCGGTTTTATGATTATTATGTATATGTATTTGGTTATTGGTCTTATTTTTGTCTATGCATTTTTATGCATCCGATGAATGAATATAATTTTTTCAAAATATGACCTCAAAAGGTCATTCGCTTTTCTAATAGATCGATAATTTTGCAGATTTGTTATTTTCGGGGTACCGAATTAAAAAAGGCTTAATTAAAAAAGTTTTTTAAAAAGGAATTGAAAAAGTTGATTTTTGTATTGAACACCTGCAACTTTTTTAATTCATTTTTTAAGAAATTTTCTGAATTAAAAAAGTTATTCCCTTTTCATACGATATTCACTTTTTTTCATTAAGGAACATTTTTAATTCATTTTTGAAGAATTTTTTTAATTCAGCCTTTTTTAATTCATGTAGCCGTTATTTTCTTGTAGTTGTAATAAATATTTAATTTACTACAAAAAAGTGTTATCATGGAATATATACATTTACGTATATGTATATAAGAATAAGGCGATCTTCAAATCAAAAGTAAATAATTGTATTTATAATACATACACAATGTATATGTAGTATAATATTTGTATATATGTACATAGTATGTAATTATTTTTCTTATCTAAATTTCGCCTCGTAAAAATTCGCAGAAATTTAAGGGACGTACGCGATCCATTTGGATCAACAACAAACGCCGAGTTCCAGAGGAATTTTTGTGTGATAAGTAAGTCTTGTAAACAACATAAAAAAAATAAATTGTTGTGCCATATGTGGGTCTCTTTTGGGACAAGTTTGGTACACCACAATAATTTTAGGTTCCTACCTAACGTATACCAAAGATTTATAAATAAAAAATAACATAATTCACAAAATTTTGCGTTTTTATTACAAACCGGAAAATTGTGTTTCATGATTTAAATTTTAGAATAGCTTTGTTTACAAATTGAATTGTATAGTATTTAGTCTAACATAATAACAGCTGGGGATTTACTATAACAAATTAATTTAATAGGCCCATTTGTACCTATAAAGCAAATTGGGGAAATTTATTATCTTTTGTGATTGTGGCTTGGTATTGGAACAACACACAAGAAACTTTTGTCGTATGTGAGTCCCTTTCGGGCCAATTAATATCTTTTATTTGAGTTAGTAAGTTTTACACACAGCACAATAGATTTAGACTTCTAAATTTAAATTCTGGGCTCTAAAATTTAAAAAATGGAAATAATTTTTTACTGATTGATGTTATCATATAAATAAAATACTTCTCATAGAAAAATATTTCATGGTTTTTTTGACCTTCTTTATGAGTTTTAATTTCTCAGTCATCAAACCGGAATCACGCTTCACGAGTTTGGATAAAACCCATATGAGAAATATGCTGATGTAGTTTCGCCCATATCAGTTTTGTTAGTTTTATTTGTTCGGTTAGTTTTGGAATTTTCGCTGAACGGCTTCATTACACGAAAGATGTCGCTGTGCCCTGATCATTTAACTGCGTTATGATTTCACGACCCGATTCCCTAAATCGTCCTAATGAAGAGTGCACGATTCTTCAGTCTGCACGAGATGTTATCTTACTTAGTTTTTAATTTTATGAGCCAAATAATATTTATCAATTAAACAATTTTTTTTTAAATTCTTTTATTTAACTTACACGGATGTGATCAAATCTTGCATTGCAAAATTTTAATGCTTAGACTTTATCAATCTTGATGAAAATTGGCACGCATGTGTAACTTCGGTGACAATACAAGTTGGTGGTGTTCTCTAAGGGAATCCACTCCCCCCATCCCTTATTTTTCACCCACGCATCGGTTAAATCATCGTTTTGTCAATTTTAACATATTTATCAGATACAATGATACAATTTGATTGTATTTCAAGGGGAGCTACCCCCGCACCCCTTATGTTCCACCCACAAATAAAAGAATTTTATAAAAAAAATTTTTTTCTTTTTCAAATTTTTATTTATGATTTAATTTGTAGCATTTCCAAAATCGATCTTTATCTAAATTTTTTTTGTTTCACGAGAATTTGTATGTTATCTATAAACTTATTTGGTGGTTTGTATTTTTCAGATGTCGTGTAAGTGCATTAATGCTTAAATTTTGATCTTTATTTATGTCAGTTTTTTTGTTGGCAAAATCTTTTTTCTGAAAATTGTTTCGTCTGTCCTGTGTAGGTAGCGTTGCAACTACATTGTAACTGATAAACAAGCTTGTGGCTGCACATCCTATAATTTTAAAATTATAATTTTTGATTTCTTCGTAAAGATTTTTAACGTAGGGAATGGCAAAATAATTAGTGGTTTCATTTATTGATCGAGAAATACAATTTTTATGGGCATTTTTTTGTTTCCATATTTCCATATTATGTGGTTTATCAATTTCTCCGGATACTGGTTGCGAAATAATGTATCTTTTAGAATTTTTAAATTTTTATTGTGAAATTTTTCCGATAGAAAGTTTTAAATTTTTTTGGGTCAGAATTTTAATAGTGGTAATTATTTTATAATTGTTGGGAACCCAAGAATGAAAATTTAAATATCTACCAGACCAAGTATTTTTATGGTACCAATCACAAAAAATTTTGCCATTTGGTTCGTGAATCAGCTGAATGTCTAAAAATGAAATTTTGTTATCTACTTCTTTTTCTAAGGTAAATTTTATTCTGTCGTTTTTCGAATTAAATTTTTCCAAAAATGAATCAATTTTATTTATTGGTATTGCCATAATTGTATCGTCCACAAATCTAAAGTAAAATAAAGGTTGAAAATCTAAAGAATTTAAACTGAATTTTCCAAATTTTCAATTAATAAATTTGTTATGATATGACTTATTGCTGAGCCCATAGGTGAGCCAAAAATTTGTTTATAAAATTTGTTGTCAAATGAAAATTTAGAATTGTTCAAAACGATATCTAAAAGAGTGAAAAATTGAATTTTTGTTAATTTTGATTTAGCATTTTTCTTTATATTTCTCCAAATCTTGACTTATAATATTTTTGACAATTCACGATTTTCTACACCCTTTGCTTAACATTTATTCTTTAAATTTGGTGAGCACTTGTACAAATGATAGGTAGGTTAGCACAAGAAGTCATATGTCTGCTTAAAAATTTTAAAAGATTTCAAAACGCCAACAAAATTACCGGGAGAAATTACTAAAACTTGTTCAACGTAGACAATAGTTAATATTTCGTCGTAAATTTGAAAAGCATGGTTTATAGTAAATTTGAGTTATTTTGCCGTAAATATTTGAACAGACGCAATGGTAATAAATATAATTTTAAAATGGGTATTGGGTTTTAAACGAGTATTGATTAAGTGTTAAAGTGTTAAGATATAATTATCGGGAGAAACGACGATAAGCAGCTTGGGAATAAAAAAGGCGATTGCGACGTTCTATTTAAATTCGACTGTCTAAGTAAAAGTAAGTGGCTCACAAAATTATAATAGTTTTATATTGCTTTGTTAAATAAAAAAACAACGTCTGCATTGGATAACTCCTAAAAACCAAACATTTAGCTAAACCAATTTTGAATTTACCCAATGCAATTGTTGTTGTAATTGTTTTATTTTTTTTAATTTATCAAATCAATAAAGCTACTAATAAATAAAAATATTCAATTTTGGATTCGATGTTTTCATGTTTAGGACAATTATTCGACTTTAAATTTCTGACGGACTTTCGAAAATTTTTTTGTCCTTAACGAAGAGCCTTATGCATCTGGACAATTAGTTTTTGCATTTGTTTTAAGGCTACATAACCCACTAAATACCATGAGTGTGAAGTTTATGCTAAAAAAAAATAACAAAAAATTACACTGTTAAATTTAGAATATTTTATAATTTTGATGGATTTTATAAATTATTGTATCTCCGATCACAGAGATGTCCACAATGTCTCACCTATATTTTCGGATAACTTGTCCATGTGCCAATATACGTGGCCAACCTGATCCAATTGTGACGAGCTTTATTATACTTCACAGAATTTAGAATTTTTTATAATTTTGATGGTTTTATAAATTATTGTATCTCCGATCACAGAGATGTCCACAATATCTCACCTATATTTTCGGATAATTTGTCCATGTGCCAATATACGTGGCCAACCTGATCCAATTGTGACGAGCTTTACTATACTTCACAGAATTTAGAATTTTTTATAATTTTGATGGTTTTATAAATTATTGTATCTCCGATCACAGAGATGTCCACAATGTCTCACCTATATTTTCGAATAAGTTATCCATGTGCCAATATACGTGGCCAACCTGAACCAATTGTGACGAGTTTTACTATACTTCACAGAATTTAGAATTTTTTATAATTTTGATGGATTTTATAAATTATTGTATCTCCGATCACAGAGATGTCCACAATGTCTCACCTATATTTTCGGATAACTTGTCCATGTGCCAATATACGTGGCCAACCTGATTCAATTGTGACGAGCTTTACTATACTTCACAGAATTTAGAATTTTTTATAATTTTGATGGTTTTATAAATTATTGTATCTCCGATCACAGAGATGTCCACAATATCTCACCTATATTTTCGGATAAGTTATCCATGTGCCAATATACGTGGCCAACCTGATCCAATTGTGACGAGTTTTACCAAAGCAACCTTGATTATACAAGCCATAATCTAAAAAACGAAGCTTTTATAAGGGAATTAGAAACGCGGAAAAAACCAAACTTTTCATAGTAAAACACACAAAACATATGGGAAATCACTTTTTCTCCGAAGACAAATTTGTAAATGAAAACGTTGCAAATTCTCAATTATGATTTCTGAAATATTTTCATAAATGTTTTAATTTCAACATATATAAATCTCGTTTAAGTAAATCGTTCTCATTTTCTTGTAATAATTGGTTTATTTAAACCAAAATATAAAAAAAAGTTCATAACAACAGCATTCTGGTCAAATTAAAAAGAAAAGCTTACTACAAATCGTGTGCATTAAGCCAATATACATAGATGGCAGTGGGCAGTAAACATTTTGAAAAACCGTACCAAAAATCGCCACTTGGGGAAATTTAAGTTCAAAAATTGAAGGAAAAGCAAAACAAATTCTCAAAATATTAAGAACGTGTCATAATTGTATGATTAAACAATTTTTATCGTATTTTTCTGTATAAATCTGAGACATCTAACGTACACTAGTAAAACTAAAGATAAATGTAGCAAGTATAATTTTAATTCGTCAGAGCCAACTTTGATGTATTTTTCAAAATGAAAGTTCGAAAAATATATTTTAGAAATAATTTAATTTTAATATTTCTGCAATTAATATTTACTTAATACCAATAAACCCTTCCTGTATATTGTTGCTAAAGATATGTAGAACACTGTTGTATAAAAATTTTGTACCATTTTTGCTTTTTTCAATGAAAAACTTGAAGCTAAAAAACACCATTTTTACTATGGATTCCTATGGAAATTAGTGAAAAGTTCTACCACTAAAAAAGCTTCTAAAAAATACGTCATAATGATTATGGCTCTATACTCTAGAAGGCTCTGGTTTTACTATACTTCACAGAATTTAGAATTTTTTATAATTTTGATGGATTTTATAAATTATTGTATCTCCGATCACAGAGATGTCCACAATATATCACCTATATTTTCGAATAAGTTATCCATGTGCCAATATACGTGGCCAACCTGAACCAATTGTGACGAGTTTTACTATACTTCACAGAATTTAGAATTTTTTATAATTTTGATGGATTTTATAAATTATTGTATCTCCGATCACAGAGATGTCCACAATGTCTCACCTATATTTTCGGATAACTTGTCCATGTGCCAATATACGTGGCCAACCTGATCCAATTGTGACGAGCTTTACTATACTTCACAGAATTTAGAATTTTTTATAATTTTGATGGTTTTATAAATTATTGTATCTCCGATCACAGAGATGTCCACAATATCTCACCTATATTTTCGGATAAGTTATCCATGTGCCAATATACGTGGCCAACCTGATCCAATTGTGACGAGTTTTACTATACTTCACAGAATTTAGAATTTTTTATAATTTTGATGGATTTTATAAATTATTGTATCTCCGATCACAGAGATGTCCACAATATATCACCTATATTTTCGAATAAGTTATCCATGTGCCAATATACGTGGCCAACCTGAACCAATTGTGACGAGCTTTACTATACTTCACAGAATTTAGAATTTTTTATAATTTTGATGGATTTTATAAATTATTGTATCTCCGATCACAGAGATGTCCACAATATATCACCTATATTTTCGAATAAGTTATCCATGTGCCAATATACGTGGCCAACCTGAACCAATTGTGACGAGTTTTACTATACTTCACAGAATTTAGAATTTTTTATAATTTTGATGGATTTTATAAATTATTGTATCTCCGATCACAGAGATGTCCACAATGTCTCACCTATATTTTCGGATAACTTGTCCATGTGCCAATATACGTGGCCAACCTGATCCAATTGTGACGAGCTTTACTATACTTCACAGAATTTAGAATTTTTTATAATTTTGATGGTTTTATAAATTATTGTATCTCCGATCACAGAGATGTCCACAATATCTCACCTATATTTTCGGATAATTTGTCCATGTGCCAATATACGTGGCCAACCTGATCCAATTGTGACGAGCTTTACTATACTTCACAGAATTTAGAATTTTTTATAATTTTGATGGTTTTATAAATTATTGTATCTCCGATCACAGAGATGTCCACAATGTCTCACCTATATTTTCGAATAAGTTATCCATGTGCCAATATACGTGGCCAACCTGAACCAATTGTGACGAGTTTTACTATACTTCACAGAATTTAGAATTTTTTATAATTTTGATGGATTTTATAAATTATTGTATCTCCGATCACAGAGATGTCCACAATGTCTCACCTATATTTTCGGATAACTTGTCCATGTGCCAATATACGTGGCCAACCTGATCCAATTGTGACGAGCTTTACTATACTTCACAGAATTTAGAATTTTTTATAATTTTGATGGTTTTATAAATTATTGTATCTCCGATCACAGAGATGTCCACAATATCTCACCTATATTTTCGGATAAGTTATCCATGTGCCAATATACGTGGCCAACCTGATCCAATTGTGACGAGTTTTACTATACTTCACAGAATTTAGAATTTTTTATAATTTTGATGGATTTTATAAATTATTGTATCTCCGATCACAGAGATGTCCACAATATATCACCTATATTTTCGAATAAGTTATCCATGTGCCAATATACGTGGCCAACCTGAACCAATTGTGACGAGTTTTACTATACTTCACAGAATTTAGAATTTTTTATAATTTTGATGGATTTTATAAATTATTGTATCTCCGATCACAGAGATGTCCACAATGTCTCACCTATATTTTCGGATAACTTGTCCATGTGCCAATATACGTGGCCAACCTGATCCAATTGTGACGAGCTTTACTATACTTCACAGAATTTAGAATTTTTTATAATTTTGATGGTTTTATAAATTATTGTATCTCCGATCACAGAGATGTCCACAATATCTCACCTATATTTTCGGATAAGTTATCCATGTGCCAATATACGTGGCCAACCTGATCCAATTGTGACGAGTTTTACTATACTTCACAGAATTTAGAATTTTTTATAATTTTGATGGATTTTATAAATTATTGTATCTCCGATCACAGAGATGTCCACAATATATCACCTATATTTTCGAATAAGTTATCCATGTGCCAATATACGTGGCCAACCTGAACCAATTGTGACGAGTTTTACTATACTTCACAGAATTTAGAATTTTTTATAATTTTGATGGATTTTATAAATTATTGTATCTCCGATCACAGAGATGTCCACAATATATCACCTATATTTTCGAATAAGTTATCCATGTGCCAATATACGTGGCCAACCTGAACCAATTGTGACGAGTTTTACTATACTTCACAGAATTTAGAATTTTTTATAATTTTGATGGATTCTATAAATTATTGTATCTCCGATCACAGAGATGTCCACAATGTCTCACCTATATTTTCGGATAACTTGTCCATGTGCCAATATACGTGGCCAACCTGATCCAATTGTGACGAGCTTTACTATACTTCACAGAATTTAGAATTTTTTATAATTTTGATGGTTTTATAAATTATTGTATCTCCGATCACAGAGATGTCCACAATATCTCACCTATATTTTCGGATAATTTGTCCATGTGCCAATATACGTGGCCAACCTGATCCAATTGTGACGAGCTTTACTATACTTCACAGAATTTAGAATTTTTTATAATTTTGATGGATTTTATAAATTATTGTATCTCCGATCACAGAGATGTCCACAATATCTCACCTATATTTTCGGATAACTTGTCCATGTGCCAATATACATGGCCAATTTGATCCAATTGTTTCTCCGTAACAATATGTTAAAATTCAAACATTTATGAAAATATTTCATAAATCACAATTAAGAATTTGTAACGTTTTCATTCACAAACTTGTCTCAGGTGAAAAAATCATTTCCCATATGTTTTATGTATTTTAGCAAATGGTTATACAAATACAAAGCCATAGTCTAAAAAATGAAGCTTTTTTAAGGGAATTAGAAACGAGGAAAAAATAAAATTTCCATAGTAAAAGACATCATGGGAAATCATTTTTTTTCCTAAGACAAATTTGTAAATGAAACCGTTACAAATTCTTAATTATGATTTCTGAAATATTTTCATAAATGTTTGAATTTCAACATAAATGAATATCGTTTAAGTAAATTGTTTTCATTTTCTTGTAATAATTGATTTGATTTATTCAAACCAAAATTTAAAAAAAGTTTCATAACAGCATTCTGGTCAAATTGAAATAAAAGCTTGCTACAAATTGTGTGGTTATTAAGTCAATAATATAGATTACATAGATCACAGTAAACATTTTGTTAAATCGTACGAAAAATTGCCACATGGGGAAATTTCAAGTTCAAAAATTGTAGGAAAAGCAAAAAAAAAAATTCACAAAATATTAAGAACGTGTCATAATTTTGTGATTATAGTTATTTAGGGTACTAGTGAGCAAATCGAGATATTATCCATGAGGGATAAGTTTGTCCCACGAGGCGATAAAGGTAATCGTCTTAATTCATCTCGATAATGCAAATGACAGCTGCTGTCGTTGGTTTTCGCTCGGGGTCTTTTTTTTCTATCAACTGGAAAACCACATTAGAATAAAAGAACATAATATAAGAACAATAATAAAAGAACAAAAAGTATAGGTCAAACACACGTAACGGGAAATAAAAACTAACGAAGAGTGATGAGCAGATTTGAATATTGGGGAAATACTTTGTCTAAGAAGGCGGAAAATAAAATAACATAATAAAGATTTCATTGTAACGGAATATGAGGCATTCTTTTCATATCGTGTATAATTCTTAACATATGTACATACAGTAAACTAAAACTAAAATTCTTTATAAAAATAAATTAAACATATTAATTCAAATATATCATTTTAAAATTTACCATAAATAAGTACAACTGGGTTACATTTTTTATAATTAGAAACCCGCCGAATTTGTTTGCATAAATCGTCATGCTCCTCCCATTGCCCACTAGGTCTTTGAATGAAGCTCGTGTAGTGTTTCACCGTTTCGTTAAAATTAATTATTCCTTTCAAAAGAAGGATTTCTCCTGATATAATTATCTGGTTTTGAATATGTTGTATTTCAATGTTATAATATTCTTTTATATTCAATGGTTGTACATCGACCACAACAAAGCCATTAATACACTCAATTTGAATGTTTTTGCAGTTTTTCTTGCAAACTGGACATTTGATAAACGAAATGTCTATTTTGCTTTCGATGTTCCTTAAATCAATTTCTCCAAAATTGCCTAAATTTATCGGTAAAGTACGAAACACCTTTGTGGTTGAGTTGCACATAATTTTAATTCTCACGGTTTCAGGAATTAAAAAAGTCCAAAGCAGCATCACGTTGGTTGTTGCATCTATTGTTAATTCAGTTTTCGATTCAATATCAATTTTTAGATAATCCAATATTAATCTACTTCTTTCGATGTATATAATTGCATTTACATGATGGTTTTTAATGTAATTGTTTACAAATTTAAAAAATCGATTTTCGCCCAATTGATTAGAATACATAGTTCTAATGTAGTGTGAGTCGATCCCGAAAACATAAAATATTTGTGCGATTGAGTCAAACGCACATAAATTGAAAACCTAAACGGCTGTATCATCACTTCTTCTATAAGAAAAGCGGTTTTGCAGCAAACTTAGTGTATTGCCGTCTACTTCTGATAATGATTTTTCTTTTTTCTTTTCGTTTTTGGTTTTTAAAATGTTCCGTTTGGTATATCTGCGTATGACCCTTTGACCCATATGCCTAGGTGAGATGAACGTTTTCTGCTTTTTCTTCCAGTTTTCCTCGTTTCTGATGTCATCTGGATCTGACCCTTCGTTGGAATATTCTAGTTTCCTCGCCCTTTGTTTTTTATTATGGAAAAGCTTTTTAATTTTAATTTTTTTTAGTATTTTTGATGTTTTATCTTCCATCAGGCTTACAAAACGACCGATTTTTAAAAATTTTCGGTCTATGTAATGATGTTTCACTAAACGAAACCAGTTTTCTGCATTCGCATTTGAAACTCTTCCTTCAAACCGCGATTCTGGCATTGCTAAGTGCACCCAAAGTGGGAGATAGGTGAAATACCGTTTTATACAAGACATGGCAAACTCAGTATTATAATATTTATTTGTTTTAGTGTTTGCGAGGTCTTCTTTCTCAATATTTTCGATTAATTCCTGGTAAATTTGAAAGAATCTTGCATAAAATGGGCTCGATTTTATATCATTATCCACGAAATTTTCAGTTTCGCTGGGAATTTCCGTTTCAAATTCTAAAGCCGCTTCATTTGTATTATAAATACGAGAAACATGGGTTTTAAATAAATTAAATGAATTCTCGACATATTTATTATTGTATTTGGAGCAAAATATGTATATAAATATTTTATAAAATTCGTCGATTTCGTATAATGTTTTACAATTTATAAATGCTGCAAATAAATCGAGGACGAAACATCGTTGATCTAATGTCGATTCCGACATATTTTTTTTAATTTGTGATTTAAAAATGTTCACCATGTGAGAACAGCAGATTAATACAATTATTTTCTCTTGTTTCGGCCTAACATGGTAAACTACGATATTATAAATATAATTTATATAGTCATGAACTGACATTAAATTAAAAATATTTAAAATTGAGGTAATTGATGCCCAAGACCAATCTACAACAATGTATTTGGGAAATTTTACTCCCGCTGATTTTATCCCATTCTTGAAATTTATTAAAAATTCGGAAATAGCCTTGATATCGTGTTGTGCCGAGACCATTTCAGCAACGGGTATAATGATATCGTCGATTTTAATGACGAAAGCGTAGTACAATATACGAGAATACCCATGAGGATGACAACTTGGGTTTTTAACCACGCTTCCTGTTGCGTCGAAATAAATAATGTTTACATCATGTGAACGTAACAGTTCAAGTTGTGATTTTCTCATCATTATAACTTGGAGTGGATGGGAGAATTTATGTATATACCTATCAGGATTATTTTCGAGGCTTTTATAAAAGATATCACCAACATCACAATCACGAACCACATCATTCATCTTAAGACTTTCAGAACGAATTTTTCTGAAAACCTCATCAGTGTTTAGCTGTTGCGTATTTCCCTTTAACGCAAGGGTAAGGTCGGTTTCTGCAATGATATCTAATTTGAAGTTATGTGGACTTTTGAGACTTAAGATTTGCTTATACTCGTTTCTCAAAGTGCCTCGAATTTGTTTAAACTTCGTATCGCCAAAGTGTTCATCTTTGTCAGGACCATTGACGAAAACTTCCAATCCGCTGTTTTTCACCGAAAATTTAAATGTTTGGTTGTGGTCCGCATATTTACATGTCGCGTATGCAACCCATTGGTGTCTAAAACTGCTTGCTAAATTTATGGTGCGAAATACTAATACGCATGTACTCCCAGCAGCAGTCATTTCTTTTTCAATGTAAATTCTTATTGATTCTTTAGAAATCGTTTTCTGGCCTGGAGCTGAATAAGGAAGTGTGTATTTTAATTTCCAGTCGAGTTTTGTTACACACTCAGTTTGCCGTTCGGTAACGTTTTTGTCAGGCGTGATTTTCTTAGACTCAGGTGATTTATCTAAGTTATTATCAAATTTTAAAACACCAAAATTGTTCAACTTATGACTATTTCTAACCGATTGCGCCTTACTTTCTACGCCCAAGTATTCGTTTAAACATTTTTATTTTTTTCCCATATATAATATATTTTAGAACGATTCTTAATATTGTCCTTAACATTTAAAATATTGCATAGTTCTTTCATAAAAGCATTTGAGGTGCGAGTTACATTAATATTTACAAATTCTACACATTTCAAAGCATTGTTTACGGTATTTTCATTAACCACACTTTTGTCCCGTTTGTAGTTGTATTTTCCCTCCATTTTAAATTATTTTCAGAAAATACAATACGACAAATTTAACTAAATATCACTAAATAAATTCACACTTAATTCACTATACCCTTAAAAGTTCTAAATATCGTGTCAACACGTTTTTACGTTAATAACAGAAATTTCAGAGTTTAAAAACTTTTTAGAATTTTTCTTTTGATTATATCGTTTGGTCCAATACTTTATTATGACACTCACTTTTTTAATACTTTAAGAAAGAGCATCGGAGAGAGAGAAAAATGTATAAACAAAATTATTTATACAGCCAAAAAATTGAGCTACAATCGTAGCTCAATTTTTTTCTAGCAGTTACACGAGCCATTACATGCACCAGAAAATAATTCAAAAAATCGAATACTAGACAACTTCACTCTATTTTTTTGTGTTAAGGAAAACAATTACCAGTCTACATTTGCTAACTCTGTTTCGCTTTATATTTTTATAGCACTTTACATCTGTAAGCGATTCATAATAAAATGTGATTCACCAAAATATTTACATAATCTTTTTCACCCAAATATAAAAATAAATTCTCCAAACAGCTGTTTTTGTTTTGATTCTTAACTTTATTTTTAGTTACCAAACCAACAATGGAATATTATTTTCATTGAAGATATAAAATACTATTGGAAAATTGGAAATCGTTAACTAAAAAATACAATAATTTAACAAAAAACGATTAGACAATTAACCAAAAATTATAAACGTTTTCGAAAAATTTTAAATAAATATATTATTTTCTTAATTTGTTCACAACCAAGCATCATCATGCAGCCGTTCAAGGATCAACCTAAAAAAAAATTTAATTAATAAACCAAACCACTAGTATGTATTTTGTGAATTTTGATTATATCGTACATATTTTGATTTTCAAATTCAGACTACTTTATTTTTAGATTAATTTTTTGACGTTTGTGTTTTACGCTAAACCAAAAATGTAGTAGATTTATTATAAAAAATAATGATAAGTGCTTCCATCTATTTTTAGTAATCGATAACAAAAATATCTATCATAGTTCTAAACCATCAAAATTATTCAAAATTCTAAATTCTGTGAAGTATAGTAAAACTCGTCACAATTGGTTCAGGTTGGCCACGTATATTGGCACATGGATAACTTATTCGAAAATATAGGTGAGATATTGTGGACATCTCTGTGATCGGAGATACAATAATTTATAAAATCCATCAAAATTATAAAAAATTCTAAATTCTGTGAAGTATAGTAAAACTCGTCACAATTGGTTCAGGTTGGCCACGTATATTAGCACATGGATAACTTATTCGAAAATATAGGTGAGATATTGTGGACATCTCTGTGATCGGAGATACAATAATTTATAAAATCCATCAAAATTATAAAAAATTCTAAATTCTGTGAAGTATAGTAAAACTCGTCACAATTGGTTCAGGTTGGCCACGTATATTGGCACATGGATAACTTATTCGAAAATATAGGTGAGACATTGTGGACATCTCTGTGATCGGAGATACAATAATTTATAAAATCCATCAAAATTATAAAAAATTATAAATTCTGTGAAGTATAGTAAAACTCGTCACAATTGGTTCAGGTTGGCCACGTATATTGGCACATGGATAACTTATTCGAAAATATAGGTGAGACATTGTGGACATCTCTGTGATCGGAGATACAATAATTTATAAAATCCATCAAAATTATAAAAAATTATAAATTCTGTCAAGTATAGTAAAACTCGTCACAATTGGTTCAGGTTGGCCACGTATATTGGCACATGGATAACTTATTCGAAAATATAGGTGAGATATTGTGGACATCTCTGTGATCGGAGATACAATAATTTATAAAATCCATCAAAATTATAAAAAATTCTAAATTCTGTGAAGTATAGTAAAACTCGTCACAATTGGTTCAGGTTGGCCACGTATATTGGCACATGGATAACTTATTCGAAAATATAGGTGAGATATTGTGGACATCTCTGTGATCGGAGATACAATAATTTATAAAATCCATCAAAATTATAAAAAATTCTAAATTCTGTGAAGTATAGTAAAACTCGTCACAATTGGTTCAGGTTGGCCACGTATATTGGCACATGGATAACTTATTCGAAAATATAGGTGAGACATTGTGGACATCTCTGTGATCGGAGATACAATAATTTATAAAATCCATCAAAATTATAAAAAATTCTAAATTTAACAGTGTAATTTTTTGTTATTTTTTTTTAGCATAAACTTCACACTCATCTAAATACCTCATAGATGCTTTTTGAAGTGGAACATCCAGATTAAAATATTTTCTAATATACCCGAAATTGTGTCGATGATATCCATCTTATTTACGCTCTTTTCAGGTGTTGATGAATTTATTTCGGTATTCCAATCTATATTCGGCATTCTGTCCGTCGTTCCAAGCAAACGAATATACGAATCGTATTCACAAGTGGACAAGTTTGAAAATGGTGTCAATATTTTAGTGGTGGTAATTCTGGCAATATTGTGATTAAACTCATTACAATTTTTGATCCCATGATGGCATCAATCACAAGATTTAACCAGATCTTGTTGTAAGGATATTTCGACGCTTCCTGTACTTCTCTGATAGTTTTGTTAGTCATTTGAAGCAATAAAAAATGTTGCCATGTATTTGGATCTACAGTTGAGACAATCGAATAATTTATCAAAATGTTCAATTGTAAGTAGGTAACTATAGGTTTCGTTGCACATTTTGTTAAGTTGGACTGCGGTTTTAATGGCAGAAGCAACGTTTCTACTAAAAACTTGAGTGGCTAAGTGTACTCTCATTAATTCAAAATTATTCGGGTAAAGACGCATGTCGGCATGTATGTAATTTTTGGGTAACATTTCATCATTAAATTTTGTTCTAATTTCTTTTGTTCTATTCAATCAGTGCTTTCCAGCTCACTAATACTCTTGACAGACTAGGGATTAGCTAATCTCGTTTTATTTGAGGATTAGCGACTAATCGAAATTAGTGCACTAATCTTTGAAAATTTTGAAGTTTATCTCGTTGTATTGGGTTTCAACATTGCTGAAAGTGTAAGCGGCGTGAGTTTATGATAGAAAGTTATAAAATCAATGGCATCTTAAACAATTTGTGCTGATTAAATTTTGAGGTTATGTTTATAAAAAGGAAAACTATTATGTTTTAATGTATAAATCTTATAAATATTGAATTAAAAAACGAGTCCAGCTAGTTTACTAGTTATATTTGAGCGAATCACAATCATAGTATTTTAATTCTCTGATCTCTGCCTAGGAAACTAATCCCTAGTCTGTCAACGCAAATGGATTTGTGGTAGATTAGCTAATATTGGTTCACTAATCGCGCTTCGCTAATCCCTAGTCTGTCAAGGGTATTAGCCATCTTGGCATCGAATATCCGATTTCATTAGTATATTTCTAACTTATTTCAATAGATGTGGCATGTCAAAGATTGCCATTACTGTCTGTTTATTATCTAGGAACAGTGGTAAAGCCACAGAAAACTATAGTAAAATCCTCTGTGCTAAAACCAAAAAAAAAAAATTGTTTTTTCGTGAAACAAAACCAATTTTAAAACAAACTTAAATTTAATAATAAATTTCTGCCTATATTTACGCAAATCTAATATTTTTTAAAACTGCCAAAAAATATTTTGCTGTATATAATGTGACTGTTGTTGTAAACTAACCAAAGCAATACGCGAAAATTACACTCAAAAAGTTGTCAGTTTATTTGGCACCAATACCAATTTGGTAAAAATAAAGTTGGTTCAATTTTATATAGAACTTTATTTTGGTAAATGACTGTGATCTTATTCAATATAATGCAAGATGGAAAAGGATTTCTCTTCAACCTTCCCTTTGCTCTTATCCTTCACTTTGTCGATAATACTACCGATATCTCAGTCAATGTGTTAGAAAAACAGTAGAAATTGTAAAAAGAAGGTGACATTTTTTTTTTTAATTTTCCTTTTTTTAAAAAAAACTAGAAAATTTAGTAAATGAGTTAAACGAAATTTAAATCCGTTAAAAAATCACAGAAATATTCAATAGTGAAAATTTAGATCTATACCCAGGAAATATACAATCAAATATCAAAGTTAAGGTTAAAACACGTTCAAACAGAAAACTGCCAATTGTAAACGAGATATAAATTCTATTCGAAAATGATTTTCGAATCCCGTCTTTCACAAAACGAGTGCAACAGTAGCACACTGGCGTATACAGAACCCATTTTAAAAAATCATTTTTAGAATTGAGCGGTCACTACACGTGTAGCTCGAAAAAAAAACACAAAAATCCTTAGACAAAAATTATTAACCAAATAATGATCATACTGTTTTTTACAACGCCAATAAATGTGTCATGAAATATATATTATTTCTCATTCATTCCTATTGTGTTTTGTTTGTTGTGTTTTTTATTATTATTATTTTTTTTTCATTCAATACGAAATTACGAAATGCTATGTATTTTATTTGTATGGTATGTAGTAGTAGCTACTCGTATATTTACATATATATGTATGTACATAGCTACACACAAAACTAAAAAAAAATGAGGAAATCTGATTCGGTTTGGTTTTTATCTATTTACAAGTAGATGGCACAGTTTTGGGTTACAGGAATAAGCTTTGATAATATAAACTGAAAGTAAAAGTGGAACCATTGTCGCGGGCCAAATATTTGCTCTGTATAATCTATCTCTTTATTCTTATCTCTGGTTCTACTATGGAATTTTCCATGATAAAACTGTTCTAATGTGTCTAGACTATTTTTACCGGAACAATCATGAAATTTCGAGAAGTTTTGGTTTAAGTATATAAGGAGTGAACGAATTCGAATTAGAACAATTTGTTTTAGGTAAGCGATAAAGTGAATATTAAAAATGAAATTAAAAAGTGATTTATAAAGTGTTTTAGTGTGAAATAAAAGTTATAAGTGAACAGTGGAATTGTGCAAAAATAATAAAAAGTGATATTGTGAATTATCGTTAATAAATTGTGTTGTTCGATAGTGTTTAATTGAAGTGTTGCCTTTTATACACAATCCAGTGATATGAACCTTGATTGACAAGGCAGAAACGTAGGTAACAATATAATTATTTGTTAACACCATCTGTGGCTCTAAATTATTCCTAATAATATTGTTTCCTTTTAATATTTACTAATGTCATCTATGGATGGGAATTTCCTACTATAAGCAGAACGAACCCATTATTGTTTGTCAAATGAAAGAAAAAAGAAATGTGCTGAAGCACAAACATTTGGTGCCGAAACCCGGGAAACGATTGAGGAAGAGTAATTATTCAATCTAATTAAAACTGGTATTATTTTGTATGAAGCCAATTAGTAAATTCACACAAAAAGCAAAATTGTAAATTAAAAGCAAAAAGTAAAAGCAAAGTTGTAAACAAAAAGGCGCGGTATACTCGCGTGTAGCGATATATAAAAGGAAAATGAGTATTGGTTAAACGGTAACAAGGAGCATTATTGCGAGGTAATTTGGCAATTAGGATTTCTTTGTAATAACGGTCAATTGGGCGCGTTACATTGTAAGGAAATAGTTTGAATAGTGAAAGTGTGGATAAAAATTGAAACGTGGTATAACGGTAAAGAAAATCATGCGGCGTACAGTAGGAAAGTAACGTAAATATTAGAGGCGATTATAAGTATAGCACACGTAAAGTTTGTGAAAATTGGATGTTGATTTAACCGTTAGGAATAGTTGATTATAAGCACATGTCATGTAGCGAAAAATAAGTAGAGGTTTACCGGTTAGACTATAATGGAGGCTTATCAACGCATGACAATCTTGAGAGATTAATGGCAGCTAATGGAGTGCTACAATGATAAAATTATGGTGAGAATTGAAAAAGGTCCATCAAGAAATGGAATGCAAGATAAAGGTAAAAATAAGATGCGCTGTATTGGACGAGATAAATAGATATCGTCAGTGTGTAAGGTTGTAGGGCTCGAAAAATATCTTGCCGTTGCTAATCGGGGGTTTCATAAAGGTTAAGTGATCTTTCGTAACGTAATTATTGAAGTAATTTATTTTGCATACCCTTTTTGAGTTGCACTTGTTGAGTACACTTACACATGCTTGATCACTCTGTCGGATTGACTCCACGTGCGGTTTCGGGGGATTCGGGAGTTATAACGGTTGAAAATTTGTTCTCGTGTTGGATGAATCACACGATGAATTGAGTTATCAAGGTGTAACTGACTTGGAATTATGGTAAAGTAAGCCAGTAAAATGACTGGCTAACACTAATTTTTTATTGAGTTATAATTTATAGAGCAGCAAAATGGACGGTTGAAGCACCTCAAGAACTGTAAGCGGAAGATTGTAAAATGCTTGATGAGGAAAAAGAATCCAAGCGGTTTAATCAAGAACGGTTATATGTTCTAAGAGAGCAACGTATTGAGTCACCGGAACGTTTCTTTCTGAAATATCGAATGAGGAAGGTTTTCAACTATTGACGGTTAGCGAATTGAATATACACACGTCAAGAAAGAATGATATGGCATTTCAAATCGTTCGATAAAGCAGACCTGCGGTCTGTAGGACTTTATGTCTGCAATGAGTAAAATTCAGGATGGTGTAAGGAAGTAAGTTGGTACTGGGCAAAGTGGTAGTTCATCCACAGTAAAAGACCCCGGAGGTCGATTATCCGCGGTGATTCGGATGGAACCTAGTGGGCCACCAAGGAAGATTGACGAGAACTCGGCCGAATGGCTGGTATTTCGGGATTTGTTCTTGGCTGAGGTCCATGATAAGAGCTATGACCTATAGTCACCAAGTTGTTTTACTTACAGGAGGCCTGTGTTGGGAAGGCTGCGCTAACGTTGGGTCCATGGCAACTTACTCGTGATAATTACGAAGCAGCATGGGAAATTATGATGAAAGCATACAATGAAAATTACCATATCATGGCATTTTGGGCAAAATATTTGCTTGAATAGAAACCAGGATCGTGAAACTCATTATTCGTTACGGGTTATACTAAACTCATTAAATGGTGGAATCAGAAAACTGGAAACCATTGCGGGGCCAGAGCAGTTGTGGGATCAAGTTTGGATCCATTACGCAAAACAACGTTTACCTAAGTGCACATTGGATGCATGGGAGCAATATCGTAATCAAGATGGGCATCACTGGGCCAACTCGGGCAGTTTTTGGATGTCAAATCAAAGGGGCGAAGGGAATTTGATGAGAATGAGTTGATTGGTCATGCATGGCAATGTGGTTAAAATGAAGTGACGATTGGGTGGTTTAAACATCAAGGCGGTCATTATAGCAGTATTTGTTTGAATGGTGTACAAGGCGTTTCATTTGGAGTTGGTTAGCGGATTAGAGGCCGATTCCTTCATTGCTGCATTAGCTCGGTTTGTAAATTTGAGAGCAGGATCAGTCCATCGTATGTATAGTGACAACCGTAATAATTTTGTTGGTGCTAATCGAATCCTTCATAAGGCGGTCGAATTATGAGAAAATGCAGCTGTGATGAATTACTTACATGCGCACTCTATCCAGTGGCACTATAATGCAACAAGAGCCCCGCACCAAGGAGGTCTTTGGGAAGCAGCAGTTGAATGGCTTAAGAACCGCTTGAAAAGAGTAGGTGGAGCACAGTTGTATACCTTTGAGGAATTGGCCACGTTGATAATAAAAATCGCTGCATGCCTTAATTCAAGACCTTTGACACCGATAAGTATTGATCCAACCGATTTATCAACATTATCTACGAGTCATTTTTTAATTGGCCAACCGATTATTACACCCTAGGACACTATGTTGGCTGAAATACCATTGAACCGGTTATCAGCTTGGCAGAGAGCCCGGAAGACGCAGCAAGAATTTTGGGCAAGATGGTCGTAGGAATAAATAAATAAAATAAAAAACAAATATCACTGAACAGCAACGTCGCAACAAAGTTAAGATAAGACGAAGATATGTCATTGAAGGCAGGAAATCTGGTGTTTGTAAAAAATTAAATAACGCCACCTAGTCAATGGATGATGGCCAGAATTATCGAAGCATCTATTGGACGAGATGACAAAGTGAGAATATGCAATAAAGACGGAGAAAGGCGAATTAGTACGGCCAATCACTCAATTATGTTTACTACCAATGGATAAAGGACCAATCACATCTGATGCTGGTTTTCCTCAGGGTTTCTCAATGGAAGTTTTTCCTAACGTTTTCCGAGTGACCTAGAGCAAATGCTGGATGTTTATTATGGAATTTTGTATACGAGAGGATATCGAGAAGAGCATAGTACCGCGGTAGGTGTAAGGGAATAGTAGGAAACAATTATCTAATAGAATCATCCAATATGACAATGGGAGCCATTATGGGTTCATCTTGCTCGTTAAGCCGGCCAGGATGTTACGGCCATCGTAATGAAGATAAACCAACGGGTATTATTTGAAATTATATCGTCAAATTTAATTATATAATTATTTGTTAACACCATCTATGGCTCTCCTTTTAATATTTACTAATGCCATCTATGGATGGGATTTTCCTACTATAAGCAAAACGAACGCCATATTTTATGTCAAATGAAAGAAAAAATAAAAATAAAGTTTAATCGTTATACAGTTTTCTAGAAGAACACACGTGTCTATTGAGTTTTAATTGCTTTGTGCTGAAGCGCAATCAAAGTCTACTACACGATCATCCATTTTATAAAATTAACAAAACTGTACTAATTTTTTATTTTATTCGGTCGCACACAAAATCACCTCGTCGCGCACATAAGTATGTACACTGTGCAACAAGAAAATATTTTTTTTGTGTTTTTTTTTACTTCGCGTTTTATTTTCATTCCCAACCGTTAAGGTTAGTCATCGTTGAGCTATGAAACAGTAAACAACTAAACTTTGGATTTTGTTAATAACGAAAGTTTATTATTTTTTATTTTTATTTTTTTTTGTTATTTATTTTGGTTACTTATTGTTTATTAATAATAAATAGCTAGCTATTATAAATTAAGAATTGTTGTAAAGTGATTTATTGTGGTTTGTGAGAATTTATATCATTTTGTGCTTGTGTGCTTTTCTTTTACATATACTTAAATTTTCAATAATATTTTGTATTGAGATAATTAAGTGGATAAAACAAAATATTAATTCGTATCATACAGAGAAAGGTGGTTTAAGTTGAAACAACAAAAAAAAATAAAAAAATTAAGTCAATTAAGTTTTTAGTGGTTCTGTGTGTATCAGTGGCACGTCGATTCTCTTTTTTTGGATTTGTGTAATTTGGAAGTCGAAACGAATTTCCAAGAGGTAATAAAGAAATATTTTTGATATTTTTGCTTATAAATATTTTTTATGTAGTCTGAATTGTTAAAACATTATTAGAGAAGCGGTTTTATGTAATGAAGGTCGTGATTTTACTATTCAAATCAAATCGATATAATAAAGTCTCGTATATCTAGATTTTATTTTTACATTATAACGAAGTAATATGAAATTATGTGTAATGAGTCAGAGTTTTTTTTACCGTTTCCTTAGTTTGTTCGTTCAATTACTTTACGTACATAATGTAAGTATGCATATTCACTTCTTAATTAAAAGACGATTTACTGTATGTATGCATTTTATACAGTGTTGGATACATAAAGGGGTTAGGTATATGGACAATAATTTATGTAACGTTACCATATGTGTTTGGTCAATGGAACCAATACAAGGGTGAATAATAATTGATGAAATAGACGCTGATCATGCAATTTGGGTGAGTTCATCAGACTAAAGATTTAAGAAATCTAGTTTGAACCGTACTCGATAAATGTTATAACTATCATAAATGATTATAGTAAAGTTGTTTGAATTTCGCGATATTACTAAACAATTTTTTTTTAGCAATATTTTGTTCAAGGTTGTTAAAACCGCGCGCAGTGTTAGAAACCGATGATTTTTTTTTGTTTGCGCTAATGAAAGTGATAGTCATTTATAAACTCATGGGCAAAAGAATTATTGTTGCAAGGAACTATTAAGAGTTTTGTATTTTGTTGGAGAGACCTGGTGTTTGGTGATTGTAACTTTTGCAACCTCAACTTTAATTACTTGAGAAAAATTGTTGTTTTAACAAATTATTTAAAATAATTGCGAATTTGACATTTACCAGGTTATGACTCAACGCTAATTAAACACCAGTTTTCTAAATATAAGTAATTTGGTTTTGGTGTAAGTCGCATTTATTTTCCGTGTAAACAAAAAAAAAATTAAATTTTATTACATTTTGCAATTAAATTACTGTGGAAAATTTTTCAAAACGACTTGTACATTACACCGGTATTGCTCTAATAACAATTTGTTTAATTAACATCAAAACAAAAATTGGTTAGATCTATAGAATGTAAAGGATTAAAGTCTGCCAATATAATTAGGAGGATTAGAGTTTTAGCCATAAACCATAATGTGATAGTAATGGCTAAAAATACTTTTGCAAGTGCTGCACTTCTGTTTGCATACCAATTTTGAACGATATTATTAAGAAAATGACTTTATATTTTATTGTTTTAATCATGAAATTAAGCAGATGCAGCATGCCGTCTGTAAAACTGTTGAGTTTGCTTGATCTTGATTATTACGTGACAAAAAATAAACAATTGGTTTGTTGCTTTTAATTCGCCTATCTCAGCTTTTTCATCAGCTTTTCAAAATTATTTTATAATTTCATTCAAGGCCAGCTTCTTTCTTAAGCAATATATTTAATTTAGATTATATGCTTTTTGCATCACTATCTACAAATTGGAACATTAAGTTTTCTCTGAACACTAAAACCAATGGGCTAATTACTTAAATTATCAAAAATTCTTAATTTACAGAATAACAATTACTCTGAAACATTTTTTCCAATCACTTGGTATTCTGAAAAAGTTTAAGGTCAACATTGTCCCCTAAAAACATTCATTGTAGTCTATCTTTTCAAAAGTTTCCATTTCTGTTTAATGCTGATCACAATTCACAACTACATAATTCAATAGTAATTCTCATACTACATCTGAGGTTCTAAAGTTTTAGTTGACAATGGTTTTAATTTCATTACTAGTTAGTTCTTCGGTGCTGGATTTTATAAGCTTTTATACGTCATTAAAGGATAGGTCATGTTACGATGGGTTTTCCTCAACATCGAAATGAAGAAACTGGAGGTCAGCTAAACGAAAAACTTACATCTATAAGGAAGAAATTGTGGACAGAGGCAAGCAATTGTTACTCACGCAGAGGTTATTTAGCATTTCTGAGAAGAAATGAACACTGCCCAACAAGCCAAATTTACTCAAATATATCTGTGGTATTAAACAAAAACAGGATATCTGCAAAAATTCACTTTTTCAGTTTTTGCTGCTGTTCGTTCCAGAATCTGAAGCGTCACCTTATAATCTAAATAATTTTCCAAAAGCTTCATTATTTTCGAAACAATATGTGGAAAGCAAAATTAGGTATCTTAGTAATTATTGGAATAAAGTCATATTTTGGATTATTTTACTGTTTTAATTAATACATTTTATGCATAATTGATAATTAAGTTCAATGTATTTAAAAAGTTTAACATTATACAATACGTAAAATAATTAAAAATATTAAAAAAAACTCAACTCAAACTTTAAATGCGTTTTCTCAACACTTTGATAATTGCAGATATCCTGTTTTTGTTTAATACCACAGATATATTTAGGACCTAGGTGTTCGAGTAGATAATGGAAATAACGCAAAAAGTTGGCCTGAGTTGATGAAAGTGTTAAAAGCGGACTGGGGAAGAAAATAACGTAGAGGTAGTCTGGTGTTGCAAAATGGTATTCATATTAAAATGTTTATTGGGGTCATAGAAGATCGAAGATTCTTCCATTCTCTTTCATCAGAAGTTCAAAATAACCAAGGGTCAATTAAGCTGCTGCAAAGGTACGCATTTTACGTTGTCAAATTTGGTTAAATATGTACTGTAACTGGTTCATTGTAAAAGATTAAAAAGAGTTCCTTAAGATTAACCATGAAATGCTTATTGGAAAATATTTTTTTGCTGCATCATGTGAATCAACTAATACGTATCACTTATCGAATTAATACTCGACGCAAGTTTATTTCAATCCTGCCAAAAATGATCAAAGATTTGTTTTGTCCAAAACCACTTTTGTCTGAAGTCGAAAAAGCAAAAAAAAATCGGTATCTGGAGAACGGTTTGTCCCTTTGGGATTTTTTCTTACCAATCTATTTCTATGGTTAAGGCGAAGAATTAAAAATCTTTTGGAACCTGTTCGTAATTCCATATAGGTTAGATCATGTTAGCCATTGTGTTTGGGTTTGAGTTGAGGGCTGAGTTTTAGGTCGAGGTGGGATTCAAATTAGGATGTGGTTATGGTTGAGTTGAGGTTCATTCAATCGTTCAGTTGAGGATTTATTTTGGCTAGGTTAGATTGATTAAGGGGCTCGGTTAGGGATTCACTCATTTGAGATAAGCTGAAGTATGCACGTAATTTTTTAGACCGAACTTCTGTTCACATCAGTCCTCTTCAACGTTTTTTGATCGACAATATAATTTCAATTTTTAAAACGCATTTTCAAATTTCTTTAAAAAAAACTTAATGTTGATTTGTATATGAGAGATACGAGGGAGGGGGTGGGGGGAGAAGGGGGCGCAATCACTACAAATTGGTTATTGATCGAAAATGTGTTAAACGAAATCATTTTACTACGCTGTTATTAATTTGCTTTCTTGTCTGTCTATTTATCTGTTCGGTAAAAATTTTGCAATCGATTTTAAACTAACCTACCGATGAGCTAGAGACTTGAAACGTATAGCCAAATACAGTATGATCAAAAAGTACCGGGAATTTGTAAATAAACAAGTTTGTGTTAATTTTCAGGCAAATTTATTTTATCTCCTTCAAAATAACATCCATCTGAAGCAACACACATGTGCCAACGCTTAACCCAATCATCCATGCATTTTCGGTAGGCCGAAACTGGGATGTCGTTCAGCTCCTTCGTCGCATTTCGTTTTCTGGCTTCCAGAGATTCAAATCTTTTTCCACGAAGTGGTAATTTAAGTCGAGGGAAGAGAAAAAAGTCACACGGAGCCATATCGGGTGAATACGGTGCCTGCTCAAGAATATTTACGCTGTGTTTGGTCAAAAAATCTGTCACAATAGGCGCTTTGTGTGACGGCGCATTATCGTGGTGCAAAATCCAACTGTTGTCGGCCCACAAATCCGCCCGTTTGCGGCGCACTGCATCTCTTAAACGCTTAGACGATTTTCAAGCACAGTTTTCTTCACAATTTCAACGTTTTCATCGGTATTCGATGTGGAAGGGCGTCCAGAACGAGGCAAGTCTTCAACCACTTCACGACCATTTGTAAACACTTTATACCATTCATATGCTCTGGTTTTTGATAGAGCAGACTCCCCAAAGGCTTTCTGCAACATTTTCAACGATTCAGCACAAGAAATTCCGTTCAAAACACAAAATTTCAAGCAAAATCTTTGCTCAATAAAATTGTTCATGTTAAAATGCGACAAAACACAAAAACTTGTCTATTATGAACAGCTGACAAACAAACACTAATCATCTGATCCCACTCAAGTTACACACAGATGTCACAGTATAGGATCTACCAACTTAAAAAAAAAAAAAATATCCGAATCGGTCGAGAGCGGTTCATTTAAATTACAAATTCCCGGTACTTTTTGATCATACTGTATATAGTAGTTGCCATGCTCAAGCAAGGGCAAATGAAACACCCTCTCAGCATATCTCTCGCCTCGAAAGTCAAAGAGCACGACAAGCTGCATCGAGAGCCATCGAGACAGCTAATGAACATATCTCTCGCCTTGCTAGTGACGCACTTCATCATGCTCAATCAAGAGCGATTAAGACTACCAAAGCGCATATCTCCCGACTGGAATCAGATCAATTGAGACATTTTCAATTAAGCGCTAGAGAGCCAAGTTACCTATGAGGTGAGACCTATGCTCAACGGGTAACTGATATGGCAAATTTTTACTCAACCATAAACACTTGTTGCGACAAGTGCTGTGAAAATGCTACCCTATTCAGGCAGTGAAATATCGTTTAATTTCGCCAAAGCCAAACTTGCCACCGGATCTTGCCGCTAAAAATTATTTGCTTGTTTGCCATCGATGTAATACGCATTTAAAGATCTCAAAGAGTCCTGCTCCATCCAAGGCATATTGGAATAACCTGCTTCCGGGTGATATTTTCGATGAAATTGCGGCACTAACTGAATCAGAACGACGTTTGCTTCAGCGCATCATTCCATATGTCAAAGTGATCAAATTTCCAGGCAGATTTGGTCAATACGGTTTAAGGGACATGCAACATTATTTGCTCTCGATATCTTTCAAGTCAGCGAAAAGTTGCCTGAAAATCTTCCTCGATCAAGCACAGATGTGGGAATTGTTGTAGTGACTGAAACTTTGGATAAATTGAATGTATCCAGAGATTATAACATTTTACCGGATCGTGTCTACAAGGCACTTGATTGTCTTATTGGAAATAACCCACTCTACAAGGATGTAAGAGTAAATCGATTTGTGCGATTAAATACACAGGATGTCATCTGCGTTATTCCAGCTCAGCCAACGACCAGACGAACCTGATGGCCAAGCTCTTGATGCGCCAACTCGCAATGCCTATACATGCGAATTAATGATTTATCGCGAATGGTACGTGTCTCCTGGAATCAAAGAAATAAAGAAATCTTTCAATCCGGACATGCTGAACACCAATGTTTTGCCATGGTTGTGGCAAATTTAATTCAAGCTACTATTCTACCACCGACCCAATGGGATACAAATGTTTTAAATCTAAACATGATTGACGGCGACGGATTATACGAATGGATTGATTTGGAAACTAGAAATCAACTATGTGCCTTTCCAATTGATAATCACGGCTATTTGGAGATAAGAAATCTTGATTTTGTAAGACACGATATCCTGATGTTTAACAATGTCTTTGTTATTGAATATGATGACTTAAATGCCGCTTTCAATGGCAGTTTATGCGACAAAGAAAACGATGGAGTTAGTTTCCTAATTCAATAAAGTTATTATTTGTCGAAAATAATATTGGAATTTTGATTTTTGCTGGCAGTGTATATGGCCTCATAGATTATATAACAAGTTTTATTTCACCAATTCCCATTCATGCGGACCAAAGGGAATAAGCGGAGCACAAAATCGAAAAGCCTGTGTCATCGAATGCGATACTATTGACGAATTCCTTCGTATTATTCGCCGAACTGTACAAATATTGTGAATGTGAATCGAGAGTTGAAAGCCGACGAATTTTCATGGTTCCATCTCTTTCCATATGGCAAAAATAGCTTGAGCGAAGAGTGCCCAGTAAATATTATGCCATTGGATTATTTTCGGCAGCCAATTCTAGGCTCGTATAATCGTTTCCAAAGAACCGATTATTTGTTTTATGCATCCGTCCAGTATTATCCGTCCAGTCAATATTCAGGCTTTTAATGAACCTAATACTGCCGGCCGGTACGCGATGTATACTATATGGGCTCATTGCTCTCCCTCCTAGATGTTTTCTATGTAGCATTTACTTCTGCTAGACAGACGGTATAGCATTGGGGCCCAACGACTTCGAGAGGGCAGTACCTACCCTACTCCGTCTATCGTCTTGATTTTACTCTTAAGAGTTGGTGGGAGTGGAAAGTCGCCTGTAGGTTACCCAGCTTTACTACAGGAAGGCTAAATAAAACTGCAGGGTGCCGGTATCCAGAGTCCGAATATTTGGACTGATTAACCTATCTGCCATTCATTCATCGGCATATACTGTTCCTTTCACAATTGTACCCATCACGAAGCTGCCGAAAGGTGAGGCATAAATACGAAGATACAGTAAGCCTAGTCAAATAATGGCTGAAGTGGCAGCAGTAAATAGAAACATGAGCGTATAAGAGATGTATAAGAGATGCAACTGGCCAAGACAACGGATGAAGCACAGTTAAAGAAATTGAAGGAATATTTTGAACAAGGCAGTACTCAAAATCCTACTCCGTTGTATTCCCTATTGTATTCTGTTGTGAAATATTCAAAGGAGACAGGAGAAATTTGGAATTCTGGTAAAATACCACAAAAATGGAAAGAAGGTTTAACCATTACGACCAAGAAAGGCAACCTATGGTAATGTAAAAGTTGGCAAGGTAATTCCCTCCTCAATACAACAATAAAAGTTTTAGCAATGATGATTCTTGACAGAATCTCACCTACCATCAATATAAAGTTAAGAATAAACAAAGAAGAAGGCAAACAAAGTTAAATATACTACAACACAAAGCAATAAGGCAAAGATGTTTATTCTTGCCACTCCTGTTCCTTCTAGTACAAGTTTGACAGTGTTTTGCGTAAATCAACCCGTAATAATAGGAAGATCATTTGGATAAAACTCTGTACTATTAGTATTAACAAATTTTCATTACCAAAACATAACTTACAAAAATCAGGTAGATTTGAGTGGCTCGAGTGCTTTGGCTCATGGCTTACAAAAATAATCTAGAATTTAAAGGAATTCAGTGCACTCCTGTAGCCCGGTGATATACGAGCATGATTTGATTGCGTCAAAATTGTTTCAAATGTTTTCTGGAACTAAGTTCACTGAAAGTCTTATTGCACTAACATTAACAGTGATGGTTTTAATAAATTAACGAAGTTAGAGTTAAGGAAGAAAATCAGTTTTCCCACTAATCTATTTACATTAAAATGGACTTTGTCCGAAGACTGACAAATAAACACGAAGATAAAAGTTGCGCCAGTAAGAGTTGCGACCAGTTATTTCTGATTTCTTATTTGTTTGTCAAATTTGTAAAACAAACACAAAGCTAGGATAATACGCTTCGTACAATTTTAGGAATTCTCGCATGAAATAAAACACAATTTACAACGCCTCGTAAACACCCCAGGCATTTGATAGCGCTCACCGCTGCTTTATATATTTGATCGGCCCAAGAAATCTTCCCAGTGACAATCAAATCTAGTCTCTCACCAGTTTTCAATAATTCAACCGTTCATTTTCGAAAAAGACCAGGGAGTAAATTCCAACCTGCTAGTAAAGGGAGGTCCATCTAGCGTTTGCAATTTCAACTACCGGTTATTTCGAGTGTGGCAACACTTACGTCATTCGTGTTGTGACAGAAAATTAGTTTAATGTTTGGCATTTACGAAATGGGTCGCTTTACGCTTGAACAAGCCTAAAGGCCGTCATTCATGTACAATTAAATTACGCAATATACTTGTGTGACGTAAGTACATTGTACAAAAACTGTGTGCAATTTATTGCGCAATATTGACGTCACACAATTATATTGCGAAATTTAATTACACATGAATACCGGCCTACAAGCCTTGAAAGCTTGAAGAAGCCTTGAACGAGCCGCCCTTACAGCCAATGGGTAGGGCTACCGAGTCATGATAAACGAGTTTTTATTACCCAGAATTCAAGAGGAGAACACACACGACATTTGGTTGCATCAGGACGGCGCAACTTGTCACACAGCAAACGAAACAATCGGTCTTTTGCACACTGCCTTCGGAGATCGAATATAATCAGCCGTAATGAAGATGGCAATTGGCCACCAAGCAGCTGCGATTTGACTTCGTTGGACCTTTTTTTGTGGGGAGCCGTTAAGTATAAGTATTACGCTAACCATCTAGAGACTATGCAAGACTTGAAAGATCAAATCGCAGTTGCTATTGATGAGATAAAAGCCCATACAATCGAAAATGTTCTGAAAAATTGGGTTGACCGAATGGGGCCTGTAAGGCCAGCCGTGGAAGTCATTTGAATGAAGTATTCCATACTTAATGTCAATGTATACTCTTTCTAATAAAACAAACCGCTTTGAAAAATATTCATTCGTCTTTAAATTTAGAGCCAAATTAAATTGCAAACATTAGATGGACCTCCCTTTATTACAAATTTGAGAATTGTCATTAGATTTTGCTCCATATCGCATTGTACCTTTTTCAGCGAGAACATCGTTTTAGCGGTGGTGCCTTCTTGGAAAATTCCTAATAATTTTTAAGAATTTACTCTTAATGATTTGTAGTTTTTGTATGTGAGTTTTCGGTAACTAAGTTTGCCGATAAGGTTCCATATAATATTATAGGTAGAAGGTAGAACCATCGTTTTGTAAAAAAGTGCTTTACTACCAATATTCACTTTACTGTTTCTACTTATGAGCGAATACAGACATTTTAATATTTGTTTTAAATGTTAATATTCGGTTGAAATATGGTAAATGCCGAGATGCTTCACTGATTGACCTCACTGTAAAGAAGAGCCAATAAGTACAATTGTTCCATCAGGCATTTTTCTCGTAGTTTGCATTGATTAAAGTACTTTACTTCACATTTTGCTTTATTTAAACTTTATTTCCATTTATTGAAAAAATCCGTTAAATCATCCACGTACGTTTATAATTATTTCACAAATTCGACCCTATCTTACTTTCAGTAAAAATGTCTATGTCGTCAGTGCTATTTTACACTGGTTTGGTTTAGGTATATCATTTATGAATATATTAAATAACAACGGACTTAACATTGCACCTTGAGGACGAGGTACACCGCTGAAAAGTTTCTGCTTTTTGAGTCATGGTTGATGGTCTGGCCCAAAAATGTCCGATCCTTTAAGAATGAGTTTACCTGCTTATTTGATGGCTCCGAACAATTCATTAATAAGCGTCCATTCTAGATTTGACTGGTCATTCAAAAATCTTTCCTGCACAATTTAGTAAACTAATTGATTGATATAGCTTAGAATTTCGGTAGAATCTTTTCCTGGTTTTTTTATAGGTAATACTTTGGAGAGTTTCTTAACGTTCGGAATATTTGAACGGAATTTCAGGTACACTATATTATCTGATAGAAAATCATGATTCGAAGGTTTGAACTTAATATATTGCCGGTATAATTTCCAATCTGCCTCGAGGTAATTAGAGTAGGTTGGGACCAATCTACTACATTTCATCTGAATATTAAATTTGCAAATGACTGGGTAATGGTCTGAATTGATATCCTGTATATTGTTGCTACATTATGTACATACATAGATTAGTTTGTTAAAAATTAGGAACAAATAGCTTGAAATACCTCTATGACTTAGGCTTATCCGTTGATAAAATGTTGAAGTTATAGGAATTAGCATATTAATTAAGCGAAATACGGCAACCTTTATTAGTTTTCAAGCAGTCCCAACTAGTAAGCCTACAGTTAAATTCACCACCTATCGTTTTACAAATCGTCAACATTGGAATTAGGACAAAAACAAGAAACTTTTTAGATGATTTGTTTAAGTTCAACAGCTATTCCAAGTCCAAAGGATTCATTCGAATTTATATTAAGACCAGAAGTTAAACCTTTTTGTTGTCCTACGCTACGCGGGCATTTCTATATAAAACATAATCCGTAAAATTAAGTATTAAATTAGGCATCCAATAAGTTTCTGTTAGTAGCATAACGCCTATGTTATTATCTGTAAGAAATTTTACCAATAAATGTTTCTTAGGTTTAATAAAAAATATTTCGTTACTTAAGTGTAAATAAAGCATTACTTGATTTTACCGCATCTGTATATTCATATTGGGCTGAATATTCCGATTTATTGTAGCTGTAAAGTTGTTTGAGTTCCATTGAAATTGAGTATTATATTGTTGCGGCGTTGATTTATCTTATAAGTGCTGTTTGATTGACAGTTGTTTCTTCATATTCAAGTATTGACTTCTACATGAGCAAATTACAGAGTTCCCTTACAATTGGCACTTGTGTATTTCAAATGACATTATTCCGAATACAGATATTGTTATAATATCTGCATTTTGGTTTAATGAAACAATTTGCAGCGCCATAGCCAAACATAAGGCGTTTAAGCACTGCGTATGTCTATTAGGTCGGTTTTGATAGATGTCCCATTTACATACTACGTGCGCCACATATCTTACGCCTTTAAGTTTATTAAGTTTGGTTGTTCCTTTCTTATAAAAGACATAGTAAATCCCGTCATTATCAATTCGTTTCGTTTTAAGTTTGATTTTATGGACTTTCAGGAGTTTAAAGCCTTATTCTTTTAATGAATTGAGCACTTTTATCCCAGTTTTTATCAATTCAAACAGGTTTTGACGAATTGGTATTGAGAATATATATTTATTATCTCCACGTTTAGACATTTTTAATAAATATCCCCTGTTTAATGCCTTTATGCATATTCTTTTGACATGATAATTCAGAATTTTAAAATTATTTTCAAATTAGAATGTAATCGATTTTTAAAATTCAAAACTTGATAAACTTCAACAAAATCAACCTTCTGAAAGTTGTCATAATTTTTAAAATTCGTTAATTCTTATTTGAAAATAAAAAGTTAGGCTTAAAGATCCTACATATTCGAAATTTGGTGAAGCTGAAAGGTTGCTTACTCTTAATCAATTCTTTTCCAGAATTTTTGATTGATTGATTGATACAGGTGGACGACCAATCCTCAGTAGGATTCCCGGATACGCCCGAACCACCACACGCCCTATACACATAACAAAACCGCGGGATAGAGGAAGGGAATGTTAGTATTAGAGACTCAACCTGGTTTCAGCCACTTATGCAGTCGATAATTAGTAAAGTTGTTAGTAATAAATATAATAAAAAGTTAGCATAAGACGGCACAATTATAAACTACAAGCATTTTCAATTTTTGAAGATCATGGAGAGTTAATTTAGGCTGTAACTTTATTTAAAAAATCGGGATTAAATGTAATCCCTATAAAATGATTAGTTCAGGAACTATGTTATATCCTAAAATTAAGTTATTTATCAATAAACTAAAAAGAACCCCTTTAGACATTCTTCACACTTACCATATATTAATAACTAAAAACTGATGGATAAAATACTTAAGATATCTCGCTTGGTTTCTTCAAGATGGACTCCCAATGTATCCAATCCAATCCCACAACTACAGTTTAACTCAAGCCACCTCCTCCACTCTCCTTAAACTATACTTATACCGAGGAGAAATAAATAGAAGAGGCAATTTCAAAACTCAGCTATCTACTAATGTTTGGACATTACGGTGAGACCAGGAAATGATTAGATAAATCTTAGCATACTTGTCTTATCATTTCCTGGTCTCTCCGTGCTGTCCAAACATTATAGTAGAGAGCTGAGTTTTGAAATTGCGATTTATAAACATTTATTTCATTTATTTGTTTTTTATAATTTTGATTCCTTAACTGATCCATTATTTATACTGCACTAAAGACGTAAATAATTATTTCTAACATCTTCAATTAACTCACTTGGATCTGATTCACTGACTTGATATAGCTCAGTAGCTGGTTTTCTTAACTCACCACGTTGCTGTAACAATTCCTGCCATTCAGCATAAAATTTATTGTAGTATTCGAGATCTTGTTTCAGTGATGTATTCCATGTGAAACATGGGTGACTTCGCTTTCCAGGCCCTGCTACATATCGTGTTACTACGCTTAGCAGATGATTTGGACCACGACGATGAAAATGTCTCCAATAATTTATCCATTGCACCTTGATTTTTTTTATGATGGATTTACCACTTAATATCTCCTTCACCTCGCTTCATAAGTGCGGTTGAAAAAGAAACATTATATTGTTTAATGAAAGTTTGCATCATTTGATGCAATGACACCTGGCACGAATGGTCAATAGTCTGCTTAAATCTGCAGATAAATGAGTACCAAGGTACCGCATGGTGCTGAATATCTTGAAGTTTATATTCGCCAATGTAATGTTAGTTGAAGGATCCATTTGAGAGAGAGGGTCTCTGATAAGCATCGTACATTTCTGGTTATTGATTTCCAGTCCAGCATATCCTAAAACAGTTATAAGTTCCAGTAGTATCGGCTCTAGTGTGGAAAGATTCTGAGTAATTAGTACTATGCCATCAGCTTATGCCTAGTACCAGTGGAAGCTGCAAATTATCGCGTTGTTCTAATTTGAGTTTGGGGAACTGATCTGCAACCGTGATCAAGACCTCATTTAAAATGAAATTAAATAAACCTGGTGATAAAGGACATCCCTGCTTAATACCTTTACTCTTTTTAATTCTTCAGGTGGTCATGTTAATCCATTTTATGCTTGTAACAAAGTCAGTTTTAATGACTTATATTATGTGTACCGAATGAAATTTGTGATTTGTACATGAAGAATTAAAACTAAACGGCAATATATAATCGTTATTTTTCTGTACTTGTTCTATTGCACATATTGTACAGTTTTTAAATAATCGTATTCATTCAAACTTTTTGTTCATTTTACGGCGAACATTCACCTTTTCATAATCCCATTTATTATGTATGGATGTGATCTTAAGCCGCATTGGCAAACTGCTTGCCAAACCATATATTTTTTTGCCAAATTTTTCAACAGCTATGGTAGTAATTGCTCCGTCCAGTTCTTTACCTTTCTTTTTGATGTAATATTGGGGACCTGGAAGTGTCGAGAAATCCATTTTCGTAGGTCTCGTCGTTCGTTACGAAACAAGAATCTTTTCTTTCGTTCAACCATTTATTGTGTTTCTTTGCTCGATCGATCCCTCTATTAAATAGTTCAACACTTCTTTTGGGGATTTTTGACTTCTTGTATGTCCGTAGATTATTTTTGGTTTTAGCTCGTTCCACAATCGATTTGGTTGTTTTGGTTTTTCTGGCCAAATCTCGCACAGACATCGAGGGATGTTTCGAAATGAATCTTACAATTTTCTGATGCAACATTTTATTTGGAGCACCTGATTTTTCTCCGGATCCGGGCTTGCGTGATACAGAAAGATTGATTTGACATTTTTTTTTACATTTGTTACCGTATTATTGGAAACACCGGCCAATTTACCAATTTTTTTATTGGTATACTCGGGATGATCATTGCACAATCTTATTATTAAATCACATTTTTCTCCTTATGATGCGTCCATTTCGAAACAAATGCCCAATTTGACGTTTATTCGTTTTTTTAAATTGTTTTTCTACAAAATAACGGTACCAGTTTTTTTCTTTTGCGTAGTAACCTATGAGATAATATAAATTTGGGAATCACAAATTTCATTCGGTACACATAATATGTTTAGAAGTAGACTGTTTAATAGTTTTATATCCCTTCTTTAGAGTGCACTTGATCCCTATTACACGATGGTTACTTATGGAACAATGGAAAGTATCTGCTATGATTGATTTAACATAAATAGACCGGTTCTATTTTCGCGTTAATGTGATCTACAAATCTATCTTGTTGATACAAAAAGTTGCCCTAATTTAGCAAGCAACACTAGCGCAGCACCATTTTCATTTGATGTTCGATGATATAGTTTGGAACCAATGTTTTGCTCCTTAGAGGTGTCACTAGATCCAATATGAGCGTTGAAGTCTCCCAATAAAATTATAGGTCTCTTGATTGTGGACAGCGATTCACTATTGACAGCAGCTTTGAAAAAATCCTTCAAGCAAGTCTACGATTATAGGTTTTCAATTTCAAATTAAACTTTTTAAAGTTCAATTGAAACTTTTTCTAAAATAAAAAAAACTTTTTCTAGACCGAATGAAACCTTTTCTAAAATAAAACAAACTTTTTCAATTTCAAATAAAACTATATCAAAATAAAAAAAAACTTTTTCCAACCTAAATGAAACTTTTTCTAAATTAAAAAAAAACTTTTTAAAATTAAAAAAAACCAAGTACAAAAAAAGTACAAAGAAACGTAATTTCACTACTTAAAAAAAATAATTTTAACGGTGGTTTTCTATTAATTATAGCCGTTGCATTATCATAAAGTTAACCTGAAATTTTATTGACTCTTACTTTATAGGATCGATAACCTTGACATTGATTCCTTGAACTGATTTCGAGGTAGTTCTTCGCCATAAATTCGAACTCTTAAACAAATTTCGTCAATAAAAAGTATTTTCTTGCCTTGAAAATTGGGAACATTTGTATGATCGAGCCATATTCTCTCGTTTAATCCTGCGTTCTGCATTTGTTTACCTTGTGGAACTCAAAATACGTTTATTTAGTGTTAATTTTAGATTTTTATTCATTAGGGCTTTAGGTGGCTAAATTAGGGTACCCTGTTGCTGTATCCTTGTATGGCCGACTGTCATTTCATAAACATTTTCGTTTATGTTAGAAAAAGTTTTTTTGGATTGTAAAAGGTATGTTAAATTTTGGAAAAGTTTCGATTTATTTTTTGAAAAGTTTAATTTGAATTTGAAAACCTATCATTTATACTTTCTAAAGTTCAATGATATGCAAGGATCCGCTCCTTTTTAAAGGTCTTAAAGCTTCGGTAAATTTATGTCTTTTAATACCTCTTATTTTTGTGATGCATGTTGGCAATGTAAGTTTCTGAACCTGCACATGCTTGCTGCTATTAAATTCTGGGTGCTCCGGCTGGGCGGGTACGTTAACTAGCAACCAACTCTGTTACAAACTTAGAAAAAAAACTCTTGTGCAATAACAAAACAAAAAAAATAGTAACGATAAACAAAATTACGGTGATGCAAGAATTACAGTTCATGTCCAAGCACGTTTTTAGACTACCCGCATGTTTTATCAGCCTCTTTTCCCGCGAAATCCACTAAGTTCTCCCCATCCTATCTCCTTCGACACCACTTAGCAATCCTTATTAAATATCATTGGCGTTTCACGAAAATAAAACATTGTATTTTACCAAAAGATTCCTTGTTTATTTTAAGAAAACCATAACATACTGAATAGCCAGAGTTTACTACCGGTTCCACTTTAATATGGTAATATAAAATTAATTTGCGGAAAAAACGTAACGGCTTATCCGTTGGTAACAAACAAAATAATAATAATAATGAGTTATAAACACTATTTAATGAAAATTCTAAGAAAATTACTACGTTATGAGAGCCTTCTTAATATTTTTGGCGTAAAACTGTGCAACTAAACTGCATAACACTATTTTCCGGTAATATAATCGACACCTACTAAAACCATTGTTCATTCTTATTACTTTGCATGGCAATAAAGCAGATAGCAAAAATAAAAATTTAATGAATATGAATATTGTTTCACTTACCCTCCAAAGTCCGCAAAGCACTCTGCGACGTTGAAGCCTAAAACAAAATGTTCTCCCCACTATGTAGCGTAAGCTGGTGGAAAGCGATAATTTTTTTATTTGCTTTGAACGACAGACTGTTATTATTTGTTTTTTTTACGTTCACCATATACGAACTGTTCGATTATGTTTTGTTATTATGTTTTGTTTTCCCCGAATTAACTCGAAGGCTCACACAATCACAATTAAACAAATAACTTTAAAAACACATATGATCAAAAAAATTGATATCCTTAATTAAGATCAATTTAATTTAATAATTTATAAGATTGAACTACAACTACAACACTATATAGATAAACTGTTCTCCTCTTCATAGGTAGGACGCTGTTAATTTATAACACTGTAATCCGTGTTCCCGTCAGGTGAAACAAATATGTTAGAAGACAATCTCGTTATGTCCGTTGTTTATATTCCACTGAAATCTTTTACTGAAAGTTTCGTACGGGGTTCTTTCGTTGGAGTTCTATAGCGGTAACACCGTTGTTTAACTCGGCAAAAATGATATTTTGGAAGCAATTGTATTGAACATAATCACGTTCAATGTCAAATTAATTGATATAGCCTAAAAAGGCACGTTGATACCAACAGACGCTTCTGCTGTTTAGAATTTTAGATGAGATGGTTAACATTAAATAGAGAATATTTGAATATTTGCCTTCACTATACATATCCTGCGTTTTTCAGATTTTGGAGTTTTAAGGGTTCCGGGAAGGTTGTCCTTGCACTCAAATGTAAACTTAAAATGGTGATATCTCGATTAATTTTCATTCTAGAGAAACAAAAAAATAATCAAATTTTCTGCAAGGGAACCCTTAATTTTTGTACTTTAGCATTTTGTACGTATCTTCTTTAGTTTTTGAGTTATTGTGAAAAAAAGAATTTTTTTCCATAATTTGAAAAATCATTTCAAAATTGAGTCAAACTTCTTTTCAAATCTAGACATTCTAAACCAATCAAACTTCTAGAACCTATTGTTAGTACCTAAATAAAGTACATTGTAAATAAGTTACGTTTAATTTCAATTCTTGCGGTTAAGCCATTTGTCTCATTGCTGATTTTTTCTCCGGAAAAACCATACCCCCATTTTATTTTGATCATAACTCTGTAAGTTTTTATGCTAACGATTTTTACTAAAACTAATTTTAAAGGTCTTTTCAAGTACTTGAAAAAGCATTAACAAGTTTTTTTTTTAAATTTGTCCTTTTTTTGTTATTTTATGTTATAAGGTTTGAATCCAGTTTTCGGCGAACAAACAGTCACTTTCAACGAGCCGCAACTCAGTTCGTATTGCATCTAAAGAAATAAAAATAAACTAATCAATTTGTTATTTTATAAGTTATTCGTGAAAAATCGCTCTAAAACATGCATTTTTAGACGGAAAAGCAACATTTTCAATCGCGAATAACTCGAAAAATGTTGATTTATCGAAAAAACTTCATACGATATTTTTTGCTTAGAATTCATCCCTGTATCGATTTCTGTGGGTATTTTGAGTGTACTAATTTCCACCCCTAGAAGGGGTGGTACCCACCCCCAAGGTAAAAGCACACATCGGCACTATATGACTTTTGTTCCTTGTGCTATTCCCTACTTACTGTCCAAATTTCACGAAAATCGGTATTGCCCGTAAGAATTCAGAGCGAAAAACCGCCACTGACTGGACTAATACCATTTATGTATGTAGATTTCGGGGGCAACAAGCAATTCTTATCACAAAATATTATATCCAATAATTTTGGTGTATATTCCCAATATTTAACAATTATAATTTTAAGTCACTGCTTAATCGGTGCACCATATCATATATGATATCGAATGATTTCAAATTGCAGTAATTTATTTTATGATACTACAGACCAAATTCTTCATTGAAAAGCCATGAAAACCAGTATGTGTAATTATAACCATAGAAAAAAAAAACATCGTCATAAATAATTTTAAATTACAGTCGGCCACACAAGGTTATAGCAAAAGGGTACCCTAATTTAGCCACCTAAAGCCCTAATGAATAAAAATCTAAAATTAACACTAAAGAAACGTATTTTGAGTTCCACAAGGTAAACAAATGCAGAACGCAGGATTAAACGAGAGAATATGGCTCGATCATACAAATGTTCCCAATTTTCAAGGCAAGAAAATACTTTTTATTGACGAAATTTGTTTAAGAGTTCGAATTTATGGCGAAGAACTACCTCGAAATCAGTTCAAGGAATCAATGTCAAGGTTATCGATCCTATAAAGTAAGAGTCAATAAAATTTCAGGTTAACTTTATGATAATGCAACGGCTATAATTAATAGAAAACCACCGTTAAAATTATTTTTTTTTTAAGTAGTGAAATTACGTTTCTTTGTACTTTTTTTTGTACTTGGTTTTTTTTGAATTTTAAAAAGTTTTTTTAATTTAGAAAAAGTTTCATTTATAGGTTGGACAAAGTATTTTTTTATTTTGATATAGTTTTATTTGAAATTGAAAAAGTTTGTTTTATTTTAGAAAAGGTTTCATTCGGTCTAGATAAAGTTTTTTTTATTTTAGAAAAAGTTTCAATTGAACTTTAAAAAGTTTAATTTGAAATTGAAAACCATATAAGTACTTGTTCGTGATGGTACATACACGGAAATCAGAAGAAACTCCCTAAATGGAGGGCAATTGAATAATATAGACATGATGGATCCAAAATAGTTTTTAATTCGCTTAATACGTATGGAGGTGATTCTTTTTACTGCGAAAGCCACTCCTCTCCTTTTAGGATTTGGATCACTAACCATATACCACAAATAATTTTCCGTTTCACAAGAGCCGGATTTCATGTTTGTTTCTTGAAGACCGCATATATCAATAGAATTTTTATTTAATATGATAACAATGATGTCACGTTTGCCAGCTTTATTGATACCTCGAATGCTCCAAGTTCCCACACAATGCGACTCGGTGATAGCTGTGCACTGAGGGTTATGCGCAATCGATATTTCTTAAACGAGTATAAAAGAATTTTTCTTTTGTAGTATATTACGTGGCTCATGAACTCTGAGGATTAGACAGGAATTTGAAATAGAACTACTATAGATGAAGGCGGTAAGGGTCTAATCATAACACTGTCAAAATGAGAGCCATTATACAGAAGATTAATTGAATCGTTTATTCTTGAAAGGGCTCATGTCCACTTTTTGTAAAAATTAGTATTATGACGGTTTTGTATCACAGACACGTATATACGTTTTATGACAAGACGAAATTACCATATGGTTAATGGAACGGTACCTACCTTGCAACAAACAAATCATTTATTTCTAGAAAGGTCTCATGTCAAAAAAGTTTTTTTTATTTCCTGAATAATTTGAAAAAGTGGACATGAGCCCTTTCAAGAATAAACGATTCAATTTCTTGACGAAAACTACCCTTAACAGGGGTGAAACTAGTTTGATTACGAGTGTTAGCATCATGAATTCATGAATGGTAATTTTGAGCTGTTTCATTGTTGAAATGACAGATAGGCACTTTGCGCCTAATCTGTTGATTAGTTGTATTTTAGTAAGGACCGAACATTGTCCTGGACCATACACTTGTAACACGAATCCATTATCGTTGTAATGTAATTTCCTAAATTGTGAGGATCTCTTACGAACTCCGTTACCACGGATCGCATTTGTAGACTTGAATAGAAAACTTTTTGTTCCGATTTTTATTGTATTAACTGCAATTGGCGTATTATTGCATGGAACAAGCAATTTCCTTCACCAGGTATTTTAAACACACTCATGGTATTGTTGTTACTCGTTTGTCCTTTGCAAAAGTGAGAAAAGAGAAAAATTTGAATTGTCACAATTACAAACGCGAAAGCTTTCTAATACCCTTCAAAATAATCAGTGGACATTATTCCAATTATATAATTCGGTTTTGTGGACTGAACATAATTTAAGTCGAAAACTACAACTACTAAATTTTGAAATTCTTAATCAACAAATAAATAAGTCGCATCCTATCCTAGAAATCTGTTTCAAGATATAAATATAAATTGTAAATACGTGTTCTTCAAAATATGTAAATATGCACTTACAAATATCATATACTGAGCACAATCGGTAAGCAATTTTTATACAAAACGTCACCTTGATTTCTTTTTATGTACCGATTAACCGATCAAACCGGTTACGTATAAAGATTTTTTTTTTTAATTAAAACATCAATTGAATCAATTATTTGTCTTAAACGATGCATGCGAATTTGCCATTAAAAGATTTCCATTTCTTTTCTAAATGATGACCATTTTTGGTCTGCAAAGAGTTGTGTATTTGCCATACGTACGGTTCGTTCTCGTATACAATAAAGATTTGCTTGATCGATCAAGCTTAAGTAATTTGCGGTACTTTTAGTTGTTGCAAAAAAAGGTAATACGAGTAGGTAACATATGTATATATTCATTTGGATGGGCCACCACATAAAATACAAATATAATATTTTGATTGATTATGAAAATATACCATATTTACTTGGTTTGTGTACAAGATAAGCCTAACTAGACATGAAATTACAGGTTGGGCATGAACTTCCTATATTTATGTAACGTATTTTTCCGCGAATTGAATTTATTTGCAATTTCCTAACATTCTACGCCAAAAGCAAATATAGACCACAGTGCATTTTGTTTTTGTTCCCACTTGAAATGTAGATATTTTTAAATCACAAAGTTTTATCAATTTTATCGGAGGTGTGCACTTTTATAAATACGATAAACATTATAGATAAAAGTGTTCTATTTTTTTTTTTGTTTAGAAAGTTGTTTCGATCGATAAAATTGATAAGAAGACAGAACAAATTATTTTTATAAATTAATTTAACTTGGAAGGTTATAATATATTTTGAGCGATGAAGATGGTCAGCGAAGAGAATCCAAAATGCAGGTCAATTAATTAAATTATAAATATTAAACAACTTTTGATTCATATTAGTCATATATTATTTGTTTGACCCACATATTCGTCTACGGTAGACAGAAAACTTAATAAATACTCACTTAAAAAAATACGTTGAGCGCGATATCATAAACAGGTCTTACAGTTTGTTTGGTCTTAGATTAAACATATAAATTAATAAAATAATATTTAAATGACTCAGGCGCGCGTATACACCGCGATTTATAAATCAAATAAATTGTTATCAGTGGGGTACACAAATATTAAATTATGATACCTACATACTGTGAATGTCAATGCCGCAAATAAAAAGTTTGGGTTATCAAATTTGAATTATTCAATTACCAAATATGTTCTTCCTCTTGTAATAAAATTGTCTTCAAATTTTTTTTGGACATTACAATTAAATTACATTTGTAATATTTTAATGTAATTTTTATTTAAATCAAATTTTGGGGCTTTACATACATCGTACATATACATTACATATACATACATACATATATACATAATTGAAAACAATTAAAATTCAATTGACCATTTTGTTTTTTTTTTTTTTTGTATAATTTACATGCGCGACAAAATTATTTACTTCCGCGTATTGTTGAAGATAAACCGACGAGGCATTTATACATATGTGTGTAATGGGAATAATCCGGTTGGATGTAATTTATAAATTGATGTAATTTTTTTTTTTATTTTTTTTTGTAACAATGATTGGACATTTCACAAGAAGACAAAATTAATATTCGTGTATAATTGGGACACGCTTCGTTATATATTTGTTATCGCTTAAGTATAGATTAAATTTACAAATAATTCGGTAACCTTATTTTCAATTCGATATCCTTGCAGCAGACCTATTCAAAAGATAACAACTTCCGAAACTGAACAGAAATAAATCCCAAAACACTTGCTAACCACGACTAAGCAGTATTATTAGAAATATTCTTGGTTTGGTCCATCGATTACAATTCGTCAAAATATTTTACTCCAATTCGGGAAAGTTATCTGTTTTGTTTTCTCTGTTGCCTGGCAATTATTTACTGCCGTTGAACATGTTAAATTGTCATTTAATTTTATAGCCACTCCTAACATTAAAAATATCGTTAATATTTAATATGCAAGATAGATAACACGTTTTAATTAATTATGCGGTCAAGCATCTCAAATCTAAGCAATTAATTTATCATCGCCGATGATTTTTTTCTGTGACAACCAAGTAAAATTGCGGCCATTTTTAGATGTCGTTGGTCCAACGAATCCACCGGCTTGCTAAGGATAACATCCTAAGGAATCGGCGTAATACTGAACCGGCTTGACATTACCAGATCAAAATTAATAATAATTCAAATTTTCTACAGCCCTAAAGCGGCCACAAAATGACAGAAATTCTATTTCAGTTTTTGATTTACTAAAAGAATTAAGTAAAATTTTAAAGTAATACCAATTTGACCAATATTTTCATTATTTTTGGTCAAATTGTTGGACTTGGTTGTGCTTTTGCAGTTGTGTTTTTCTATTCTGCTATTACAAAACCGACTTGAGACTTTTCTGCTACCACATTTGGTTATCGTCTTTGACATAGATATAGCAATTCATCCGGCTTTGCCGGGTAATATTCAATATTATTGTAATGCAATGCAAGGAATTGAGAATTGATGAGCACATTTTGTTAAGTTACTTATACTTTTAATAGCTCTTCATCCCGTGAAATGCTTGATTTGATTTCCTCATCTGGTTCTCTCGCAAATCGTCTACTTTTTAGTTTAAAATTGAATTGGATAGCCAAGCCATATCCAATTTTAATTTGGCCAAATTAAATTTTTTTTTTTTAATTTGAACCCAAAATAGTTTAATTTTCAAAAGTTCTAAAGCCTCGATACAATCGCCCTAGTACATTTTCTAAATATTTTGGGTTTGTTCAAATATAGAGGTATCCGACTGTACTTGATTTTGAGCAATTCATCCAATTATACAAAAACATTTTTATTGGAATATACATAGGTCTGAATTATTCGCTTTTACAACTCTATACCAATGTCAACCGCAGTACAAACCAAGTAACGAAAAGATTTTTTAGGAAATTCCAAACTTTCTAAAACAAAACTCGAAGAATTAAAAACATATCGGAAATTTAGAATATAATCTTCTTTACCATAGAACAATAGGAATAATCTCTATGAAAATTGACTCTCCAACAATTAGAAAATATCGAGAAAATCGGGATGTTTGTAGTAAAAATCTATAAACCCCTTAAATTACATGGGGAATTCTGAAACAATTTATTTATGAAAATCAGCAATATCAAGTCATAATCAAAAAGTTCAATATAAAAGATGAATTTCAAATTCTTACCTAATCAGATATTGGTTCATAAACTCTAACCTACAACCTTCCTTAAGGATATCCTCCTCGCTTTTTATTCTCTTAGATTGTGAATTGTTAGATAGTAACATATATGGTTACTCATCGTATCTAAAATAATTAAGGACCGTTTCCAGGTTATTACTATTCCCAGTATTGTCCCTGACATTTTTAGGATCCTAATATTAAGAATACATTTTTTCAGTGAGATAGATATCTGCAAATGGACACTTATAACAAGGGTGGTGGTATTGTAGTTGCAGATTCTAATAAATGTTCATCCAGTCGGATAACGTTAGCTAATTGCGATACCGAAATTGTTGCTGTCCGTGTACGATTCCGTAGATTCTGTCAATCAATCATGGGATTCTATCACAGGTTTGCGGACACTGTGAACTCTAATATTATTCCACTGCTTCAGCCGGAGGATCGTCTTTCTATTTTTGGAAATTTTACCATACCAAATATTGTATGGGAAATTGTTGATCACAATTTGACTCCTATTAACATGAACGACGAGATGGAAAACTTCATCTCTGAAATATTTTCATTGGGTTTAAAACAATGTAACAATGTTTAGAATAATAGTGGCAACGTATTGGATTTAGCTTTTGTACCGTTTGATCATGAGGTGACAGTTTCTGCGGGTGGGGGATTTAACTGAATCGTCTAGTATTTTCCACTCGCCGCTGAATATTTTAGTTTTAATTGAATGTTGCGAATTGGCCGAAGAAAATAATTTTAATTTTAGAATGGGCGATTACAGTTCCTTAAATGCATTTCTGGATGTATATGATTGGTCGTTTTTGTATGCTTGTGATAATATCGACGATAAGTTGAGTGAATTATATCGAATCATTAACCTAGGTATTGAGAGAATTATCCCTAGGATGCAAAGATGAACCGTATAATAATGAGTTGATAAATTTAAAAAATAGAAAAGACAAGGCTCATAAAAAATATAAATTACGTCCTAATGTTGTTAATTTCAACTCGTTCGTTATGTATGAGGGATTTGCTCAATATCGATTTTAGTTCATTTGTCCCCACGCTTGGGCAGCGCTGATTACTTTTTTTTTAATTACATACAAAAATAAGTACATCATGTTTACAAATACAAGTTTCTTGTATAAATTAGTGGCCCAAGCTTTTTTTGTATGATTAATAAAATTGAGTATGTTGCTATTAATAAAAAATATCAAATTTTAAAATTAATTTAGTCGCAATTAATAATTTAATAAAACATTCAAACACATGTTTGACCAAAAAAAACTATTTTAGACGCCAGTCAGCAAGCGTTGGAATTATATTTGGAAAAGTCACTAATTGCGTAACTCTAAGCCGATTTCTTTATAGCAGTTATTTTCGCCAAATCAATTTTCGCACTTTGTAAATTTCAAAAGAAAATCGAATGGTTAGCTGGTATAAAACTAAAATTGCAAATTATGCTCAAAATAAAAACCGACAATAATTTTCTTTTTACTTTTATCAATTGACATTAAAAATTAAATAAAAAAACAAAAAAAATTTTCAAAATTCTATACCAACAAAAACTTGGTTTGAAACTATTCATTCCGGAATGAAAATACATGGCATTATTGTTGTAAAATTCCCAAATTAATAGCTATGCCACATGGAGGTATAAAAACGAACGATTTTGTTCGTTTATATCAAAAACGCGCCACTTGAGAAATGCTATCATCGATAAAAATTAACTTCACACCACACAAACAAAATGGCATTTAGCTTTAGCGTTTTGCAGTTTCTAATTTGATAAGTAGTCTGAAAATTAAAAATCATGGTGCGTTCAAAAGGAATTATTTATATTAATAATATTATTCAATACTTTTGACAACCCAGCACAACGAAATGAGGTTAAATCAGAACGAAAAAAAAAATCGTCGAAATTTTAGAATGAATGCGGAAATCGTATTTATTTTAGAAGAGTTCGGTCACGAATTTTATTATACCATTTTCAGAATTTGTTATTTTTAAATAAATTTTTAAGATCAATCATGAATTGCTGCTGCGGAAGCTTGGCTCTTTGGATTGTAACTTTTTGCCAATAGTTACAATACAACTTTTTAACAATTTGAGTTGGCCTACTCCAATTATTAGGTCTTATCTATAGAATTTAGAACTCAAATTGTTGAAATTGGTAGTTTCACTTCAAGAGTGATTGATGTTTCTTCAGGAGTACCTTAAGGTAGACATTTGGGCCCTATGCTCTCTATTCTCTTTATAAATGATGTGGTAAATTCAAGTTCTGAATCATTCCGACATTCTGATTTATGCGGACTACATAAAAATGTTCAAAACTATTTCTTGCACTAATGATGCAATTAACTTTCAATCTGACCTGATAAGAACTATAAAAATGGTAAGTATCCATTTTACTTTTTTCTGACCTGATAAGCTTTAAAGCTTGGTGTACATCGAATAATTTAATTATAAACATCATTAAATGCAAAACAATGGGTTTTACCCGATTATGCTTAGACGCTAGTTATGTTTACTTTTTTGACGGTTGTATCAATACGTTAAAAGGATGTGTTTTTTTTTTATTCAGTGAGACCAGACTGTGTAAGGGATTTAATATAAATCATTATTTATAAATGTTAATACAATTAATTTGCATAATTACTAGGACTCGTATTACTTCATTAAAACCACTTAATTACCTTTACAAAACAACAAAAATTGTATCTTGATACCGTTTGCTTGGATATTTTAGACTTAAATTTACTTTAACTAAAATAGAAAATTATTTTCAATTACATAAATTACATATTTCTAATGAAATTATTTTAAACCATTGATGATTTTAAATTTATTGTGGCTTGCGTTACATAGGGTTCCTGTATAAATTTTTCATATTTGAGTTTTTTCCCCCGACTTGACCTGCACCCTACGTCAAATACTCAAAAGAAAGTAACTTCTATAGGAAAAAATTTGAAAGGAAACATGATCTACTTAGATCTAGAAAATTTAAAATTTGCGTTTGATGACCACTAAAGTAAGAAATAAATTTATTTTGGTTGAGTATTAGTTGCTTTCCAAGGCCCCTAGTCTTGAAAATAGTGTCATTTCAAACGAAACTTTAAATTTTATAAACTAAAGTCATCAGCGATGTTTTTTCGATTGAATACAAGAATTCGAGCTCACAGTTGACCAACCGATTTAGTATTTGTTTACTTGAGATTCAGATGTTAAAATATTTACGATTTTGGGAATGAGGGGTAAGAAGTTTGTAAGAAATTGGATCAAGACATTTTCTTTCAACTAGACATAATGTACTTCATTCATCACTAAGTACTTGTTAGTGCTGTAGGTGGACCCGGTTTAAATATACCACAATAGTCCTACAATATACTATACAATATTTAGGCTTAATGACATAGACGCATATAGCTTTGTTATTATTGAGGTATATGCCGCTAAATTTTTGATTGCTCGAAAAAGTCGAACAGTTAGAAGTTGCATCGAACGACTTAAAAATTAACGGATTATATTTGTACACCACCTAACCATCCCCATTATCCAGAAAATTACCACGTAATTGGAAAGTAAAATACTTAAATTTTTATTTATGTATAATGTTCACCTATGTAGCTCCTTAGAACGAACCTTATACTCTTAACAGACTGCGATTTAACAACATATAGTAATTGTTTTTGAGATCAGCCCTAGTACGTCAAGCTAAACATTAACTAATCGGGTGTCTTTGCGTGGAGTACCCTTGCAAAATAGAAAAAAATAGTGTTCCAACAAGTACACTATGACTGCCAAATAGAGTTGATATCGAGGTACCTGAGTAGAAATACTCTTTTCTCGAGTACCTCGATACTCGGATATTCCGCACAAATTCGCGGGTATTTTAAAATTATTCAAAAATGTGTATTTAGCCGCGTTTGAAACGATGCTTGAAATGCGGAAATTTCGTGAAAATTGGCCAGAATACGCTTATGTCGATCGTTGATAGATACTTCTTTTATTTCCTAATTAAAAATTCTTACACCTATTTTTACCTTGAGTGGCGGATTTCACTCATTATTATGATTTTTCACTTATTATTCATGCATTATTCCCATATGGTATTCTCTCATTATTCACTGAATATTTACGGATTATTTAGCATTATTCATCGATGAATGATTATAGATGAATCTAATCATTATTCACACATTATTAATTCAGTATTCTCTTATTATTTACTCGTTATTCATTCATAATTCACTCTTTTCATTCATCAATCACACATTTTAATTGAATACTAACTCTTTAGTTACTGTTGATTCATATTATGTATTATTTAATTTTCCACTCATTATTAATCTATTATTCACTTATTATTTGCTGATTGTTCACACATTATTCAATAGTAATTCATCGATAATTCGCTCATTGTTCACAACATATTAACGGAGTGTATTACCTCCCAAGGCGTTGACATCCATGGACCTTACTCCTGTTTTTTAGCAATTAAGGTCCATGGGCGGGCCTCTATATAGGGGTTAAAGAAGACCATTGTTTTTAAACAGAAAACCAATACCGAATGCATACGTACCGTCGTACCATCATAACCTTATGTATATAATCATACCATCATAGTAATATGTATACCATTAAACCGTCATGCAGTCATGCCGCCCCGGTGGCACAGTGGTTAGCATGCTTGAAAAAAATCACGGCTGGTTTAATGTAGAATCAATGAATTTATCAATCATTATCCGTTAAAAATATGATAACGAAACTTCATTCTGAAGCGGCCAAATCCATTTATGGAATGTAGCGCCAGCGAAAAAAAAAAAAAATACCGAATGCGCCAATCGGCAATTTCAATATAAAGCCAACACTTGATCCTAGGGCCTAAAATACTGCCAGCAAGCATCAAACCTAAATATTGTGCCGTTACAAGAACAAGGCTTATGGACATCATAATAAAAGGCATAACTCTCAATACAGCAGTAATTGCTGTAAAAATGGATATGTATATACTCGATATCTTTAGTATTCATTTTTAACAAACAAGATTGCTATTTACAAGCCTAATTTTATAAAGGAATAGGGTAAGTATGCGCTACTTATTGCTGTTTTTTTACTGGTCGTATTGCTGCAAGGTGCTTTTGATACACACTACATTTAAGGACTGATCCGAGATCGAATCAGCCATTTTCCTTTATAGTATAATTGGTTCTTAAGATCCTGTGTGACACGGTTGCTGCGAATCAAGTAACATACATAGGGAACCCAATGGCTGCTACAGCAAGCTACTTATCCCTAGAGTATTTAATTTTTGAACCGCTTGCGCAGTAATTTGCATACCAGTGCATGAGAAAACAAAAGCAATAAAAATGTATAAAAAAGGTCTTCTCATGTATGCTTTAGAATTTTAATCTGAAAGTATATTGATTATGTGATACAAATTGATGCCATTGCAATCCAAATTTACTGAACATCAGCAATTATGAATGAATATTTTTTTAAAATTTATTATAAAAATAAGGAAAAAACATAATTAATCACTGCAATCGGATCACTCCAAAAGCAAATTTGCACTACAATACGGGTCCCGAAACCTTTTGTTAGAGGTATCAACTAACCGGACAAAATTCCAGATTTTGGTTTTTGGCCCGAAATTTGTGAACTACTGAGTGCTTTTACAATAAAATTGTATTTTCTACGAAATGTGTAGAAATAATCGAGATCCTGAAAAAAAGTTGGCCCAGTCAATTCAAGTTTTTAATTTTTAAACATTTATCTATGGGCCAGATACTCGATACCCTAGCAATTCGCAACTCTGCAAATATGGCGGATTTGCTAATCGAAAATTTGCTTGCGTAAACTACTCGATTATTTTAGCAAAGTAAAATATATTTCTGTATTCAGCCCAAACGTTAAAGTGCGTTAAAGCAGCCCATTTTCTGAAATTCTAAAACAAATGGGATTGCTAAATTATCGTGTATAACATTTCTAGCAAATTCGCAAAAAATAACTGCTTATCTGCTTATCTGAGTATCGAGTATCTAGCCCTATACCACTCATTTATTTATATTTAAGTTGATGAATTTTAATCAATTTTAATTTGTAAAAACGGCTTAATTCGAAAAACTAATTAGAACAGAAAATATCCATTTTCCACACTATTTTAAAAATAACTCTTCTTTTCCGGAATTAATAAATCGGGCCTTCATTCCAATCCGAAAAGGTAATGCCGACTGTATAGGCCTTATTTATGCGGTAGAGTTTAATACCATTTCCGAAATATATAATGTAAACCGACCTTAATTCCTATAAAAAAAGGAAATAAGGCTCTTTAATGAGAGAATAATTAGTGAATTATGAGTGAAATATAATTAATAATTAGTGAATAATTAGTAACATTGAATGAATAATGAATAATGAGTTAATATTTAATAACCATTCGTTATTCACTGATTTTCCCTAATTACTCACTCTTTATTCTACTTTGCTATAATAAACTAGTTTTAAATCTGACGAGAAAAACATCCCACTTTTTCTTCTGTTGTAGGTGTAATTTTGATACCTCTCGATTTGCGAAGCATTCTTTTTTCTTGTTGTAAGCATTTTCAGAAGGCATATTGGACGTTTTGTACAGTTAATGAGACATTGCGAAATTTTGTTAAAACATTTGTCAGCTGTACTAATTTTAGGCACGAGAGGCGGGCCAAAAACACTCAAAATGGCGACCACTTACTCCGCTCAATGCGTTGTCGAGGGGCCTTTCTGTCAAATAAATCAAATTAAATTAATTAAATTTAAAAATAAATATGAGCCGAATCAAGTTATGTCGTTAATAAATTTAAATGATTCTTGCTTAAATTTGGTGAAAGAGCATAAACTTTTGATGGTACTTGGCAATCCATTCCATTTCCTGAAACAGTTAAGTAAAACTAAATCATTGAGAATGATTTTTCTATTAGTTGAAAACATCAAAATATGTATCCTTCGGGATTTGGAAAACTGAAGTTTAGCATACAAATAATTTGGCTCACGAAAATTAATCAACTTATAAATAAAAATTACCGCACGACAGAAAAAAAAAACTTAGAAAACGAGGTACCAAAAATACCTTACCAAAATAATACGATGTATGATCATATTTCCGCAGCTTATACACCTATCTAACACAGTTCATTTCAAAGTTACTTGGAGCAAATGTAGCGAAATCTCATCGCAATTAGAATAAATTACATCGCAATACAATTAATGAGGCACGATCAAAGACTTGAATGAAATAAAGTCTAAGGCCCTGTGAACAAAAATGTTGTGCAAGTCGTAAAGGGTTGAATTAATTTGTTGACAAATAGATGCCAGGTGATTGTTCCAAGTGAAGCTATTATTAATTTTTATTTATTTATTTTTTATTTATTTATTTATTGTACTTTAACAATAATTTAGTATTAAAAGGAAAAGCACAGATGGAAACAGAGTAAACGGAACAAAAGAACAAACAAAAAAAAAAAAATAATGAAGCTGCTTCCATTAGGCAGAAAAACCTTTTAAATTTTTTCAACCCATTTCGACCTCATGCATACACATTCTATTTTGAGCAATAGCTCATTTACAATAAAATGTACAGCAAGAGGTGAAATAATATTAAAAATTAACAATAATAACAATAACAATAATATTAAAAATAAATTTAAAAAACTACGTATTGCCCATCAATCACGCCACTCAAAAATTTTGACTTAAATAATTTGGCCGATCCTAAACTCTTAATTTCCAATGGAATTGAATTCCAAAGAGAAATTCCCCTAACGTAAAAGGATTTGTTTAGCGACCTACAACAATTTTTGGCCGGAATCAGGCGGTAGTTTGAGGAATGAGCCTGCTAAAAAGTAGCTTCCTATAAAGATAACAAGGCTTCTTAGCTTTGAGAAGTTTAAAAATAAAGGACAAACGCGAAATTCGTAAAAGGTATATAAACTACATCCTAAAACAAGGCTAGAGTAGGCAGAAATATGATCGAATTTCCTAATACCAAAAATAAACCTAGTACATGCATTGAAACATCTTTGGAGAACGTTCATATTTTCCTGAAGCATACCGAGTAAAACTATGTCACCATAAATAAAATGAGGAAGAAGATAAGACAAAAACATTTTGTTCCTAAACTGACTATCAGAAAATCCTACTACTTTATACAAACAACTAAGCATACCAAAGACCCTCTTACTAATACTAACTAAATGGTCACCCCAAGAAAGAGTTTTATTAATAACTAAGCCTAAATATCTAACAGTATTTGAATACCTAATAAGCGAACCCTACAGAAAAATACCAGGAAAGGACGAGGTATCTAACGATTTTTTATAAATTATAATCGACTGAGATTTATTCGCATTTAAAACGAGCCTATTAGAGACCGACCAACTAGCGATATTACTTAAGTCTTCATTTATCAGAGAAATATTCCTATCAATAGAATCCTGATCTAAACGACTATTTTTATAAATTTGGACGTCATCAGCGAAAATGTGAAATGAACAATGGTGAATAAAGGATTCTATGTCATTAATGTACATAGAAAACAATAGAGGGCCCAGCACTGAACCCTGAGGAACGCCGGAAATTACAGGTAGGAAATCAGACAAAGAATTGTCGAAAAATACTGCCTGAGAACGATTAGAAAGATAGTTAAAAATTAGTCTGGCAGCGGAAACCGAAAATCTAAACTGAGATAAGAGTTTGTTAAAAAGAATTCTGTGATTAATAGAATCAAAGGCCTTAGAAAAATCTAACAAAGTTAAAGCAGTCAATTTCCAGTGTAATTACTAGATCATTAACTTTATCCATACATTTAATAGCAGATCCATTGATGATAAATTTCGGTTTTCAGATTTTGTAATAAGCGTTGCACTACATTTACTTTCATTAATAATAAATCCGTTAGAACTATAACCCAATTATTACTTAAATCTAAATAAAGTGAATCAGTAATATTTTGAATTTGATCGAAAGTGCCACCCAGATGTAGAAAGATACATGTATAAATGTCATTCAAAAACAACGAGAGCAGCAATAGTACCAACCCCGCTATTAACTTTGCATACCATTCCATTCGAATTAACATATTGCCTATGATCATTTAAGTAAGAATGTTGAAACTTAATTGAGGTATGATCGAAATTATAGAATAACTTTAACTTCTGCAAAAGAAATTTATGATTGATCATGTCAAACGCATTGGAAAAATTTATTAAAATTAGTAAGACAAACGAATAGGTTTTATTTAGGAGTCAACTTATGTCATCTGTAACGTTTACCAGAGCTATTTGTGTACTGAATTTTTTCGCAAACCGGATTGATAACCGCTTACAAATACATTTGAATCAATGTACTTCGTTATTTGCTCAAAGAGGAATTTCTCAAGAACATTTGATAAAACTGGTCTTAGACTGCCCATAGATGAAACGTCTGTGTTCTTAGGAATTGGTAAAACCGAAACTATTTTCCACAAAGTGGAAACTATTTTCCAGAAAGTATTCTAAAAACATTTTAATAAATTTATTGTTACTGGTTCCTCCATGTCTAATTGTTTATTTATTTTATTTATTTATTTATTTATTTATTTATTTATTTATTTAGTAACAATAATTTTGATGTGTCGTAAGTCATATCCACTTCACCATAAACACACTATTTTGAGCGTAGTAGCTCATTCACAATAGTGTATGAATTAAAGAGATGGGTGACATGTTAGCTGTTGTAACCAGCTCAACTCTTCCTATTGGTTTTAAGAATGAGAAGATTTATTGGTGAGATCTATAAAATATTAGGGTAAAATATTCCGCTGTCGATAGGGGGCGCCAGATACCCTCAAACATGCTACAATTTGTATCGCTTTCACGTCATTTTAACAAAAGAAATTTATTTGGTTAAAACATTAGATTCAGGCCACTTATATATAAAGAAATTTCAAGGAAAAACAATTTTTGTATTCCTTCAGCCTTGCCGAATAACATTTAAGGAAATATGAATTTTATTAAGCATAAGACGACAAGATTTTAGTAGTAGGCTTCTCGATATTCTCAAAACTATTATCAGGATCTAAAATTTTCGATTCAATCTTTCAGATCATTAAAATATGTGCGTATCTGTGAAACATTTCCTATAGCCATTTAAACTTGACAGCCGACAAAGATATGAGGATCTCTGGATTTTATGAAGTGCAAGTTTCACTGATGCTATACTCGATATAGCGAGTTTCTGTTGTGAAATGTGATTTGAGTCACTATTCCCAAACCTTTTTTCTACAGTCACTTAACCTTACTTCCTAAACATTAACACGAACATTTTTTTTTTGTTGATAATAGTGATTTGATTGTGTACTGCACAACCGAAACTTGTCATAGCGCACTGCATAAAATCCAGACTTTCGTATATCTTTCTTATCTGGCAAGGTTATGCCATATTATAATGGCAGATTTTTGTTTGTAGTATAATTTTTATGTTTAGGAGATTTTAAAGTAAATATTATAAGTAAATACCTTCCAATTCTCAAACAATTAGCTTTGAGAAAACATTCGCATATTTGACATGTTTGAACTGACATATCTGCCAGAAATACATTAAAACTTTTGAGTTTAAAGTGAAAAAATTATAAACGAAACATGAGAAAATGACGTAAGCAAAAGACCGGCTATCACTAGGGCTATTACATCATTACATGTAACAATTCTTTTGTATTTAAAAAAAGCTAAATAGAAATGCACTAACATTTCAAAATTCATTTGTTAAAATTTTGTCAAATCGTTTGGATTGGATTTGCCGAATGAAACAAAGGCTCTTTTGGTCTACATTCAACATTTGAAACCCATACAGACGATTGGTGATTTGTACAAATATTGGCCAAGATTTGTACAATTACCAAGCTTCCGCATCCGGCTTTTGAATAGAAAATTTAGTGACTTTGAAAAACAAAAAATACAAAAAAAAAACATTGCAGTCTTTTTGTCGAATGGTGATGAGCCCAAACCAACATAATTATTTGTTTGATGTAAGTAATCATTTTTGGTGAGTAGCGAACAAAAAATCCTCAAGAGCACTTGACATAATTGTTGTTACACGGAGGGTCACGGAGATTTATCATGGTATCTCAAAATCAGAGCGGATTGTAACGACTTCCCAACCTTAGACGATGGTTCAAAACTTTTGAATAAAAGTTATAGTGACTTTTAAAATTAGAATGTCAACGTGACATAGCAACGTTATCATCACAACAAAACTAAATTATATTCGAATTCCAAGTTATTGTGACACACATTCATAAATAATTGTAATTTATAGCCAAATCTAAAACTAAAAATAAAAACAAATTTAAGTACCCTAAGCGCGGTGTTTTCGAAGCCGCTGTGTGAAACCAATCAAATCTCATTACCTACATACATACAAGCAATTAAGTGGCACGGTATTACAAAAAATAAAAATTTGATTTAAAAAGTAATTTAAGTAACAAAAAATTGGTTTATGTTGATTCAAATCGAAATTTATAGCTCAGATATTAATGACTGAAGAATACAATAACAAATGTTTCCATTATGCAACACCCACAGATTTACTATTTAGAAAATTAAAATTATTTTATATGAAAACCCACTATAATTCAATCTGATAATTTTTTATTTTAAATTAAACTTAACATGAAAAGCATAATTAAACAAACAATATGATTCTGTGTTAGAGAGTCTATTATATGCAAGCGGATCTAACAAACAACTGGATTATTGCGTGCGAGTCTCTCATATAGAGGCATCTAACATTTTAACACTTTGTTGATTTGTGTACTGCCATCGTTTGTATAATTATGTTAATATTATTGTAATTCATTATTACGTAATGTTATATACATATGTGCACCTTGAACTTAGAAATAATGCAAGCTTTACATTTTCTAAATCGGATTATACATATGTAAAGCGAATAGCGCGATTATTTAGATCGATAAAAACAATTTCAAGGTTTTTTAGGTATATAATGTAGTACCTACTGCATAATCGAACTGAATGATGTCATTTATAAAAATTTTATGTTAACCAGTATACAAAACGCAAAATGTGATCATGTTTCCGTTGTGGGTACTATGCGATGATATTATCAGGTAATAATATTTAATAGCGCGCATACAGTGTGTGAAAATAAAAATATTCATCATTAAGTTTTTACATAATTCAGAAACTGTTTACCTTGGACATCCTCCACACAACTCATCAAATCCTCATTAAATTATAAACCAAAATTTCCAATGCTAATTATATAGCGCGAACATAAAAATGTTAAACCATCTGGTTTATATAATAAAAGCAGACTGCAACGTAAATAATAATAATAATAATTAGACGTAATTGTTAAATAATTTCGCGGTTCAATTAAATAAGCAACAAAACCAAATTAAATTAAATAATACATTTTAAAAACTTTCTTCCTGTTTTATGTATACCAATATCCAAGCTATGTTCCAGTAAATGTTTTATCCGATCAATTTCAATCGGTTGATCAATATATCTTTAGTGTGCGCCCGGTATCATTTTCGTTGGAAAACTTAACACACACAGGGTCCGTGGTATAAAACTTATACTTAAATAATTAATTAAGCATAATGGTGATATTTTATTTATCTAACTGTAATACGTGATGTATGCACAATTACAAAACTTCGGGTTGGGTAAAATTTATATACTCGTATATGTATAAATAAAACGTTTTTTTATAGTTTTAGTGCGCTATGATGGGTGATTTTTCATTGTTGTACGGTTTTCACACATCAGGGGCAAATTAATCACTGTTCCTATGAAACATTACCGTTTTATATTTTCAAATACTTTGTTTGGTATTGTATATCTAAATTTATATTAATTGAGCTAAGCCAGAATTTTGTGAGAGACTGTGAGTGAGGTTAACTAAATTAATTAAAGTATTGTCATCTTCCGTCAGATAACTCATAAAAGGCTTAAGTCATACATTTCATATCACTGTTTTAGTAATCAATACATATTTACACCTTATGTAGGTGATCAAATCAAAAATTATGTAAAGTAACCCTGAATTTATAAAAACACGCCTAGATTACGCACTTAACCAAAATATTGCCTTTCATATCAACCCAAATCACTACTAGATTACTGATCGCCCTTCAATTTGTGCAAATGTTAATAACCTTTATGTTATACAGTGTGATTCAAAATTGCGTACTCATGTAGCGTGCGCGTAAAAAACACTTAGTTTCATATTTAGAATAGATTTAAAAATCGGTATACGGGGGCTAGTAGTTACTTTTAATTGATGACGTTTATGGGATTGGAAATTATAAAAATAATTATCAATACATTCAATTGCACCTAAATTTGTGACTTTGTGTGTTTCTTTTTGTCACTAAATTTGTCTTTTTTCAGTCACCAAATCTTTTTTCCCGATCCAGTCGTATGTTTGCTCTCAGCTAATTGAAGAAGCTAAAGAAAATTAGTACCAGTTACAAATTGCAGATGCCGTCTTTAAAATTGTTGAATATTAGGTACATAACTATAAAATATAAAGGGCTGAAACCTTGTGAGGTGATCAGAACTTCGGTTTTGATTAATTCAACTCCTAAATTAATCCCGAAATGAACCTTTCAAGTCAATCTTCAGCTCAACTCCCAATTTCATTTACAACTCAGCCTCTATCTAAATCGCAACACAATCCTAAATGCAATCACCAAATTAACCATCAACTCAATTACCAAATCAAATCAATCCTTAACCTAACTCCAAATCAATCCTTAAATAATTCCCCAATCGAACAACTCACTTAACCCCAATGCAAGCTAACTAAATCCTAACTCCACTTCAACTCAACTTAGCTCGAACTAAATCTTAACCCTCTGCTCAACTCCACATTTATTGGCCAACTTAATCCCAAAATTAACTCTAAAACCCTAAACTCGACAGCAAATTAATCCCTAACCGAACTTCTCACTTAATTCAACTCAATTTCAACTCAAAACTATTCACCATCATACCATAGTAGCAACGATCATACCGGCATACGTACCATCGTACCATCATAACCTTATGTATATAATCATACCATCATAGTAATATGTATACCATTAAACCGTCATGCAGTCATGCCGCCCCGGTGGCACAGTGGTTAGCATACTTGCTTTACGCTTCGGAAGTCCCGGGTTCGATTCCCGGCGGGTGATGAAAAAATCACGGCTGGTTAAGGGTAGGATCAATGAATTAATCACTCATTATCCGTTAACAAAATGATTGCGAAACTTCAAAATGAAGCGGCCAAATCCCTCTATGGGATGTAGCGCCAGCGAAAAAAAAATAAAAAATCATACAATCATACCATTGTACCATAGTAACGTCGAACCATCTCACCATGATGTATATCTTACCATCAATTCACCATGCCTTCATACCAGTATTCCATCATATCATCGTAACATCGTACCATCGTACCATCAAACCATCATAGCATCAGACCATCACCATCATACTATCATAACATCACCATCATACGATCATATCATCATACTATCATACCATAATAGCATCGTACCATCATATTATCATACCACTATCATAATTACACCTTTCCTATATAGAAACCATCATAATATTATACCATCATAACATCATACCATCATACTTCATACCATCACACCGTCATCAAAAATCAACTCAATTTTTGAAGTTTTAGAAATTTCTCCGTAGTAACTTTGGACCTGATTATCATCTCTCAAGAAAGAGATAGCGGTTTAAGATATTAACAGTGACCTTTCTTAAGTCTTAAATATTATTTTTGTAAAGTTTGGTTCAAATCGATCAAGGCGTGTGAATTTGTATAAATATCGAACACATATGTGTACTACACATACATATAAAAACTCTCTTTTATTTATAAAGATTGCTCAACTGCTCACTAAACCCTCATCCAATCCCAACTCAGCCTTAATTCAACTCGGAAACGAAACCCAACTCAACCCTCAACTCAACCGCAAACTCTACGGCAATCCTCCAATAAATACTCGTCTAAGTAAAATCCTGACTCAATAAAATCCTAACGCATTCAAATCCTGCCGGCATAACATATCGAAAATCTCGAAAAAATCCCGACCTTTAAAAATAAAATCTTGCGCGAGAAATATTCTGGAAAAAATTGAGAGAAATTCTTTAAAAATATTTTGGAAAAGGAGTAATTTACTGCTCTTTCTAGTTATATATTCTAGAAAAGAGCCGGGTCATATTCTGAAAAAAAAAAAAAACGGAAGAAAATTCTATAAACATCTTTTGAAAACTTGCTTTTAAAAGCAATTTTATTAGTTTATGATTTTTTAGAGTTGGGATTTTGTTTAGTCGGGATTTTGTGCAGTCGAAATTTTGTAGAGACGGGATTTTATGTTTTCGAAATTTTATGATTCGACATTTTGTGGAGAAACCGTCCTTGAAACCACAAAAAAATCGATTTCCATGGAATTCCAAACTAAGACTACCTATATATTGAAGATTATGAGACTGGTTACAACTCATAAAACAATTGAAATTCTAAAACAGATTTTTACACGTTTTTGTCTTTTCGTATTAATTACCAATAACGGTTCAGATCTTTTTCATTCCAGGGAAACGGGATTGTCATTTTGTGTCTCCAAGGATTTCCCGGGATTCGGGACAAAGCAAGGTTTCTATCCAATACCTGATTATGCATATGATATTAAAATTCACACAATTTTAAATTTTAGGTCGAAAGCAAAAAAATTAGAGCGAAAAAAAATGAAATTTAAAATATCAGTGTTGATTTCACTCAACATATTGCCAACAGTTGGCGGAGCTGAATGCACCCAATGACGATTTAATTTTCGTTAGAAACCCATGCGCTAATGGAAAATTCCTCTTATTTTCGGTGGATGTTGGCTTGATAGATAGTATAGTGTGTCGTTTTTAAAGTTGGTTATTTTTTCATTTTTGGCTTAAACTTAGCACCTTATTTTTCCTTGTGCCATGCCTGCGTCATAGCATAGCCAAAATAAAAATCAAGTCCTTTCTTATTCTCATTTGTCATGGAGCCAGAATTGGAATTCTGGAGACCTAAAAAAAATTAATTTTGGACCTAGAAAAAGTCTTGAAACTGGGTGCGCTAAATATTTTAATTTTGCTTATTTTCAACCGACATTTGTATTTTATTCAGAAACAAAGCGATACTGAGCCCCATGCACAATTATATTGGTTATTTCAATGAAAACAGAATTATTTGACCCTAATTTGTAAACCACCATCTTGAGCAGAAACAACCAATGCAGATTACCTTTATAGGTTGTGGGAATAGGAGTTTTGATATTTAAATTATATTTGTTAACAAAGGCAATTATACATCTAATTGCTCACTTTTATTAATCTTAATATATATGTACATATTATAATATTTAAAATAGCGACATCAAGCAAAATAGTTGCTTAATTATTCTAATAGACTAAAAAGTGTGGAATACTCATTCACCAAAACTCCACAGTGAAAATAAGATTACTTGAAATGAAAACAATTAGCTATTTAAAAAAAAATTAAATTGTCTATTTAGCATCCTATTTTTCAGCTAATTTTTTAAAACTGTTTAAACTGTTGTAACCTAATTAGTTTTTCTCAAGGCTTAAGCAATACTCGAGTTAGTGGTAAATTCGTTCTAAATGATAAGGAATTATTAAATCGAAGTAGCTCAATTTTTTTTTTAAATTTTAATTGTACTAAGAATAATTAAGTCAAGAAAAGTAAAACAAGCTGTAATTATTATTAGAAATTTTCTTTCGAGGGTTGCTCAATTATTGTGTGTGAAACATTTATTGAAGTTAAACGACCTTTGATTTGAATTTGGTTAACAAATATGATTACCTATTTAGCACTCTAATTTTAGAGGCTGAAAGTAATTGCTCAGTTTCCAAAATTGCTAAAAAAATTATGCAATCTTTAGTTTAATTAGTTTTGTTTAAATCAAAAACTCAAAATATTTTGCTCAGTTAATACTAGATACAATTTTTTTTTTAAGTAGCTTAAACGGAAATCTGTAATGTTCGAAGTATGTAACACCAAACGGTTTAAAATGTACAATTGGCTATTTATATCACTCTAATTTAAAGTTATTTTGTGTGATATTGCTGATAATTTAGAGCAAGTAACTTATTTATACATTTTTTACAAGTTGGCTCATTTTATAAATATGTTGTTCAGTTTGATATTTTGATATCATTCACACCAAACAAAATTCTATTTTTACTAATTTTGTATTGAATATTAACGGGCTTAAAGCCCTGTTAAGAGTTTTTTTAAATTATCAAAGACTTAAAGAACAGTCACATCAAGAGCTTAGGCTCAGCTGGACAGATAAAACACCAACGCTTAACATCATTTGAAAATACCCCAACAGGTTTTGCTAAGCCGACTTTGTCGCCTTTAGGGCTTGGTGCATGTTGCTCAATTTTAAGATTATTGACATCCGCGTTAATAAAAAGAATAATATAGAACACGATAAGGATGACCAAGACTAATTTTGCTCAAAACTATTATTCCTATTAAACGGCTTATTGACGGCATAACCTGGGATTTCAAATTTTTATTATTCTCAAAAGTCTCGATTGGGTAGTGTGATTGCCCTTTTATTATAAATAAATTATTATTATAAATAATAAAGTTTTTTTAAAAGAGTTGAACACTCTACTCTATCAAATGCTTTTGCTAAATCTATAAACAAAGCGGATGCTTGAAAATAGCTTGTTTCGTATTCCTGTTTCTTCTAAATCCAAATTGTCGTGGAGGGGAAAAATGATTCTTATCTAACAAGTTTTGAATTCTGACTTTCATAGCCTTTTTAAATATTTATTACCGATAAAAGGGAGATTGGCCGATAATTATTTAGATTTGATTTATCATTCTTTTTTAAAATTGAGGTTACTACCACTTTTTAAATGAAACAGGGAAAATTCTGGACTCCACGCTCAAGTTGAAGATGAACGAAAAAATATCATTAGACATGTGAACTACCAATTCCAGGAGACGATTTATTTTTAAGTGTTTGAATAATACCGATAGTTCCCCTGGAGATAAGAAAATAAAACTGTTTGTAGAATTGTAGTTCTCCGTGACTATTTGATGTTTCTCAGCTATAATCATATGGTCAATAGAATCCTTTGAGTCACTGACGTAGGTAAAATAAACTATGAATTCATTGGCAATGGCAACAGAGTTAGAGATTGTATTGTCCCTTTGATCAATAATTTCTATTATTTTAGCTGATTTTGGAAGACCGTTGATTATACAATTTGTTTTTGCTGCAGATTTACTGTATCACATAGTTTCAGGCTGTATGATTTTAGTTCATTATTATGAGTATGCTTTTTCCACAGGTGAAAATTTTTATTTCTTTTGCGTGTTAACTTTAATAAATAATTGACATCCAAGACTTCAGCTTGACTGATCTTCTGCCTAACGTATTCAACATAGTACATTTCTCAAGATGACCGCTAAAATGATTCATGAAATTATCAAAAGCCGTCGACGCATTCACGAAATTATCAACAATACACCTTTCCTTAAATAAAAGTAAATCCTATAACTGACGGTAGTCTACCCGGGTTGACTGAATCGCCCTTTTAGTAGTACGACGTAACGTAGACGTCCAGATAGTTTAATTTCAATTAAACGGTGATTGGAGATCTTTAAGTCTAATACTGAACAAGAAACGGGCTTGAAGAATCTATGGTCTAATCTGATAGAACATTTTCAATAAGAGTTGCAGATGAATCCGTAATTATAGTTGGCTCGGAAACCAAGCTATCAAGACCATAATTTTGACAATAAAACTAACAGTAGATAGAGTTGTATTATTTTCTAAAAAAATCAATGTTGAAATTACCTATGATTTAAAAATTTCAATCTATATAAACATACTACACATAGGTGCTAATTTGTACCTTAAAGTAAAGATTATACCTATTGCATTGAAGTGTTGCAAAGTGTTTTAAATTCAAGTCGTTACAGTCATAAATTGTCACACCTCATTTGTTAACAATAACGCTGAAGCTACAGGTTTGGGTATTTGATGTTATCTTCAACGGTTTAAGAACATTTTGTAGCTCGATGGCATTGCCCAATATTCGTTCATTCCCATTTCATTTATTTTCAGTTCACGAAGTGCTATTTTTACTAAGGAATCGTTCCAATATACTCTCTAAAATACTTCAGCTGATTTGGCTATCTAACATAATATTCAGTTCTTTGCACTCTATCTAACTCTATAATGTGTCTTTTTTATATTTTATTTTCATTCTGATATTCTGATTAATACCATGAAGTTAAAAAATGACAACGTGGAGTCTAGAAATTAGATTTTTGAAACGGGAATACCTTTAGATTCTTAAATTCCCGGGACTCAAGTCTTACCAGCAACCAATTTAATGAAACACTATCAATAAAATAGTAGCTTACGAGACCGTATTCAGCTTCACCAAGCGAGGTGGTTGAGATTAATACTAAAAAAATCCTCATCACAATTTTGTATTAGATGAAGAGGACAGATATGATACAGAAGTAAAACTAAAGCGAATACTGCATACTAATCTCAAGAGAAACATAACGGAAAGAGACAATGCCTATATGTATGTATGTCATATAAATAGTAGATAAGGTCTACGCGTTAATTTTTGCACTGTTAAGTGACTTACTGAACTGAACCAAAAGTTCTTAAAGGTGAGCTGGTCAATAATAAGCACTTTCCGTATATCGTGTTCTTACTTAAAATTGTTAATGACTAGCTAGTTCCGCCAATACGATTTCTCTACCGCTCGGATTTGTAATACACGAGCAGTCTACACTGTATTTACATACGTACTTACTCTCACTAATACAATCAGATGTTGATTTATTATTACCGCATTTGCGCATTATTTGGGCTTACTACAGAGTGAATTTTCAAAGGTTTTGATCCGTATTCGCCGGTTTAATATTCTGGCAGTTTCCCTAACGTTTGAACCAGGCTTAAAATTTTGCCGATATAACTTCATGCTTGCTAGTTATTACTATGAGTATTTAGTAAACCACATCAGTCCTTAAAAGGTTTTTAATTTTATGTGAAATATCACTAAATCGTTCTTCTGGCAATTTGGTTAATTCCGACGTTTAATTTGTTTCTTCAACTAATCGACAGTTTGTGTAGCGACAATAATTTAGTTGAAAATATTACTTAATCTAACCGCATTAGTGTGAATTATTTCAACCTTGAACAATTATTTATCGATGACTACCCGATTAACAAAAAAACTTTAAACAATTATTAGATTTCTGATAATTAAATTGTATCTAATTTTTTCAGTTATGTGTTTTACATTAAGGTGGGAGAAGAAATAGTGAGCAAAGAGAAGGTCAATAGGGAAAAACTCTGATTTTAAAACTTTTAATTTGGTATGTTAATAATCAACATGTATCTGATTGCTCGATTTAACTAACTGATAATAAAAAAATATTTAGTTGAGTTATAAGGTAAAAAGCATCGGTTACAAACGTATTCGAAATAAATTAAATATTGATGATGGTATATTTACTAAACGTTCTAGATCTGTCAAAATCACTTAAGACTTCAAAAAAATAATTAATGGTTATTTATAATTAATATATCTACACCAAATTAATTAATTTTTATTACAAATATATAACTGTAATTGTTTGTGTGTCATTCGACCGACACAAATTATTTATCATACTGTGTATTCCAATAATGCACCAAACAAAAATTCTAAACCGTAACCTAATTTTATTTTAATTTCCATATTATTTATTACAAATTTTATACAAATCACATTTCGTGAATAATAAGCAAACTTCACAATAATTATAGCGAAAAAAGCAAACAAATAAACCAAAACAATACGATTATGGTTAATAATAATAGAAATTACACAAATAAATAACAAATCATGCAGAATTGTATATATCGAAATCTTAAGACAAATTAAATTTGTTAAATTTGTAATGCTCTTCGATTCATCTATAAGTGTGCATGTAAAATGTATAACGAAACGTGATTAGGCGGCGGCGGCGATTGGAAAATAAATGAGGATGGTAATAAAAAATACAAAAAAACTTCCTCCAAGCGAAAAACCAATTTTCTCGTAATTATACCGCCACATTTACCAATTTGTTGAGAGTGTGGGATTATTTACTATATATTACAACACATACGTGTATATAATCTGAAGGTGTTTTATTAAATTATTACAGTGATTGTAATATATTTAAACCGTTAAGATTGAGACAAGCAAGTCAACTTTGATATTGTTGTTGTTTATTTATGTGACTTTCTGCATCTTTTTGTAAAATGCAAATAAAAAATCATTTTTACCTACTAAATTATTAAGAACATGAAAAGTTGACAAAGATGTATCATGATTTATTTTAACGGTTTACTGCGGAATTAATTTATGTCGTCGTACTTACATATGTATGTAGGTAGATGTGATCGGAAACATAATTAAGAAATAATTTCGTGAACTAGATTTTTTCGATCGCTTCTAAATATATGTATATATGTCGTCTTTTCTTATGGCACATTTAACACTAAGATGGGATTACCATATTCTGCTGTATATTTTGTATACAAACTGAATGACTATATGAGCTGATAATACACATTTTTAATGGGAATGCATTCAAAGCCGTTGTTTTTATAGACTCGCGTTGGCAGTCAATTAAATTTCTGTTGTATCTTGTCACTTTTCAACAATCTTTATATGAAAAAATCATCACACATGTCCGCTGAACAGCCTGCAAAATTCCAATCCGACCAATCTGAGTTCTACGCAACGAGCTGCTAGCTGAAAAAATCAACTACAATGCGACTCATTCCGTCGTTAATTGCGTAGGCTACTCGTTCATCGCTTCTTTTGTCGTGTAATATGACTTTGAAGATTTGTACTATTGCTATTTTGCTACATTTACCTATTGCCTAAATAAGGATTGATTTCAAATTTGATATAAAAGTTCATATTTTCCAAAATCATGTGAAACTATAAATGTTTAGAATTTTCGTAAGTTAGGTTCCGAGCCGATATCGAAACCTTTTGAAATTTTCAAACTGTAAAATGGTTTTCTTGACCATTACTTATACAGTTTCAAATGCTTCAGTTTCCTTAACTTAACGAAAGCACTGCTGGTAAGTCAGTTCTCAAAATAAGTAACAAAAAAAAATATGTGTTGCCCATATTCAATTGGTCAAAAGCATCATATTGTCATGAAAGCTCTCAAATCTCCAAAGCTTTTATTTTATTCGGTAAAATTTTGAACTTTTAATTTATTGGGCAGCACTTTGTAAGCTGATCTTAATTTAAACATATTTAAAAGCTTTAAATATTTTTGTCTTTATTTTATAAAGGCTCAGAATATTACCAAAGCAACCTTGATTATACAAGCCATAATCTAAAAAACGAAGCTTTTATAAGGGAATTAGAAACGAAGAAAAAACCAAAATTTCCATAGTAAAACACATAAAACATATGGGAAATCACTTTTTATCCTAAGGCCAATTTGTAAATGAAAACGTTGCAAATCCTTAATTATAATTTCTGAAATATTTTCATAAATGTTTGAATTTCAACATATATAAATCTCGTTTAAGTAAATCGTTTTCATTTTCTTGTAATAATTGATTTATTTAAACCAAAATATAAAAAAAAGTTCATAACAACAGCATTCTGGTCAAATTAAAAAGAAAAGCTTACTACAAATCGTGTGCATTAAGTAGTGTGCAATATACATAGATGGCAGTGGGTAGTAAACATTTTGAAAAATCGTAACAAAAATTGCGACCTGGGGAAATTTGAGTTCAAAAATTGTAGGAAAAGCAAAACAAATTCATAAAATATTAACAACGTGTCATAATTGAGTGATTAAATAATTTTTTTTCGTATTTCTCTGCCAACAATTATAGACATCTAACGTACACTAGTAAAACTAAAGATAAATTTAGCAAGTATTATTTTAATTTGTCAGAGCCAACTTTGATATATTTTTCAAAATGAAACTTCGAAAAATATATTTTAGAAATAATTTAATTTTAAAATTTCTGCAATTAATATTTACTTAATACCAATATACCCTTCTTGTATATTGCTGCTAAAGATATGTAGAACACTTTTGTATAAACATTTTGTAATATTTTTGCTGTTTTCATTGAAAAACTTGAAGCTACTATGGATTCCTATGGAAATCAGTGAAAAATTATACCACTAAAAAAGCTTCTAAAAAATACGTCATAATAATTATGGCTCTATACCAGAGCCTTCTAGAGTATAGAGCCATAATCATTATGACGTATTTTTTTAAAGCTTTTTTAGTGGAATAACTTTTCACTAATTTCCATAGGAATCCATAGTAAAAATGGTGTTTTTTAGCTTCAAGTTTTTCATTGAAAAAACCAAAAATGTTACAAAATTTTTATACAAAAGTGTTCTACATACATTTAGCAGCAATATTCAGGAAGGGTTTATTGGTATTAAGTAAATATTAATTGAAGAAATATAAAAATTAAATTATTTCTAAAATATATTTTTCGAACTTTCATTTTGAAAAATACATCAAAGTTGGCTCTGACGAATTAAAATAATACTTGCTACATTTATCTTTAGTTTTACTAGTGTACGTTAGATGTCTCAGATTTATACAGAAAAATACGAAAAAAATTGTTTAATCACAAAATTTTGGCACGTTCTTAATATTTTGAGAATTTGTTTTGCTTTTCCTACAATTTTTGAACTTAAATTTCCCCAAGTGGCGATTTTTGGTACAGTTTTTCAAAATGTTTACTGCCCACTGCCATCTATGTATATTGGCTTAATGCACACGATTTGTAGTAAGCTTTTTTTTTAATTTGACCAGAATGCTGTTGTTATGAACTTTTTTTTATATTTTGGTTTAAATAAATCAATTATTACAAGAAAATGAAAACGATTTACTTAAACGAGATTTATATATGTTGAAATTCAAACATTTATGAAAATATTTCAGAAATCATAATTAAGAATTTGCAACGTTTTCATTTACAAATTTGGCTTGGGGAAAAAAAGTGATTTCCCATATGTTTATGTGTTTTACTATGGAAATTTTGGTTTTTTCCTCGTTTCTAATTCCCTTAAAAAAGCTTCGTTTTTTAGATTATGGCTTGTATAATCAAGGTTGCTTTGCTCTATACTCTAGAAGGCTCTGATATTACCCCTTGACGAACGAAAGCTTTTAGTTGTATACCAATTATGTTCTCTATGCTTCAGCGTTTCGTCAAGGGTTAATATAATTTCTAACTGATTTATAGTTGTCCTGCTAAATAGCAAAGCTTTTAAAAAGCTGTTCAACATTGAACCCAAGCGAAATTACAAACGACAAGGCGAAATTTTATCTTTGAAGGCATTTATAGTGATTATTGATTAATATAAAGCTTTTGAAAACAAATTTTTTAAATAATTTTTTAACAGCTCCCTTTATATTTGAAATCTTCTTCTCAGAGCTACATTTTTACCCTTAATAATTATTTTTAGGTTAGGATGCACAATAAGGAAAGCACTTTATAGAATTTATAATATTGTTAATGTTAACTAGAACTTGTAGGTCTAATTTTCTACCAATGAGCTTCTCAAATATTTTAAATACTTCGATCACTTGTCAATACTCCATCTCGTCTCCCGTTCGTTTTTGTTTTCAAATTTTCTTCTTTGGACACATCTGTTTAACACGCATGAGAAAATTACTGATGAGAAAATAACTTAAGCTATTTCTTAAGCTCTCAAATAATTTAGAGTAATATTTTGCAAACATTTGAAAAGTTGGTCTTATTTTCAATAAATTTGCGCCTTTAAAATTATTTTAAATTTAAGCAATGATTTTACAGCAGTTTTTCTAATTTGACATTAAAATCAAAATGTTTGAAAATTTGTAAAATTTGAGAAATTTGAAGACACGTTGGAAACGTTTAAAGATTTTCCAAAATTTGGTAACCCTGGATCCGACCACTTTGGAACTTTAACAGAAAGAAAAAAACTTTAACAGAAAGAAAAACTTGTGCTGAGTTAGACTAAGTTAGAAGTACTAAATCGTAAGATAACCAGTTTAAGTATAAATTTCCAGATTACCACCTAGCTTTAATCTAAGTTAATTATTTATAATTTTCAAGATTTTAAACGTAAAAGTTTGTCTTTAATTAAATATCTGGTCACTTTGAAATTTTATGTTAAAATACTTACTGAAGGGGCACTCATCAACTTTTCGAGAATCTTTAAATATTTTCGATATTTTGAATTTTCAAAACACATTTACATATTTTGAAATTTACTAAAGCTTCGAATTTCTAAAAAGTTTACAAATTTATAAATTTTTAAAAATTCTGGTTTTAATTTATCCGGAGTTTTTGCAAGTTTTAAATTTTTTTGAAATAGATATTGAAAAAATATCGAAACATTCGGAAATATTGTATTTAAAAATTTGAAATTTTTAAAAAAAATTCAAAATACATATTTTGAAATTTTTTTTTATTCTGAATTTTGAAAAGTCATTTACATATTTTGAAATTTTCTTAAACTTCGAATTTCTAAAAAGTTTTCGAAATATGTACTAGAATGTTTGCAAATATATAAATTTTTAAAAATTCTGTTTTTTTTTTAAATTCGATTTTTTAAAATTAGCTATTAGAAATTTTTTAAATATTTTGAAATATTTAAATATTTTAAAAATTGAGATATTTTATTTCTCTGTAGCTTTTGAAAGTATTTCATTTTTTTTTGAGTCATATTTGAGGAATTTCAAAAAATTCGAAAACTGCTAAGAATTTCTGAAAAATTTTAAAACCGAAAACTGTTTAGAAATTTAGAGATTCAAAATATTTCAAACTAAGTTAATATATTTTTATAAATTTCAAAAAATTCTAAAATTTTAAAAATATTTAAAGTTTTCCTGGTATCCCGGGATCCGATTACTTTGAAACTTTAAAAGAAAAACGAACTTTCACTGGGTTAGAATTAGTACTGAAACCTAGAATAACCAGTTTGAACCCCAAATTTAGGCTACTAGTTAGCTTTAATCTAAATTAAAATTTTTTAACTTTATAATTTATAATTTTCAGGGTTTTCAGGTTAAAGTTTGTTTTAAATTAAAGCTCTGGTCACGTTGAAATTTTAATAAAAAATACCGACTAAAGGCACTCTCCAATTTTTGAATATTTTGAATTTTGAAAAACCATTAGCCTACGTTTAGCTGAAACGTTTTCTAATTTATAAATACTTAAAAATGATTCATTTTTTTTTAAAATTTCAGTTTTTAAAATTTTTAAAATATTTTAAAAATTCCGATTTTTTTTAAACTTATCGGAAGTTTCTGAAAGTTTTTCATTTTTCGAAATATGTACTTATTTATTTGAGAAATTTTAAAAATTTCGGAAATTTTGAGAAATTCGATAGATTTAATCAAATATAAAATTTCTATATACATAACAGCATTCTGAAACATACTAAATAAAAAAAAAATTCAAATTTTTTAAATAATCTATAATGTTTGAGAATTTCTAAAACTTCGTTGTTTTTTCAAAAATTTGTAAATTTTAAAAAATTTCTACACTTACATCTAACTAGAAATTCGAATCATCAAAAAATTTCAAAATTATATTTTTTATAAAATTTAAAAATTCTAAAATTTAGGAAACATTTCAAATCTTTTGGAGCCTTCTAGAGTATAGAGCCATAATCATTATGACGTATTTTTTAGAAGCTTTTTTAGTGGTATAACTTTTCATTGATTTCCATAGGAATCCATAGTAAAAATGGTGTTTTTCAGGTTCAAGTTTTTCAATGAAAAAACCAAAAATATTATTAAACGTTTACATAAAAGTTTTCGACATATCTTTAGCAACAATATACAAGAAGGCTACATTGGTATTAAGTAAATATTAATGGGAGAAATATTAAAATTAAATTACATATTTGTAAAATAAATTTTTCGAACTTTCATTTTGGAATATACATCAAAGTTGGCACTGACGAAGTAAAATAATGCTTGCTAAATTTATCTTTAGTTTTACTAGTGTACGTGAGATGTCTAAGATTTATACAGAAAAATACGAAAAAAAATTATTTGATCACAAAATTATGACACGTACTTAATATTTTGAGAATTGGTTTTGCTTTTCCTACAATTTTTGAACTTAAAATTTCCCCAGGTGGCAATTTTTGGTACGATTTTACAAAATTTTGACCGGCATCACTGCCATCTATGTAATGTATATTGACTTAATGCACACGATTTGTAGTAAGCTTTTCTTTTTAATTTGACCAGAATGCTGTTGTTATGAACTTTTTTTTATATTTTGGTTTAAATAAATCAATTATTACAAGAAAATGAAAACGATTTACTTAAACGAGATTTATATATGTTGAAATTCAAACATTTATGAAAATATTTCAGAAATCATAATTAAGAATTTGCAACGTTTTCATTTACAAATTAGTCTTAGGAAAAAAAGTGATTTCCCATATGTTTTATGTGTTTTACCAGAGCCTTCTAGAGTATAGAGCCATAATCATTATGACGTATATTTAGAAGCTTTTTTAGTGGTATAAATTTTCACTGATTTCCATAGGAATTCATAGTAAAAATGGTGTTTTTTAGCTTCAAGTTTTTCAATGAAAAAAGCAAAAATATTGTAAACTGTTTATATACATATTTTCTACATATCTTTAGCAACAATATACAAGAAGGCTACATTGGTATTAAGTAAATATTAATTGCAGAAATATTAAAATTAAATTATTTCTCAATTATATTTTTCGAACTTTCATTTTGAAAAATACATCAAAGTTGGCTCTGACGAATTAAAATAATACTTGCTACATTTATCTTTAGTTTTACTAGTGTACGTTAGATGTCTCAGATTTATACAGAAAAATACGAAAAAAAATTGTTTAATCACAAAATTATGACACGTTCTTAATATTTTGAGAGTTTGTTTTGCTTTTCCTACAATTTTTGAACTTAAAATATCCCCAAGTGGCAATTTTTGGTACGATTTTTAAAAAATTTGTACTGCCATCACTGCCATCTATGTAATGTATATTGACTTAATGCATACAATTTGTAGTAAGCTTTTCTTTTTTATTTGACCAGAATGCTGTTGTTATGAACTTTTTTTTATATTTTGGTTTAAATAAATCAATTATTACAAGAAAATGAAAACGATTTACTTAAACGAGATTTATATATGTTGAAATTCAAACATTTATGAAAATATTTCAGAAATCATAATTAAGAATTTGTAACGTTTTCATTGACAAATTTGTCTTATGAAAAAAGTGATTTCCCATATGTTTTATATGTTTTACTATGGAAAATCTGATTTTTCGTCGTTTCTAATTCCCTTAAAAAAGCTTCGTTTTTTAGATTATGGCTTGTATAATCAAGGTTGCTTTGGTTTTACTATGGAAATTTTGGTTTTTTCCTCGTTTCTAATTCCCTTATAAAAGCTTCGTTTTTTAGATTATGGCTTGTATAATCAAGGTTGCTTTGATACAATTTGTAAAATTTTAATTTGTTTTTTTTATCTGAAGTTTTTGAAAGTTTTTAATTTTTTTTAAATAATATTTAATATATTTGTATATTTGAAGAATTTCAATCAAAAGCTTCTAATAATTTGAAAACTTTAATCAAATTCGAAAATTTTAAAAATATCAAAACATTCAAAAATTGCATAACTCAAAAATTGGAAATTTTGAGAAAAACTAAAATAACGAATTTTCAAAATTTTCATTATTTTGAATTAGAAAATCAATTATCTATTTTGAAATTTAATGAAGCTTCGAATTCCTAAAAAATTTTAAAAATACTAAAAAATTTAAAATGTATGTATGTGTTTTTAATAAAATGAGTTTGAAAGTTCCTAATTCTTTTTATAATGAGTATTTAGGAAATTTAAAGAAATTCAAAAACTTCTAAGAATTCAATAAATTTAATAAAATTCAAAATTTTGAAAAAATATGAAAACATTTAGAAATATTTTATTCAAAAACGTCCAAGAATTCAATAAACTTCGAAATTTTAAAATATATCAACATATTCAAAAAATTAGAATTTTTTTCAAAAAATAAAAGATATTATTCAAAAATTCGAAATGTATTTTCAAAAATTTTAGAATTTTTAAAAAAAAATCTAAATTTAATTTATTTCAATTCAAAAATTTCTAAAATATTGGAATAGTTTAAAGATTTTTTTTTAATTTTGATGCCCTGGGATCTGATCCTTTGGAACTTTAGTAGAAAGGTGAACTTTTACTGAGTCATAACAAGTATTGAAACCCGCCATAATAAGTTTTAAGTACAATTCTTTAGACTGCCACCTCCTAATTTAATGTAGGTTACATTTTTGTTTAACTGTAATATTTATAATTTACAGGATTTTCACGTAAACGGGTTTTTAAAATTAAAACTCTGATAACTTTCAGATTTTAATAAAAATGCTGGCTTAAGCTAAAGCCCATACCAATTTTTGGAAACATTTTAAAATATTTTCAAAATAATCATGTTTTGAAATTTATTAAAACAAATTTATTTGGTATTTAGCTTATTTTTTTATTAATTTATCCTCAGGACAATTTTTTTTATAAATTACAAATAAAAAAACATACAAATTTCAAACAAAACAACAAGTCCTTACAAATGTACACACTACTTGATTTGAAAAAACCCATTGGCCAAAAGTGTAAATTCATTTAGAATAACATTATCGTAGTAATTTAACAAGAATTTGAAAATTTCCTGGACATTTAACAAATTTGGACCCCGCATTTTCTTAATATAAATATTTTCCAAAAATAAACACTTTTCCAAATTACTTTCTTTCTCCAAAATTGTAGCATCCTCTAAAGATAATACGTGGCCACTGTCCCGTAAATGGTTTGTTATTGCACAATGTGAATTTTGAAAGTTGAAAATTGAGTCATGCACATGTTGGTAAACACGCTTCTTTAGGTACTGTTTTGTCTGACCAACGTATTCCTTTCCACATGCGCAATTTAGTTTATACACCAAATTTGATTGTAATTCTAAAGGAATTTCGTCTTTTAACTTAGTAAACAAAAACTTATCTAAACTTTTTACTGGTCTACCCACAACTTTCATCTTAAAATTTTGACAAGTTGATTTAATTTTTTCAAAAAGAACTTTTATGTATGGGATCGATATAAAGATTTTCCTAGTATTTTCCACCTCTAAATCCTGTGAATTGGATGGAGTTTCCAAGCATTTTTATCAATAGCTTTCCTTACAATAAAATAAAACATTCATCTGATAATTTTAAAATCTTTTCAGCTAACAAAAATACTGTATTATTCTTATATGATAATGGAAGCCATGAATTATAATTTAGGTAGCGGCCTGACCAAGACATTTTTTGATACCAATTGGTACTCAAACTTCCATTACCATTCCGTATAACCAACACATCCAGAAAAGCCAACCGATTTTCATTTTCCATTTCAACCGTAAATTTAATACGCGGTGTAAAATTGTTGAAATCACTAAGGAATGTGGTAACTTCAGAATTTGGAATAGCCGCAATAATATCATCTACATATCTGAAAAAGAGTATTGGTTTAACAGAAGATAATTTCAACACTTCGGTTTCAATATGTTCCATCAGTAAATTTGCTATTGCGGGACTGAGGGGACGTCTTTTAATGATGTCACGCTTTTTAAATAAAATGTTGTGCAATTGCACAGTGTCTATTTAGTAAATATTTATGGTTTGTATTTTTTCGAGTCATGACGTGACTAAAGGGGGAGGGGGTTTAATAAAATGTGACGAACTGTGACATAGGGGAGAGGGGGTTAAAAATTGCGTGACATCATTAAAGGACGCCCCCTGACTGGTGAACCCATTGGTGAACCAAATACTTGTTTAAAAAATCTTTCATTCAACTAAAACTCAGTATGATCCAGGATGAATTTTAATGCCTCCACGAAATTGTTCAAATCCAAATTTGTCACACTGTTCTATTTTATATCATTCCATAATTTTTTAACTAAATTTAGAACCAATTTTGAATCCACGTTAGTGAACAGCGAAACCACGGCAAGCGAAACTAAAATATAATTTGGTGGGAGAACAAAATTTTGAATTTTTAGTTTGAAATCCTCCGCATTTCTTATTGCCGGAAAATTACGACCAACATAACAATTCAAAATATCAGACAAAAATTTAGATAAATTATACAAAGGTGAACCCACGTAGATCACAATTGATCTCAACGGATTGCCGTCTTTATGGATTTTTGGAAGACCGTACATTCTCGGAGTTGTACCATTGTAGCTACGTAGATCCTTACCAATCGATTTAGTTATTTTACCTATCCGTTAAAAAACATGATTACGAAACTTCAAATGAAGCGGCCAAATCCCTCTATGATATGTAGCGCCAGCGAAAAAAAAAAAAAAAATGTATGAAAAGCTCTTTAGCTGTTCATTGTTATCAAATAAATAAATAAATAAATATACTTCTACGTGTTAAACCAGAGCCTTCTAGAGTATACAGCCGTAATCATAATGACGTATTTTTTAGAAGCTTTTTTAGTGGTATAACGTTTCACTGATTTCCATAGGAATCCATAGTAAAAATGGTATTTTTTAGCTTCAAGTTTTTCAATGAAAAAAGCAAACATGTTACAAAATTTTTATACAAAAGTGTTCTACATATCTTTAGCAGCAATATACAGGAAGGGTATATTGGTATTAATTAATATTGGTAAAATTAATTGCAGAAATATTAAAATTAAATTATTTCTAAAATATATTTTATGAACTTTCATTTTGAAAAATACATCAAAGTTGGCTCTGACGAATTAAAATAATACTTGTTACATGTATCTTTAGTTTTACTAGTGTACGTTAGATGTCTCAGATTTATACAGAAAAATACGAAAAAAATTGTTTAATCACAAAATTATGATACGTTCTTAATATTTTGAGAATTTATGTTGCTTTTCCTACAATTTTTGAACTTGAAATTTCTTCAGGTGGCAATTTTTCGTACGATTTTTCAAAATGTTTACTGCCATCTATGTAATGTATATTGACTTAATGCACACGATTTGTAGTAAGCTTTTCTTTTTAATTTGACCAGAATGCTGCTGCTATGAACTTTTTTTTATATTTTGGTTTAAGTAAATCAATTATTACAAGAAAATGAAAAGAATTTACTTAAACGATATTCATATATGTTGAAATTCAAACATTTATGAAAATATTTCAGAAATCATAATAGAGAATTTGTAACGTTTTCATTTACAAATTTGTCTTTGGAAAAAAAGTGATTTCCCATATGTTTTATGCGTTTTACTATGGAAATTTTGGTTTTTTCGTCGTTTCTAATTCCCTTATAAAAGCTTCGTTTTTTAGATTATGGCTTGTATAATCAAGGTTGCTTTGGTTAAACACAATTAAAATGATCGTAATGATCGGTTGCATATTTGGTAGTTACATGGATTAGAGAATAATATTCAAAAATCACAGTATAACGTTAAGTTTGCTTATAAATAAATAATAATTTTTTAAAGATATTTTGTTATAAAATTTTGAGATATTTGATAAACTTCAAAAACTTTCAAGAATTCGAAAAATTTCGAAATTTTTTAAAAACACGATTAAAAACGTCTAAAATTTGCGCAAGTTAATTTTTTTAAAAGTTCCAGAATTAAATAAGTTTAAAAACGAAATTTTTTTTAGAAATTTGAAGCTTCAAAAAATTTTAAAATTCCTATCTCTTAAATTTCAAAATTATTAACATTTTGAAAACATTTAAAAATTTTTCGAAAATTAATTTGGTACCTCGGGATCTGATCACTTCGGAATTTTAATAGAAAGTATAACTTGTACTGAGACAGAACAAATGCTGAAACTGAAGGTAACAAGTTTTAGGTACATAATTTAGTACTACTTCCAGCTAGGCTTAATCTAGGTTAAGTTTTGTTTAACTGTAACATTAATGATTTTCAGGTTTTCAACGTAACCGATTTTTTTAAACTAAAATTCTGCTCGCTTTGAAATTTTAATAAAAAATACTGTCACTTTAGATATCCAGAAGTAAAAATTTTCAGTTTACTGTCTGTATTGTATTATTTAACATAAAATTAAAAATATTTCTGTTATTAAAAAGATAAAAAAGTAATTGTTTAATTATTTGTTATTGTTGAAAAATATTTTTAATTAAATCATTAATTAAAATAAAAAAACGATTTTCTGTTTTTTATTAAAACGCATCTTCTTCTAATTGTACTATCAAGCCAAAATACGAATGAATTTTGAATTGACGAATGATGATGATGTTGCAGACTAAACACTATATGCTCTGAAACCTTGAAGCTCTCTGTACTATTTATCCAGTTAAGAATCACGGCAGTTTCTGAGAGATTAGTTCCAGTAGAATTGAAAGTGAAAATATGGAATTAGAGAAACAAAATTGGATATTTTCCAAGGGCAGACACGTTTTCTTAATTTAAAAATATTAAAAATATTATATTTGAATAAACACTCAATTTTGACTCATAACTTATGTTTCGTTTAATAAATAACTAATTTTGATGACATGATCATATCTCGTACATAATTTAAAGAATAATCGCGAGCTAATCAAATTTCTTAAGAACGTAACGTGTGGTTCCGAAAAAGTTGTCAATCTCTAATTTTATTACATATACACGATATGGCCATAAAACGTTAAATACAAAAAAAAAACTCATTTAAATCGAACAATGGATGCATTTTAAGATTGTTGTTTATACTACATATACACAGCATTCTCAATGCCTCTTTGAATAAGAAACAACCTACCAAAAATGTAAAAGCCGCATTTTATACATAAATAATAATAAAAAAGTTGATTTTAAATATACATATAGGTACATATGTATAATACCTACCAATTCGTATACCCAAAACCTTAAAGTTTTTGAACCGGTTTCTGTCTTTCTCTTCTTAGAGCAAACATAAAATTCGTTTCATTTTTACGTCTTCTATATAGATATGTGCATTTTATGCTAGTTTATAATCGACAACAACACGTTTATGTAAGAATTTTTTAAATATTCCCTCAAGGCATTTTATATACCAAAATCCTTGATATTACTAAAGATACAGAGGAGATTTCGAGTGTCCCAATAATTACAAATCGAATACCGCGATTTTTTTTTTTTTTGTAACAAGATCTCTCAATGGAAACTGGATCCTTTTTTTATTTATCAATGCTGTAAGTCTTCAACCAAGGTTAACCATTTTACGTTTGGTGTACATACAAAATGATGTACATATAAATTCTCAAGCTTGAATAAAACGAGATATAATTAATTCAAGAATACAAGACTAAACGATCGATCGCGATACGTACATACATTTTCTTATAATCATAAATATCTAAAAAAATGTGACTGATGTTGACGAAACGTGATTTAAATTCATTCGCTTACGTATAAGGTGTAATTTATGTATACAGTGACAAAAAATGGAACGGAACCAATTTGTTTTACTTTATTGATGAGAATTTGTGTATCAACCAATTTTTTATAAGATTTTGTAAATGAACCGTTCATTCATTCATGTATACTTCTTTAAGACTTTATATTTTTTTGAAGGTACATAACTAAGTAATTATAAAAATAAAATTTTGCTTTTCTTGTTTCATTGCAGTTTTAGTCAACATCAATCAACGCAACACAAAAAAAGAATTTTAGCATTACGGATTTATATAAATACAGGTAAGACTTTTAAAATGGCGAAATTTTTTGTTTCTGCAGGATGTTGAGTGGAATTTTTTTAATGTGGTGGTTAGTAAATGGAACTGAGAAATTTATTATCGAGTTTTTAAAAGACCGTAAGGAGCTCTAAGGAGCTTTTAAAACTTTAAAACTTATTAATTTAAATCACAAGCGAATTCATTCATTTAGAACTACTATATTCGGCTCCTATGTTGCATACACGTTTGCTGAATCCTTGAAATTTTATAAAGTTTTACTTTTTAATAATTACCATTATAAAGAGACAGGAGATTACTGAATGATAAATTACTTGTTGGACTAACAATTCATCAGTTAACATTAAACATTATTATTTGGTTCAGAAAAACACAGTGGTGTTTATAGCCCGACGGGGACAATTTCTGCTAAATCTGAAGAGGCGAAGAAATCGGCTACTATTTAATGCCTTTTATCAAAAAATATTAAATTAAAATTATTTTCGACCTAGTAGTACAGTGATTAAAGCCAAGGCTCTTGGAATGGGAAGACCCGTGGATAGTGATACGGGAGGACCTGTTGATTGAATCAATAGTAAAGAATTACCGCCATAAAATCATTTTAAACACAAATAGTACCTAAAATAAAGCAAATTTCTAAAAAAAATCGTAATTTGTAGGTTCCAAGCAGTCTTAAAAATAATTTAGATTCTAAATTTACAGTAAAGAATGTTTATGAACAAGACAAATTTTTATATTGAATTTTGAAAAATTATCGTATTTCAGAACTTTTTTTTAAATCAGGACAATTGTCTAACTTTACAGAATCCATTTTTTTTGTAATAAATCCGTTTTTTTAATATTGAAATGTTGATTATTTGAAAAATGTTGGCACTCAGAATGCGTTTTAGTGGGGTTTCAAAACTGAACTTTCCCTTTTCGAGAATTTACACGACAACTTGTTCTGAGAGTTTCTCAGAAAGAGTTAAAAGTGGATATCAATCAAAAATGGGTTTTGTCAAAATGGATCGTGACGAATTCATTACGTAAACACAAAGAAAAATTATTAAACCTCACCATGGGAGATTTCTGGTTGCCGAATGAACGAAAACGAAGGCAGCGGTTATTCCACGTGTAACGGAATAATTCTAAAATTTGAAAATATCATCTTACGCAAATTTGTTTCTGCATCTAATAAAATTTGAAAATCGATTTTCCTATTAAACTCACAAAATTTTTAGGAATTTCTCTAAAATTTAGAAATTTTGTAATTATGCTTAATAGAATTTCGAATGTTGGCCCAATACTAAAGTAAAATACAAAATGAATTCAAAAGTCGTCACAATTTGATAAATTTGCTATTTTTAATTTTAAAATTGGCTGGAAAGTCTGAGTTTGTCTAAAATGTAAAACATCTCTCAATTCATAATATTTATGTCCAAAATATCCGTTAATTTTTGTAAATTTGTGAAATCCCTCAGGTAAAAATTTTTAATAACTTTTTAAAATTAGTTAATTAGTTTTCTTGCTTGGCTGTATTCAAAATTTCAAAGAAGATACTGGGAAAATTGATATAGTTAGGTACTGTAACATTTTATAATTTTGAGAAGAAAGAAAAGAATAAAAAATTTAAAAATAATTTTGAATTTTGAATTCTCCGAAATGCGAATTTTAGTGACAGCAAAAGAATTAGGTCCCGAATTCAATCTAAGCTATCGTTCCTTCCAGTTTAAAATCACATTGTGAAGTGTTTTAATATTCGTTTCTTATTTAAATCGCGATAGCGAAATATACCGAATTTTTAGAATGGATTTGTTTTTTAAATAACCAGATGTCTTTACCTAACTTATCTAAGCCAGAAATTTGAAAAAATGTGATTTTAACTTAACTTAATTCGAATTATTGTTATCACGATCTAGAGGAGAGACAATTGTTAAAATATGCCGATCGCTAAGCAGAGCAAGATTACGGGTTTTCAATCTAAACGAAATATATTAGATAAATCAACGATTTTAAGAGAGATGGATTGGCAAATTCAGGTTAACTAGTTAGAGTTAAATATTCGATATTGCTACGGCGTAAGCTTAAACTAACAGAATCGATTATTATCAAAGAGAATTTCGAAATATACAAGCCGGCTCTTCCTTTTTTCTTTTTTGTTTGGGGCTCAAGGCACTCTTTCGCAGTTCACTTTTACCGTCCTATTTTACGCAGTACTCGAGGACATACGGCTATAGACTCGCATGAAAGTTGGATCGGCCGAGGCTGTGAATTACATTGAAGCAACCTAAATAAATGATATTAGATTCCAGAATTACCTTTGAAAAACTACTTTTTAAGTTGAACCATATGAGGTTTAACTCCGATCCTTCAGTATTAGTCGAATGATGAACCTGACCCCTGACATTTCTTGATGGGAACTTTAGGTTAATTTTAAAATAATTAAAAAGAAAAATAATCCCATCGGTTTTAGGCGGTTCCTTACTACGCTTACCTTACGTTTAAGCTCATTTATTATGTTATGTTTATTTTTGTTTATTATTTTTAAAATTCTTGCATTAAATTCGTTTTATGAAATTCAGAAGGAAAAAAGTCAATTTTCTTTAGAATTTTAGTAGAAACGAAAAAGTACGAGTGCAACCCTGAAAATAGCTTAGTTTTTGAAAGCCGTCAAACAAAATTCTTAAAGATCATAAGATCATAAGCATAACTGAGAAATAGTCTCTTACGATAATAAAGCAAACACTCAGCACTAATTAATGGAAAGCGAAGAATGCAGAATGGGTAAGGTCAGAGTCCATCTCTTTAAGAAATTATTTTGGCAGTAAGTTTGACCCTTTACCTAGCGTAATTTTGGCAAACCGGACATACTTTGTTGATGCTTAGAGCATAGCACACACCAACTAAATATTTGTAGAACAAGCAAAAAGCCTCCACTTTCTGCATATTAGAAAGCGAGTCGAGGGCACAGGAGTAATGCCTACATTCGAGATCATTCGGCTTTTTTCGCTTTAAACTCGCTTCCCAAAAGTGAGAGTTATTATCATTTATTATGTTCTTGGTTTTCCGCAGGCCTTTCCTCAGCCATGAGATTTTATTTAATAATATTAGGCCGAGAATCTTAAACGGCGTGGAAAACAATGTATTAAAATTTGTTGCAAATTAAAGCAATATTACAAACACCTCAATAAAGAATTGTAATAAGGTCTCGCTCAAGGAAACGATATAATATCGTTTGAGATTGAGAGTTCAGACTAGACCGTTTAAGAATACTAGAAAGGTCTACGAAAAAGAGCAAAACCCTCGAACTCACCATCGTTTAGAGTTTGGGGAGCAAAAATAGAATCATCCACCTCCGCCTATATTTTGAGACAATAAATCAAATTCTCAAACCATGAACCGTGAACAATAATCACAATTTCCTATGACTCAATAGTATCGCAATTTCATACAAAAGGAAGCAATTTAGCCCTGAGCGCTACGTTAGATAACTCAAATAGCATACCGATCATTTCCGGAAAAGAAACATTCCGACCAAATTCCGGTAGTTTTGGAAGCGGAGAACATTTTTACAAGCATCCTGATAGTTTTTCTGTTTGAAAAATTACCAAATATTTTACTATCAACAGGTTTTATGTATAGCACTCTCAAAGAACCAATTAATCTATAAGAACCAAAATCCAAGTTGAATTACATCCAAAACATACAAAAATGTAACACCAAATTGTGAAAATTCTATTTTCAGTTGATCTAGCTTAGGCGACCGCACGATTTAAATAAAACCAGTTCGACAAAAAAGGCGCGCGGGCCATTCACTAAATCATAACCACAATATTCCCATTTAAAATCGTGCTTTAAATGAAGTCTGCGGCAATTGTGAGTTATATCGAGTTCATATTTTATTATTTGCTTCCAGTGATATACCTTGCTTTGTTATGTCAACTGCGCTTGTGATCAATTTTGTATGACGCGCTTTGATATTCATCTCATTCTTCAGCATATCAATGGAGCCACGCGTCTCACAGTGCGGTCGATTTCAAAAAAGCTGGACAAAGTTTGAAGTCAGAATTGCGAAATTGAACTCCTTCATCCCCTACGGACAACCCCTATTCATGAAACAGCCTGTATGTCATTTTACAATGAAGATGCATATAATTTTCATGGTTGCTTGGGTCGATGATTTCGAATCTGAAGTCAGAGTTGCAAAATTAAATAATAAACACGAATTATGCGCAAAACGAAACCATAACCGACAAAGTTAGTTCGCTGCTAATTCCGATTGATAAATATTTGGAGCCTGGTCGTGAACTTATACCAATCTTGTGGATTTGAACTCGATATTTTTGTTAACGACTCTATAATAAGTCCATTTGGTTGTTTGGCCTGCCCGTCGCCTCTAGGTACTCTTGTGGTTGTTGTCTGATGAACGATCTGGTTTTCGTTACAGTATTGTTTAAATATTGAAGATATAAAGCTCGGTCCTTTATTCTCAGATTTTTTATAAGATTTCCGACATTTTCAGTGGTTGGCCGACCAGAGCGAGGTACATCATCTACTACTATGATTATAATAAATAGATTTTTTGTGCAATTATTGTTATATGTAACTTTGTAGGTTATGGTTTCGCTTTGCGCATAATTCGTTTTTATTATTTAATTTTGCAACTCTGACTTCAGATTCGAAATCATCGACCCAATCAACCATGAAAATTATATGCATCTTCATTGTAAAATGACATACAGGCTGTTTCTTGAATAGCGGTTGTCAGTAGGGGATGAAGGAGTTCAATTTCGCAATTCTGACTTCAAACTTTTGTCCAGCTTTTTTGGAATCGACTACACTGTGCGACACGTGGCTCCATTGATATGCTGCAGAATGAGATGAATATGAAAATTTCCCAAATATACTTTGCTGAAGCTCCAACTTCTGGATGGTTTCTTCGGCTTATGTTGTCTTCACTCGGTAGATCCAAACAAACTTAGAAAACGCATCGATTACTTCAAATATAAATGTATAGCATTTAGAAGTGCTTGGAAGTGGACCTAAATGATCCATGTGATAAATTGATAATGGATACTCTCCTATTGGGAGGGGATGTAAAAACCCCTCCTGCTTTCCATTCTTCTTTACTGCTAGTATACAAGTAATACAATTTTGACGAAAGCGATCGTACTTCTGCTTTAATTTTGGAATATAATATGACCTTTCAATTGGCTTTTCTAACTGCACATTTGCGTCACTCATTTGTGACTTGCGCACTTGCATCAAAAACTCAGTTTCGCACGATGTTCAACACTAGCACGATGTTCTATAATGTAATTATAGACCTCTAATGTTAAAGCCTACCTGATATTCTTGGATCGATATCTTTTTTGGCCATTGTATGTTTAAAGGCGGCACAGTCTGTAATAATCTTGAATTGAATTCCAAGTAAATAGACTCTAAGTTTTTTACAGCCTTCACTATAGCTAATGCTTCTAAATAATAGCTGCAATATTTCTCTTCTGTACTTGTGGTTTTTCGACTATAAAAGAAAACGGGATGAAATTGGCCATCTTCAAAATCTTTTTGCAGTATTATGGCTCAGTGTAGAGTTCTGTTTCAGCAGTGAGTCGATAAATGCTTAGTACGGGTTTGCTAATTAGTGCTTGTTTTAGGACGAGAAAACCTTCTTTTTGATTACTGCCAAACTCAAATTTTACACCTTTTTTCAATAACTCCCCATAAGGTTGTGCTGTGGATATGGTGGGATTAGAAGGGAATCGTATATTATGACATTCTAGAACCTGGTCAAACGATTGATTCTAATCTCCACTGTCAGAAATTAACCAGCTTGTTGTCTTCCACTATGATAACACCACACATTTTTGATGACCCGTCAAAAATTGAGAAAGGTTGGCTGAGAAGTTTTGATGCATGCACCGTATAGCCTGGACCTTGCACTCTCTGACTATTTAATTCGATCTCTGCAAAACTCCCTTGATAGTCTAAAGTTGGCTTCAAAAAAGGACTGTGAAAATCACTTGGCCGAGTTTTTCGCCGATAAATCCCAATCTTAAATAAAAGTCATTTTGAATAAAAGAAAAATTTAATCACAAAATGACAAGAAATCTCTTAATACTTTCCCCCTTCAACTATTTTTCAAAAACTTTATTAAAATTCGAAAAAGCAGCTTAAAGCAGCTATTTTTTAGCAAGATGAGGAGGCAGGCCAGGCTACCACTGGTACTTGAATTTCATGCCCACACCGGAACAGACCCCTATCTACCGTGTAAAAGACTTTTACAAGACAAATGTCGACATTTTCTTCTGGAAATTGGGGCAGTTAATCGATGAGCATTACTTCGATGTGACACATATCTACAACATGGATGAATCCGGCTTTTCAACGGCCGTGACGAAAATAAGCAAGGTGATTGCTCTGAATGGAACGCAACTTGTTGGAAAACTCGAAGGCGCTCAACAAGGAACGATGTCCTTAACCGTGAATGCTGCTTGCAACAGCATTCCACCATTTTTCCTCTTCCCGAGACGCAACATGCATGTCACCTTTTTGGACAATGTCGCATCCGGGACCTTTGGTTATGCTAATGCTTCTGTCTGGATGTGCCAGCCAGAGTTTGTGCGCTATATGCGACATTTCTTCAATTGTGTTAAACCTTCGCCGACTTTCCCTGTTTTGCTTCTTCTTGACAACCATATGTCACATTTATCCGTCGAAGCCTTTGATATTGCCGTTGCCAATGTAGTGCATATACTCTCCTTCCCGCCGCACTGCAGCCACAAATTGCAGCCATTGGACGTGTCTGTCTTCGGACCGGTGAAGACTTATTACAAGTCGCAGTATTCCGCTTGGCAAAAGAACAATGCTAACAAGGTAGGATGCGTGAAGAGCAATTGAAAATCTTGTTGTCTCGATCAATTTCATTTTGAATTTTGAATTTTTACCTCGTTGTTCTAGACGCTAGAAATTCGTCACATCGCTGGCTTGTTCTGTAAGTCACTTCATAGTTATTAAATCTGGCTTCAGAGCTACTTTAATCTCTCCATACGATCCAGATATCTTCGGCGACTCTGATTTTATCAAAGCAGTTGAGCATAATGTGGTAGAAGCTGCCTGCGAAGCTCGTGTTGATGAAGGTAAGCAGCTTCGAATCGTCGTGCTTGGACCAGATGTTGAACGTGAAGAGGTTGTGCTCACCACACCAGAGCCTTCGACATCGAGGGCGTTTTTAGTGAGCCGCCTATCACTTTTGGAAGAAGTTGGTCTTTTGCAAGCGGCTACACTAAAGAAACCTTCGAATCGTGGTCGAAAACCGATGCAAAGCGCCGTGCTTACTTCCCTTCACTGCATTGCTACTTGCAGAAAAAAGCAGCTAAGCGAGCAGCATCTGTGTTCCCCAAAAAGAAGCGCGGAAGGCCAGCCAAACCGTCGGATGAGGCAAATAAGTCTGTAATGATGTGGACTTCAATTCCATAAAATGCAACGAATGTGCTCGGCCCGTGCATTTAATGTGTGCTGACATGCGTGCCAGCTACTTCACATGCAAGCATTGTGCTTCTGATTACAAAAATGAAGATTATAATGAGTAATATGTATGGAAAATGGGTTGCGTACGAAATTTTGCTTTTTATAATTTTGCTTTGCAAAATTCTGTTTTACATAATTATGTTTTACATAATTCTGTTTCACAAAATTCTGGTTCACAAAATTCTGTTTTATAAAATTCTGCTAAAAATTATTTGAAACACGTATAATTTGAAACACATAGGATCGAAAGCATCCGTGATCTGTTAAGAGCTGTGTTAGGTAAAAGTCAACCTCGCCATGCTTACGGTTTATCCACGGGCCTATTTCAGGAATTAGACGTCTAGTCCAATGGCCCTTCTTCGAGCGGTTCCAACGCTGTTGCCAATCGAAAAGAATATCCCCGCTGTACGTTCTTGTGTTGTTCGCTCGCACCATTGGTCTATTTGGTGTTCCTCCATGGCTATTATTGTATGATTTTTGCCGTTCCGCTGCCAGCAGATCAATTGGGCACATTCCCGCAATGACGCAGGCTGCTTCGTCCGAAAGAGTTCTAAACGCACTAATCACTCTAAGTGCGCAGCTGCGATATACGGAGTTAGAACTACGACGATATGATGGCACCTGCAGCGCTTGAGCCCATATAGGGGACGCATAGAGCATTATAGATGTTACGCCACCGACAAATAATCTTCGTCGTCCTTGACTTGGCCCGCCAACATTCGGCATTATACGAGAGAGAGCCTTGCTAGCTCGGGCTGATTTCTCACTGACGTACTTTATGTGCTCCTTGAATGATAACCTTGCATCGATTTTTACCCCTAGGTACCTTATCGAGGGTTGCGAGAAAATCGTATGTGTTCCGATTCTAATGGAAATTGTCTCCAGGACCTTTCTGCTGGTTATAAGCACCGCTTCCGTTTTTAGTTCCGCCAGTCGCACCCCAACTGAGTCAAGCCATTGTTGAATTATATCCACCGTGTCCCTACAAATGTTTTCCAGCTCTTCCTTGTACTTTTAAACTGCTACGATGGCGATATCATCGGCAAACCCAACTATCGTCGCCTCCTCAGGGACCTGGAGTGTGAACACATCGTCATTCATAATATTCCAAACCATTGGACCGAGTACAGATCCCTGGGGGACCCCGCATGTAACTGTATACTCCTTGCACCCTTCATTCGTGCGGTACTGCAAAGTGCGGTTTTTAAAATAGCTGGAGATTACCCGCTTGATGTAACAAGGCACATTCCTGATATTAAGGGCGTTCATAATATGTTCCCATTGTGCTGTGTTAAACGCATTTTTAATATCCAGCGTAACAATAGCGCAGTATTTTGTACGGCCTCCTTTCCATCTGCTGCCGCTAATGCCGTCTTCTGCCAGCCTGGTAACGAGCTGAATAGCGTCAATAGTTGAGCGCTCTTTGCGGAACCCATATTGGTTATGGGCAAGATGATACGATAGCTTCTTCTAACCGATTACCGAGCAGCCTTTCAAGTAATTTCCCCGCTCCATCTAACAGACAGATTGGGCGAAATGATGAAGGATCTTCCGAGTGCACTTTACCCTTTGGGGTCAGTATCAGCATCTGCTTCTTCCAAATATCTAGGAATGTTCCTTCTCTTAAGCAAGAGTTATACACCTCCAGGAACTCTTCAGGTTTTTCTAGAATCGCAGCCTTTAAAGCAACATTTGGTATATAGTCCGGTCCTGGCGCTTTCTTGTTGGGAATTCTCCTATAGGCGGACATTTGTTCCTCAATCGTGAATAGCGGAACTTTGTCCACTTCAATGGCACTCGAGTCAATAGTCACTGGTTTGCGAGGAAACAAGGAAGATACTATTAATTTATCCATCAAAATAGGACATGTTGGTGCTGAATCTCTTGCAAGTTTAAGCTTGGACATTACCATCAGACCCCATGGGTCATCCTCAACCTCATCACAGAGAGATTTCCAGCATCGCCGCTTGCTTTGTTTGATGGCCACCTTAAGTGCACCCCGTGCTTCCCTGTATATTTGTTGTAGGCTGGAAGAGGAACTGGTGTTTCTACCCCGCTGGGAAATGCGCCTAGCACGATTACACTTTCGCCGGAGCAATGCAATTTCCTCATTCCACCAGTAGGCCGGTGGGCGTCTCGGGTTTAACTGGGTATTAACTGGGATGCCTTGGTGTTAGCGGTGCCCGTAAGGTTAGAGTCACGGAGCATAAACCTGAAGATGTCCTCATCGAAAGCGTTTGTCTTCCATCCCGCAATTTGTATAGTATTACTTGGGCGTATTCCATGGAGTTCACACAGGATGGCCTGGTGGTCACTGTGCGTGTAAAAGTCGCAAACGTCCCAAGTTATTCCTCTCCTCCAGAGAGATTCACTAGCAAACGTTAGGTCTATAATAGAACCAGCATTACCCCTGCTGAATGTATAAATATGCGGAGCCGGTGTTGCACAGGACCACATTCAGAACTGAAAAGCCTCCAGGAGGGCTTGACCTCTTCTATTTGTTTGAGCGCTACCCCACTCCGTAGCCCACGCGTTGAAGTCTCCCGAAATAACTGCGGGCTATGATCTCTTACATCCAGGACCAAGCAATCTAAGAAGTGGATAAATTGCTCGATTGGCTCATTTGGAGGGGCATAACAACTGAAGATATGTATTCCATTAATTTTTGCTCGAACATATCCGCAGAAACTCTGCTGACTTTCTTGAATAACCAAGCCAGAGTATGCCCAGATTGCTGCCTTGCCACTATGATCACTCACCCATGCAGCATCATCCAAATTTTTGTACTGTTCACATAGTATTGCAACGCCTGGCTTCAATTCATGTATAGTCTGCCATAGGAGGTCCTGGGCAGCCTCACAGTGATTTAAGTTTGGCTGAAGTAGCTTCACCTTCCACGATTGTTTCCTATCACCAACCGCCATGCTGGGCAATCACCCCTACCGGTGATGTGAGGACCAGTAGCTTCTCCATTTCCTGTACGGCAGAATGCACACTGCGGTTCGTGTTCACAATATTTTGCCTTGTGGCAGGCTCTGCAACACCTAAAGCAAAGGTTTAATAGGTCGACTTCGCTCTTACATGTGGCCGCTCTGTGACCTGGCCTCCAGCATTTAAAGCATCTCACTGGGCTAACTACATCACGTATACGGCACCTAACCCAGCCTATACGGATTCTGCCAACATCAGTCATCTTACGAGCTATAGCCGTTAGTATTTTGACAACCGCTAACTACGTACCTCTGTGCACAGGTCTAAGACTGGTCACGATATTCTCATCGAGGAGTTTTCCCGTCATCGAAGTCCATAGCTATTGCGTTAAAGACCTCTCACTTCGTTGTTACCTCGTCAATATCCCATATCTCCAGTGTAATCTCATCGGGATCGGCAAGAGTCGCAACCTCTAGTTTACGGTCAAGGTACGTCTCAATTTTACCGCGCATCGTATCAAGGTTGGCACTACCGCACGCCGCCTTCAGCAATTCTCAGCAATAGATAATTCTTTTCGGTTTTATGGACACGGGCCACACTATTTCCGACACTCTCCAAGGCAGGATCTATTTTTATGCCTTTCAAAACCTCCGCGAACGAAGCTGGACTAGTGGTTTTGATCATCAGTGCGGCGGGTCTCGAAGGTCTTCCGTGGCGCTTCCTTTGCTTTCTCCCTACCACCTGCCACTCATTTGTTACTTGACTCCCACGCTTCGGCTCTCTTGGTCATCCACGGGCTTTGCAAACTGCATTTTCTTTACCTTCTTTCCCGTTCTCTGAGGGCTATCAGCTGTATCAAGAGGTGAAAGACAACTTAATTGGCTCTTCATCTTGCTGGCTGGAGTACCCTGGTTCAATTCTCCAGCCGTTTCGTCTTGGACAGCGTACCCCGTTTGTACAGCGACGTCAATACCGTCCCTTGTTCTGAGAGTTGCTTGCTGGGATGCGGATTTTAAAAGACCAACGATCCTCCTTATTTCGTGGTGGACGTTGCTTTTTCCCTTTATGAACTCTGCCAGTTCCTCGATGTGCCTACTCATGCGCTCCATTAGGTCAATCTTCCTACCCATCTGAGGACCATCTGAATCATTAATATCCGATGCTGAACCAGTCCTTGTTTGCCCGTGAGTTTTGAACCGGACTTAGGCGAATGGGATAGCTTACTCCTCTGCTCGAACGGATTAAGGCTCACCCCTGGGGTGGTAGTAAAACTTGTAGTTCTATCTGCAACAACAGCCAAGTTCCCAACTGCTGAAGCATTGCGGTCGCTGGATCTTGACGGTGTTGAGCCCGCTTGCTCACTCAACAATTCCGCCGGTACTGGGTTTCCGACTCCCTGCACCGTAACAATTTTTCCCCCTTCATAAAACATGATGGTTTTTTAGTTAGGGTGTCCTTCCGCTAGTATTTTATACCTACTGCCAGGTAAAAAATTCAGCCGCCTCTAACATGAGGAGCAGACGCTGTTTGAAGCCGCACCTCCTGGTGAACAGACGCTTCTTGCAAGTTTTGGTCCACGAGTGGTATTTTATTTCCCACTTACCCGCCGATGTACCGGTGAGGGCATCCCCCTATCCGCCACCTGGGGAAGTGCCCGATAGGAGACTTGCAACTCCCACGGGTGTGTGTGAGTATGTGGGTGTGTGTATATGTGTGTGTGTGGACGTGTGTGGGCGTGCGTGTGTATATGTGGGTGTATTAGAGTGTGAGTATATATATATATATGTAGGTGTGTGTGTTTGTTTATAAATATCTATGTGTAATCACTGTTTTTTTATAAAACAGAATTTAAAAAAACAGAATTAAAAAAAGCAGAATTTTTTAAAACAGAAAATTGTAAAACAGAATTGTTCGGGAAAATAAAATTTACAAAAAACAGAATTTTGTAAAAACAGAATTTTTTAAAACGGAATTAACTATACCGATCCCATGGAAAATACCAGGCTTTTGAAGTAAATAAACTTTCATTTTTTCTGTATTCGTGGTGGTTTTTCTTCATATTTTCCCATTTTTAGCGCATTTTCCAAGGGTGCCCACAACCGAGTACAAAATTTTTTTTGGCCAAAAATTGTCACCTCATACATACAATCGGTAATAATTATTTTCTAGCTGACAAAATCAATACAGTTAGCTAAGAACTCTACCTTTCCATTGGTATCCAATGGATACTATCATACATAATATGAACTTGACATAATATGAAGTATCTACATAATATGAAATTGACTAAAAATTATGAGCCAAAAAGAAAAATGTGCCCACAACCTCCTTTAATAGCATTCGGGTAACGTTTCAAAAGTCGCAGTTTAGAATAATGAAAAGTCAGACGCAACTTGTCTTATTGAGCTAATGACTTGATAGTAATTATTACTACACTTTTTGAAAATTTGTTAAGCCACATTTTGTGTGAAGAACTTGACACCAATGTATAGGTATCCCCAGTCACATCGTTATATTTTCTTATCAAAATATGACGAATTACATACAAAAATTGTAAATGTAATATAAAATAAAGAAAATTCCCCTTTAAAGCAAATTAGGTCACAGTCATGCCTGCACACAGCAAATATACTTTCCACCGGTAAATTCAATTACAATAAACTAAACAAACATACACAATAAAAGTCATACATTAATTATTTATACATTAACAACTACAAAGGTACTTCCATTCATCATATTATTGGATTAAAAAAATAAAAAAATAAATAAAAATTGTAATGTAATCAACTCAACCAAACAACGTGCTAAAGGTCTCAAGGTTGCCATGGTTTAATTATATAAACAATTTAATTTTTAATATTATTGTTTATAAAAATATTAGCGACGAAACAAACAATTATTTTTTCATCTGAAACCTCGAAACATAAATAACCACGTCTCAATGTATCGCTTTGTAATAAGTATGTTTGGAGTTGGAAGAGTAACATGTAACGATACGACAATAACAAAATGCTTCAATGACAAAAAAGTTTTTGTTCAAATTAATTAAGAGCCATATTTGAACTTGAAAATGAGTGTACTATGTAGATGTATGTACGTACATACATGCAGGAGTGATGGTAGGTTACAAAATTATTTAATATTTATGGTATGTTCACTGAAATGTAAATATTTTGGGTGGTGGTAGCAGCCTTCAAGGTAGTGGATTTATTTTCGGAGTGAAATAATTGATCTTTGTTTTAAAAGTATTTCCACCTGTTACTTTCATGTAAACTGTAAAATACGAAATTAGACCACCAATTATGTTTAGCTTGAACATGTCTAACATGTTTGCTTGTTGTTAGTATATAATATGGTTTGTAGTTAAGTGAAAATATTGTTTTATTAAATTACCATAATTCAGCGTTCATTTATCTATTTAGAAAATGAAAATCAGATTCCAGTTTCTTTACACGCCTAGTTGATAAGTTGATTTTAATTGGAAATCATATTATGTAGTTTGAATGTCAGTTTAGTCTAATGATAGTGTATATAATGCACATTTATGTATGTCTTTGAGCACAAATAGGGACAAGATTACCACACTCTCCCAGTTGTTGAGTTCTAATTAGATACATATTTATAAATGAAAAATAATAACAATAATAACATTTCGATTACTTGCGCATAAAAACAACTTTCAGTTTCTTTGTTTTAATTTCTATTTCTAATTACAATACTCGACTAAATCTATACAACAACAACAAAAGTTTTTATTACAAATCATTAAAAATGTTATCTTATAATAATTGTTACTTATGATTTTCTAATAAAATAATATCATAGATGATACGCCCGATACTAAAACTATGAGATGATCGCCGTCATATATTTCGTATACCTTTCACTTTTCTGCGGTCTATATACTTATATATACTACTGTACCATTATATTTCCAAACCCTAATCAAATCGGTTCCGGCATTATAATATTTGTGATTATAATTAATAAATTAGAAACACTTTACAGAACCGGAACTGTATGTATATAAGGGTCTTAAATCTAATTTATTGTATTAACACTTTCAAACATTTAACATTAAAGCATGATCTGTGTGCGGGTATTACATTTTACAATAGATAGCGAAACTGGAATATTAAAGCGTAGCTGAATTTCGAAAAGCATAAAATATTGTCTTAATTTGATTAGAATATTAAATTTGTAGTACCAACTCTTGTGTATATGCGTATGCATTCGTTGGGAACAAGTCGTAATAACAACTATGTATATGTATTTCTAAGTTAGCAATTACAAATTTGGTATATGATTTATGAAAGATATTATAGTTTGTAATTTACTTGATTTGTAGAAACATAGTATTGGTCAATCAAGATTATTTTAGTACTAGCAACCTGCGACAGCCACGCGTGCCGAATCTATAGTGAATAAGCAACCGCTTGCTTTAGGTTCTACTTGGTTTAGTGACAAAGATTCGATATTCAATGGTTAACATAAAATTAAAATTTATTTTATTTACATAATATAATTTTTTATTTAAAGCACTTCTGAATAAGTTATATTTCTGGTTTTATTGCAGTCGGGTATTATGATAAATTGGTTATCGGAATTACCAATTCTTGACAGACCCACATACAATTGACCATGTGAAAAACATTCTAATCGCAAGTCTACCCCTATATACTTAAAGGTTTGACTCTGTGATTTGTTGATTGTGATTACAAAAGAAAGTTTAATTGGAAACTGTAGCCTTTTAAACTGAAAAGGCAAATCTGTAGGGATCATGGGAATGCGAGGTATATATGCTAATTCGCCAGCTGCTGGTCCTGTAAGAATGATGGCTTCAAGTATGTTATTGCGGATTGCTTTGATCTGCAATCTGGTGCCATTGCACATGTTGGGCGGATTCAGGTTGCGCAGCAATATAATTGGAGTTCCAACTTTCAATTTAAGAGTGTATGGTAGACAGCCGATTAAGACTGTTCAAGAATTCTTGCGGATAATTAACTATATCTTCCGTATTAATGATAGTGTCGATGGATTTGTATTCTCGAGTTTCTCGAGATGATGTGGTTTATTTCCTCTGCAGATGAGTTACGTGGCGAAACGATTGCTCTTTCGCATAGCCAATGATATGGTTTTTGAAAAATATTTTCTCTTCCTGGATAAACTGCCGAAATCAACTCTGCTACTGTGGTAACTACGGTCCCTATTTGGTGATCAACTGTGATGATAAAATTTACATTTCGAAATTTTCCATCACCGATTAGAAGTAATTGCTGGGAGAATTCGGCACTTTCTCCGCCAAGTTGTGCTCTCATGTTTGTTCTCAAACTCAATTTCTCTACGAAATTCCAGATAGACGATGATTTCAAACATGCTTTTACAATATCCGCCCGAGTTCCTTTTGGTATAACTGGTAAAGTCTAGTGGAAATGCCCAGCAAACACAAACGTCGCGCCGCCCCTTAGTTTCCTGTTTGATTTAATATCTTTTAGGTTTCGGTCTATGGCTTCGATGTGTGCTCGATCACTCGTCATACACTCATTCCACACTTTAAGCTTAGTGGCAGACGGATTCTTGTTGAAGAGAGACGTTTAGAGGTAGTTTAAACGTAGAATGTGCTGTTCTACCACCGCTGATAAGTATGGCAGCAATACCTGACGATGCAACAGCTAGGGCCATACTACCTTCAGATCTAACTTTAGCCAGTAAAATATTAATAAGAAATGTCTTTCCCGTTCCACCAGGAGCATCCACGAAAAATATTTTACCACGGTTGTTGTTAATGCTATCGATGATTTTATCGAAAGCTCCTCGTTGATCAGACTCCAACTTAGGATAATTTTCTTGTACGTAATTTCGCAATATAGTGGTATCATACGAACGCCCAAAGTTACCTTCGTAGAGATAACTGGAATTTTGATGGGAACGGATCGGTGAAGGCAAGCCTAAGTCACTGTTTCCATAAAGAAAAATAGAATAAGAGAAACTACGTAGGCCAAATCTCTCTAATGATGCCAGCGCACGTAGTTTTTTACATTGAACCTTATTCAAGATCTTTTATAGAAATGAATCCAAGCAATCAAACAAACACAAACCAATTTACTTTGTCTGTATGCTAAATTTTTTTATTCGTATTTATCAAGCTTTGCTATTGGCTTTGTTTGTGTATAAAAAAAATCAAAAACCTAAACAATTTACAAGGAGAAAATAAAAATAAAATCTATTTGTGCCTTCTGCGTTAGTATTTGTAATCTTAATGAATGAAAAAGGCGTAGCTATTGGCGGATTGTTGTTGTTTATTGTAGATTTATGCGAATGTATAATAAAATCACCGAAATAATACGTTGTTCATTTTCTTCTTTTACAAGAATTTAATTGAAATTTTTAGAACGGCCTGCCTAAATCAAATGAAATCTTACACAAAAGCAATATAAGTAAAATTGTGTGTATGTGAAAATACATTAGCGAATTTAATAAAAATTTGGTTTTAAAAATTTTCGTTCTACAAAATTTCGGATTTTCAAAAATCATAAATTTAAAAATCTCGGTTTTCAAAAGCTCGGTTTTCAAAATCTCGATTCTAATCGCGGATTTGTTTTAGTTTTTAAAATTAAATTAAAAACCGAGATTTTGAATCACCGAGATATTTTAGCCTGACGAAATATCCCACCAATCTTGATTTTTCGAAAACTTTAAAATTAAATTCCCCATTTTTCAGAATTTATTATTTGTTGATATTTTAATTTTAAAATTGCACTCCCCATTTTCCAGAATTTATAATTTTCAGTTATTTTCATTTTAAAATGGAAAATCCCCATTTTCCAGAATTTTGAAAGTGATGGGGGGGATTTTGAAATCCAAGATTTTGTCATCCAAGATTTAATACCCAACCCCAAAACCTTCTACAATTCTCTCTTGAGAAAGCCCAACTAAATGTATACTAAGTCATCGTATATATGTATATACATATGTATATGGTTATGATCTCAACTGGAAATGGTAGTGGTAAGAAACGAAAAAAATTGAATTTTTTTTATATGGTTTCTCGTAGCGACCAATACACTAACCAGTATATATTTTTAAATATGTGTAAGAGAGCTATACAACGCAGTCAGGCTTTCTGAAGAGAGAATTTTAGCAGGTTTTGCCCAACCCCATATACACAAACACACATATGCAAACATACATACTCACTCATACACACTCAAGCAAGCAACCCGCAACCAGATACATAATCGCAAATTTCATCAAAAGCTCGGTTTTGAAATTTTTTTATTAATTCGGGCGGCTCGAATTAATAAAAAATTTTCAAACCCGAGCTTTGGGAACGGAGATTTTCAAAATCGAGATTTTGAAAACCGAAATTTAGAAAACCGAGATTTTGAAAACTGAGATTTAAACACCAAGATTATGTAGCCAATCCATTTAATACAACTCATGTACTATAGATAAACAAAATATGTTATTGAAAAAGATAATTAAGGAAATGATAACGAAATTGAACGAATAGTTATGATTGAACAGATTTAATTTAGAGAGGATACAAATGAATTTTAGAAAACTACCTAAGTAACTAACACGAAAATAATAAGATGTATGTATGTACATATTGTAAACATCTCTTTTGTACATAAAGCAAAAATAAATAGTAAAATATTCTAAATAAATTTAGAAGTAAAGAGTGTAAATAGGATAAAGCTATGTATATCATAGTTCGGATATCTCATTTCAACATATGGATGCTAATTTATTTTACTATTTCTGAAATAATAGGACATATCTGGATACCGCATTTTTGATATTTTATTTACAACTTTATTAATTGCGTAAAACTGAATAAGTTAAAAAATTAGTTTTTTTCAAACTCACATCGTTCTGATTTATAAACGCAGTGTTTTCTGATTATTTTTTTTTTAGATTTCAGATAACTAGGTTTGATGAAAGTTTTCTCGAAAAATATAAAAAATTATGTAAAATGACTTCAAACAGCTTCAAATTTTAAAACGAATTGCATGAAAAAATAAAAAAAATGTTTTTTGCAAATATCCAGATTTGGTTAATTCCACAGAATTTATCCATGCTAATGTTTGGTATGGAAAATAGATGTATGCATTTTTTATCACTTTCCCAGTGTGCTTACAAATTCGACATAAACTTTATTATTTTGCTAAATTAAATTGTTCGATTTTGAATTTTGAGGAATTAACAAATAAATTTTTAATTAATAAAAACAATTAAGATTTTTTCAAAGAATGTCAGGTAGACTTTTATTTTGTTTTTAAGGAAATGCATATACAAATCCTCCGGTTTACGGACAATATGCTTTCCCCAAAAACTGTCCGTAAACCGAAAATCCGTAAAAGGAAACGTTTATTACTATATCTTATTGAAAGCTTATAAATGCGTTGTAACTAGTGAATAAAATCCGAAAAACGAAACCAATTTTACCATAAATTAGCACAAATAATGAAAAAATACGTGTTTTTCATCTAGTACTTTTATAAAGGGAACTGTAAAAAATACAAAAGTTATAGTAAATTGAAACGAAACACAAACCATTTTTTATTTTAAAATAATCAAATAAATTCATACAAATCATAATTTATTTTTACTTTTATTAAATCTAAATTATAAATCTAACGAAGTTTACAATTAATTGTCTGAACTGCTGAACTGTTCATCGGAACTGCCACTAAAATTTGCACCAGCACATTTTTCAATAGCATTTGCTTCAGTAGTTTTAGAAAAAAATTGAAAAGCTTTTGACATTTTACTAGCACAAATCATGTTGAAGTTGAGTTTACCGTCTATCGTGGATCGGTACTTTCTTTAACTAGCGTGAACAGCTCTTCAGTGAAAATATGCTCATTATCATATTCCAAGAGTTCAAAAATATTTACGGTATTTACGGGCATTGTCAACGATTAACAGAGCCCTGTTTGAAATATTTTGATCAGTGTTGGATTTTGTAACTGAATTTGTAAAATCATTATTTAACCATTCCTCAAAAATTCGTGTAGTCATCCAGCCTTTTTTATTTGAGTGCCAAATAATTCCAAGTTGTTGCTTATTAATATTTTTGAAATTCTGGGGAGTTTCTGAATAACAGATTAGAACCGGTTTTAAATTCTGATGACCGGCATCATTTCCTCCAATCAAAATTGCAATTCGATCTTTAGCTGCCTTGAATCCTGAGATGTTTTTTCGTCTTTGGCGTTACCTGTCTCATCAACATTATACACCTGCTGTAATATGTATTCATCCACCGGCTTGTACAATTTTTAAAAACTCCTCTGGATAGCGCTTTGCTTTTTCCGAAATTAGCATGGTGCTAATGGTATGTTCCAGTAGTTTGATGGTCTATCCACGCACTAAGTAACTGCTCCATCTCTTCCATAACCTTAGTTCCTTACTTTGAAATATTATTGCGGTTAAAGGTATCTCTTTGTACAATTGACAAATTGTACCTCTATCGCTCGCATTAAACCGCTTTAAAATACCAAGTTTTAATTCTAAAGTTATTGCTTTGCGTGCATTTTTTACGCGCTTTCCATCATAACTCGCTGTTCGCTTTTCAGACATTTTCATATAAGTTCAGTACAAGTTTAATTTATCCCCCGTATAATCTATTTTTGAGAGTCCCTGGAAGTCATACACAAAGAAAATGAGAAACAAATATTCAGTCCGTAATTGCGAATATTTCATCCGTATACCGAAACGTTGATCATATATTTGTCATGTCCGTAACTTTGATTATCTATAAAGCGAGCGTCCGTAAATCGGGGTAACTTACAAAAGTTTCTTTTGATTATTAAAATACCCATTTTATTTTTGATTTGCTTTTCATTTCTTATCATCTTTACTTGAATGACTTTAATTTTTTGATTTAAGGGAAAATCATAATCATTAATTAGTCACACGATTTTCTTATTGTTGTTGTTTTATTTATTTATGTGGGTTATTGACCTACCTATAATAAATACATTTTCAAATGAGGAAAATAATTCTCTGGATTTCCAAATCACACTTGTCGTAATCATACGAAATTTCGTCGTAACCCTATTTCAATTTGTTGACGTTTTCGATTTTGGTGTTTAAAGAACTCATTTAAATAAACTGCTAAGTAGTAATTGAGGATGATATTAGAATGCAGTTCTTAATGTATCTATTTTCTTATAGTGTGCATAGTATGCTCACGGAAAAGTGTTGTACATATTTTGTTTTTATATATCTTTCCACTGGCGTTTTGGTGCTGGTTATGTGGTTGATCATATGAGCAATGACCAAATATGACCAATTTAGAGTTCCTTTTCTGATTATGTTGAAATTAGAATTGTAGAAATGGAATTCTAAAATTATATTTAGAAGAAGTTCTGGCACATGGCCAATTTCAAGGAACATATTTCATCATAATCGGTTAAGAAACAACCGAGTTCCTACCTTAGATTTTTACTGTATGTTCTCGGATACTACATTTTTTCATTATCTATTTATCAACACGAAAATGAAACAACTAATTCAGAAGCATAGTCTACTCTTATTTCTTAAGCAAACCAAATTTGCCATGCGACCCTCTGGGAATGAGCTGCCGATTTACATACCTGAAATACCTAATTAGTACATTTAATTCTGTTGTAGTGTTACCCATTAACAGGTAATCATAGAGGTGTTTGCATAGGGGCTTCACCTTCAACGGCTTGGCAAATGAAATGGCAAACCTATGTTTGGACTATCATTATCCTATTTTGTCTTCATAAATGCCAAATGCAATTTTGTGTAATTATTGTTGTTGTTAATAACAGATTGTTTGAAATATCGTACATAAGAAAGTAAAATTGTCCATTTGAAAAATGTTAATTCGTTTTTGTTTATATAAAATTTCTGTGTCTACCTATCTTATACTGAATAAAAGAATTGTTTGGTTATATTTATATTGAATGAATTAAGCGTTACACTTTTTTTTTGGAATAAAAACGAAAATATGAATTTTTAGTAATCCTGAATCCACACCAGTTTGTGAATGAATTTAATAAACCATTTGTTGCGGTTAATAGGTGCAGGTAAAAATTGATCCAGCGATTGAAATAATAGTAAGGCTAATTATAGAAAGCGTACATCATATTGAGCAAAAAATTTCCTATCGTTACTTTCCAAATATGGCTTATCAGGCTGTTGTTTGCAGATATCATGTTTTTGTTTAATTCCACAGAATTATACAGCGACTACAATAGGAAAATATCGCTTCATTGATATAAAAATTCAAAAGTACATTTTAAGTTTTTTTTCTCTTGAAACTAGTTATTTATTTTCACGAAGGATCGTAGTATGTGTAATTCTGTTCATGTGTGTAATATCTGAAAACCCTAATAAAAACATTCTCAACACAATGATATTTTGTAAAGAAAGTCAGCTGATGTAGGTACTTTTTTGTAAATCATTTTGTTATAGTGTGTCAGTTTTAACGCGTTTTTGGTTCCCTCGAAATGAATTATCATCATCGAAAAGGATCATAGTATAGGCTTAGACCTACTCTTATACATATCTGTTCCATTTACAAATGGAAATTTGGCAAAATATAGAAAGGGATAGGTCTCATTATTTCAGAAATAGTAAAATAAATTAGCATCCATATGTTCAAATGAGATATTCGAACTATGATATACATAAGTACATACATAGCTTTATCCTATTTACACTCTTTACTTCTAAATTTATTTAGAATATTTTACTATTTTTGCTGGGTTGGGTATGAAATCTTGGTTTACAAAATCTTGGTTTTCAAAATTTCGGTTTTCAAAATCTCAATTTTGAAAATCTCCGTTCTCAAAAGCTATGGTTTTGAAAAATAAATTTTTATTAATTCGAGCCCGAATCATCATCAAAAGCCCGAATTAATAAAAATGAATTTTTCAAAACCGAGCTTTTGAGATCAGGTTGGCTATAATATCTCGGTTTTCAAAATCTCGGTGCTACAAAATTTAGATTTTTATAAATTCTTGAAAATGGGGATTTTCACTTTAAAACGAAAATAACCAAAACTTATAAATTCTAGAAAATGGGGAATTTAATTTTAAAAACTAAAACAAATCCGCGATTAGAATCGAGTTTTTGAAAACCGAGCTTTTGAAAACCGAGATTTTTAAATTTATGATTTTTGAAAAACCGAAATTTTGTAGAACGAAAATTTTTAAAACCAAATCATAGACAATCATAATAGATCTCTCATTTGACTAAAAACAGAAAATAAAAACAAAAATTTTCCATTAAAATATTATCGGTGTATTGCATATACGTATTATATTTGCAACGCATTCTAAAATCATTGCCTTATAAAATACACAACACAATGATACATTGGAATTATCAGAAGTTTTTGTTTTTTTCCTTTAGTTACTATGAAATTAGAAATCTAGTATGAATGTCTATGACCAAATTTTTATTAAATTCGCTAATGTATTTTCACATACACACAATTTTACTTATATTGCTTTTGTGTAAGATTTCATTTGATTTAGGCAGGCCGTTCTAAAAATTTCAATTAAATTCTTGTAAAAGAAGAAAATGAACAACGTATTATTTCGGTGATTTTATTATACATTCGCATAAATCTACAATAAACAACAACAATCCGCCAATAGCTACGCCTTTTTCATTCATTAAGATTACAAATACTAACGCAGAAGGCACAAATAGATTTTATTTTTATTTTCTCCTTGTAAATTGTTTAGGTTTTTGATTTTTTTTATACACAAACAAAGCCAATAGCAAAGCTTGATAAATACGAATATACAAATTTAGCATACAGACAAGCATGCGATTTAGTAAATCCAAAACCAACACAAATGTCTTATACAAGCCATATTATTGCCATACAAACGCAAAATAAAACCTACTATTTCTGTAAGTATTAGCGTCATAATACAGTATAATCTTTACATACTTTGATTTTAAATTTTAGCTTGTATCACAAACAGTATAAAATATCACTAACACTTACAGAAAATAGTAGGTTTTGGATTTAATAATATGCGTGCGTCAAGGAAATAATATGGCTTGTATAAGACATTTGTGTTGGTTTTGAGTAAATCACATTTTCATGCGAATATAACATAGTAGGTAGTACACCAACACAAATGTATCATGTTTATAGAATAGAATAATACAACAATTATTTTGCTTGTTGTTTTTGTTTTTTCCGATCTTGAATCGAGTACAAAAAAATAGGATATATGCTTTGTCGCTAGTTTCGTTAAAGAATAAATAACTAATTCACCGTAATCTCTCTTATTCTATTTTTCTCTATGCTGTTTCTCACTCATACTGTAAACCTTGTCTTCTATTTCCATGAGGCATTGGTTAGAGATATCCCCGGAAAATGGTACAGTGTTATCATTGCATCGTATCCGCTCTCTGTGAAGAATGTCATCACATAATTTTTTTTTGAATGTTTCCCACAATACGTTGGGTTAGGTTGGTTGACAGGAAAACCAAGATTATTGCGAACAATTCTCTTAACTTACATGACGAGACGACTGAAATACTGCGGCATGGGTAAGTGTATTTCTCCAGTGATCGTCATTTTCTAGAAGGCAAAGTTCTCGGCAAGCTGCCTGAAAAGCACCAAAGTAAGTCATTTGGAACAGAGTATTATATTGTACCTTCATGTGTTGTCGAAAAAATGTTTAGAAAGTGGATGTAATCCCAGAATTAGGCTCCTGATTGGTTCTGGCGGTTCCTCGAGTTCTGGAAGTGTTACTTTGCCCCCAGCACAACAAAGTCCAGGTGCCTCCTTAGCCCATTTTTTAGCACCTGAATCCACACACATTTTGACATGGTGCTCTATTCCGAGGGGAACGTTGACGCTGATCTTCTAGTCGTTCTTTTCTTTGAGGAGTCGATTTGCGTGTTCTATTGACAATAGATTGAGTTTGATTTATCTGCAAACGTAGTTCTCGCTCTACGCTACTTTCCCGAGCACGACGAAATGAGTTTGCTGAACTAATTTGAGATATACGAATTTCACGCTGTTCTTGAGTTTCATTGAGTCTCGAATTATGTACTCTGCTCGCATGATACGTTTTTCTTCATAGTTTCGATTTTATTTTCGGCATTTTTCTAGAAGAGATGTATTACGGCGGTGTTTTTATATAGTTTTTAGAATGTTTCAGGGTTAGATACAACTTACAGTTTTATTTTACGGTAGAACATGCACATTTATTTATTTTATACACAATTAATAGAAGTTTCTAGCAATTTTCAGCTATATTGTACTAATTTATGTTTCGTGAACAAAAACCGATTGAATTTCAAAAAATGTAAACATCATAAATTTCTATTTCTATTGAGATCGCACTATTTAATTGTTGATTAGTCTATTCAATCATTCATAGGATTGGAAACCAAACATCTTTTTAAATAAATTTAGTTAAAAAGTTTTAGAATTTTTGTTGTGGTTAATTAATTTTTATAGAAAACTCTAATAAAACGGCAATTCAAATTTTAGTAACTTTACAATAGCTGTGTTTTTTTATTCGCTCCCGATAGCTGCTATGCGGAGCAGTCAATTTTCTACACCCAAATTTAAATTTGACGTGCTATTTATTGGTAAATTAAATATATTTAACGTCAAACTTATTTTTAATTCAATTCCTCAGTGAAAACGTGATATAAAAAATATTTAGCTCTACCTATTTATATGGAGCCGCTATCGAGAGCTATTTTTATATGGCAGCTCTCGATAGCGGCTCCGGATAGCGAATAAAAAAACACAGCTAATGTAACTGATTAAATATTAAAAAAATCAAATATCGTAAATGAATATATAAAAACTGAATCAATCAATCAAAAATACCATAATTTTCGAATTGATGAACAAAAAACGATTGAATTTCAAAAGGTTGAAATGCCATGTGCATTTCTTCTGAGTGCATTTGAAACCACATCGTTTCATGTATTTGCCACTTTTGTTTTCACTATTGAACATAAGATGGCTTTAAAATTAAAAAAAGAGATTATAAATTCCAACAGCACCCTGATTCTCTAAAAAATAAGATTTTGTGTAGACGTGTAAACTTGTAAAAAGCAAAGCTTACTTTTACGAGTTTAGAATTTTTCATTATTATTTTAGTAGTAAGTAAAATCGGGAAATTGCAAACTCATAAAAGTAAGCTTTGCTTTTTACAAGTTTACACGTCTACACAAAATCATGTTTTTTAGAGAATCAGGGTGCAGGTATGACATTTAGGCGTTAACAGGTAAAATAAAAATGCGTAGTAATATTAACTCAAATTGTGTTTTTATTTTATTTTAATATTTGCAATTAGATATAAATTATAATGAAATTGTTTAAAAGTTATCGTATAGAGCTGTTTCCTCAAACGTCAAATGAAGTAAATTGACCACTAACGGTGTAGGCCAAACATAAATATGTTTTCTTATTTTCTGTATTAAAGCAACAAAATTAAATTTGTACAATATGCTTAACTTTAGAAACGTTTTTAAAATAATTTGGTATTGTTTTACCATCAGTGAATCCTATTTATTTAAAGCCCCACAGCAATAATTCTTAAATGTTTGGCCTGCAGCTTCGGTGAATTTAGCTGTCAAAATATTTAGGGGAAACAGCTCTATAGACTTATTTTAATTGTTTGATTGTATTAGTTTCTAAAATTAATTGGTTTTCTTTTCTCGTTCTTACTGAAAATTTAAACAACTTTTCTTCTACGATTTTCAAACAGTATCTAGTAAAACTATTGAAAATGCAAATTATAGCAAAATATTTTCAATTTACGTTGTATTTCATTCATAAAATAATAAGTGAAAAGCCAATACAATAAACTTTATAAAACGTACAAACCAACAACAAAATAAAATAAATTGATTCGTAGAACGTTAAGAAAAACTCGTTTTTGCTGATTGCTTATCTCGCTCCTAAAAAACCCCGATCAATAGCCTAAAACCATCCCGAGGCTAGAAGGAAGCCAACAGTGAAAATTTGGTGAAAATTGGTCCAGTAGTTTTTGAGGTTTGCGCTCACTTACATACAAACTAACTACTTTATAATATTATATAGAATATATTACATGTTTATGTAATACTTTGAACTTGGTCCAAAAAGATCAAAGTATTGAAGTCCTGTCCAAAATTAGCAAAAATTTGATTGGTCCAAAACAGCTTTTTTCGACGTTTTAGAAGTCCCTGAGTCCGAAAAAATAATAAAAAAAATGTCCGTCAGTCTGTCTGGACGTCTGTACTACTGATATCTCGAGAACGGCTTGTCCGATTTGGATTTTATTCGCTAATCTGTTTCTATGGTCAAGGCGGGGAATTAAAAACTTTTGGAACCTGTATACTTCAAGAGGGTCGGGTAACTACCATAAGAATTACCAAAAACTACCAGGTTATCTATATATTTACAAATTTTTTATATACTATATGCTGGTTTGAATATTGACTTGGATAAGGTACTTTAGTAATTTAGACTGAACGAGAGCCAAACAGAACTGTCTGATAACAGGGGGGAATTAAGTTATGCGAATTATAAAAAATATTGATTGCATTTAAAGATATAAGTTGTGGTACGTCTATGTTTAATTTAAAATTTAAGTTTAAGTCTAATACGATAGCCAAATATTTAATGTATCCACCGTCTTAAAGTTAGCCGAAAGTAAAAACTCGATAATGCAGATTACGTTATTAACATTCCAGCCGTAAATAAATAATTTACTGGTTATTAGCCGAAAGTAAATAGGATACATATGTAGTTTGCAATAAATCATTTTGTAAATAGTCTCAAGTGGAAAACTTTGTTTAACCTAATCGCGGAAAATATCGGAAAATCAGAAGAATTCACAAAATTGGAATAAAATCAGCCTCTAGAGTGTATATCTGAAGTTGAATCGTTTTTAAAAAAATTCAGTTTAAGTTTATCGTGGGAAATCTCGGAAAATTCGATTTTCCAAAAATCATTAGAACATTTGTATAAAATCAGCCTCTAGCGTGTTATGTGTCGAAATGTACTTGATCGATCTAATTTGGCAATAGTAATCGCAGGAAAAAAAAATTCAGTTCAAGTCTCCTGTAGTAAATCTAGGAAAATTTAAAAAAATTTCCAGCCAAAAGTAAGAAATAAATGTCTAAAATCAGCCTCTAGAGTGTTATGTCTGGAGATAGATTACATAGATTTTATACAAAGTTTCGAATGATTTTTGGAAAATGGATTTTTTTCAGATTTTCCACGGGAAACTTCAACTGACTTTTTTTTCTGCAACTGTTATTTACAAGTCAAATCAATGCAAGTCATCCCCAGACATAACACTCTAGAGGCTGATTTTATTCCCATTAGTGACTTTGCCCAACGCTTGCTGACTGGCGGCTAAAATATTTCGTATGTAGTTTTATATGGTCAAAATGTGTCTTGAATGTTTCATTAATTAAATTATTAATTTCAACTAAATTAATTTGAAAATTTGATATTTATTATTAATCGCAACATTCTCAATTTTATTAATCATAAAAAAAAAGTAGGGCGACATCTACTAATTTAGACAAGAAACTTGTATTTGTAAACATGATTTTACTTGTTTCTGCATGTAAAAAAAAAAAAGTAGTCAGCGCTGCCCAATCGAGGGGACAAATGAACTAAAATCGATATTGGGCAAGTCCCTTATTAAAATATTTTTTTGGGTCTCGCGTATTTTCCACAATTTTCCACGAGGAACTGGAGCTAGATTCTGCCATATACAAATATTGACAAAGTTATCCAGTGCTAGTCATGCATCCTTAATAATTTTTAGGCTAAACGCTACCGATTGATAACGACTTCATTTTTTATTTCCATCTGGGATAACGCAATCTGCATTACCGATTTGTTTACTTACGGTTGGGATACCAGAATCTGCATTGCCATTTTTTACTTACGTCTGGAAACTTTCGGCTGGAGTAATACAATCTGCATTATCGATCTTTCACTTTCGGCTAACATTAACAGTATAATGTTTCCGACTAATTTTATCAGGCAGCAATTCTTAGAGCAAGTAGGATAACATAACGCGTTGCACTATTTTTGTATTGATAATTGGGACATCCATATATGAATGATATATTAAATCAAATTAATTGTTGACGGAATCAATCGGCATTTTACAAAATAACTCGTTGGGCCATTGAATGAATATCAAACCATATTCTCAAAGACAAGAGATCTAGAATTATAGATTTTACTAAATCGGTCGTAGAAGAAGGGTTGTAGCTTAAACAAATATCATCAGCAAAACCAAGATATCAAGATTTTGATTAAAAATTGAATTTATGTATATTAAAAGGAGCATTGGCCCTAAAACGGATGCGGAAGCCCACAATGTAGCTTTGCTGAAACCCTAAAACAATTATTTAGCTTTCCCATCTGCCATAGTGGCATAATGGTATGATGGTGCCACAGTTTTTCGAGCCCCGTTGATTTGAGGAATGAGTTGAACGTTGAGTTTGGAGTTAAGTTGATTTGTGTTGGAGGTCGAGTTAGATGTTCAGTTAGGATTGAGTTGAGTTCATAGACACAAGCAGTTTTCAGACTGTGTTAGATAACGGATTGAGTTTGGGGTTGAATTGGGAGTTGAGTTGGGATTGTTCAGATTTAGTGAGGGTATTTTTTGCGGGCCCTGTTGATTTGGGGATTGAGTAAAGCGCTGATTTTGCGGTTGAATGAGATTTATTTGGAGGTTGAATTGAGATTTAGGCCTGAAGTTAGCTTAACTTCTTCTGAGTTGAGCTCATGTACGCATTTAATTTTTCAGACAGTGTTGATTTGTGGATTAAGTTCAGCGTTAAGTTAAGCGTTGCTTTGAAGGTTAAGTTGTTGATTAGCGAGTTGAGTTGGTGTTGAGCGATGGGGTGCAATTTGGGATTTAATTTGGGGATTGAGTTAGGGGTTGCGGAAGAAATTAGATTGTTGGGTTTGAGTTGTACGTTGCGTTGAGGGTTAAATTGGGGTTGAGCTGGGGGATGGGTTGGAGTTGGGTTATGGTTAAATTTAGGAGGAGGTCGATTTAGGGCTGAATAGTGTTTAAGTTGAGTTGGATTTGAGTGAGTGGTTCGGTCTTAGGGTTTAATTTGGTGTCCAGTTTAGGGTTTAGTGGGGGTTAGATTGAGTTGATTTTAGTTGAGTTCATACACGCATGTAGCATTCATATCGAGTTGATTTTGGAATTGGGTTAGCCGTTAAGTGTGGAGCAGAGTGGAAGATTGAGATTTGGTTGTAGAGTTAAGGTTTAGTTAGATTACGTTAGGGTTAAGTAAGAGGTTCGATTGGGGAATTATTTAGCGGTTGATTTGAGGTTGAATTAAGGGTTGATTTGAAAGTCGATTTGAGGTTGATTTGGTGATTGCGTTGAGGGTTGGTTTCACGGTTCAATTAATGATTGCGTTGCGATTGAGTTAAGAGGTTCAGTTAAGGATTGATTTTGAACTTGAGTTAATATTCAGGACCGAAGTTCTGATCACCTCCTGAGGTTTCAGCCCTTTATATTTGATAATTGTAAGAATAAACTAGCGCTGAGTAACTTAGTGCAAGATTAATTCAAGATTACATTATGCTATTCTCCTAGGCGGTCAACGATAAGCCCCCTCGCGTAGTTACTTTTCAATTTAATCGTCTTTCATAGATGGTGCTTTGATTAATTGAAATATAAAATACAAGTCTACGTCGAAACTTGATTTTTCGGGATCCTATTATCCGTAAACCTCTATTATCCGTGATTTTTTTTACACAGTCGATTTTTTTGAGTCACTTGTTTATCCGGAACTTCAATGATTAAGCGGGATTTTTTTTTTTTTTAATTTTGGCAACAGTTTTGTTTTTGTGTTACACATACATACATATATTATGCATTTCTTTATAAAACTGAAAAATTCGATCAACCGGGATTTTTGATTATTCGGGAAACCTCCGGTCCCGAGCATCCAGGATAATCGAGTTTCGACTGTATTCAATTTTTTTTAGAGTACTGCACTCTTATCTTCATCTGGCTAAATGCATTGAAAAAAAGAAATAATAATTTATTAATCTGGTTGTGTGTGAACTGTGTCATCTTGGCTAAATGCTGTTATAATCGACGTATCATACATCAAATGATGTGAGGACCTTGCTAGACTGACACAGACACTATGGGAAGTAAAAAAAGTTCAATTAGGTGTGTCACGATAATGGAAAATAATTTCTTTCATACATACGTATGGATGCGCTAACCGAACGTAATGCTTTCTATGAACAAAGTTTTACGTCAATCTTTCACATGAATTCGGCTGAATTTTTCCATTAATACGTTCGGTAATCTGTCAACATTCACTCACCATAGATCTCACATATTATCTCTTTATAAAAAAATCACATGATCCTTCTTGAAAACGACTCATAATTAACATTTTTGGTTCTCCTCTAACACTTTCTTGTACAGCTTCTACGTCACCTTCTGGTGGCCCATTTTTCTCCACTCTATCGTGGAGGGTAAAATCTGTTTTTCAACCATAAGACGAATGAAACTTGCAGTTGATGGAAAATGTGTATCGAAAAGTTGCTCTAATTGAATACTAATTTTGATGGTAAAAAAACCGCTAAAAATAATTAAATTTCCCAAATATAATACGATTTATGTATTAGTCATTGGGTGAATTAAGTAAAAAACAACTACAGAACTGCTATTAGTTAAATTTTTTCAAAATATTTCTAGCTAGCAGGGGCCCCGAGTTTAATCGAATTTTCTATAAGTAAAACAAGTAAAAGGTTTTTTTTTCATTTCATCCAATGAGAGAAGAAGTTTTCCATTTGTAGCACTGACGACAATAATAATTCAGTTTTGATAAGCCATTGCTGATCCGAATTATCGATTTCGATAAACAATAGCTATATTAGTATTTATCCATGTTTATCAAAAGTTCATTTCTAACGTCTATGTTTCTAACTTTAACTTACTAAATTCATTCCAGTCTGGTTTTCGAATTAAACACAGTACAACATCTACTGTAATCAGAGTGATTGACGGTCTGAGTTTATCGTTTGCTGTAAGTAAAATGACGACGCTTGTTCTCCTTGACTTTTCTAAGGTCTTTGACTCAGTTGTCCAAAATAAACTTTTTCAAATTATGCAGTTCAGCTTATTCTCTCCTACTTATGTATGTGGTAGGTATCGAACAGTGAAAGTCAAGGAAAAATTGTCAGATCCAGTTAAATTAGTTTCGGGAGTTCCGCAGAGACTATTTTAGGTTATCATTATTTATTAATGGCATAGTTGATATTAATGATACAGTGAAATATCTTCTTTTCGCAGATGACCTACAATTATATGACTGAACTGCATCAACTGTCAATATTAATAATGAGCTCGAGCATATCGTAGCGTGGAGCAATTATAACTCTATTAAAATCAACCTTGAGAAGTCTAAAGCTTTGTCTAACTACTAATAAATCTCTATTACAAAGGTAATGCAGTTAGTGACTTGGGTCTAATTATAAACAACAAACTGAACTGGAACGATATTAATCATATTTGTGTCAAAATATATGCCACACTTACTCCTCGTTTAGCCAAACTGAAATTGATTAGGGCTTTAGTCATTACCAATTTAACGTACTGTGCATCGATTTATTCTGGTTGCTCTATTTAGATAACACAACGGTGACTTGTTGAATTTTTCTAGGCATCTTCGCTCTTCGAATATCAAATACTCAGCTAACTGCAAAATCATTCCACGACAGGCGACCTTTTGTGTACGTGCTGTCAAACCGTAATTAAAAAAAACTGTAAAAAGGCTACGCCTTATATGTATATTATTGGTAAAATAAAATTTTAAAAAAGTGTAAGTTATTAAATTGTAGTGCATTCAACAAACACGTTTAGGCTATATAATAAATTATATTTTATGAAGATTTGGTGTTGTATTACATTTTTGATTACTTGATCAATAAATATTTATTATTATGTATTACTAATAAAATTTAAAAAGACTCAGCAGACAGTGATATCCCTACAATGTCGACAGTAAGATCAGAATTTCAAATGCTGATTACCTCTTATGATATTAAATGTTTCTTTCCCTAGTCAGTACGGATTTTAAGTTTGAACTGTTAAAAACTATTTTCAGACAAATTGGGCCAGAAGAAATGCCAAATTTATACACGTAACGGTAAATGTCCTCAGACACCATTTTCAAAATAAAAACAAATCCGAACACGATGAGTCTGATAGACTCTATATGTTCTATTTAAAATAAATGGCTTAGAAGCAGCAATATTTATTGTAATCCAGGTTCGCTGTTTCATCGTGAAAAGAAAGATAAACTTGATTTTGTTTCTGAGGCTTCTAAAAGCCAAACAATTATTAAGACCTGCAAGTTCTTTCGTTTTGATAGTAGTAAGTAATTTTCGACGTATTTTTATGTGCTGAATCCGAATCTAATGACAGAATTTCTCCATCACACTAGGATTTCGAAATATCCTAACCTAAATGTGCAAAAATTTCCAAATGAAATGAAAAATCATTAATAATTTCCATACTGTAATCTTTCGCTTTTTTTGAGGTTACAGGTTAATGGATAAGTTGCAGTAACGTGTTGTAGCCTACCATTTCCAGAGTGATTCAAATTCGTTTGAGTGTTCTGATGGTGGAATGGTTTTAATCGGTCTATCGACACTTTGGTGTTTTTCCCATGTATCGATATTATGATTGTTTTTTGGGCTCTTTCAATCACTTAATGTGGTTCGGTGTAGAGTGGCTCTAACGTTTTTCTTACGGAGTCTGTTCTTGAAAGACATGTGTAGTATTGTTTAAATCTTTGGCCATGAAAATTTTCTCGTTGCTGTGTTGGTTTAATTTCTTGGTTTAATGTTTTTGGAAATTTTTGACAAATTCGCTCTGAATAATTGTTGCCTAAAGTTTGACCGAAAAATTGTCCAAGTATTTTAATCGTGCAGCCGTAGACTAGCTCTGGTGGTGTGGTTTTTAGCTTCTCGCTGTATGTTGCCCGTAATCCCAGCTTGACTGATGGTAGCAGTTCTGCCCAATCCGTTCTCTTGTTGTAGCACATAATTGCGGCTTTGATAATGTGGTGCCACCTTTCTAGCATGTCGTTACATTTGGAATTGTAGCTAGTTGTTCTTCTGTGCTGGAATCTGAGTAAGGCTGATAGCTCGTCGGATAGCTGTGACTCAAATTTCGCGAGTTGGTCGGTTCGATAAACTGTGGGTGGTACTCCAAATCTGGTTATCCAAGACGAACGATTGTGTAAAGTTTTTAAAAACAGTTTTCTGAAAAGTTAGTGGAATGAACCGGTCTTAGTATACCCTGCTGGAATTGCAGAGATGTAGTTGAGTTATTACTAAGTAGCTCATGGAGTTCGTTGTCAATTGGTTTAAGCATCTGCTATTGCCGCACAATCAATACTTTCAGGGGTTGAAATTTGATTAATGTGAGAAAGGGTATCTGCAACGACCTTATTTATGCCGGAGATATGTTGTATATCGGTAGTAAATTGGCCGAAATTAATGAGGAGATGCTTTTTCCGGATTTTGATGGAATGGGTATATTAAAGGTATATGGTCAGTGAACAATGTGAATTGATGACCTTCCAACAATTGTTTGAAGTGCTTAATACCAGAGTAAGCTGCAAGCAACTCTCTGTCATAAGCACTGTACCGTTTCTGCGTTTCGTTAAGTCGTACGGAGAATAAACTGAGCGGTTTCCAAATACCGGCGGTGTACTGCTGTACCATAGCCCCAAGTGCTGTATCTGAGGCATCCACCATGATTGCGAGTCGTGCGGATAACGATAGGTGCGTTAATAATGTTGCGTCGCACAATTTCCTTTTACAGTCCTCGAAAGCATGTTTGACCTATGTGTCCATTCGACCTTCTTCTTGCTGTTTTTTGTGTAGCCTTTTAAAATGTCGTTTAGTGCCATCTGCGGTCGGCTGCAACTTCCGGGATGAAACGCCTGTAGAAGTTGATGGTGTCCAAGAACCTCATGATGCCATCGACTTTTTCCGGTCATTTGAATTCCCGTATGATTCGAATTGCGGTCGTGGTTTGGCAGTATACCTTGTCCAGTGACTGTGTGTCCTAAAAATGTAATTTCTTCTGATGCGAACACAGTTTGTTCGGAATTTATAACAAGACCGTGTTCAGATAGTTTTTGGAAAATAATTTTTAGGTGTTCCAAATGGTGTTCGAAGATTTTGAAGCGAAATAATAAGCCGTTGAAAAGTTTGTGCCGCGTTTATTAATCAAACGTCATTTTTGTAAACTCGAAAAGGCCGAAAGATGTGATGATTGCTGAATTTGGTATGTCTTCTGGTTCGATTGGAATTTGGTGATACGCCTGGACAAGGTCTAATATGGTGAATATGTTGCAGCCTTCTAGTTGGTATGAGAGGTCTTGCAAGTGTGGAACTGGGCACCGGTCTGGAATAATTATTCTATTTAACGTGCGATAATCTCCACACGGTCTTCTTTTCTACCAGATGAAGTGGGTTGGACCAGGGGCTGCTACTCCGTTGGCAAATTCCCTGTGCTAAAATATTTTTAAACTCCTCCCTTGCTAGTTTCAGCTTGTCGAGTGCTAGCCATCTTGTTTTGCAAGAGATCGATGGTCCCTGAGTTTCTAGCCGATGTGTAATCGAATGCGTAATTCGTGCGGTGCTGAGTCCGCTGTTGGTTATTTCAGGATATCTAGAAATTCCTTGATTTTTGGCTTGGCTGCCGATTTGTCTAAGAATGACAATGTGGGGTTGCTCCAGTTTGTGACCGTACCCTTGGCGAAGCAGGAAGCTAGCGGCATTAAAACATCGGCAATGATAAATTCCCAGGGGAACTCCCGTCGAAGTCCAATGTTCAGTTTCATTGTATCGGTGCCGTATGGTTGCACTGGTGTGCCGTTTGCTGCGAACAACCTACTTGTCTATTAAAAATTTTAATTTGAAATGTATTTCAAAAATTAATAGTCGGTTGGTTGCTTGCTCATCAATGGGTGAGCGTTTTCTTTTGATGCGGATCTAACACATTTTTTTGCTTTCACACCGAATTTGAAGTGGTAATAGCATTGATCGAATTTTTTTCCTTATTGATTGTCATGACACTGATATTGTTGACCTTCTCTTCTGGCTGGGCGCTCTGGCTTCGGTTCGAGACCGTGAATCCTTGATTGTTGTGCATAATTCGGCTATTACGTGCGTTAATTTCTCTATTTGCCTGTCTGTCTCGTCCTGCTTGTAATCCCTCCGATTGCGCTCGATACCGTGTTCGTTAACACGTTGATATTGTTTTGGGCCATAGTTTCCATGATACTCTCTGCTCGATTGGCTAATGATGCTAGTGGTATGTCTTTTTCGAATGTGGTGAGAATCATTTGTATCTGCGACGGTAGTCTTTTCATCAACAGCTGTCTTAGCGTGTTCCCGTCAAAAGTTCCTCCTGCATTCATCTTCATTTTATTGAGCAGCTACGACGGCTTTTGATCTTCTAGTGTGAGTCCATGCAGTAGATTGTTTAATTTTATTTTTTCCGACTCTCCTAGTATCTTCAATACCTTTTCTATAAGTGCCGAGTACGATAGAGGCCCCTTGTCTCGTAGGATGAGATCGCCGAATGTGCCGTGATGCAATTGCTAATTGGAACAATTGTTCCAATATGTTGAACCATGCATTTAGATTTTTCCGTAGAGCGGTTGTGCGAATGCGGATTGTGGGTTTCCTGGTGCTGTAAAGCTCAGCTTTGTTTGGCCGGTTTGGTTGGGTTATTGATTTTTGTCAGCGGCTCATTGGACTGTTTTGACGTCGTATCTGCCGATTGGTTGGATGATGTTTCCCTTGGTTTCATCGATGTATATACATATGTCAATAAAATCAAAACGTGATAGTTAATTGCTTGTAGCGGGACCGAGTAGCATTTGGCATTAGAGGTACGAATCTTAAAAAACGATTTCTTTCACAAGATCCGGACATTTTAACACTGGGCAAGATAATTCAAGAAATTGAAGCCAGCGAAGTTACTGAGCATCGATTTAAATCCATAATGGCAGACAATTATACTAATGTTAATAAAATGAATTCTCATAAACATTGTTTTCGACAAAAATGTAGGTCCCGCACTTCGAAAAAAAATGCAAATCGTGTAAGGGGAATAATCATCTAATTAGGTCAAGTAAAAATACCGTGCATCCACAACAATAGAAAATGTCTAATAAGGGAGCGCCTCGAAATCTTGCATTACAAAATCTTGCAAGTACAAAATCTTGCATTTTGTAAAAATCATGCACATCAAAATCTTGCCAACCCAAAATCTTGCAGTTACAAAATCTTGCAGTTACAAAATCTTGCAAGTACAAAATCTTGCAAATACAATATCTTGCATTTAGAAAATGTTGCAGTTTTATTATCTGTACCTGTCTTTAGTATCTAACATAATATTAATTGCGAATTCATAAAAGTTCAATATAATTAAAAAAAATAAAATAAAAAAAAATGTGCAGATGGCGATCCGGAATCCGGATTACTATGCGTCAAGAAATACGGTTAATATTAGAATTAGAATGGAAATCTTCATTTTTCAAAATATTCCAACAAAATATTCTGGATAAGGAAGATTTAATCTTCATTTTTCAGAATTTAAATTTTTATTTCTGATTAATGAAGATTTAATATTAAAATTAAAATGGAAAAATCCATTTTCCAGAATATCTCAACATAATATTCTGGTTAAGAATATTTAATCGTGGACATTTGATTTTTGATATCTTAAGCAAAATTCTACTGTATAATTATCATTATACAGTAGAATTTTGTCAATGCGATTTCTTATCTTGCATAACAATTTCCCGTACAATTATAGAATCGCGCGCGCGACTCTATAAATGTACGGGAAATTGTTATGCAAGATTTTGTAATGCAAGATTTTGTAATGCAAGATTTTGAAATGCAAGATTTTGTACTTGCAAGATTTTGTAATGCAACATTTTGTAATGCAAGATTAAGGGGCTACCTCGTCTAATAATTTTCCAAGTTTTCAATAACATCATAATAAGCTCATTATGCGGTGTTGTCTACAATTCTCGGGCTTATTCGATATGATAAATGTGTTGTGCGGAATGAACATGCAGTGAATAAAATAACGAACGATGACATTGTAAACTTAATGTAGAATGATCCGGCGACTAAAAGTCTTATAAATTGAGCCAATCAAATAATACAGACGTATAGCGACGTATTCGAAGGATACGAACCATTACCGGGAGAAGTGGAAATAAAAGTGGATGAAACAGTGAAGCCTATATGAATGCAAACTTAACAAAGAGAAGTTAAATCTTTGTTGTTCAGAAGTTAAATTTTTCGGACATGTGTTATCAAATAAATGTTTGAAAGCTGAAGAAACAAAATTATTGGCAATCAAAAATATGCCAATATTAAATGCGCCAAAATGATTGCAGTTGATAATTATATTAATCGGTCGAATATTTTTAAAGTAAAAGTGTCAGAGATGCAATCGCACGAAGTTCCTACATATCCATTCCAGTATGTATCGATGGATGTAGCAAAATTAAAAGGAAAAGCGCATAATATGCTTGTTTCTGTGGACCATTACTCGGATTTCATTGAACACGATATTTTGAAGGATTTAACACCAAGTTCGGTAATAGAACAATGTAAAAGAAACTTCAGTCGTCATGGAATTTTGTTAACAAAAAAGTTTGTTAACAGGCAATTCAAAGATTTCGAGAATACATAAGAATTTAAACACATTTCGTCATCTCCGCATCATCCAAGAAGAAATTGCAAGGCTAAGGGTTTAATGAAGAAAGCCGACGAATCTTATCAAGATATATGGTACTGCTTATTATGCTGGCGGAGTTCTCCAAATAAAATTAATTCCAGTCCGGCTCAAAGGTTGTTCTCAAGAAAACGCGATCGAGTATACCATCGTGTAGTGAACAATATTTACCAAAAATCATCGAAAATGTTCCTGAAAAGATAAAAGCACGACGTTGCGAAAGCAAATACTAATTTGACAAATATACAAAAATTATCCCAGAATTGAAAATAGGACAAGCAGTAGCGGTTCAAGTACATCCGCAAATTAATAAGGAATGGTCACTTGGGGTTATTGAACAGCCGCTCAAACATCGTTCATATTATAGTACATGTCGACGGATCTAAATATAGACGAAATGTCGTTAACAGCAAACCGTTCGTGAAAGAGGAACCTACTGATAAAGACTACCATAATAAACAAGTATACCTATACACTAGATACAAGAAGCAGAAATAATTCTTGTAATATGCAAGAGGCTCCTGATAATATAGTTAACCGTGTATTCCCAGTTCCACAAAACAATCAACAGGTCATCCTAAACGAGACATTAAGCTGCCAAGGCATCTTAATGATTATCAAGTTTTTTTTATGAATGACATTATCTATATCAAATCAAAAGTATATTCTTTGTCTATACATTACAGCTCAATGATAGGTATATAATTGTGTATCCACGTGTGTGTGGATAATTAATGTGTATTTTATTAATAATAAATATAAAACCATAACAGCAACTTCTCAATTGTGATATACGTACAATAACATTTTCCATTCTAGTCCACGAAAATGGATACCCTTGCACTTAGATTATGCACATAAGATTGTAATATTTTCTTAAACTTGCTAACCGTAAAAAAATTGAGTCATTTATTTGACAAATACGTATATATATCATCATCATCAAATATAATACCTATTAAAGTGTGATGTCATTTACAAGCCGCAATTCTTAATATTTTTAATCATAAAATCGCCAAAATGACATTGTGTTTATATAAATTCAATTTATCATCGCCAAACTAAAGTCGCAAAACTCGTTTAGATTATGAAATAATCTCAATTGTGATTTATTTATTTCCAATTGATATGCAAATTTGCACAAACATAAAATTAAGTCACTTATATTTTTAGAATATAATAGGAAATTTCATCGCTCCATTAGATCATTACACTTGAAAAACAAATGAAAACTTGAATGTGCATAAACACTTACAAAAATATTCTAACCGAATTATAAAAATTGTCTTTACGCTTTCAAACCGTTTTATTTTTGTGTGCACAGCTTTAGCCTCTAGATTTAGCAAGAATAAACTGGTAAGAATAACTATACGGTAAAAAAATGAAAAATCAAATTTCCCTTTCGAAATAATTACCATTATTATGCTTTCAAAATGAGATTTAGTTTTTTATTTACATCATTGTTATTATTACTGTAGTAGAACTATAAATAATAAAAAATGTTTAATAAGAAATTGAAACAATACAATTGCAATAAAATTACTTACATATACGGATTATTTAACAACAAGGTGTCACTATACGTCTGTTAGACATTTGTAATCATAATGATTGCAATCGTATTAATACTTTGCGGACAAACAAAACCAATAACACAATTACTTTAAGTATTAAGATAAGACATTTTACAAATTTTTTCTCAATCACAAGCATAGCATATAATACCCTCACCAACTACACAGTTATACATATAATTTGATAAAATGTGATACATCACGCCACCATAATTATAAAATCTTTAGAATTTTTGAAGCATGTTCTTTACGATTAAGTTAAATAAACCGCACACCATGAGCTATATGTAATTGTATATACGGTACCTACATATTCTACTGTACTTAAAGTCAATAAAGTACAAAAATTCAAATTTCATCATCATTAGAAAGTTTTCTTATTTGTTATTAAAAATTCTTACATAATAATAAAAAAAAATAAATTTACAGTCGACCAATTACAAACAAATCATATTTAATTTATCATTACACATTATTGGTCGCAGTCGAATCTGGTACATGTTTATTGTTTATCTAGATAAGATCGATGTACCAACGGCACGTTTAAAACCATAATGATTACACCTAGTTTATTGAACTATTTGGATGATAGAGGTTTACCTATTAGTTATTTGTAAACTGGTGGTTAAACATAAATTATAATGTGTGTATGTATAAAAATGTATAGTAAATATACTTACTCGCATTTAATTTTTTAACACATTCAAATTAAGTGGAATTAATTTTGGTTTGAGTTTTTTTTTTTTTTAATTTTATTTACTTTGCGGTAGACACGGGTAGAATATGTAATTAAGCGCCTATTATCGTGTTTGTTTATAAATGGAACATTTGTATTGAAAGTAGGTAATTTTAGTATTGGGTTTTTATTAACAGAGTTTAAATTTTACCAACCCGTATATTGTCGTGATTCTATAGGCTACAAGAAGACATCATAGTGTTATATAGGGGCCCGAATGTGTTTTGTTACATTTGTGGTAAATTTGAAATAGCTAAATGTCGCAAAATTATAGGTTTCAGTAGAGAGATCCTTGAGGAAAATATGTGGATTTCAATTATTATATGCAATGCATGTTCAACTATAAGAAGAAGAATACTAAGAGTAACTCAAATTTAAAATATACAACACCCGCAATATGGAAAAAACCTCTATCGAAAGAAGAAAGAGAGGAGGGTTTCAATTTAAAGAGTAAATCAAATATAAAGTACGCAGATGTATGTACAATGACGAAACCTGTAAAGTCCAATTACTGCAACTTAAATTTTTTAAACAATGAATAAGTAATGGAAGTTTCAAATGATAACATAGGTAAGAGTGAAGCGTCCAACGGGGAATAATTTGATTAATTAGGAGGATCATTAATTTGATTAGGAGATATGCATTACCAAAAGATGTATCTGAAGACTTAGTTAGTGAATTGAACAGTCGTAACTTGATAGTCCCTGGAACAAAATCTTCAATTTATCGAGAAAGAGAAAAGAGATTTTTGAAGCACTTTACCAAAGATAAAAAAACTTCATTGGTGTATTGCACAAATATACCAGGACTGATGAATGATTTAGAACCTAATATTTACAAACCTAATGAGTGGAGACTATTTATTGACTTCTCAAAACTCAGCCTAAAAGCGGTACTATACTGCACAATGGAAATAAATATGCCACTGTTAAAAAAAATAGGCCATTCAATCTCTATGGGAGAGAATTATGGATATCTAGGATATATGTTGCAAAAAATCAAGTACTCGGAGCACAATTGACAAGTTTGTGGGGATTTAAAAATTATGACTGCTAGGGCAGCAGCCTGGTTTTGTGAAGTACCCTTGTTTTAAATGCTTCTGGAATAGTAGAGACCGAGAAAAACATTACGTTAAAAAACAGTGACCGCTAGGAGACTACCTTCAGCCATGAAAACCTAATGAAATTAAATTACACATAAAACTTGGGCTGATGAAGCAATATGTGAAGACATTAAATTTCAACAATTTCCAAAACTCACAGAGGCTAAAATTAAAGAAGGTATTTTTAACAGACCTCAAATACGAAAACTATTTCAAGACACAAATTTCGTTAAAACCATCCAGAAAAATGAGAAAGCTGCCTGGCTCAGTTTTAAAGAAGTTGGTGAAAATTTCTTGAGAATCACCAGAAGTGAGCATTACAAAGACACTGTTACGAAGTTGATAGCAAATTACAGGCAATTGGGATGTCTTATAAACTTAAAGCTCCATTTTTTGGATTCTCATCTTGATTACTTTCCTGACAATTTAGGCGACTATAGTGAAGAGCACGGTTGATCGCTTCCATCAGGATGTAAGGAAAATGGAAAGGAGATATCAGGTAAGGTGAGATGTTAACATGTTAGCGGACTATTGTTGAATGCTCAAGAGAGATGAAGAAACAGACGTAGAAATTCACTTCATATGTCATTCAAGGACAATATAGTACGTTATAAATGCAAGAAATGACTTCAATATTTTATTTGAACGCTCATGATAGGTCAATGAACAAAAAGTTGATGAAAAGCAACAAACTGTAACTCAATCTTGAGCAGACAAACTCAAACTGCAGCAAGGTCAGGGGAACTCATTTCAACTAAACTTTCTTAGTTAAATTTCACTTCCCTATACCAGTAACTTTGTTTCAGAACACAAGCCGCGAATTTGTCTTATTTGTCTCTATTTGTAACTTATACTCTCTGAATTTCAGTTTGCTTGTCATAGTTCAAGTGTGAGTTTTGCGTTTCGGTTTGAGTAACAGTTTGATTGTCTGAGTTTCAGTGTAAGATTTTAGTATGAGTTTCTTTCTCTGACGTTCTAATAATGGTTTAGTCAAAAGCCATTAGCAACCAAAATAGAAAGGTAAACTAATTTGGAATTTTGTTTGGCCATTTTGACCTAAAGTTGGGCTTTTTTGGGATACTGAAGTATCACAAGTAAATTTGGACTACGGAATCCTTTTTTGCGGTTAAAAATACTCCGGAAACGATATATCTGGAGTAAACGGTACAAAAAATAGACTTTGGTTAAAATTGGGGTTTTGTGGAAAACTGATGGGTGATGGAGCAAAACGGACATCGGATTCGTGTTCAGAATTTTTTTTTTTTTGTGCATTTGTATTGGCAGCAGTCAGCAGATTATGCGAATGTGGATTATACGACGGTGGTCATAAATTAACCCATTGAGGCCCGAGCTATGTTCTATAGTGCACAATATTACCCAAATTCACATGCTAGTCATATTTGTGGTTTAACCACAACTTCTAAACAAAAAATTAAAATGTCTTGTAGAAGACCCGCAGGGTTGATATACCTATGTATCATACATTGGGAAGAAACAACAACAACAATTTTGTAGTGGGAAAGGTTAAAATTGTACTGGAAAAAATATCTTATTTATATAATTCAATAAAAAAAAACAATATTTGTAGTCACAAGTCAGGTTTAAGCTGTCAAAACCAAATTTGTGAAGTGTTATACATTTGGAACCAAATTTTGTCATTAAGCCCAATAGCTTTTCTGATGGTTGGAAAAATATTATTTAATGACGTAATCCTTCAGGCAATGTACCATTACCTGCCGGCTTCTGCTTACTTCATTATATTCTAAAGCATTATGTCTTATGCAAATTGAAGCCGTGTTCAAATGGCTAATGGATTGTACGTTAAAAGATACATATTATCGCCTATAGTAACCTAAGAGATATTTAGGTTACCAGTGTGTATGAAATGTTTCTTATTTCTTTGAACCGAACGTTTACCTTAATATACAAATGACCTAACAATAACCTTGAAATGGAGTTCATCCATCACATAAAATAATAACACAGTGCCTACAACCTAACTGCTGACAAAAACAGCAGGTAAGACACTTGAAATTCGATTAGCATTATATTCTAAGAATATTTCATAACGTGAATTCAATCAAGTATTCTGACAATGATCTGCTGCTTAGCATATTCACAGTAGGCTACCTAGGTTTTATAGTCCAGTTTGTACCAATATCAAACACGTTCAAGACAAACAAAATATTATCTTATTGAGGCCATATTCTGGTACATAATTTCCGCGAATGGGGAATATATTTTTTACATTAGGTAATTTTTGCCAATTGATTATTCCCCATTTCCCAAAAGTGCATTCTAGCAATTTGGGAATAACTTTACAGCGTAAATAATTTAGTTATAATTATTTGCCGCGGGAAACTTTCAAACCAAGTAAAGATCTTCAAAACCTAGACTTGCCAACTGTCTGTTTTTTGACGGGACAGACCAGTTTTAGAATCGAAAGTTCTGCGAGTCTCGGCGTTACTATGGGCGAGACGCTGTTTGTCTCGTTCTGGTCAATTAGTTATAGTTGAGCAATTATGAAGAGGAAAAAAGGGTAAACCAAAACGTTATTATTTCTGAAATTAACGACTTTGTAAGAAAATTTGTAAAACATTTAAAGGCTTTGGAGAAGAAATTTAGAATTTTTTTTTAATTGAGCCTCAGTGTTTAAACGTTCAGAGAATATGGACTAAATAGGATATCGAACTATTCTACTAAACTCGACAAGACGAAAAGAATCAGAGCTGCAAGATCGCTGTTTTGTAAAAAAACATTTAAAAAAGTGTGAAATTTACGTTAAAAATAAACACACTACTTTTGACAGATTTCCTTCCCCAATCTGTTGGTAGCAAAGCATTTCCCAGCCATGCTTGAACTTGATGGTATACCCGAAATGAATGCTGATCTGCAGCTGCTTTTATTGGTGGGAGACAAGCTAAATCGAATTTAGAATGTAACTGCAGATTACCAATACTCTGTTGTAAGCAAGATATCTTGCTTCTTCTAGTGGAGTCTCTTTGGTGATGTTATATAGTATTAAAGATGCTCCGCTGGCTACAATATTCTCTTTCGTGGCACTCGTTTGCAAGAACACTTGCACGTCGGTCCTCATTTCTGCATTGGCCTGCAAAAGCTTGAATGCTTTTGGTTTTCGGTTTCTGTACAATGCTGAGGTTGTATCGCATCCGGTAAAAGCATGAAGAACTGGAAGCAGGTCGCTTAATGAAGACATCCGTGTCCTCTCTGCTGCTATATCATACACAGTCTTCAATTTGTGGCAAAGAAGCCAAATTGTTTGACGTGCTGGTGAACATAAAAACACAAGCAGCATGAGGATGTCCGAGTCCTCTGCAGCAACCACCACCTGATCCCCACGATTTGCAAATCTCACCGCCATATTTGCAATAGAGGTCTCTGCGTCATCTTCCGCCTGATGTGTTGGTATGTTCAACCACTGTAGGTGTTGCTTCAGTTTGCCAATGAATTTTGATTTATTATGGGTGTTTGCGAGATATTTCTCTACTTCGATGTTTGCTGAAATTTTGGCAATGGCTCTTCTCTTTTGTTCTTCTCCTTTCGTGGTGGCGTAGTCCGGATAACCATCAAACACTACCGTTGTATTTCTGCCATAATGTTTTAAAACATAATCATCATAAATTTTTAGAATCGTGCCATATGTCGCTGGCTTACATTCTTCGAGTCAATCTCTTGAATCACTTTGCCACAAAAAAGAACAATTAATTTTAGAATCAAATGATGGCACACTTGATCTTAAAATTGTTTGCTGACTGCAAGCTGATGATGATGGTCCTGTTATACAAAATTACTATAATCATTTTATATTAATTTATTCATTTATATTAATTAATTAGTCTTACCTTGCTCACGCGCTCTTTTGCAAGCAGCAATACTACTTTTCATCGTGTAGTTTTTCCGACGTTCTGTATGCAATAAAATTTCTTCGACGTTCTCTAACTTTTTACACAAATTGATCGTTCGATTAAGCTACCAATTCCTTTTTCGCCACTGCCGAGTCCTTTTTCTGCATACACTTATTACAAATAATACAAATCTGTGGTAACAAGGCGAAACGTAATAACTCGAGTTATTCCATATTATGTTTTATTTAAAATTTGAAATCTCCATATTCGAATTCATAATGTATCAATTTTTTGTAATAATCAAGCAACTACAAATAACCGTAATAATCATTTAAAAAAGCAAGAATTCAAAAAACTCATACGATTTTGAGTAACTCTTAATTTTTAAAACGTTTTCCTGAAAAAGTCAGAAAAACGAGTTATTACGTTTTGCCTTGTTACCACAGAAATATCTTTATTTTCCTGCATTACAAAATTTACACTTTTTCTGACAACTTTACTCTTTGATATTCAAAATTACACTGAATAATATAATATTGCCCTGAATCCATACCTATATTGTTCAGTTTTTAATCCGCGCGGTATCACACGTAATTCGCATGAATCACCCCTTAAAATGATGCATAGCGCAGATTTAAACATCTGCTAGCACACAGGTAACAAACAATTTTCGTATAATTCTAAAACCGATTAAAAGATTAGAAAGGCCTTTACATTGACTTTTTCAGAAATATCTCACTTCGAGCGGGTTTTTAAGGAGTTTGTTGTAATAATATTGTAATAATAATATTTTATTATTAAATAACCACCAATTCTCAGATAATTCCACGGCTCCGGGAATTCTAGTCAAAAACATTTCAGTCAAAAAACAAAAGGCATTTTAGTCATAAAATTTCCCATACAAATATTATGACTTAAACCAGAGCCTTCTAGAGTATAGAGCCATAATCATTATGACGTATTTTTTTGAAGCTTTTTTCGTGGTATAACTTTTCACTGATTTCCATAGGAATCCATAGTAAAAATGGTGTTTTTAGCTTCAAGATTTTCATTGAAAAAAGCAAAAATGTTACAAAATTTTTATACAAAAGTGTTCTACATATCTTTAGCAGCAATATACAGGAAGGGTTTATTGGTATTAAGTAAATATTAATTGCAGAAATATTAAAATTAAATTATTTCTAAAATATATTTTTCGAACTTTCATTTCAAATACATCAAAGTTGGCTCTGACGAATTAAAATAATACTTGCTACGTTTATCTTTAGTTTTACTAGTGTAGGTTAGATGTCTCAGATTTATACAGAAAAATACGAAAAAAATTGTTTAATAACAAAATTATCACACGTTCTTAATATTTTGAGAATTTGTTTTGCTTTTCCTACAATTTTTGAACTTAAAATTTCCCCAGGTTGCAATTTTTGGTACGATTTTTAAAAAAATTCTACTTCCATCACTGCCATCTATGTAATGTATATTGACTTAATGCACACGATTTGTAGTAAGCTTTTCTTTTTAATTTGACCAGAATGCTGTTGTTATGAACTTTTTTTTTATATTTTGGTTTAAATAAATAAATTATTACAAGAAAATGAAAACGATTTACTTTAACGACATTTATATATGTTGAAATTCAAACATTTATGAAAATATTTCAGAAATCATAATTAAGAATTTGCAACGTTTTCATTGACAAATTTGTCTTAAGAAAAAAAGTGATTTCCCATATGTTTTATGTGTTTTACTATGGAAATTTTGATTTTTTCGTCGTTTCTAATTCCCTTAAAAAAGCTTCGTTTTTTAGATTATGGCTTGTATAATCAAGGTTGCTTTGCTAAAACTCCTTTTAAAAAGGAACTTCAGTCAAAAAAAAAAGGTATTTCGGTCAGAAAACAGTTTGACTGAAATACCCTTTGTGTTTTTGGACTGAACGACCTTCTTGAAAAGTATTTTATTCACAAATTTTTGGACTGGAATACCTTTTTTTTGGTAAATTTTTTTGACTGAAATGCCGTTGTATAGACCTATATATTGGCTTTGGCGCCCCAGTCAAAAGAATTTCAGTCAAAAACAGAAAGGAGTTTCAGTCAAAAACTAAAAGGCAACTCAGTCAAAATAGAAGACATTTATGCCTTTTCAGAGGGAAGTTCAATCAAAAAACAAAAATTCAAGTCAAAACATTTTTTATTGGAATTTCTTTTGGTTTAGTGACTGATCGTTCGATGTTGAAAGGCTGAATGGATCCGAAGGCCGAATGCCGAAAGGCCGAATGTCGAATGGCCGAATGTGTCGAAAGGCTGAATGTTGAAAAGCCGAATGGGTCGAAATGCCGAATGTGTCAAAAGGCCGAATAGGTCAAAGGCCGAAAGTCGAAAGGCCGAATGTCGAAAGGCCGAATTTTCATTAAATTTTCCTTCACTTAATTGATTGAAATGAATATTTAAAACCATTGAATTTATTTCTTAATGTAAAATAATTTAAATAAATTGAAAATACGTGCTAATAAGTCCTGTGCATGTAGCATATTAATGTGATCAAATTTTGTCGTAAAAACAAATTTATTTATTTATTTTTTTTATTATAAGTAATTAATTAATGGGATCACTACATTTGCCTGGAAAAAAATCCAGAAATTTTAAAATCCAGAAAAAAAATTCCGAAAAAAATCTAGAAATTACGGTGAAAAGCAATACAGAAAAAATATTTTGTTTAATGGGAGAACCTCCTCCAGTGGCCCTATTCCGGTAATTCCTGGGGAATAGATATTTTAAATTGTGTTGCAGTATTATTCCCTTTTTCCCAAAGTGTATTCTGGTATCAGGGGAAAAAATTGATTTTGAAAAAATTATTCCCAATTAAAGCAGTTTTGACGTTTGTTCTTCCATATCTGTTTTATGAAAAAATTGATGGGGAATAAATTTTTTAACGAAAATATTTGTTGATATTAATAAATAATTATATTAATATTGTTTGTAAGGGTCCTTCGCGGATCTTTACTTATTTTAATGTGATTCCATGGAGAACACGTACAACTAAATTTATTTCCCCTGTATATTTATTCCCCAATTGCCAGAATGCACTTTTGGAAATGGGGAATAAAAAGTTGGAAAAATTTATCTGGAGAATAACTGCTGTAAAACTAAATATTCTCTATTCCCCGGGAATTACCAGAATAGGGCCACCCACAAATATCATATTAATTTTTTTTTTTGCTTTAAAAATTCATTTAGTATCTGAAGAATATATTTCCAAAATTTCAAGCCCAATAGAAAGTCCTAAAGGTCCTTAGGAAGTCACCGAAGTGATGCGAAGTAATGTGTTCTCTTCAAGAACGAAAACTTCAATCGAGTTTTTCTTGAAACATGTTGTTTTGCGCGCCGTGGAATGTAACTCAAAAAGTAATGGACCAATCAACTTGAAATTTTGTACACGCCTATGCACAAACCTAAAATTTCGTATAAATTGTTTAAACAAATATTGGTTTTAACGAATTGTTTATAAGAAAAACGAGTTTTTTTTTCTTTTTGTCCTCAAATTTTCAATTTTATTTTTTTGCAACTTTTTGGTTCATGCAAAGCGGAATGTATTATTTTAATAAAAAAAATTGGTTTCGTTGATTTTAGTTAACTACAAGGACCTGGGCGTTCCACGGCGCAAACTTTAGTAGTCTAGTTCGAGCACCTCTAGCGCCGCCATTTTATTTGTTTCCACTCATAAAAAAAAAATTTTGTATTCATTTGAACGTCCATATTATTATGCAATTTGTTTCATTCTAATAAATGCCCTCAATTTTTTGTAAAAAATTACCAGTTGTTTGGAGGAGGTGCGCCCCCCTTAAAATAAATGAAAAAAAATCAATTTTATTGCCATTTTTAGGGGATCGGGATATTTGGCTGGAAGGCAAAATCTTGTTTTGCCGTTCAATCTTGTTTTTTGAATTCTTACCGTATAAATTGTTTCCCGAAATAATTATTTTGATTATTTTATAGTGAAATTATGAATATTTAGTAAAATGGTTTTTCTGGGATTGATATAAAATATTGAATTTTAAAATCTTCTTCTTCTTCTTCCGCTGGCGCTACATCCCATGCAGGGATTTGGCCGCCTCAACGATGCTCCTCCAAATAATTCAATCCGCCACAAGAGAACGCCAGACACGGTGACCGAGTGTGTATAGGTCCCTTTCAACGTCGTCCATCCATCCGGTAGGTGCTCTCCCACGAGGTCCTACTTTCGTTGGTGCCGACTCCAAGGCCTGTTTGGTGGTTCGATTTTGTGAACGAAGTACGTGCCCAAGCCATCTCAGCCTTGACGATATTATGAATCCAATGATGTCAACTTTATCGAGATCATTTCTGATCTCGTGATTCATTCGCATTCTGTACGTGGCTCCTTCTTTAATGGGCCCAAGTATTCTTCTTATGATCTTACGCTCAGTTACAGCGATTTTCTGGATGTTTTGCGCTGTCAGTGTTCAAGACTCGCAACTAAAGGTGATTACTGGTCTTATCAGCGCCTTGAAGATGTCCAATTTTATTTTGCGCGATATATGAGGAGACTTGAAAATTTTTATATTGGCGTAAAATGCTCGGTAGCCTGCTGCGATCCTCGATGAAATGTCCACAGAAACGGAGTTTTGCTCAGTGATCAGTGATCCTAGATATTTGAACTCATTCACCTTTTCATATTGAGTATCTCCTGAAATGAAGTCCCCACGAGTCTGCCTTCTCGCGGTCACCATGTATTTGGTCTTCGCTTCATTGATCTGAAGGCCTATTTGTTAGGCTGTTAATTCCAATGAAGGAGGCCTTTTTTTAGAGATATGATGTTGCGACCCAGAATGCAAATATCGTCAGCGTATGCTAATAGTTGGGTTAATTTATAATACAGGCAGCTACGCTGCGCCATGTTGAGCTGACGAATGACATACTCCAATGATAGATTGAATAGAGTTTGAGCTATTGGGTCTCCTTGCCGCACTCCAGATGTTATTTCAAAGGCATCCGAAATTTTGCCTTCTATTAGCAGCTTACATATTGAGCCATCCATTAAAAGCTGGCACATTGAAATCAATTTTGACGGTATGCCCAGGTAGGACAATACGCTCCATAACGTATTCCTCTTAATACTGTCGTACGCCTGTTGCAAGTCTATGAATAGACTGTGTACAGGGATGTCCTTTTCATAGCATTTCTCCAGCAAAATTCTCAGCGTAAAAGTTTGATCGGTCGTTTATCTATTTGGTCGAAAACCACATTGATAATCACCCAAGATCCTCTCGCTATAAGTTGATAACTTTGCTGCGACTACGTTGGCCAAAACCTTGTAGGCTGTGTTCAGCAAAGCTATACCGCAATAGTTGTTGCAGTTCAATCCATCTCCCTTTTTATGAAGTGGACATATAAGAGCCGTCTTCCACTCTACTGGGATTTCTTCTCTAGACCAAATTGTTGATATTAGCTGAAACATGCGGCAGAAGAGATAATCACCGCCATATTTGAGCATTTCGTTGCAGATACCATCCTCACCAGATGTCATCCTAAAATTCACTGTACAATTCATCCCAAATTGATCTAAATTCAATATAAAATTCATTCCCAAATTTACCATATAATGTCTTTTCCTAACAAAAAATTCACCTTAAAACGCACCTTAAACTCCATCGTATAACCCAGCTTTAAGGTTCATCCTAAAATTCACCCCAAAATCAATCCAAATTCTCCATCAAATTTATCATAAATTTACCCCAAATTTAATTTAAAATAACGACAAAATTCTAAAATGCACCCTTGAATTCAACCTACCCTATAGAAATCACCCTAAAATTCACTGGTAAACCCTCTTTAAAACTAACCCTGAACTTCACTCTAAAATTTCACCCTAAATGACAGGAATTTAGAAAGCGAAAACGCGAAAGGGGGGCTTAAATAATAATTTTATCAAATTTAAGAATTCTGGAATTTGGAAATTTAAATAGAAATTTTATAAAATCGTTAAATAAATTCATCATTTATTTTTGGAAAGAAAAGAAATTAGGAAATTTAGGAAAATTTAGAAGTTTTGTATTGTCATATTGAATAAAATTATTGCGAATTTGGGAAGGTCAAAATTGAAAATGGGAATTTAAAGATCTAAATCTTTAAACTTAGAAATTCGTCAAATTTAAGAATCCTGATATTTAGAGAATTTTTACAACATTTTTCAAATAGACATTTAATACTAAATACAATACATTTAAATAATTTAGAAATACAAGAATATAGTGTATTATTTAGAATTATTTATTTTAGCAACATGTACATGTATGGTTCTTTGGTATAAAAGAAAATATTTAGAAACCAACCTCCCATTCAGACGTGGATTAAGGAAAACGGGGTGCCAGGCAAGTTTAGTTTCACCACCGCCTGCCGGTACAAACAATTGTTTTTTCTAGTTCATCGTTGAATCGACAAAAACAATTTTTACGCCGCAGACCAATATCAAATAATTTGAAAATTTTCAATAATTTCGAAATAATCTCAAAAATATTGGTCACAAAGAATCTCAAAGAGTCAAAGGACTTCAATCCGAGGTTATTAATTTCAATTTGATATTTTCATAAATGATGAATTTGAATTTGGCAGTTTGAATTTGATTTGAAAAAGAATTAATATGTTTTAGATAAAGTTGAATTTGATTTGAAAAGGGATGATTATGTGTTTTGGTAAAGATGAATTTGATTTGGACAAAATAACAATCAAAATCCCAATCAATATTGTATCACAAAATGGCGGGAAAATTTTGATTTTAAATTTTGATACCAATTGCGTCTATATTGAAAATAATATTCATCGTACTTATTCTTAAATAATTTATATTAACCGCGGCCCTAGAATGGTAAGGTTCTAAGTGAGTATAATATAGTTTTAAGAAAAACGAGTTGGAAGTTTACACTTTACAAAATATACATAAAAAGTGTAGTTCTCAACTAAATTAAGAGATGAACCAATTAAATAGTTGTGGTGTTTACCACTAGAGTAAATATATTTGTTATATTATCATTTGGAATTATTAGACTGTATTCAATAAATTGTCATCGCTATTTTATATTTAAAAAATTCTAAATAATAAATTATATTTTTAGAGCTTCGTGTCAACTGTTAAAAGTAAAAAAAAAAATATTATTGGCTCTTACTTTGGACAAAATGTCATCCCAATTCGAATAGGAATAATATTTACCAAAGTAAGACGCTGTTATACTTTATGTGGTAATTCGGAGAAATAAATGCATTTAAACTACACAACCTTACCGTAAATACGTGATTGATACAGTTAATTTGTAACATAAGGTTCTAAGTAACCGCATACAACCATTCACATAAATTCGAGACAATATTTTCATTTAAAGATTGAATCAAAATTAAATTAGAAGAGTTTCCAACAAACAGATTGACTATTCGAAATATGTAGTTAGGTAATTCATCATATCAGTTTAGAACTTTTAAAATTATTATCAAAAAGTTTTCAGTTTATCTTGTTTAGCATCCCCTTTCCCTTAATTTTTGGGTTGGTTGGTTGTTTTCGCTGTAAATAAATTGATTTTGTTTAATAATTCATTTTACGAGTACATATTATGAAAAGATCAAATTTGACCTTTGTTTTTTTTCGATTACAAGCAGTCTGTTTTATAAATAGAATTGATTTTACCAGTTGGCATTTTGCAGGCTTGGTTAATTTTTGACGGTCTCGTCTTTAGATTACTTGAAATGAAAATCAAATTAATATTAAATTAAAAGCATTGGTATGAATATTTGCAGAGCCTTCTAGAGTATAGAGCCATAATCATTATGACGTATTTTTTAGAAGCTTTTTTAGTGGTATAACCTTTCACTGATTTCCATAGGAATTCATAGTAAAAATGATGTTTTTTAGCTTCAAGTTTTTCAATGAAAACAGCAAAAATGTTACAAAATGTTTATACAAAAGTGTTCTACATATCTTTAGCAGCAATATACAAGAAGGGTATATTGGTATTAAGTAAATATTAATTGCAGAAATATTAAAATTAAATTATTTCTAAAATATATTTTTCGAACTTTCATTTTGAAAAATACATCAAAGTTGGCTCTGACAAATTAAAATAATACTTGCTAAATTTTTCTTTAGTTTTACTAGTGTACGTTAGATGTCTATAATTGTTGGCAGAGAAATACGAAAAAAAATTATTTAATCACACAATTATGACACGTTCTTAATATTTTGTGAATTTGTTTTGCTTATCCTACAATTTTTAAACTCAAATTTCCCCAGGTCGCAATTTTTGCTACGATTTTTCAAAATGTTTACTACCCACTGCCATCTATGTACATTGACTTAATGCACACGACTTGTAGTAAGCTTTTCTTTTTAATTTGACCAGAAAGCTGTTGTTATGAACTTTTTTTTATATTTTGGTTAAAATAAATCAATTATTACAAGAAAATGAAAACGATTTACTTAAACAAGATTTATATATGTTGAAATTCAAACATTAATGAAAATATTTCAGAAATCATAATTAAGAATTTGCAACGTTTTCATTTACAAATTTGTCTTAGGAAAAAAAGTGATTTCCCATATGTTTTATGTGTTTTACTATGGAAATTTTGGTTTTTTCCTCGTTTCTAATTCCCTTATAAAAGCTTCGTTTTTTAGATTATGGCTTGTATAATCAAGGTTGCTTTGATATTTGACGTACCAGGAAAATTGAAAATGGTTCGATAGAATATCTTGTCCTGCACTCTCCCATGAATTTAAACATTACTTCTAAATGTTTATGCTCATTATTTCCCAAATGATAAATAATTTTTTTTTGATGAAAATTTTCAGTCGAGGATTGTTTTTTCCTATTGCAGCGACTTTTTCGAAACACAGCATCTTCAATTGAGTAAACGGAATAATTTTTAAATTAAAATTTTTAGCAATGTCTCCAAAATCAAACGTATCTTAGGCCGATTGTTGTATAAGCTGATATGGTTTTTTTCTATTTATGTTTTTCAGTACTCGGAGCAGACCTAATGATGAGAAGAATTCGTTTTTTTTTCTAATAATCCTTTTTATCCTCACTATGGCCACTAATTGAAAAACGCTTGGTTACCTTCATTAAATCCAAATTTTTCGACATAAAATACATAATAGCAGTTGACATCACCGATTTCTTGGTTTGTGGAATACAAGAGTCACTTGACAAAATGATTTCGTTAAAATTGTTGTTTTCAAAAATGCTCGTAAGAATTTTGTGCATAGCAGAAGCAAGGACATATCGCCTCTCGCAGCAATTGAGTCATTCCATGTGCGGTTAAGTTATACCCGTTTAGCTTTGCATGATAGAAAACTACGCCAATTGCTGTCTTCAGACAATTAATTACGTTTTGCAAGACAAAGCAAATGATAGGAATTTTAGTTTTTTGGTCATTGCTTTTCATGAAACTCATGAAAATTACAATTAAATTTGATGTTAAATGTAAGTAATACTACAAAGGGATGGTAACTTTCTTTAGCTGGTGATTTTTCATTTCTATACACTAATCCTTATACAAATCATACATCTTTGCGATATTCAAGTTTGTATCCAAATATTCCTTTTGAGTTTAAGCACGGCAGTAGTGCGATTTCACTCTAGGAACACTTTTAATATAGTTAACAATAAATTGGTGATCTATTAAGGCTTTGATCTCGCTTTGATTTTGCAGATATACCCAATTTTTACCTTTGTTCGTATAAACAGTATAAGCTGGCTTTTAAAAGATGCACAGAGTGCCCAAAAAAATTGTTTACATATCTGCACTCGATATCATTAGATGGATGTCGAAAAAGTACTGCAACGTATTACATCTTCGTGATGACTCTGGTTTTGTGCGTCTGTTAATCGGCATTTGTGTGGTGGTCCTTACTAAAAATTTGTATTTACCCTGCGTTGGTTTAATTGCGTGCATTTATATTTTTATGTCCTTTTTAGGTTTAACGCTGCCAGATTTCGTAAAGTACCTACGCTTTTCCCGATTGATAAAATCGTTCGATTTTTAACGCAATACCACTCATCCACTCGTCGTGCTCTTTTTCGTGTAAGTATGTTTTCGTAGATGATACATCATTTTCACAATCAGTTATTACAAGTTTGTTTTGATTCTCAATGGCAGGATCATTAATTATTTCTATTAAACAATTATTTGGTGGTTCAATAGAATTGTTCGGGAGTAAATTCACTGATTTCAGTTGATTGTATCTAATGTCGTTTTCCAATAACTTATAGTTCGACGCTCTAAATGAATCTGTTTTTATTAGCTCCGTAATATTAGTAGAAACTACTATTATGTAGTATAATATGTCCTCCGAATAAGCACAATGCAATTCTAAGTCGAAACAAAAATCGTTTATCGTGAAATACATATGTATGTTCGATCATTGACCAGCAGTTCAAAATCAAATACAATTCGAATGAACTTTGAAAAATGTCATACGAGATCCTTTGTCACAAAATTTAAACTGAACAACATTTTTGACGTCTTCACAAGAAATGGAGGGAAAATGTTTTGTAAATTGTAAAAAGCTTATTTGTACTGTTAAATAAATTTGATAAGGTTGTAGGAAAGAGGAATAGTTGCATGAATTAACTTTATGTTAATAAGTAAATATTGAAAAATAAAGCAGGGTGTATCCCCTATAATAGTCGTATCTTCAAATCTAGCAAAAAACAAAAGTCGAGAATGGTCGTATTTGAAAGAAGCTTTTTCGTGTACATATAAGCAAATCGGTCTTTACTCATTTTTACCCAAAATGTTAGTTAGATCTTTATCACTCTTAGGTCGCGTAATAAAAAAAATGTTAAAATTCCGAAGTTACTTAAATGCGATGGTGTACAATTGCGAAATACCTCATGAAGGCTATATACTAAACAATCGCGACAAGGTTATAACAATAATATTTGTATACCGGTTTACTAAGCTAATTATAATTATGCTATATAAATGACACAAAGTTCATTTTAATTAAAAACAAAATCACATCAATTTGAAACGTAAATTATAATTCTACCAAACCGACAAACAAAGAGAAACAAATAAAAAAAATAAAAAAGCCGATTTTACAAAAGTGCAACGGGCACAGAAGAACATTTCATGTAAAAGACGTTTAGATAATAAAATATCCACTTTTCAGTTTAATTATTTAATTAACGTAATGCTTTGTAGTTTGTATATATTTAATTAATTGTAACCTGTTTACATTTACAAAAATATGGTTTTGATTGTGTTTGTAGGGTATGCAGCAGTTATCAATTACGCCTACTTTCCAATTTAAGCTGACTGAATAAATTCAGTGACTCAGTACATTTGAGACGAAACAACATGCTTTATGTCTAATTATAGAATAGTGATGCTTATTAATTGTGACGCGGTTCAAAATTGAAAATAATTCATTTAAATAAATGACACCCAAAATTTAATTCCCTAATATTTTATAGCTTTTTATAGTACATAAACCATTTTTTTTTGTTCTGCCTTGAATTTGCTCGTATTTTAATGATTTATAAAATGGAGCTTTTTTCGAAGAATATTTTATCAGAATAGCTCAGAAAAATTAGAAATGTTTTATATAGACTTTAATCTTATCAAAATAATTAATTATACAACACATTCAATAGAAATAGTTGACCTTCAGAACATTTGTAATAAACCCGGTTCATTTAATTATAAACCGGCGAAAGAATGTCTCTGAAAAATATTAGAGAACTGAACTACTTTTCAAACTGTGAATAGTTGAAACAATTCGATCCTTTCACAGTTTTCCAGCACCCTCTACAATTTGTATATCAATAAAATTAATCAAGTCTTACAAATTCAAAGTAACCAAAATTACGTCAACTCTTAGCATTCGAATTTAACAAGTTCTAAAGTTCAATTTGAAATTAATTTGATAGCGATTCAAACCGGTTATATACATAAATTCCGGATATTACTTATCGCGATTAGATACCTTTTAATTGTAGCTATTTAACATACTAGACATTCAGTTATAAATCTTAAGTATTCGCTGTTACACTCAAAGATAAGAAATACAATAAAACCCTTGAATAGCCACGATTCATTTTCTTTAACGTATTTTCGTATATTTGTTCCATTAAACTAAATTGATACAAATTCGATTTATAATTTATGCAAATAAAATGTCTGTTTCATATCCAAAACGGTCGGTTTCTACTATATGGCGGATATCATGACTATAAACGGACGCATAAGAAATCAAAACGCATTAATCGTAATTATAAGCGTTAATATATGGAAGTCGTAAATTTAGTTGAATGACATTAATTTGGACAATCCGATGTACACTATTCGTTTCTAATGTACGCATTTTTTTTTTTTATTTCAGATTTAAACGCCCGCAGAGTCGCAATCCCAGTTTTCAATTATGACCGTGAAAAATTGACTGAACTATATTACCTTAATCAATTATATATCCATATACAAAATAAATAAAATAAACACTAAAAATTGATCAAATATACGCCAAACCCGAGCACACTGTAAAAATGTCTGAATACTGTGAATTCGAGTGGAATTCAACTCGACACGGATACAAAATCGGTAGCTTCATTGATACAAAAAATAAAAACAAAAAATTGAATATAAATTGGAATGAGCCGACCGATCGTAGTTGTGCACTAATCGCATTGCGTGAATTAATCGGTGCCAGTATCGATTATGCGCTCAAAGATAAATCCTGTTGCCATGATGATGAATTTTTAATGCGATTTTTATATGCCCGTAAATTTCATGTCGATGAAGCATTTCAATTGATTATAAATTATCATTCGTATCGGCAACGTAACGCAACAGTATTACAACGATTATCGGCGCTAGATGAACCAATTCAAGTATCGCTACGCGATGGATTTCCCGGTGTACTTAAGGAGCGTGATCGGCGGGGACGAAAAATATTAGTGTTCTTTGCCGCCAATTGGGATCATTGTACCTATTCGCTGATATCTGTGTATCGGGCGATGCTGCTGTCACTTGAAAAATTACTGGATGATAAACAAAATCAGGCGAATGGATTTGTGGCGATTGTGGATTGGACAAATTTTACATTGCGACAGTCATCACATTTGAATCCAAAAATATTAAAATTAATGATTGAGGGACTACAGGTAAGCTTATATCCGTTAACATTTTTATTTACTATATTATTATCTATTTCCTTTACAATAGTCTCTAAAACGTGTTGTTTTGATTTGAAATTAATGATTTCCGATTTTTGTGTGGTGTGCGTACGCATAATAAGTGTGTGACTTCCGATTTACCCATTGTTTTGTCTGCGTGGTGACGATGTAATGTGTGTAATGTGTTTTCGTTGCTGGTCAAGTGGATGAAGTTGCATTTCTTTAGATAAAATTTCGAATTTTAATTCGTGGCTATTATTTATAATTTGAGGGCGTATTCGATTTAATTTTTTTTTGTTATATATCAGAGAGGTGTGGCGGAAATTATTTTAATTTGCTTTTGTCCATCAAATGATGACGTTCTTTCAAGATTGGATTCCTATTTGATGACTTCAGCTATTGTTTAGCAGATTGGAGATAATTATAGTAATTTGGGAAATTTTTATATTATTTGGAATTAAGGGGTTTTGTGAGTAACATTGAGACTAAAAATATGTCCTACTAGATTTTTATTATATGACTCAACATTTTGAGAATAGGATATTATTTAAAATAACAAATTTGAAGCAGCAAACTTTATAACTCAAAGGTCTGAGGCTACGAATATCTGGAAGCTGGTGGAAAAAGAAATAGCTGGTAGGAATTTTGTGGCTTTGAATTTAGCAACTTGTGTTTTTTCTGAATCAGACTGAAGATATCACGCGCCAATGTTAATATAAACTAAGCCGAATATTGATTTTATATATTAAAAATTTGGAATTAGAGAAAGGATTTAAGAATTGAATTTTAAGTTTTTAGTGGTCGCAAGTAAATAATGCTTGGAATTTTTAGAATTACTTGCTTGAGATGTTTGATACTATAATGTGGGACTATGCATCGATCAAATAAGTTTTGGATATTGGAGACATATTTATGAACTTAGATTTAAGGAATTGCAATTTTTGTAATTAAAAAATTGGAGAATTTCCAATTTTGTAACACGAATTTTTTATTTTTCACTGTCAGAAAGGAAATCGAAAATTTTACGAATCTAATGTGCCGACTAGCGAAAAATTATAAACTTAAATATTAAGATTTAACAAAACTTAAAAATGCAATAGAAAGTATTTCTGTATTCTCGCCCAACGAAAAATTAACGTCGCTTAATAATTTAACGAAGCTTCGTATGGAAAAATTAAGAATGCGCGATTGTGCGTCCAAACTTAAGAAATGTCAAATCCATATTCAGATACTACTTTTCCTCTTAGTATCTCTTGCTGGTCAAGTATAGATTATGTAATGCCTTAAATACATAACGTACTATATAGAAAAGAAACGGAGAGCAAAGTATTAGATGATTGATACAGTTTAGAATTCTGAAATTAATTCGCGTTAAACATTAATGATTAATAAAAAATAAATCGTTATCTATTTTTCACGACTGCAACCTTATGGCGGTAAAACTCCGTAATTCTGTATTTTATAAAGCTCTGAAAACCGGTAATTGTATTCTGAAACATTCGCCTCATAGTTGGTTCTGCTCAAGTTGGAATAATACTCGGGAAGCAAATTTACACCTGAAGTTTTTCGTATCTAACATCAGGAAATACTACTCATGCTACCAAATGACGTCGTTTGGCACAGAAATAGCAATAGCTCATCATAAAGCCGGCTTCCTGCTTCCATTCCAAGATGCTCAACATAAATTCCTACAAATGTATTTCATCGATGATGGCAATGGTGAAATTGAATGCACACTGCGGAATTTCTACCGGCATAAAAAGGTCGATCGTTTCCTAACTGCAAGCTCTTCTTTATGAAAAAAAAAAAAAACAATTTTGTGCGTTTATTCAAAACAGCAATTGACATGATGCTATGTGATACACACAAGATTGTTATTCATGCTGACAAAACGTCTGCTGGGGAACATGTGCGAGGATTTAATGATCCAACTGTAGACAAAGCGGCAATGTTTATAGCCGGAGATCAATTCCAACCTAGAGATATTGTTCTTCATCGGAGAAACGATCAATTGACAAAAATTGCAGAAACTCATCGAAGCTACGATGCCCTGCAGCTGCAATATCTAATCATTTTTTGGGATGGTCTCGATGAATATTACTTCAACGTTAAGATGATAAATCCAGTCAGTGACGAAGAAACAAATAAAAAATTAAGCACAATGAACTATTATTCATACCAATTATTGATTATTCAAGAGAATTAAGATAATAAGAAATACCCAATGTTGAAGTCGATAAAGATTTGCATGAGGTACACTGAATCTAAATTCACCATGCATGATAGACGGACAATGCTCTAAGCGATATTCTCGAGCGTTGTAGTATTCAACATAGTTACAGGAAACGATGAATATCCTTTATTCAGAAGAAGATCCGCAGAAGATGGTAGTAAATTAGTTACCACATCGGTGACATCGAAGTACACAACCGGTGGGTTGTTCCATATTTGCTTTTGCTATCAAAAACATACAAATGGCACATAAACGTGGAATACTGTAACTCAGTCTGTTAAATCGATCAAATACATTTGTAAGTACGTGAATAAAGGCAGCGACATGGCAATTTTGGCGTGCAACCAGAAAGAAGTGCATGAATGTGGTCATAGATATCGATGAAATTGCACAGTATTAGGCTGGAAGATTCATAAGTAGCAAAGAAGCTGTATGGCGAATTCTTTCATTTTCCATACATGAACGAAGTCCAGCTATGATAGCATTCCATCTAGAAAATGGAAAATGCGTTTATTTCATAGCTGCAAATGTGCAACAAATTGTCCTGAATCCACCGGCTACAACGTTAACTGATTTCTTCACGTTATGTCAAAATGACGTATTACACATGGAATTCGAGTAGAAAGTAATTTGAATGAAGCACACGAATAGAGCGAGTCGACGAACAACCCGTCACTTTCAAAGAAACTTATCGAAGAACGAGCAATACTGGGATGTATGCATTAATGGCGCATGCAACAGGTTATATTATCCAAATGAAATTCGTGCATTGTTTGAAATCATATTGACCAACTGCTATCCTTCATCTCCAACAGAATTATGGGATGAATTTAATTCGCATATGGCTGAAGATATATTTCGCCGAATACGCAAGTAAAATTCAAATATGAACATGAATTTCACAGCAGAAATTTACAACGAAGCGTTTATAATGATTGAAAATTTGTACTTAAAAACGGCTAACAAAGTTCTCAATCAATTGAGAATGCCATCATCGAATCGTTCTGCCGCTACTTCAAATATTGGCGCAATTAAATATTCCGAAGCTAGCGCTAGAGTAAAAAGGCATTTACGATCAAATAGTGTGAACTGTCGTTGGAGAAACCTTCTTCTTAGATGAGCCAAAGGAACTGGTAAAACGTTCCTAACTAAATTGATTCTGGCAGCAATTCGATTCAAAATGACATAGCTTTAGCTCTTACCTCGTCCGAAACAGCTGCGATATTGCTATCAGGTGGAAGAACTGCTCATTCCACTTTGAAATTGCCATTGAACATGCAATTCATTGAAACTCCCACGGGTAACATTTCCAAAGCATCCGGCATGGGTAAGTATTGCAGAAATGCAAACTTATTATTTGGGATGAATACATAATGGCACACAAAAAATCGCACGAGGCTCTTGGTCGATCATTGCAAGATTTGCGTGGAAACATCAAACCATTTGGGACCGCATTAGAAGATTTCAGTTAAACATTACCTGTAATTCCTCGATCGATACCAGTGGCAAAATAAATGTTTGCCTGAAATACTCTACTTTGTGGCGATACGTAAAGACGTTGAAACTAACTACAAATACACGTGAGATGTTATCAAATCAATTGCTGGAAATTGGGAACGGAAAGGTGCTGGTTGATCTGACTTCAGGGCGAATTTCATTGCCTCATAACTTTGCAATTTAGTGACGGCAAAAAAAGAATTTTCAAACCAATTATAATAATCACGATTGGCTGAATGATGAGCTATTCTTGCCGCCAAGAATAAAGACATCTACAAACTTAACAATATTATTCAGTCTAACATTCACATACAAGTTCGTCGACACTGTTGTGGAAGCAGTAGAAGCTGTTAATTATCCAATAGAATTTTTGAATTCACTCGATCTGCCAGCGATGCCACCGCACGTAGTGCAATTGAAAATCGGAGTGCCAATTATCATGTTACGAAATATCAACCAGCCAAAGCTTTGCAACGGGACGCGGCTTGCAGTAAAAAAATTAATAAACGTCGTAGAAGCAACAATCTAGACAGGACCCAAAGGTGAAGATGCCCTCATTCCTCGCATTCCTATGATTCCAACGGAAATGCCATTTCAATTTACGAGCTGCAATTCTCAATGCGATAGGCGTTTGCAATTACCATCAATAAAGCTCAGGGCCAATCTTTAGAATTGTACGGTTTAGATCTAAACACGAATTCCTTCTCACATGAACAATTATATGTTGCATGTTCTAGAGTTGGCAAACCAGACAATCTCTATATTTACTCAGACAATGAAACAACAAAAATTATTGTATATCCACAAGTATTGTGAAATTAAACTTATTAGAAACGTGTGCTTTCTCTTTTCTATCTTTTCCATTTAACCAGAATTTAAACTGAGCACAGCAACGCGTGGCCGGGTACAGCTATAGTATACTTATGAAATCGTATACGAGGATTTGAATCACTATCTCACAATAACAGACTTATACCAAGATATGCATACATGTATCACCGGTGTGAAGTTTTTGAACATTTCATTTGGCCAACAATGTGTGCGAGTTTTTGGACATATATTTATGCGCGTGTACATCTTTTAATAGCGTATTTAAAAAAAAACATAAACCGATTCATATAAAATAACCATCAAAGAACTTCTTATTTGAAAGTTAACCAATTACGAATTTTATTACAAAACTACGAATTTCGCATGGAACAAAGATGTTGTTATTTTCCAAATAGCACAAATCTCAGAAATTGGCTCATATAGTGACTATATAGGTTGGCAATGGTATACATTGCGTTATTCACCCCATTGGTTAGCTCCGATTAATTTAGGTGCCCTAATTCTAAGGGTTTCGTTCATCGAAGGCGTCTTACTGAGTTTCTATTGATCAACATTCTGGTGGTGTATCAACACTTTGGTGTTTCACTTGTTTCTTCGCATCATTCTTAATTTATTCACTGACGTGTTCCATTTTTAGATCAATATGAAGATTATCGTGTCCTTATGTACCATGGTGCATTCACCATGCTATATTTACTACATATTACTGTACACCATATGTCCATACAGATTTTAATATCAGTCAATATAACAGCAGTTTATTATGTAATGTTAACTCAGAGTTCCTTCCTATGAGCCAATACATTTTTCTATGTTTGATGTTTAGTTCTTTTTTTTAACTTGCTTTCCACTTGAGATTAGGAACAAGGATCATTACTAAGTATATTGCCGTGTTTGCATGTGGAATTGGTTGCGAATTCAGTTGAATAGGTAACCAATTAAAATTTTTCTCGGTAAAGTTTATATGCACAGATTTAGTTTCGTTGTGGTAACGTATCGCGTATGAAGTATATTGAGTAATGGCCCCAGGACACTTCCTTGTGGAACTCCAGTCCATATTATCGTTAGTTCAGAGTATTCCTCTTCATGTTTTACATGAAAGTATCGATCAGCTAGATATGACTTTAAAATCAGGTAAAACTGTTTCGGCAGGTCTCTGCCTAATTTACACTCTAGGCCTCGTTACCCCACTTTATCGAAGGCTGGAGATACGTCCAAGCAGACACTTGAACATATTTTTTCGTTTTCAATGGCATCTTCAATTAAATCTGTGATTCTATGCACTTGATCTATGGTATAATGTCTCTCTATATGAATGAATTTTCTTACGCCTATTACTTATTTTAATCTCTTGAGTAATAGCTTTTCAAATATTTTGAAATTGTAGGACCTAGGCAAATCGGCTTGTATTCTTGTATGGTGGCTTGTTTGGTTTTATAATCAATATCATCTCTGCAACCTTTCACTAGTATGGAACGTATTTTAGTCTGAACGACAATTGTTTTGTTCTTCTTTCTCTATTTATTATTACGCTCACGAGGATGGTGATGACTAAAATAATGCTAATATAGCACTATTTGAAGTGGTTTCAAAACTATAATTATAGCTCGATTAGCTTAGTTAAGAAAGATTAGACTCTTTCTTGAGACGGTTGTTATATATGTTTCTTCCTTTTACTAGGATTAGTGTATTTGTGGGCGACTGTAGCTAAACCATCTAGCCAAATAGAGTCTTGCTTCGTCCTCCTCATTTTGTTTCGAAGCTTACCAAATTTCCGCTACGAACGTGGATGTTAGCAATATTTTTATCATAACCTTCTTGGCTTTCTTCTTCAACTTCAAAATATTAAGTCGGGCTGCGTAATGAGCTAATCGCTAAATCGCGGGCTCTAAGTTCGCTTACGTGGTTAGGTTGATTGGGGTTATTTCTTAGAGCATACGGGGTGTTTTGTTGTACACTAACGTTGCATAGTGAACCATTTCATCCCAATTGTCATGGTCTATAGCCGCGAAATTTCAAAGGTATTCCTTAAGTGTGTTATGAGATCTCTCAAGAGCTCCTTTTGTCTTCGGATGAAAACTTGCAGTGGTTATTTGCTCAACCTTGAGGAGTTTACAGATATTCTCAAGCAGCTTTCACTACCGCGTTAGCCCTTTCGTCATGCAAAGGTATGGCATCAGAGAACTTAGTCAAATCGCCATGAAACGTCAGTAAGTAATTGTTTTATGTGTCCGTTGTGGGTAAGGGACCTACGATGTTTAATGCTACCCGTTGGAAGGGGTATTCTCCGTTTGTACTAGAGGAACTATCGTTTAACGTCTCCGTTAGTACTACAGGAACCATCGTTTTATTGTTTGATTTGTCTTGCTTATACTTCGTATATTTTTTAACTTAAGCCTTTACTTCGCGTAACATGCTTGACCAATAACAATCCATCCGAATTCTCTTATATGTTCGGAAAACTCCTGCTTGATTTCTTACTACTAGATCAATTTTCTTGTGAAGCCTTTGTAACTTTACATTATTATCTGTGATGAGTTCGATACTACTGTGGAATTATCGGGGAATTGTTTCTGGTTCTGTACTTACGCCCTAATAGGTATGGTCTGAATATCTCGACTACCCACTTTGTCGCGAGCGTTTGAGCGAAATACTAGCGTACGCTATTGGTAAGTTGTTACCATCATGGATTTGGCTCGGTATGGTACGTACACCATATTCACTGGCATGTGTCGTTTGGGTACATACCTTATCGAAACCTTGGTACTGGAGTATTGGAATAGTGATGAGTTTACTTATAAGATAGTTGAGCGCGGTTTGGCACTTCAGGGACCATTCAAATTTCTTTCTTTTTCTGGTTAGTTGGTGCAGAGGTTCTGCAATTGTTCAGTCGCAATCATAAAATATTTATTATCAAGCTGAATGTTTAATTTTCCACAAATTAAAATTTTCAATCTAATTTTTAATTTTTTACAATAATTTAGTAAGTTTAATGAATTTATTGGATTTTCGTTAAAACTGGCATTAAACAATTGTTTAAAATTACTATTATTTTTTAGATTGTAGCAAGGATTTAAGGTTTCTAATTAGCGTAAATAACTTTTTTCTTCTACCACTAGGATTTCTAAGACTATATCAAATGTCTATAAAGAATTTTGAACGAATTTCTACAAAATTAATTTCGGGAAATAGTTTTTCAGAAAATTTATAACATTGAAAACTGGATGGTTAAAAGACTAGGAATTTTCAAATAGAGGATCAAGCTAATCCAGGATTCGTGAATTTTTGAATTCCTTGTCCCCAGATATTTTAGTGATAATACGAAACTGAATAGTAAAATACATTAAGTTGTAATCTAAAAGGTATATAATTTGCATGCCTCTATTTTCTGTATTTCTAATCCCAAAGTATGCAGTTCTCTTTATTGGAAACTGTTTACAAGAAACTGATGTGTAGAAGGTTGCCCGATGTGATATCATCCATAAAAAATCTTCAAAACAAAATCAGAATTTATTATTTTCATGTGATTATTTTGTGCGTACATATCTCAACAACTAGAAACACGCTTGTCAATAAAATTGTATCATACTCGTAGTTATTATAAATTTTTATTGATCTTTTAATTTGAAACCAAATTATCGCCCAATTATCGCAAATATATAATTTCACAAAAATTTCATAACAATATTTATCATTTTAATTAACAGGATTGTTTCCCCGTCCGTTTCAAAGCTGTTCATTTTATTGGTCAACCGTGGTACGTAGAAGCTGCCCTAGCCGTGATACGACCATTTTTGAAAGAAAAAACGCGTGCTCGTATCAAGCTCCATGGCAGTAATTTATCTACACTACACGAATGTGTCACCCGTGAAATATTACCACCAGAATTAGGCGGTGAAGGTCCTGCATTTAATCCACTCGATTGGTTTCATACGCTGCTCGAATCAAGCCAAACAATTACAACGCCACGTTCATATTGTATAACACAACCGGCTGTATATTCAAAACCACCGTCTACATATAAAAAACCATCGATGATGAGTAATAATAACAATAATAATCATAAGAATAGTAATAATAATAATAATAATAGTGATCCAGCTAGAAATACCCTATTAGGAATAAATGATGATCTTATGTGACGACAACGACGACAATGTCGAGTACATGAAATGTTTGGATGTTCTTTAATATTTTTAAAATTCTTTTTAAATTTTATCGCGTTAATTTATATATAATTTGTTTATAGTAAAGTTTTAATTAAGAATTTTAAAAAATGACATAGATTTTTGCACTAAATATAATTATAGAACTGGACTTTAGTCGTCACCGGTTCTATGTACTACCTATATGTACTTACATTTAGATTTAGACTGGATCCATCGTAAATGATTATGATATTTTTACTTAATAAATATAATATTGACAATAATTGCTTATTTATTATTACCTACATAATTGATTAATAATAATCTATGTACTTATAGTATTTTAAGTACATGTATAAGTTAAGTTCCTTTGATACTTTGAGAATATACAACTGTTTTAAATTTAAGATACTGTGCGATTCCATTTTCATGAATAAATTTGCTTTTTTTTTAAATTAATTTTAAATATTATGTAATTTTATTTTATATAATTATAATTTATTTTTTACTTTAATTATTTTTGAATAATGTGTATATTTAAAAAAAAAAATTATGATTGAAATGAAGTTGAAGTTTAAAATAAATTCTCCGTCCAATTTATAAGAAACGAGATTTGGGAGTTTTATTTTGGCTTAAAAAATCAAAAGATGAACGTTGCGATTTTGAACTGCATAAGTAGGTATACACAGGTGAGTAAATATTTTATATCAAGGAAAATGGTCATAGAATTTTCTGTGTGTATATAGAAATTTTGCACCAAAAGTGTTGACTAGAATTATGCTATATACGAGTATGCCAATTAAATAGGAATTATCGTATTTAAAACAACATCAAATTATTTATAAAAGCGTTTCTTGAGCTTAAATTTACTGCAAAAATCAAATTTTTTTGCCTAAAACATGGAAACAAGAAATCAATATGTTTGGGCTAAGCTATCTGTAGCGGCCCACTCATGCGTGCTCCGCTACAATGTATCACTTACATACATTGGCGTCTGAGTTCACCCAACCACCACTGCAACGTCTTACGCCGCTCAACGTTGACATTGCCATTTGGGGACGAACGCATACAACCAACAAGCTACTGTCTCTTCCACATTAAGAGACAACACAAAATAAAATTAAATTATTATTTTTCCATTCAGTCTGCTCTCGGTCATCAATGCGGCAACATGCCGCCCACCTCGCCCGGGGATAATAAGTCAACAAATGGTGGTGAAAAATATTAAAGTTAAAAATGTTAACTAAATAAAAACATTTTTATTGAATTAATTTAAAATAAATAAATAAATTAAATATCTTAATTTTAATAAATAAATTAAATTACACAAAATAAATAAAATTTATTAAATACAAAATTAAATTAACTGTGCATAAAGTTATTCATAAAGTGCAACTGCATTTTATGCACTTTACTATCTTTAACATTTTCAGTAGTTGTCAATTTAATTCGTTTGACAGCTGACGAAAAAAATTTAATTATAACGGTCATTCTAAAACTAAATATCTAAATGAAATTTTATTTATAAATTGAGTTTAATTACTAGTATGTACTGGTCGTTGAATTGACCAGTTTTCAATCAAATTATAAGCAATAAAACCACCTAAAGACGTACTTAACAGTGGACATTTTTGAAATACAAATTGAAATTAAAGCATTATATGTATAATAAAATTAAAAAAAAAAATTAAAAAGGAAACTCCAAAATATTTAGTAAACAAATAACAGTTAAGCTAACACATCAAGTTAGAGAAACTCTCTTTAACAATGGCTCTATTCCATTGTGAAAAATTACTATTGATTGATTGGAGTGCACGACCAAGCATTAACCAAGCAAGTCTCCAGGAGGATGCCGGGCCCATCGCACACCCGAATTACTTCTAAGGAAGGATAAGAAAGGTTTGTTGCAGAGGCGCTTGGTTCATAAATGCATAGATTTTTATTTCGACAACTTTGCTTTTCTGGTTTTATTAATTATACTAGCTGAGGTACCCGGCGTTGCCCGGGGTAAATAAAATATTTTTATTTTAGCAAAGATGGCATCAAAATCTCATTTTTTTTAAATTAACTTATATTGTTTTCCCAGTATACCCTTCAAAAGGTGGTAAAACATATTTTAACATTATTATAAAATTAAATTAAAAATTATTGGGGGCACCTACATAGGTTTCGTGTGAAACCACCACGTAAAGTTTAAATCTGGTGTGATGAATGGCATGGAAACGTGTAAAGAGCATACACACATACTATACATACAGATTTACATTTTTATTAGTATAGGCAGATAAATAATTTGTATATCCCTCCTCTATTGCAATAATGTACTATTCGCAAAAATTTTTCACATGATTTGATATAAAGACGCACAGTTTGCGTGTCGTACACCCAGAAAAATAATCCTTTAAATTTAAGAATTTACCAATTAAAACAAAGATATTTTCCCTATATTTTTTGCGCAAAGGAATTTAGGTTTAATTTTTAAGGATTTTAAATCTTTGGTTTAAAGTTTTGAAAATTATTTAATTTCAAAGAAAATAAATTTAAACTTAAGAAACTAAACCTTTAAATTTAAAGTAAACAAATATTCGCATTAGTTTTCCCCATAACCGATTAGTACGTCTCCCACACACATCGACCATCTTCATCATGACAGACGGCGAGGGCGGAAGCAGGGACGGAATCGACTCGAGCATCACCCTAAGCGAGAGCGATGATCACACGAGGCAAGCACAGTACATTGCCGAACAAATTCAGGAAGGAATCCGAAGGGGTTTACAGGCGGTGCCCACAGCAGAAAGATCGGCAAACTCGGCTAACACTACTCCGCAATCAATTTCAGCCACGGTAGCACCTCTTGCCGTTCGATTGACACCGCTGGCCACCCAAAATCCGCAACTGTGGTTTCACGTGATAGAATCCCAATTCTCGCTGAGAAGAATCATACAGGAAACCACAAAGTTCCACCACGTGTTAAGCATGCTGAATGACCGCGTAATGAATGACGTCAGCGATGTCATCACCGGTCCTCGCAATGCGACCCGTTATACCGACTTAAAGCGAGCAATATTGGATTGGCTGTGCGAATCTAAGCAGACGCAGATTCATCGATTGCTGCAGGGGATCGAGTTGGGAGATAGCAAACCGTCCCAGTTACTGCGGAAACTCCAAAGTAGCGGAGCAACCGACGTTACGGACGATTTTATTAAGACGTTGTGGTTGAAACGGTTGCCAATACGGGCACAGGAAGTATTGGCACCGACAGCAGCAGCGTTGTCTGCAACCCAGCTAGCCGAGCTCGCCGACCGTATAATACGGTAGAGTCTCTGTGCTAGAGACAATGGCGCAGTCCAGCGTCATGGCATTAGCACCATCACCGATACAGGCACACGCCACCGAGGAACCGCTCACCGAACAACTCGCGATCGAAGTCAAGGCAAAGGAGAAATGCCACACCGGCCCGACAAACGAGAGAGGCAAATGGAGACGAAGCACCGAGGCTGTGTTATTACCATTTTAAATTCGGAGAGACGGCACGTAACTGCAAAACTTCTTGCCCGAGCTGGAGCGCGTTCAAAGAAAAAAACTAATTAAGCCGGCGCAGATGGCGACTTGCGACCGGAACACAATGAATTGTCGCCTCAAAATATACGACCCATTAAGCAACCAAACCTACCTTATAGACACGGGCGCCGATATTTCAGTCATGCCACCAGCCGCTAGCGATCGGAGGAACCACAACCCCGATTTCAATCTGCACACAGCGAACGGGACGATAGTGAAAACATTCGGACGAAGATTGCTAAATTTAGACCTAGGTTTACGGAGAAAATTTACATGGACATTCACGATCGCCGATGTCACCATACCAATCGTAGGCGCGGATTTTTTGAACCATTCGGGGCTACTGGTCGACATTCAGCGGAGTCGATTACTCGACCCACTCACCTCAATTGCAGTGATAGCCCGGAGAACGTACAACGCAGTACCAACAATCAGGGTAATAGATACAGGAAGCGTGGACGACCGAGTGATGCCGCTACTAATGAGATTCAAAGAAGTCCACTGCGACTCACAAACAATGAAAGCTGCAAAGCACCAAGTAACGCACCACATAATAACACGTGGCCCGCCGGTCTACGCGAAACCACGAAGAATGAGCGCAGACAAGCTCCGAATAGTACGGAAGGAATTTGAATACATGGTGAAGCAAGGTATCTGTCGGCGGTCAGATAGTCCGTGGGCGAGTCCGCTGCACTTGGTGCCCAAGAAAAACGGGGAATGGAGACCATGCGGGGACTATCGCGGTTTGAACAACGCGACGTTACCCGACAGATACCCCATACCTTTCATTCACAATTTTACGCAGCAACTGAGAGGGACAACCTACTTTAGCACAATAGATCTGGTGAGGGCCTATCACCAGATACCCATCGAGGAATGCGATATACCGAAAACAGCCATATCCACGCTGTTCGGCTTATACGAGTTCACACGTATGGCGTTCGGATTGAGGAACGCCGGCAGTCCCTTCCAAAGGTTTATGCACTCGGTGTTACAAGGCCTAAATTTTTGTTTCATTTACCTCGACGATATTTTAGTAGCTTCTCAAAATTTCCACCAACATTTAGAACACCTCGAAATTCTGTTTTCAAAATTAAGCAACGCCGGACTTATTATTAACATCAATAACTGTCATTTCGCCAAGACAGAGGTGCAGTTTCTAGGGCACGTAGTTTCGGCGGAAGGGATCCGACCACTTCCAGAATGCGTAGACGAGATAGCCAGGTACGAGCTACAGAAAACAATCAATCAGCTACGGCGATTCCTAGGCATGGTCAACTTCTACAGACCCTTCATGCCCAACGCGGCGCGCCACCAAGTCATACTCAACGAGTATTTAAACGGGCAGTGGAATGGGCAGTGGAATGGACAGACGAGGCGAAACGAGCTTCCGAAGGTACGAAAAAACAACTTTGCGAAGCCACGTTGTTGAGGCACCCATCGTCATCCGCGAAACTCGCCTTAATGGTCGATGCCTCCGACGTGGCGATCGGAGCAGTGTTACAACAGCAGAGTGACGAGAGCAGAGAAGGTCAAGAAATCATATGGGAACCTCACCAATTCTTCTCCACCAAGCTGAGCCGAGCGCAACGAAAATACAGTGCGTATGACCGGGAGCTCTTAGCCGCATATTCCGCGGTAAAGAAGTTCCGCCATATGGTCGAAGGAAGAAGTTTCACGTTATACACGGATCATAAACCGCTGGTTTATGCGTTCAGGCAAAACCCGGCTAAGGCATCGCCGCGCCAGTTTCGTCACCTGGACTTTATATCACAGTTCACGACCGATATCCGACACATAGCGGGCAGCGAAAATGTGGTAGCCGATACACTGTCGCGAATCGAACCACTAGCGATCGGAGAATCAATCAACTATGCAGAAATTGCCGAGGCACAGCAGTCAGATGACGAATTGAAGAAATTCAGAGAGACAATGTCGGATCTGAAATTCGAGGAAGTACCAGTCGCGTTCGCATCTAATCCGATGATACTGTGCGACGTTTCCACGGGAAAAATTCGACCATATATTCCTCGGAGCTACAGGAAAATGGTTTTCGAGGCAGTTCACAACTTGTCACATCCAGGGGTACAAGCATCCGTAAAAGCCATCACGGAGCAGTTTGTCTGGGACGGGGTTAAAAGAGACGCGAAACGGATGGCCCAATGCTGTCTAGCATGCCAGAAGGCAAAAGTCGCCAGGTACACGAAAAGCCCGACGGGAAATTATCCCCCAATCACGAACAGGTTCGAGGAACTTCACCTGGACATAATCGGTCCATTACTGATATCGGAGGGGTAGCACTACTGCGTAACTCTAATAGACCGATTCACCCGGTGGACAGAGGTCATTCCAACGCCGGACATTCGAGCAGAGACCGTCGCCGTAGCGGTATACGGTAACTAGATTGCCCGTTTCGGGGTGCCCAAAAACATAATCAGTAATGGCGCAATCGAAAGGTTCCACCGAACGCTCAAGGCAGCGATAATGTGTCACCAGCGACAAGATTGGACTACGGATACTGCCCACAGTGCTCCTGGAACTGAGAACAACTTACCGGGGCGATTTCAAAGCAACGTCAGCGGAATTGGTATTTGGTCAAAATATACGGGTGCCAAGCCAGCTAATTATCGAAAACTCTAGCACCGCTAGCCAGTCGGAATTCGTGGAGGAATTGCGAAGGTATTTCGACCAGATTCGCCCACCACTACCTTCGCGGCATGGCACTGGGAAAATATTCGTAGCGACGGAACTAAACTCGCGCCCGAATGTTTTCGACCGTGTGAATGGATTACGAAGATCACTACAGACGCCATACGATGGTCCTTTTCCAGTGGTTGAACGAGAAGCAAAAACATTCACACTGTTGATCAAAGGTAAGCATAGCAAAGTGTCAATCGACCGATTGAAGCCGTGCTTTACGGAAGACGAACGAGACGACTTACTACCAGACCATAACACAGCACCTGAGACACACAACGAGACTTCAACAGACGCAACATCTCACCACTTAAATACACCGACATAACAGGCTGACGGACGAGCACGGACAAACAGAGTACGGTTCAATCTGGCAGATCAAACAACACCGTCACCATCCAGCAGCAAATCGGGTACCAGTCCAGAGGCAAAACCGGTAAATACAACCGCCAAGTTACCAGGAACGGCAACCACGAGAGTCGGTAGAAATATAAAATTACCAACACGCTACGCGCTATCACTCATCGGTGGTTCGCTGATAAGGGGGTGATGTGGCGTTTGGCACGACAGTAAGTAAACAAGAGTGACAAATCTGACATATAATGTAACAAGGTAACCACAAAATAACTCCACTTTTATTCACCTCAGCGGGCAGCAATGCCATCTGTCTGCGGGTCAAAGAAGGGTTGATTGGTGGGGAAAGTATTTTCATTAGTTTCAGGTTTTCGCCGAATCAAATAGCCAATGCAAGAAACAAGTTAGTTGGTATAAAAGCTTTTCCAATGAAAAAACAACAATCAGTGTACGACGTCCAAGACAACAACCACGTCGCCACTTGCAACTGAAAAGTGAAATATTTGGTCGTTATATAATACGCGAATAATAATTAGATTGCCAACGACCAAATATTGGATATAATTATTATAACGATATTAATGATAATAAAACTCAAAGTTTAAGTATATGTCAGAGAGTTTAATTTAAATCAACGGCCACTCTACCAACCTATAGTTCCTGAGCGAGCTTTATCGCTGGCTGGCATACTCCTACAAGAAACTGTATGGGGGAATAACTCACACTAACCTCCCCATACGTTTTCTTCGTCGCTAAATAATCATAAAGACTTCTTCGAATGAGAATGATATTTCGCAAAACTCTACTATAACGAAGGAAGCAATTTTTAAGCATTCAGAATGATTCTAACCCACTAAATTTAACAGATTACATATGTCAACCAATATTATTCATGTCACACCCCAATGACCGCTATTAGCGCCAGATGGTTTTACTTCCACACAGCAATCGATTGTTAAAAGCACTAAGTTTAATGACCCACACAATGGATAACGCAATCAATCTAACACAAAGTATAAACCAATAGTAATAAAATCTTAATTTCTAAACTCTCTATAGTTCTAATACTAGTATACAATATATATTTTATGAATCTTCAACCGAATGTCTGTCGAAGAATTCAATTATTCAAACAATAAAAACTTACCTACTTTGTTGTTTCTTTATTTACATACAAAACTAACATTTAAGAAATTTATTTTGTTAACATCTTTTAAACGCAAGAGGGATAGTGTTGCTTGACGATGGATGATTCACACACAATAAAAGAAACAAGAAATTACATGTTCTTTGAGTCAGCTTGTTCAAAACAGCAATAATTATAATATGTACATATATAAGGCATTAAAGATAATAAAGAAATTCTCCTTTATACTCATAACATACAAAATAACATTTTAAAAAGACGTGAACAATACCATCAACCTCTACTATCTATAAGGCAAAAGAATTAGAGAATATACGTATGTACGCGCACGTCAAAAATTGTTTAAATGAAAAATGAACCTTGTGTCAAATTAACAAAAACTATAAAACCATCAAATTACGATTTAATGTGAATGACCCAAATCGAACGTATGCACGAGTATGTAACTAAATGGTTGGCGATGGATAATATAGCCAAGCTGGACAAAAAAAAGTTACATTTCGGGAAATTAATGATCATGCTGCTGGTAAATTCGTCTGTGTATGTTTGTTTGTCAAAAGAAATGGTTCCAATCTTTGATACATACTACTATAGCGGCTATTTAGCGGAACCAATGCAAATCAATGTCAAAACTTTATAAATTTTTTTTTCTTGTGTGTTGAAAATTAATAAAGGTTTTTTTTTGTCTAGTTTAATTAAAACACGTTGATATCGCTTTCATCGTATTATTAACTTTTTAATTGGAATTTAAATTAATAATGGAGTACACATGGGCGTACAATGGGTCATTTATTAAAAATGTATAATAAGCATGCGCGATTGATGTGTACTATGATATGCTAGGTGAAAGTCCTACTGAAAGATCGGTTAGTCGACAATTTAATTGGATTCATATTTTAATTAATAATCATTATATAACTTTCGGCTAGGTTGTGCGTTTTCAAGAAAGAGTCGTTCGGTCCGCTTGGCTGTACCTCTATCTAATTGCTCTCTTTCAAACCTTGCGGCTTTATTACCGCGTTGTAAGGGGAAAACTTGTGATCGACGAAAGAAATCTATCCAATAATGTGTTATGCATTCAATTGGCTCTATCTTTCAGCCGAACAATGTCCTAGTGCGCCACTTTTTCAACTACTAAAGTAACATTCTGTTATATATGTTCATTGAACCAACCTAAAAAGAATTATATTTCAGCCTTAAGTTGATAGTTTCGCCTTTAGTTGAAAGGAAGTTATGCCAGAAAGAGAAAACAAGTTGTATTTCCGGTAGGTATTGATGAACTGACATGTACGTCCATTCCTTTGTTAAACGGGAAGACACACAAGTGAATAGTATACGCATAATAATTTAAATGAATAAATAATAATCATTATACAAAAAAATGATACAAGTGTTTTATTAAGTGACTGTTGCTATACCAAATAAGTTTCCAAATACATAATAAATAAAGTGGCGACGAGGATTAAACGAAATCAGATTTTGTCTACACATACAAAAGAAAAAAATTGTTTTCTCACCACACGAGCTTCCATGCAAAACTATTTTTCATCTTACGAGATTTAAATTTCTGTTTTTTATATATACATATAACATTTACATTACTAAAATAAACCAAGTGTAAAAAAATATGGCAATGTAACCGATATTTAATATCGATGTTTTCGATAAAAAAGTCACTTGTAGCCGATGGATTGATCGACTTACTGATGCATTTAAATTATTTAACAAAGGTGGTGATGACGAAATGCGAAAGCATATTTTACTACATTACATGGGTCAATATGCCTACAATATCATCTGTGACGAACTAGCTCCAACTAAACCAAAGGAGAAATCGTCCGAAGAAATAGTAAAAATTAAAAAAACTGCTTTGAACCGACTCCATTAGAAATATAGTAGCTACAAATATCATCTCCGCAAGCAGCGAGAAGGAGAATCGGTAGATGAATTTGCCACGGCCTTATGAAAAATTTCCATCAACTGTTATTTTGGTGAATTTTGGAAACTGCACTAAAGAATCAATTTGTTTTTTGGCTTGTTAAAAACAGCTCAAGCAATGGAATTGTCAGCAATAGGGGGTGCTGTTTTACTTACAACCACACACCTCGCAGTAAATTTTGTTAAAGGTAACCAATATAATAAAAATCCTAATTTTGATAAAAAATAAAATTAAGCAAAGTAAAATATACAAATACAGTTCTTAAATGTTATCGATGTGGATGGCCAATAAATAGGAGCACATTAACTCCGTATGCAATTTTCGTAAAAACAAGGGCATTTGTCATGTGTGCCTCAGAATCACATCGAAAAGAACTAGTGAAAATAATAAGAAGGGTCAAACAAATTTTTTAGAGCAGAAAGAACCACACGGTGATTTAGAAAATAATTTTGATGAACTTTTTAATATTGGCGGTAAAGAAAACCAAACTGAATCTAAAAAACTTGTGTACAAAATAATTCAGTACTTAGTTTTAGTGATGATTCGAAAGCTAAATCAAAATTTTTAATAACTTTAGATGTAGATGATAAAAAAATTAAATTTGAAATTAAAAGTGATTCTCCGGTTGCTTTAATTAATGAAAATTTTAAAAAGAAGTATTTTGGTCATAAAGAAGTTACAAATGGGTTAGCCCCTTAATCTTGCTTTACAAATTGTTGCATTACAAAATCTTGCCAGTACAAAATCTTGCATTTCAAAATCTTGCATTACAAAATCTTGCATTACAAAATCTTGCATTACAAAATCTTGCATAACAAGTCGCATTGACAAAATTTTACTGTATAATGATAATTATACAGTAGAATTTTGCTTGAGATATCAAAAATCAAATGTCAGGAGTGGGACGTTGTAACATCACTTCCGATTCGAATTCGATAGATTTTATGTCTCATGTTTCAAGAATAAAATTGTACTCTATTTCGTTTTTCAATTTCGCTGTTTTTCTTGGGATCGGTATAAAATATTGCATTTCAAAATGTTGCAGTAACAAAATGTTGCTTTTTTTCGATAAATGTGCGATTCGATAAATGTGCGGAAAAATATTATGCAACATTTTGTAATGCAAAATTTTGTAATGCAATATTTTGTAATGCACTATTTTGTAATTGCAATATTTTGTAATTGCAATATTTTGAAATGCAACATTTTGTATGCAAATTTTGTAATGCAATATTTTGTAATGCAATATTACATACCCAACCCGTTTTTCTTGCTATCTTAGTTTGCTCGAACAAAAGAACATTCTATTTCTACTTATACTCATGATAATTTATCACTAAAATTTTTGTTTAGTGATACTTTATCGATTTGAAAGAAAAGAAAAGTACGCAACAAAAAGAGATCGCAATAAAAAAAGCGTAATCAAAAAGCGAAATAGAGTACAATTTTATTCTTGAAACATGAGACATAAAATCTATCGAATTCGAATCGAAAGTGATGTTACAACATCCCACCCCTGGATTAAATATTCTTAACCAGAATATTTTGTTGAAATATTTTGAAAAATGGAGATTTCCATTCTAATTCTAATATTAGCCGTATTTCTTGTCGCATAGTTATCCGGATCGCTATCTGCACAATTTTTTGAATTTTATTTTTTTTAATTATATTGAACTTTTATGAACACGCAATAAATATTATGTTAGATACTAAAGACAGGTACAGATACTAAAACTGCAAAAATTTTTAAATGCAATATATTGTATTTGCAAGATTTTGTATTTGCAAGATTTTGTACTTGCAAGATTTTGTACTTGCAAGATTTTGTAACTGCAAAATTTTGGGTTGGCAAGATTTTGATTTGTATGGTTTTTTAAAAATGCAAGGTTTTGTACTTGCAAGATTTTGTAATGCAGGATTTCGGGGCGCTCCCGTTACAAATTCTTTTTTTTTTTTTTTTGTTAAAATAAATTTTATTTATTTATTTACTGTTATTACAATCTAGTCTCCTGGACTAATGAGCAATTTGTTTCTGACTTAATTTACTAACTTAATATTAATCTATGGCTTCTTCCCATTGGCGTTCCATAGAGTCTGGTAAATTGAATTAAACCACATCTTTGTAGTGGGCTTTACACAGCACAATGCTGTTTAAGCTAACAATTACACCAACTCAAAAGGTTTGGTTCTTTTAAGTCTACGTATTAAATTCGTGTTGCTTAGAAGCTGAGTTGCCTCAATGTTCACATGATGCCGGAGCCTCTCTTCATGTCTCCGCTCTTTCTCCTGAATTTCATTTACGTTGAGGTTCACTTTAAGGTCCCTATGGAGATCATTGTTCCTGACATACCAAGGTGCATCAACGATGTTCCTTAATACCATTCTAAGTTGCAAAGTTCCGTTACAAATTCTAAGATAAATTTAGTAAGTTACTGTAATTCAAAAATAAATGTTATCGGTTATATTGTTATCAGAGTCAGGGTTATACGTGGTTCAATCCGATAAACACCCATTGCTAGGACGAGAATGGTTGCGGGAAATAAATTTTAATTGGAATAAAATGTTCAATAATCGTGTAATCGTGTAAGTGTAGGTGAATTTTTTTTTTTTTTTTTTTTTTTTTTTAGTTTATTTTATTTCTTAGAAAAATTATACAAAATTTTTATACAAGAAATTTACAATATAGAAAACATTTGAATATATATATTTTTTTTTTGTTTTTATATTTATTATTTTACACTTTCTTATAAATTTAAATCATTTTTATTTATTATAACTAATCAACTTTAGTAATTAATTCAATCAGTAATTAATTCAAAAATTTAACTTAATACATTAATATAACTCTGTAACAATGTGAGTATCTTCATATCTTTTAATAAATTTATCAATTAACAATAATTTAACTTCTGATTTAAAACTACCAATTTCAGCAGTTTTAATATTATTCGGTAGCTCATTAAATAATTTGATGCCTCTATAAAAAATGCTGCCCATTGTAATCTTATATTTGAATTTTGGAACCCGTAATTGATTAGATGATCTACTAACCCGGTTAGACACATCAAAATTTGTACCCATATGAAAATCAGACTTAATCATTTGGTTTTGGAGCTTATAAATTAATAAAACATATTCATATTCGATAAGTTCTTGCAAAGGAAGGATTTCGCGATTGTATAATTTAATTGATGGTGTTCGAATTGGTAGTCTATAAATATGTTTAAGGGCCTTATTTTGTAGAATTTGTAGTTCTTCAACCTTAGAAAGTCCTGCGGCTCCCCAGATTGAAATTAAATATATTAGATGAGAATGGATATATGCATAATACAGGCTTTTGGACATATCATTCTGCAAATATTTCCCAACCTTCCTAAATACGCCAATTATTGGAGAAATCTTTTTCTTGATATTATTAATGTGATTATCCCAGTTCAGCTTTGAGGTGATGTGGAGTCCTAAATAACAAGATTTTTCTACTCTAGGTATTACCTGATTTTTAACTAATAGACATTTTAGAACGTCATACTGACGGGGTTTATTTTTGACATAAAAGTAAATGAAGTTTGTTTTAGAGAAATTCAATTGTAATTTATTAAGGTTAAGCCAATTATTCAGTACATTGAGATCTTGTTCCATAGCAACTTTTAGGCCATCTTCTGAATCTTTGCCATAGCATAATACTGCATCATCTGCATATAGAATGAGTTTACCGTTTAATTCAAGTTGGAAAATATCATTTATATAAATGAGAAAAAACAGTGGCCCTAAGATAGAACCCCGAGGGACGCCGCATTTTACATCTGAGAGGTCAGAACACTTATCGCTAACAATTACAAACTGTTTTCGATTGGTTAGATAATTTTTTACTAAACTTAAAGCACTTGCAGTAACCCCTATTTTACGTATTTTTGTCAAAAGAATTTCCAAGTCGACGCAGTCAAATGCTTTCCTGAGGTCTATAAATAAAGCAGAAGTACATAATTTTTTTTCGATATTATAATAAATTGTTTCTACTAGATTTATTGAAGTTTTATTTCGCGAACCAGAGAATATTTTGCGTTCATCGATTTTAGATAATTCAATCGATAATATATTGTTAAAATATCCTAACATTTCTGATAAGTCAATTGGTAAAATAAACGGCATCCAAGTTAAATTGACACTTAAGCCTGACACAATTCCGAAATTTTGTAAAGCTCGTCCGGTTCCGTTTTCGATGAAGGTCGAGTGGAAACAGAATTGTCTGAGTTAGTAGACAATGGGGTTTTAGTAAAAGTGCATTACAGTTGTTGTGCGACACCGATAGTCCCAGTTCCTAAAGCAAATAATAAAATACGTATTTGCGGGGATTATAAAGTCACCGTGAACCCCAATTTAATTGTGGATGAACATCTCTTGCCAATTATTAAGGAGATATTTTCACCAATGGCGGGAGGAGACAAATTTACAAAGATAGATTTAACTAAGGCGTATTTGCAACTTGAAATAGTACCCAAAGATCGTGATGTCTTACCATTAAATACATATAAAGGCCTCTATACTCCTACACGGTTAATGTATGGAGTTGCGTCTGCACCTGCGATATGGCAACGCCATATCGAACAAATATTACAGAATATTTCAGGTGTAACAGTCAAACGATGATTCTCACTTTGAAAGAGTACACGAAATATTGAAAAGGTTAAATCATTACAATATGAGAATAAACTTGAATAAATTCGAATTTTTCAAGGATAATATTCAATACTGTTGATACATGGTAGATAAATTCGGAATTCACAAAATAAAAGAGAAAATCGATACCATCCAAAACATGGCCATTCCACAGAATAAGGACCAAACACGTGCTTATGTGGGGTTTTGGTAAATTATTTGGAAGATTCTTTAAAGATTTAAGTACAGTATTGTACACTATTAATATCATAATTTGATGAAAAATGACGTTAAATTCTTTTGGAATAAAGATTGTTAATAATCGTTTCAATTATAATTAAATCAGAGATGCAAAATGAACATTTTTTGACGCATTACGACCCAAATTTGCCATTACTTTTGGCAACAGATCCAGTTATGGCGTAGGCGCAGTCCTCACTTATCGATTTCCGGATGGTCCGGAAAAGCCAATTCAGTATGCCTCACAAACTTTGAATTCTACTCAACAGAGGTACCCTCACATTGATAAGGAAGCTTATGGGTGAATTACATTCCACACATTTTGGAGTAGTTAGGATGAAGAGCATGGCGAAAAAGGTTTAGATATCGATAAAAATATAGAGGGTGTTGTTCGAAATTGTTCATATTGTAGTGGCATACAATCCAACCCTCCAAAAACTGTACCACATTGCTGGAAGCCACCGACGCACCATTTGAGCGAGTTCATTGTGATTTTGCGGGTCCTTTTAAAGCGAAATATTTTTTAATTTTGGTCGATGCATACTCAAATTGGCCTGAAATTCGATTAATAAGGAATAACACTATCGAAATTACTATCAAGAACCTTCGGGAAATTTTTAGTAAATTTGGTACACCATCGGTTTTTGTTACCGACCATACGGTACTCATTAAGTACATTAAAGCGAAATTAAAGCGACAAAGATTTGCATACCGCTCTGAGCAATATATTGTTAACCTAACAGTAAAACAATACAACTGGCTACGGGGAAAACGCCATCTATACTACTTTTTAATAAAAAAATATGATCTAGAATCGATCTTATGATATCTTCAAATTCAAAAAAAGGGGAAGAGATTGCCCATAAATTTAGAAAATTAAATATCGGAGATCGAGTTATTGTAAGGGAATACATTTCTAACACTACCAAGTGGAAATTCGGAAACATTATTGAAAGATTAGGTAGTTAACATTACATTATACATCTTGATGATGGTATAGGAAGTGGAAAAGACATATTGATCAAATGCGATTGGTGGGATCAAATGCAGGTTCGGAAGATCGAAATAAATGTTCAAATGGTTTAAAGAAGGCTGATAACATCGTTAGTTTTCCAAAAAGTTCGGTGAGGATAGTGAATCAGGTGAAATGTCGTTACCCGTTACAGCCTTTGATAGTCAGGAATTGATTAAAAACGATGATAATATTTACGATAATGTTGAACAAAATACTTTCGATTTAGATATTAGTAATGTGCCAGACAATCTTGATAAGATTATGTAGCAGATCATTGCACCGAGTGATACAGACGAACGCTAATTGAGATAGTATTAAAAAAACTGATTTCGAAAGTACGGCAACAAGTTGAATTTCAGCAAAATCGTTCAAGAAATAGCAAGTTCCGCCCTACTTGGCCTTATTCAAATCGAATTTTCATCATACATACCGAATTCATACGTATATGCACATGCATATACAAAGCCAACTACAACATACATTTTGCTTAAATTTATAAAATGTCATCACTTTTGCACTATTTTTCCGAAATTTAAGTTGGAAACAGGTAAGAAAGTAAGAACAATCAGATCCGGCAATGGTCTAGAATTCAATAACAAGAATTTCAAAACTTTATTAAAAGGATATGGAATAGAACACCAGTTTACCAACACAATCAAAACAACAAATAAAGGAAAAAGTCGAGTGTTTCGAGATAGAATTGCATTGGAGCCTCCAACTTAATATAATGATTTCATGAGCGTGATAGGCGTGCGAGGATGCCATCAAAAACTAAAATTTGAAGGCAGTAAAGGATCAAGAAATAAATGTTCTAAAAATTAGCAACACCCATTTGGGGAAAACTGCAATTGTAAGTCGCTTGAATAAGTGTATTTAAGGTTTAAAGCAAGCACCAAAATTGGAATTACAAATTCATTTAAGTTATAAAACCATAATTTCATCTTCAAGTGTTCATCTTCAATTGAAAAATTAAAACATCTAAAAAATAATTTTGAAATTACAAAAGAAAATTTAAATAATTTTTTGGGAATGCAAATTATTTAGGAATCATCAAGGCATATTTTTGTTAAGCAAGAAGAAATGTTTTGGAGAGGTTCGGCATCACTAAGGATAAAGCTTCTCATGCACCAGGCCCAACAAAAGACAAACTACGGGTAATTAATGGTCCATATCGTGAAAGGAGTATGTATGTGAAGTTAGCCCGAAAAGCCTCTTCAGCCCGAAAAAAGGTCTTTTAAAAATGTGTCCCTACTAACACGATGTGAACTCCATCCCGAAATACCATCCCGAAAAAAAACCTTTTCAAAAAAATTATATGTGTCTTCACTAAATTTATCAATAAAAAGCCTTACAGCACGAAAAATATTTTATTATGTCCTTGTGTTCAATCGGGCAAAAATGATAAAAAATATCATGATTTTTTATATCGCGTTTGCCATGAAACGCACTCATTTATCACGAAAAAAAATCAAGCTTTTTTTCAGTTCTAGCTGTCAGAAGAAATAAATTTTTTCGCGTCCTTAATGGCAAAGAGTGTCATTTCTTGGCTGAAAACAGTAAAGAAAACTGCTACTTTTCTCCTTAGCAACACATTTCTTCACTATAGACACTTTTCTTCATAGAAACGCTTTTTTTCCAAATGATATTTGAATTTTTGACTTTTATTTATTTGCTTACTGCGATTGTTATGTACATGCTATGCATACATACTTCAATCCAAACTGGGCCTACCTTTTTTATTTTTACCTGATTTGTCGTCAAATACACGAAAAAATAGCATGTCCGACACGTAAGAAAAGTGGTTTTCCATACTCGTAAAATTATTAATCCACTCGCTCGCTAGCGCTCGCTCGTAAATTAAACAATTTTACTCGCTGGAAAACTATCACTTTTCTTTACTTGTAGAACAATCTACTATTGATTTGATATTTTCAGTTACTTGTGTGGAATCTTAAAATATAATTTTCATTAGAAATAAATATTTAAAATGATAAAAAATAAGCAAATTCAATTTATTCAAAAATTGACGATATCGATTTTATTGTTGTTTGAAAACGCATCAAAACAAATTGACATTTAAAATCAATTTATCATTTTTTTATACATTTTGGCTGTTCAATCGGGTTTGACGTACAGTATTACGGAATAAAGTTAGAGTGTCTAAAATATCATGATATTTTTTAACATTTTTGCCCGATTGAACACGTCCAATATAAGTAGAAAGAAAATAACACTCCATTCCTAAAAATATTATTTTTATGTTTACCTGTAATAAAAAAAAAAAAGATATTCGAGTACGTATGTATATATTTCATATAAAATTTATTTTATTTTGTAGAAACTAAAGAAGTGTATTTATGGCCATTTGATTTGGGCAAAAGACAATTTTTTTGAAAATTTTACAAGTGATTTATCTACTGTACCGCCGATCACAGGGATTGCCCCCTACTTCGGGAATTGGTACGTGCCTGGTATAACTAGTCTTAACGAAATTACATTGGTCTATGTATTATATTATTCCGCTTGTACCATATGATATCTTCATCCGATTTATTGGCGTGTATCTTTTTTTCTTTACACAGTGCCTTGTTTAAGTTTTTAGTTTAATAGAATATCACCATGTGTGAATAGTTTTAGTGCCAGCATGGACTAGCATACATTATTGTATTGATTCAAATCAAATGACCATAAATATTTAGTTTGATCTGGTTGAGAAATGAGACTAATGTAATTTCGTTAAGACTAGTTATACCAAGCACGTACCAATTCCCGAAGTAGGGGGCAATCCCTGTGATCGGCGGTACAGTAGATAAATCACTTGTAAAATTTTCAAAAAAATTGACTTTTGCCCAAATCAAATGACCATAAATATTTAGTTTGACCTGGTTGAGAAATGAGACTAATGTAATTTCATTAAGACTAGTTATACCAAGCACGTACCAATTCCCGAAGTAGGGGGCAATCCCTGTGATCGGCGGTACAGTAGATAAATCACTTGTAAAATTTTCAAAAAAATTGACTTTTGCCCAAATCAAATGACCATAAATATTTAGTTTGACCTGGTTGAGAAATGAGACTAATGTAATTTCATTAAGACTAGTTATACCAAGCACGTACCAATTCCCGAAGTAGGGGGCAATTCCTGTGATCGGCGGTACAGTAGATAAATCACTTGTAAAATTTTCAAAAAATTGACTTTTGCCCAAATCAAATGACCATAAATATTTAGTTTGACCTGGTTGAGAAATGAGACTAATGTAATTTCATTAAGACTAGTTATACCAAGCACGTACCAATTCCCGAAGTAGGGGGCAATCCCTGTGATCGGCGGTACAGTAGATAAATGACTTGTAAAATTTTCAAAAAATTAACTTTTGCCCAAATCAAATGACCATAAATATTTATTTTGACCCTCTAATTAGAGTGTATTACTTTGACAAATATTATGATAACAATAACAGTTTAAGGGTTTAGTAGCTAAGTCGATTTAATAAATCGCCTTCTGTCAAGTATGACTAATTCTCTAAATAAAGGATTTAATGCTCTTTTAATATTCGAGTAACTCCTTTAACATTTAAAAACAAAATATACACTTATAAAAATGACCGCTTGGGTTTTTATTTTTAAAATTTACAGAAGGGTAAATATTTTATTATAAGAAAATTTGTGGGCGTATAAAATATTTATGTTTGGGAGTAACTTTACCTCTTTACCACTAAATACATACATTAAGAATTTAAAGACATTGCTGTTTAGATTAGTCAGTTTTACCAATTAGCAATAAACAATAAAAATTATATTCCAGTAATTTCTCACAAAATTGACCATAATTTATTTAGATATTGCTGCTTGGTAAAAAATATTTTCGGTTCTTTCATGAGGAGCAAAAATAAGGAGATTTGAACAATCATCAATCCTTAATGCTCATAGTATATTGCCAGTGCCCAAATCAAATGGCCATAAATACACTTCTTTAGTTTCTACAAAATAAAATAAATTTTATATGAAATATATACATACGTACTCGAATATCTTTTTTTTTTGTTACAGGTAAACATAAAAATAATATTTTTAGGAATGGAGTGGTATTTTCTTTGTACTTATACATAATAAAATATTTTTCGTGCTGTAAGGCTTTTTATTGATAAATTTAGTGAAGACACATATAATTTTTTTGAAAAGGTTTTTTTTTCGGGATGGTTTTTCGGGCCAAGTTCACATCGGTAAAGGAGTTTGTGGTTCTTATCATCGAACATATGCAGTAGTTGATTGGGGAGCAGTAAAAAGGGTAGTTTGAGACTTAAATGGAACCAAACAATATGGGTTAAGGTTTAACTCACGTTCTTCAGTATTACAGATACAGTGATGCATATATTTGAGAATGGAACAGTGACCGATTGATGTACCAGGTGTCAATCAGTTGTGGCATTATCAAGAGCCAAAGCTGATTATATCGTTGCGTACTTTGTTGTGCAAGATTTAAATCTAACTTCTGGGTATGTTCTCTATTTTAATCAGAATCAAAATCCTCATTATAATTCGATTCCACCGTTTGGTTATAATATACCGTCAATTTTGATTCAAAATTCAAGTAATCCACGTCAAACTTTCTGCCAGCAACAAACGGCTATCAAACTGGAAGACTGAATTTGATAGCACAACTGACTGTATACCCGTAGAGAGATTTATCCCTCCAAAATTTCAAATTTAATCCAAATCTACCAAATATGAATCAACATTCAACAAGATCGTTATGATTGTTTGAATTGTTTTGATATAGGGCTCAGGTCGGTTAAATGCTTAAAATCGCCAAAGATGGTTTTCTCATAGATGCGGTAAAGATGGGATTTCCACAATGAATTGTATAAAGTTGTTGTTCTTCGTGAAATGGAAATTCAAATGCTCACAGCAAACATACCCGTACACACCACGCGTAGAAGCAATTTTCCAAATTTTCAAATGGACGCATATCCGTTGAATATAATCGCTGAATTTTGGCGAATCCCGTTGAATGAGGAATCTCAAGATAAAACAGCGCTTACAGTTCCTGGTCGCCCTTTGTGTCATTTTAGAGGTATGCTATTTTGTCTTTGTAATGTGCTTTAAACTATAAGCCTGTTAAATTTCACGACCACGTATTCGTAAACCTGAATGATCTCGTAATTGCGTCCAGTACATTTGAAGAACATCTAGGTTTGCTATCACTCGTTACCAAGAAATTGATGATGCTGGTTTAACAGTTAACATTGAGAAAATTTACTTCTTCCTCAAACCTATCAACTATCTTGGTTACGTAGCTGGGTGGTTTGGGCGCTCCATTCCTTTCAAAAGCTCCAGTGCTGGGACATGATAATTTCTCTAAACCATTTATGATTCAATGCGACTGATGTCGGAAACGTGCTGGTGCAGAAACGTGAGAATGGTGAGGAACATGGTACTGAATCACTTTCCATCGATTATATTTAACATCAATCTAGATTCGTCTTCTTTCGAATTAATTTCTAAAATTTTTCTTTCTAAGTCTTTTCCTAATTTTAAAATATCTGATGGCAAGGTTCTAATCAACACATCTACAAATAAGCTGTCATTCTCCTTATCCGATTTACCTAATTGGAATTATACTTTCCTAAATGTTTGGTTAACTATATTCTCTCTCAAGCACATAACCCTCATGCGTCCGCTCGTTTTGGCTCTATTTTTACTGGCCTAAAATGGTAAATGAAGTTAGAGATTATGTCAGTAATTATCAAACTTGCAAAGAGAATAAGCCAATAAACTATTCCAGCGGAACAAAAATGGGAGGGCAATGGTTGGTTATGTGCCAATGCAGCGCTAATTTGTAAATTATCTGGGCCCCTACCCTAGATACAAAAGTAGGTAAATACGTATCTATTCATCGTTCTGGACCAGTATTCTAGATTCAATTTTTTAAAACAATGTAACAATACGAATATTGTCCAAATTAGTTTTACTGCGTAGTCTAAATTAAAACAATTTAGCAAACCACTTTAAATATTTATTTATTTATTTCACACATTAATTGTACGTAGCTCCATTTTATACAGGTCAGAGGCCAAAGAATCCATCACCCCGAGATAAATGTATTATCAATTACAATCGGCTGATTTTCTCCCCGATCCAAGACTCGCGTATTACACTCACCATTCATACAAACGGTTTGAAAACGTTTTCCGGTTGATCTATCACGACCCGTCTGCACACGAAATTGTTGTCGAACTGAACTGCCAGATTGTCGATTTTGGTCAAGTGAAATATGATTAACATCGTTTACTGGTTCTCGTGATTGTGTGGGATTCGCATGTGCACACAATATAGAAAATATCACGAACACTACAAATAATTGGATTAATTTGAACGACATTTTTAATTCAACCAATATTTACGAATTAGAGTTTAGAACTAACACTATGTGAATGTATAATCATCTAATTTTAGAATTATCTTTTTACTTATATTTCGTAGAGTGATTGCGGAAGTTCGATTCTTATCATATTTTTTCAGTGGTGCGCAGTCTTATGTATGGTCTTATGACTATAAATGCTACATGCATAATTCATTGTTCTACTCAAGTGAGCGCGACTCTAGAACACTATGATTCTATATGATGGACTATGATAATTTATAGCGTTGAATCAAACGAATAAATTATACAGAGCGAATGGTTTTTGTAACGTACACACACACATATAATAAAATCATGCTTTGTAACAAATGATTTGTGTATAACCCTCGAAAGGTTACATCTACAATATGGACATATCAAAATATTAAAACAACCAGCAAATCGCGGCTGATGAATTATTACATTCGAATTATGTATGTTTGGATATAAATTTTGTGTTGTGAAATTAAAGTGTTCCAGTTGAGCGAATATTAATTCCAACAAAACTTTAAAATAGGGTGAAGAAAGATGATGACGCGTAGACACGCGCATAGTTAAGTTTTGTGTACCAAACTATATTATCTTGCATCTATGACTCGTCCATAAATGCATGCACAAGTACATTATAAAAATAGACAGCAACAATACAATAACCTGAACCTGTTCTGTATAAGTAAGTTAATCGATTGAGTCATACAGCCTGAAGCAATTTAAATATACTCTACTACCGCTGCTTCTAAAGATTAGCATTTTTTGTTGTAAGTTGAAAATTAAAAAAAAAAAAAAAACAAACAGCAATTTCACTTTTTATATTCAAGGATTTTTATTTTTTGTCTATACGAGAACATACTCTATGTGCATGTTCATTGTGAATCTGACTGTTTGATCTTCTCTTTGTCTTTTTATGTATAATTATATGTATCTATAAGAACAATTTATAAATATGTAAATGTTATTTATTTAGCCAAGCTTGGTGACCTAAACGAACAAAATGTCAATTTTTAATTTACGAATCGCTGTGAATTTTATTTGCAGCTCAATTGAACGAACATACTGAGCAAATCGATATGTTCGGATGCACACAATAATGGAAATATAAACGCGTCATCAATCATAAATTATGAAATATCGGAAGTAAAACATCATTTATTCATAAAACATATACGAGCACAAGACATTTCAAGCTATTGAATAGACTTTATGAAATACAAGTAATCATAAAAGTAAAGGCGTGACTCTCGATTTTAATTCTTTTTCATTTTATAACTAATTTTTTTTAAATTATTATTTATAGTTTTATACACATACATATATATAATGCAATTAATATAAAATACGTTAAATTTATGTTTATTATGCGGATTAATAAACATTTGATGGGGATTGATATGGCAAATTATCCGCGTTCGTCAGCTCTGATATCGGTAATTTTATCAAATTTTCTTAATACATATTGGGTGTGTAAAATAATCAAAATATTCACGATTACTATCTATGGTCCTTTGCCATCTGTCAAGTAGTTGATAAATGGCCATGGCGATAGAAGCTTGGTTGTTTTTAGGCAAAATATTCATTTATCCATTTTCGGGCATCTTCAACTTTTGAGAATCGCTGGTCAGTTAAATCAGACTGCATCGATCTAACCAAACATTAAACGGAAGAGGTCAAATAAGAAAAAACACTGCATACGAAAGAACTTCAGAGCCCAAGTTGAAGATCACTTCCTTCCCGTAACGGTTAGAGAGTTAATATCCGCTATTGTTGAGTGTTATTAGGAATAAATTGAGCAAGATTATGTAAAAACATTGCACAATTCAATGCAAACCCGTATTTTTGAAGTAATTCAGTCTAAAGCAGGCGTCACACATTATTAAATCGCGCACAATTTTACTCTTGACTGGAAACCTCTTGTTGAGGGTATCATTTTGTCGCGCTACAATATCGCATTTTCAAATCTTTTTACTTTATCTAAATTGATTTGTTTGATTGATTTGTATATATTATGAAAATAAATCGTGTCATGAATAGCGATAAATTTGCTATTTTTCATCTAAATAAAACGAGAGGCTATCTTTTTGTGACGGACTGTACCAAAATTAAGGAAAAGGCACCACCGGCACCGCACCAGTCAACATTATTGGTCTAACTCAATATGGTACCACAGAATAATAAACAACGAGAAAGGACATTACGTGAACAAGAAATTTTTGCTCTTACCTTATATTTTACATGTTAATTTTGAATTTTCAGCCACTGAACGATAATTTAACACCGAAAATCTTACCTTCGATAAACAAAGGTCAAAAAAATAAATCCACTTTTATCCATATAAAAACCGCGTTATGTCGCTTCTGAGTATTCTGTGATGGTACTATCGAATCATTAATGAAATCGGTGACTATAACATTACAGAGTTGTAGCATTGAACAATAATATATGAAAAATCAATACAACAGATATTGAAGCTTAAGGAGCCTTGGCTGCAAAGCTGACAGATGAAGGCAAGGCTTGGTACACATACGAGGACAAAAATGATCGCCCGATCAAAGAGATATAATCAGGAGGGTATAATCGAAGACCTTAAACACCAGTAAAACACAGAGCCCACTAAACCGTGGGATGCCCAGTAATAGGACAATACTCAAAAACCCAGCGGTAGAACATTCACAAACAAGTGCAATATTATAGGCCGAAAAACATACACACAGATTGTACAACAGCGGGAAATAGTAAGTAACAATAAGGAATATTAGCCAAAGCTTAATTCTTGAAAAAATCCTAAAGAATATAGAAGCCTTAAACTTAAGACTACGAAAACAAGATAGAAGCGTGGACACTATAAATAAGCGATTAAATAAACAAGAAACAGTGAATGAAACCAATTCCATGATGTACTAATCTATGAAGTTGAATAATACATTCAGAATCGCCAATTGAAACAAATTGCAGAGTTAACAATTTTAATAAATTTAGAAAAGATAGATATATGCTTAAGTCCTAGTCGGACTTTAAACTGCGAGTTCCTGTCTGGAGATAAACCAACATATTGGCCAGCAGATACAAATAAGATACCAGATTTGATAGATTTCTTTGTAACTAAACGGATATCTGAAAACTATGTACTTCTCGAAAACAGTGAAGGAATTCCGTCTGATCACACACGTGTAATTATGACACTCAGTGATACCATTATCAAAAAAGAAAATTTGTCTAGGTTAACAAATAATAAAACAAACTGGTATTTGAAAAGCTACTTACTATTCAAGAGGTTAAAATCAGTAATACAACATAGAAATAAGAAAACTCATTCCTCCTCACCAATTTAGATTTATAGAGAGAAAATGGAAAATAAAAAATATGCTCAAGTCTCTTCTTGGACGTATCTCAAGTCTTCGACAAAGTACGGCACCTAGGCCTGGAATATAAACTAGACAGAGATATACCGAAGCAGTTTTACCTGATTTTAAAATCATATCTAGCTGATCGACACTTTCGTGTCAAACATTAAGAGGAATACTCCGAACTAATTAAAATATCGGCTGGAGTTCCACCCGGAAGTGTTCTGGGGCCAATAATGTACATACTATATACGCGAGACGTACTGTAACAAAACCGCAAGGATTTCGTTAGCAGAATCATGAGAGCAGAGGTTTGGTGCGGTTTTTGTAGCTGGCTACCAAACATACTCTCATGCTTGTATAACCGCATGATTTAAGGAGAAAACAGACAAGAAAATTAACATTATTTTGCCACGTTCTTAGCAGCTAATGAAATAATAAGCAGGGTGTGATCGGCTGAAAGCTACCGGAATGCCGTTTCCCGGTCGCAGCGGATACCGATGCCGATAAAATATGGGAGGACGTTCTGACGGCGGACCTAACCGACCATACAGATGACCAACACATATGTCGTGGAGCCCTCCACCGCAGCCTGCAATGGAGGAACGAACTCCACGACCTGTAGATTGATAGAAATACCGACCCCTCACGAGATCCACCTCACCATCACCCGATCATAACAGAAAATTTACTCACGATGGCAAGCAATGCGAGAATACAAAAAAAAACAATGTGGTGCCCCTGTGACCTGTGGTTAATCCCTGAAACAAAGGACCGATTCAAGGTCGTCACGGAATGCACACACGCTACACTTGAACACAAGGGAAAAAAGTTTAATATATCACCAGAAAGAAAATAAGAAGGAATTTATGATTTATTTAATACTTATCACTGCGGGAAAAAAAAACCGTTAGAAAATTAATTTATGCCAAGCCAACGAAAACTACAAAAATACGAAACAAATGAAAGATAAGAAAAAAAAACTGATTTGATTTGAGATGGTGTCATGTATCGGACACCACAGGGAGCTTTAAAAACAAGGTTTATATAATAAATAAAAATATCTAGTAATAAAACACAAATCGACAGTCGAGGTCGGCTCATAATTATATCAAAGGAATAAAAAAAAAATGTTTACTTGTTGTTAAGGGTTCTTTTTATATCCCCCCCCCCTCCCAACACATACCTTTATGGCCCGTCCGGCCTATCCGCTACCCGACGCAGGAACCCCCTCGCACGAACCCCGTCCCACTGCACAGACTGCTGCCACAAAACAATTGTATACTGGAGACTTATTTTATTGATTTAAAACAAAAATGTTTTACCTACAACAAAGCTCAGTAACACGTCACTTATTAACGGAATCTTGAGTCCAACCAAACAGTTTATATAAACATTTTTGTTTTATATTGGTTTATATTTCTTCTCCTTAAATACATACATACATTATGCTACTTTTTTTTCGTTAGTAAACACTGGCCCACACTGTATGAGTGTATGGAATAGCTTTTCAAAACACATGAAAGCACTCTTTTCGAATTTCAGAGGAAAAAAATAAAAAACTCTGTGTAACCAGAACCATCTTGATATGAATAAAGCCGGCATGTGAAAAATGAACATAAAATAAAGAATATAGAAACACTAAAAATTCATTTATTTTCATAGTGTTTATATGAAAAAAACGCGATTTCGATTGACGATAAAATATGAATTAAAAGTTAAACCCAGTTAAATAATTTTTTAAGAAATCGCTAACAAACAACTCAATGTCTTACTCATTTAAAACACAGATTCTCAAATTTCCCTATTTTCCAGCAATAATTAAAAGAAAATAAGGGAAATTAAATTAAAAAACATTCTACAACAACAACAATGTGTATTAAAAAGAGAAAATTCAATTTAATGACGACATCATATCTCCACATCTAAAACCAATGGTAAGAAAAAAGACAACACGTTTCCGCTCAACAATTAAAAATAAATCAGAAAGAGCAAACAGAAAAAAACAAATCAATACAATAAGTACGAAGAAAACAAAAAATCAAAACAGTCTAGCATGCTTTGCAAATTCAAAATAACTATAGAAACATATTCGAATTCAAATTTGAATGGAGGCAATGAAAGAGATGATTATTGTATTGTTTATAAATTTCGAGTTATGTTGATGACGCCTATTACAAAAACAACAATATTTAAAATTTCAAAAGTACCTTATTTTTCATAACGATTTTCACTTAGAAATAAACATTTTCAAGACTCGATTTTTCAATCAAATAACATTACATGTTTCATGAACATTTTCATATAAAAACAAAACAAAAGCTCATATTTCTAATAAACTAAAACTGTAAATGAAAATAACCGTTTTCCCATATACGTTCATAGTAAAGAAAAAATTGTATGTACCTTATTTTAAGCTTAGTAAAAAATACAGTCGATACTGGAGGCTCTTATTTATAGAGTAGGCTCTGGTGTAACGCACAATTTTCAGTTATAAAAGGCGTTTTCGGAAATAGACCATGGGTAAATTCGCAGTAAATTTCGACTATTAAATTACACTATACTGGTCTAATTTTGAGGTCTAAATTTACTGTGAATTTACTCAACGTCTATTTCCGAACACGCCTAAATTTATTGATTTTAATTTTTAACTGATAGAACTCATACATAGATTCACTTATAAAGTTGGTTAATTTAAATATAGGTATAAATATCAGTTTTTTATTCCAATTTATTAAATTACTCAAATCATTATTTACAATTTGCAATATTAAATTTGCCACATGGCACCACTTAAATTATTCAAAACTAATCGATATTAAATTATCCATAATTAATATATATTTTTTTTTATAAAAATTAAAAACTTTCAATTACACTATTAGAATATATATTTTCGATAAACGGTGACTATAATCATCCACTCGCCATCGCACTCCGTCCAAACTTGACTTTGACTGTCCAAAAACAAAACAAAATTCCAAAAACAAAACGCATACCGCAAAAAAACATTACATCGCGTGTACCCAATAAACACATCGCACGGAATTCCGTAATAAAATCTATACGAAAGATTCCCTCGGAACGTGGATTCCATTAATATTCTTATACGGATTTCCGTGCTGTTAGCCCAAGAAAAATGGCACAATAATTCCTAGTATGTCAATGTGTTCGTGATGGAAAATGTGAGGAATAGTATGTAGTTTTCCGAGTATAAATCGCACAGGTTTATACTAGGAAGCAAATAAATTATAATAACCTATAAAGGACATTAACGGTCAAAAAACGGCGATAGATAGATTAAATCTTAAGATGGCACTAGTAGTTTTTTAAATTTTTTTTTTGTTATTTCGAACAAAAATGAAAACAAAAGCAAAAAACACGAATAAAACTTACAAGTAGACATGAATTATAAAAAAAAATCATTTTATTTTTTGTTTATTTACCAAAAATTAAAAATTGTTAAAACTGACATCCTTAGAAGTTATCCCGAACTATGTTTTCACGTTTTAAATAATACTGCATTATCGATAAATCTGCCAATATCATTGACCGCAAGTTTACTATAGAAAAGTGTCATTATGTCCTTTATAGGGTATTATAATTTATTTGCTAGGAAGTCGTGCAGCGCCCACTCGTGCTGCGATTTCTGTATGAAAATTACACGGATTTCCTTATACATTTCAAACAAATTTTTATGTAGATTTATAACGGATTACAGAAAAATTATTGAATGAGAACGATGTTTTTTTTTTATGTTAAAAAGATTTAGACTTCATTTATTTGATAGAATGTTTCAGTAGGCGTGTTCGAAAATAGACGTTGAGTAAATTCATAGGGCGCTTTCAGAGCACTAAACAGTTGGCAACATGTTGAGTAAAATCACGGCCAACGCTATGAAATTTAAGAACTTTATTAGTAATTCAAATCAAATTAGCAATGATTTCACTAAACATGATGCCAACAGTTTGCGGATCTGAAAGCGCCCATAGTAAATTTAGACCATTAAATTAGACCATTATAGTGTAATTTAATGGTCGAAATTTACTGCGAATTTACCCATGGTCTATTTCCGAAAACGCCTAATATAAATAAAATACATACATATATGATTAAACATTAGAAAATTAACTTTGATATTTTGTTTCTTGTACTATCATTCGGTGGATTTACATATCCGACGATTTTTCTGCGCCGAACATCACGTGACACATTCAACCAATTATATAGAAACAACTGCTTCGGAGAATTTTCGGCACGGCGAAGACATGAACAAAATTTATCTTTTCGGCGCGACGACACAGATACGTACAATGTACACACATTTTTTTAGCATCCTCTGTTTTTTTTTTTTACATTTTTCGATTTGTACGATTCCTGCAAGTAGGTTGTGTTTCTATTTATAAATTATGTGTCAAAATTTTGTTTATGTATGTTTGTGTGAAAAAACTGCGCCGAAAATCGGTCGAATATGTAAATCAACGATAATACAGCGTTCGCCGAATTTCCTGCGGCAGGCAGTCGCGTCGAAAAATCGTCGTTTATCTAAATCCTCCTTGATACATTAAAACACACTAGATTTTCTATTTCCTCAAAATTTATTCAGCACAATAATTGTTTAAGATGTCATTGATTTTATAACTTCTATCGTAAATTCACGCCACTTGCATTTTCAGCAATGTTTAAATAATTATTTCACATTGTAGTGCCACTTGTACCATCACTAAACCCAATACAACGAGATAAGCTCTAAAATTTTCAAGGATTAGTGCACTAATCTCGATTAGTCACTAATCCTCAAATAAAATGAGATTAGCTAATCTTCAACTTGACACACTACAGCTATCTATCACTAATCGCGCTGAGCTAATCCCTAGTCTGTCAAGGGGGTATTAGACCATAGAATAGAATGAACCACTAGCAAAGTTACATTTCCGTATAAAATTGTAAAATCCGTTGTCTCCAACATCTGCAGCGCAAAGAAGCCTTGTGACAGATCCGGTAACTATAGCAACTTATGCTTGGTTCAGTTATTGGATCGGCCACAAGGCTACTTTGCTCTGCAGTTGTTGGAGACAGTTAAAAGCCATTGCTGGCGGTCCATTCTATTCTATGGTCTAAGGTTTTATTAGGTTTTTTTTCGAGGTGCTTGAAGGGTACCTTTCTATAAAACATCAAATTTTGGCGCAAATATTCCTTAAGCATCAAACAGATAAGCGGCGCTCTACGTTTAGCTGCGCTTCTCTTCGCTTCTATTCGTCTTATTGATTTTTTACAACCACATAGACGCCGCTAATCTGACATTTACTTATATGAAAAATGTTCTTTGGGTTTTGTAAACAAAATATTTTCATAAAAAAATATTTGTTTAATGATTTATTATAACCAAATTTATGATCAAATTTAGATTTGTTTTACAATTGTCTTTCTCTTATGCCCAATTTGGATATATATTTCAGTTAAAATTACGTGTTTCCAAGTATTTACCATAAAAGCAACAACAACAAATCTAAATGTCATTGAACGCCTCAAAAAATAGAAACTTTGCGAGTTTAGCGCCGCTCTATCTGTTCGCTCTTATGGAAATCCATGTATTCTAAATTAGCGCCGCTGTTAGCGCCGCTTATCTGTTTGAAGCTTTATATTCGCCCTTGTTTTACGAAAATAACATGATGATACATATTTATGTTGAAAAAATTATTTTTATTTTCTTGGTGCGGTATTCGAATTTCCAAATACAGGCGTTAGGCGTTTTATTTGAATGGGCGTTTTATTTGATTTTTTTCCTTCATTTTCAAAATGTTCGTATTTTCAGCTACTCCTGAATAAAGCGCCTACCCCTACCTAGGCGTTTTTTACGGTGGAAGACGTAGTAGACTTCACATATAGAAATTGGCTATAACACTTGGTATATAGAAATTATCGACCTTATCCTGTATTTTCGAGATTATTTGGAATTTTCCTCAGTTAGTTTTTTTTAGAGAAAGATTTGCTTAGAAAATTGCGTAGCATTAAGATTATTCGAGGTTTTCGGGAATATGCAACTTTTTTCTAGCATCTATCGAAATTATTCTAGAATTCCAATAATTATTCAATCCTTCTCGAGTTTCTCAGTATCACTGAAGTGCGTTGAGAAGCATCATGTCGCAGAATTAGTAATAAACAGTCCGACTACGGAGCACAATTGCAGATTTTTATTTTATTCAGAATTTGCATGGTGAATTTAAAAAAATCGAATTTTCTATGAAATGTATGGAAATAATCGAGCAATCTAAATGCGCGCTGGTACAACAATTACAAGTCCCGAAACCTGTCATTATTAGAGGTATCAAGAACCGCAATCAGAGCACAATTACAGATTTGAGATTTTTGGCTCAGAATTTGCTGATTTTTACATATATATACCTAGTAAGGTGATTTGGGTCACAATTTGATCTACAGAAGACGGGAAATCATCGGATTGATAAAATCATCAAGGTTAAGATGGTTTGGAAGCACCCTTCACTCTCAAAATCAATCAAACAATCCCGGTCACCGTGTCTGGCGCTCTTATGTCGTGGAACGAACTATTTGGAGGAGCATCGTTGAAGTGGCCAAATCCCTTCATGAGATGTGTTGCCACCGCAAGGACGAATGAAAATCTCGCTTTTCCAGAATACTTCAAAATTAAATCTTCATTTTCAGAATGTAACTTTTTGGATTATGTACACGAAATACAAATAAAAATTTGGGGATTTATTTCATTTTTTTGGAGAGTACTTGCATTTCTTAATTTAGAAATTTATTGCATTATGCAGTAAATTCCAAATATTTCGAGTTTATTTTATTAGTCCTTTCGGGAGTTATTTTGTACAGTCCCTGGATGCATATTATGAAATTTTTCGATCTCAGATTTATGTATACGATATCGAAAAAAATTGGGTTCACCGCAGATTTACGATGGTTATCCCACAGGTTCATACCAGGAAAATTGTTTTAATTGAATAATTCTGGTTCTCTGAATAAATATATTCGCATTTAATTGAATTACAGTTTATTTGTTAATTACATTGTCTTAATTTCTTTTCTTAATATACAAAATGGATAAACTGGCTTGGGATCATAATTAAAAAAAAAATTCATCCAACATTTTAATTTCACTAGGTAGGCTGAAGATTTCAAATTTTGATTCTGGCACAAAAAATATTACCTAATTTAATTTGATTATTTTTAAATTTTAATTTAATTTACATAAATAAAGAGAGATAGAGATATCTAAAAATGTGGCGCTCCCAATATAAATAACACATTCTCTTCCTTTTTGATCCACTTCATAAGCTTACTGACCAGAAGAATCACAGAATTTTTATCGATTGTCGGTTCAAATGTGGCAAAAAGCTCGTATCCGCTTGTCACCCATGCCAAAATTATTTCTTTCTCACGCATCTCATAGATTAAGCTAAGCGGACGCGAACTGCTGTGTATCCGATTGTGAATATCATAGTAGAGCACACGTAGCCGATCAAATTGTTCCGGACTATTATACGGAATGGTGATTTCGGAGCACAGTAGTTGAGCCGTTGATTTACATTTATAAATGAAATGCCTCATTTCGGGAATATCAATAGTTTTGAGATTAATCCCTTTATTTTTCATTGCCTCATTTATCGCCTCCAGACAATTTGATCTTCGCAATTTTTCCGTAATTTTAGTTTTAGCAGTTGATAGAATAAAGAAATCATCCTGTTTCACGGTCATTAACAACAGACATGCTTGGCAATCCTCGGCCAAATACGAAATATGTGTATATAAATAACCATTTGGATTGAATTTAGGTAAACAAATTGGTATCCAATTTTCGCCCGTCTTAAAGCTTTCGGAGCATTCAATCAAATTGAATATTATGCGTAAATCGGCCGGATGAATATAATAATTTTTCATGCGAACAAGTGTTATCAGCTTATTTTTAGCAATCAACATTGCAAATACTAATTGTTTGATTTTGGAACAGTTATTTTGTATTGCAGACGTAATACTATCACGGATACTTTGGCTCATGGGTAATATTCGAACCGAGTGTGTCAGGAACATGAATGGATTATTGGAGGCTGAAAAATAAATTAGGATTAATCATATTATACTGAAAAGTAGGGTAAGTTATAAAATGTAAACATACTGTAACTCTCATCTGTGAGCAAATGATCCATAAACCGTTCGGTACCGCCAAGAAATGGACGAAAATCGAAATTTTTTCGGCTCTCATACACCCGTGTAATCCGATCTAACGTCAGAGTCGAAAGTATTTGATTGTAGACATCTGTAAGATGCATTTGTATTTGCTGTACACTAGCCTTAACCCGGCTGACGGCGACCAAAATCAATGGAGTTCGTATTAAAAAAACAAATTTAATACCATTCGCATGAATCGAATAAATCGTATCGTTATTTGATTGCACAATACTAACAATCACTTGCATAAAACCGAATAACGTAACCAGTTTATCTTCTCGCCCGTGTAATGAATATATGGGTTTCCCCGCTGTACTCAATATAAAAACATGTCGTTTTTTATTTAGCCAATCTGGTGCTTGCATATAATTCCATTCATTATCATCTTCGGCCGCTTCATTACTATTCGTACTGCAAAATGATCCCGAATCCGACATTTTATTATTATCCACCGAGCTCGTAGTCGAAACAGTCATCTCATCCAAAATATTTGGTTGTGATTCTTTTTTCGCCTGCTGCTGTACACCACCCGTAATCGTAATCGAAGACATCTCATTTGAAAATTCTTCTATTGAATCGGTTGTGATTAGCATACTTTCACGGCATGCTCCCGGTTCATGGTTATCCTCTAAATCATGTAAATTTGTAGGGACCACAACGGAACTCGTCGCCCCAACAGTCGAATTCTCTTGAGTATCTTTAATTATGCTGGCCATTTTTTATATATTTATGTATTGAAATCTCATAGTTTAACTTTACTAAATCAAGTTTATTAATTTTGTTGACTAAAATTAATTAATTAAATTAAATTTAAAAAATAAAATTTTCTATTTCATTATTTTTACGATAAAATGTCACTTTTGACATTTGCCCTGTAAACCATCAATTTGTTGTGATCAAATTTTTTTTTTAAGGCCCTTTCCGAAGATATACATATTTATGTCGAGTTCGATTGGGATTGTCAAAAAATCAAGTTTTGATGCCCAATCGTACGCACAAGCGGTTATGTTAACCGTCAGTAAATCTTTATGTCGTGTTTATTTCGATTTTTCAAATCAATACGAATTTTGTGGGTGAAAAGTACATGAAACAAAATTGACGAAGTTTACTTGATTGACATTTCTAAACGTCAAATTGAAATTTGGCGGCATCATTCTATTTAATTAAATTAAAATAATTAACACAACAAATATTAAACACATTTAAACTAAACACAAAATGAGAATAAAAATGATCGAGATACAAAAAATCACTGCTATATATTGAAAAATTTTGACAACTAAATTGACGTTTCTATTTTTGTTGGTGTTAGTAGCTACGGATGTGAAATTCATGAAAAAATCCGCATCTCGTAAAATTGATGCACATTTCAAAAAAATTGACGAAGTTTCGTGAAAAGAACACAGTTTTTGGATGTGCGTCAATTTTTTTTGACGAATTTGGGTGAAAAGAACTCAACAAATAATAAATAACGAATTCGTAAAAATTTCGAATTTTTTTACGTCTTGAATTGTCAAAATTTTAATTGAAAATTTTTTTTTTTTTGGTATGGTAAATCTTGCAAAAAATCTCGATTTGTCAAAATTGATTTAAATCAAAAAATAAATGATTTATTCTGCCCAATCGTACGCGCGTTATGATTAAAATCATTTTTCTTTGACAGTAAATTGATTTATTTTGCCCAATCGAACTCCACATTATTTAAATTATGTACAATAATGTATTAATTAATAAAGCATGGTTTCCACGATGGCGAGGCGAAAAAATTAGTCAAACTAAAAAGAGAAGGTAAAAATTCACCAATAGTACGATAGAGACAAAATACAATTTTGACAGAAAAATTGGGACGTCCAGTTTTTAATATTTTAATTCAGCACTCCGAAATTGGACGTCTAATTCGAAAAAAAGATGAAATGGATAATCTTTTTTCGGATTAGCCGCTGATTTTCGGAATTCATTGTCAATTTGAAGAAAATTTTCGGAATAAAGCAAATTTCAAAATAGAACCGTTAATTTGGATTTGGATTTGTAAAGACAATAATTAAATATAAAGCATTAATCCAGTAATGGTTGTTAATAAGTTAAAAAATGTAAGTTAAATTATGAAATGTCTCAAATGTATACCAATCTAAACACAAACAAAGTTATAGGTGATGAAATCTCGAAACGTTAAAAATAAATGAATAAAAATTCGGTGTAACGACTTGTTGCTGTTTCACTCATTCTCATGTTATTTTTTTTATTCCTTCCTCTTTTTAGTTTGACTAATTTTTTCGCCTCGCCATCGTGGAAACCATGCTTAAGTATAACTTTCGGAAAGGGCCGAAATCAACGTGACCTAGAAACACAATTCTTTAGGTGGTGGGACAGTTGGAATTTGGCCAACTTCGAACTGATCCGATTTAAATGCCTCCAATTCTTCTGGGGTCAAATCAGCCAGTTTACTGTAGCACGAGTCGTAATATCCATTAGTGGGTGGTGGCGGATTTTGAACCGGTTGTGCCTGAACTTGTTGTATATGAGGTTGTTGTACCTGAACTTGTTGTTGTTGGGCTGGTGCAAAAGGAGACGATTGTATCGGTGGTGGTTGTTGTTGCTGCTGCTGTAGATGAGGTAAGGGTTGTTGAAATGGAGATTGTGCGCTATTCTGATGTTGGCTAAAGACAGAAGACGGTTGTTGTGGTAACTGATTAAACACATTAGTGCTCATTTGAGTCACATTAGAATCGGGTTGTGGAGCCTGAGCAAAAATACTTGTTTGCTGCGGCTGCTGTTGTTGATTTTGAAATATATTCGCGGCAGTTGGTTGTTGCGGTAGTTGTTGCTGCCCAAAAATACCGTGCTGCCCTCCAACAAAAGGGGATTGATTAGCAGGTGCCGCGAATACGGATTGAATCGGCTGGTTTGGTTGCTGAAACGTCGTTTGGCTCCCAAAAATGCTATTAGTAACAGGTTGTGGTTGGGTTGGAACACCAAAGACTCCTTGTGCTGGTTGTGGTGGTCCAAAAACGCTTGGTGTTGGTTGCTGAGTGCCAATTTGCGGAAGCGCAAATTGTGAGCCGGCACTTGCACCTTGAAATGGATTAATAGGCTGTCCAAATATACCAGGATTAGGCTGAGTGGAAGCCCCAAATATCGATTGCGACGGCTGCTGTGCTGTTTGACCACCACCAAAAATACCGGGTGATTGATTTGGAGCCGCAAATGAACCGCTAGCAAATATATTACTGGTTTGTTGTTGGTTTGATGGTGCACCCCCAAATATACTGGTAGCCGATTGATCTGGTGCAGTTGTAAAAGTTGATTTCCCAAATATGCTTTGGGCTTGATTAGCTACTTGTGAATTACCGATACTGGATGCTGCAAATGGATTAGCAGTAATAGGAGCCGTTTGCCCCACTGGGTTAACCTTCTTTTGATCTGATCCAGCATCATAGAGCTGCACAAATATATTCATGATTTCAGGGCTCAGCATATTCAACTGCTGCAGTTTTGACTTGCTCTCCTGGATCAGATTAATGAAACCTAGGCGTACCTGCTCAAAATTGCCACTAGCCTTGGCCTCATAAAATTTGTATCGGACTTCTTCGAACGATTGATCTTCTATGAAATTTGGTATGCATGGTTTATCTTTGAATGGACCAAAGCAAGAAAGAGGCCACTGGTTCCCTTTGATGGCCGAATCAATTTCAACACGGATTATTTGCCTGTCAAATACACGGAAAAATTTAACGAACATTTTTATATTTACAACACGTTCGCACTTACTTCAAATCAATGTGGTCATTAAAACATTTTGTACCGAAGCGGCAATTGCCAGCTAGAAAATATTGGCACAAAACCATTTTTATAATCGCGCGGCCAGGAACCAAAACAATAACAACTTGGGAACTGTCAAAAATTGTACTAGATGAGTACATTTTAGCACAAAATCCAGTGTCATGTTTTAGCACAACTCCATCACCTGTCAAACTGGCAATCTGTTTTGTTGTGTATTTTTTTTTTCCGTATTCAATGGCAGCAAATAAATTCTTGATATTTCAACAGCAAAATCAGCGACAAAATGAGAAATATAAACGAAAGCTGAAGCTATTAAAACAAACGATTCGAAATTACCTTTATGTAAGTTGTATTTGTTGTGGATTTACTTGTCTATTTTAACATTTTTGTGTTGCAGGAGAATGCCGCCCTTTGCGACCAAGTGGCTCAAATCCAGGAGAACATTTTATGTGTCAAAGAAGAACGTCGATTTCTTCTTAAGAAACTGATCGAATTTGAAAATGATGTAACATTTGGTGGCAATGCATTAGCCCCAGGAAATCATTCCAATACATACAACGATATCCCATCGAGTACGCCGATTAAAAAATCGGCCATCAAGAAGCGCTCAAATTCCGAAGCAAATTCGGAGAGTAGTTTTAAAAGTAAAGCGGGCAGTGTGAGTAGTATGAAAATGAAGGCGGTCAAACAGCCATCGGTTAAAAAACAGCAACAGGAACAACAACAACAGCAGCAGCAGCAGCAACAACAACAACAACAACAGCAGCATCAAGTAATTCAAACCATTACCCTACCCATCGAGCTTACCGGATTCGTTCTTCATGCAATCGGTGATGTTGTTTGTGATCGATTGGGCTATCATGCTGAAAACTGTATCTATCCAGTTGGCTATATTATAACACGAGTCTACTCGCACATTAAAGATCCGGAACAAAAATGTACTTACACCTGCCAAATCATTGATAATGGTGATTCACCGCGTTTTGAAATTATTCCCGAAGTAGATTCTGAATATATAATTTCTGGACCATCACCCGATTATTGTCACACGACTTTGCTTCAATTAATCCATAGCGCCACTGATACGCGCAACACAAATATTCGGCCACAGGGTGAATGGTTTTTTGGTCTAACCGATCCAACAGTTATAAATCTTATTTTGAATAATCCGAATGCACAGAATTGTGTTAATTTTAAGGGATTCTGTGCTGAGGTAATCGAACAGAATGAGCATAATTCGAATGTGAATTTTGAAGCGTTACAAAAACATTTAACAATTGCTGCATATCATACGGTGCCTGAAATTAAAGAAGAGCCACCAGATGAGCTATTGGATCATTCAGATTCGAACAATTTCAGTGTGTGTTAACAATGAATGCAACTTTATGTTCAACTTTTTAATTTAAAATTACCTAAATAAAATTTCGCAATCGAAATCGATTTGAAATATTTTTCAATTTCAATGTTGAATGTCATCTGTTCTATTTGGTTGATCAACAAAATTTTTAATAAAATTTAAAGTAATCGTCATTTAGGCGTTTTTTTTTAAGTTTATGATTTTACTGTTCTTTCAAAGCTGACAACTAGGGGTACTCTGTTTTCATTACCTAATTTCTATTGTAAAATGGGTATGGGGACATGAGGTGCGATTTTGTAAGCAATACGAGTTTCGAGTTACGAAAAATTGCGACAAAGAAAATTTGTCAACATATTTCGAGTTTTCCGTATAAGTTTTGATTTGCTTTCACTTCTAAGAGAAGGAAAAATTGTACACAATCTCAATAATTTCAAGCAGTTTCTCGATCTAACAAGAAGGTGACCTACTCTACATCATCTATGTCTTTCAATGAAAACACGTAGGTACATGTAAGAATGCTTCTGAAACCGTCAAACTAGACAAAAACCAAAGGCGCGTGGTGCTCCCAGTTGTTTTTAGTTGCTGACTCCCTTTCATATTAGTAGTATAGGCTGGCATGAAGCAATGCAATGTGCAGGTGTAAGGAGTTGGGAGTGCCTTGATGCTATATCTTGATTACTCTACTATATTTCCTCTTTTTATTTTTCTTCTGTCAACAATTATGCTCAGCAAATACACGAAAAGTAAAACGAAAAGACTCAACACGATTTAATTTGATCCAGTTTTCGTGGTTGTCGGAACTTGAAATAGACTCGATGATACCGGAAAAGTAATTCGCTTGTGTGAAGAAACTGTGGTTATCTCTACATCTAGTCTGTACTGGCTGGTCTGACAATAATATCGATAATGGAAGTCTGATTGAAAGTTCTCGTTTAACAAGCCGTCGGATTAACAAGGTTTGATACGGTCTATTGAAATATTAGTATGACGACCACCTACCTCTATCTGGTAAAACTTTTCGAACCTACTGATTACCACATGAGGGCCAGCATATATGAGGCTGTAGTGCTTTGCGTAAAGCGTCTCTTCTTATACAAATATGAGTACATTCTCCTAATTGCCGACTGACGAATATTTTCCCTGTCGAATGTCGCGTTGCTGGAACTGGTTCTAACTCTTTGAAATTACGTTTGAGACCCTTTACGTACTCAGACTGTGGTACACGCTGTGACCAGGTATTCGCAATGTACTTGTGTTATAACACATTTTGGCAGTTTTTAGAGAGCGATGTCAACGCTCTATCATCCCGTTACACTTGGGATTGTATGACAATTCCCTGATTTGACAATTCTCTAAAAGCTGAGATTCAAACTGGGCGTAGATACACCAAAACATGCGATATATGCTGAATATAACGTGGATGCTACCGTAGATGCTGTGATGTATGGTACCGCATTGACTTCAGCCTAACGGGTAAACCGATTGATCACTGTCACGTAATAACGATTACTTTCAGATATTGGTAGTGGATCAATAATGTCTACGTGATCTTCAGCAAATCGTTTAGATGCACCTTAATACAAACCTCTCACTGATCTAGTATGATTTTGACCAGGCCCGGCTTGATATTTTGCGAGGCCGTGTGCATGACGATTTGCGAGGGCTGAGACATTAATATTTTTAAAAATCAAATACACAATAAATATTTTAACTTAAAAGTACATAGACACATATTTACGTAAAATTTCAACAAATTTATTTCAATGATTTAGCTCAGGGAAAATAAAGATCTTTGCAAGTAGATTTTTCTGGGACAATACGTATTTCTAAAAAACAACAATTCCTGAATTAAATCATCGGGAGGAAAGTCTCCTTCGAGTACAGCATGTAAACTTTTGCAATTAATAGAAAATGTCTAATTCTTTGATACTTTTAAATTTCTCTACATTATATAAAAATCCAAATACATATGTACATATATTGTTGTGCTTTTCATATGATTCGAATCGCTTCTTAAATGCAGAATAATGGCAGAATCGACAATTCTTAAAAATAATCGGCTTTAAAATTTTCTTTTGCATCATTTATGCCATTATCGCCAGCTTCATAATCAAATAATGATCGAATTTTCTTATGTTGCTCGATTTTAAATATTTGGTCATTATTTAATTCTAATGCAGCCAAAGAGAATGAAACCAGATTCTCTATATTTTTCAAAAAATTATAACAATCCTTTTAGATGTTTTATTGCCAAATCTATTTGCATGGTCGAGCTTTGCAATTGCAATATTTTACTGACGAAACCTACTTTACCTAACAAATCGGACCAAATCGTAATGCTTACAAGGAACTCATAAGAAGTCAACTGATTATATATTGACAAAACTTCGTGTTTAATTTTATTGTCAATCACGGTATTCCCAACTGGTATCTGAAACAGGTTTCGGTGTTAGATATTTCACATGTTTTATTAAGAGATCCCATCGTGCGGTTGAAGCAGAAAATGATTTTCTGAAGAATACCAAACAAATTGAGAGCTTTACCTAATTAAACTTAGAGGAACACCCAGAGTCTAAACAGAATATTTCGAGTTTAATGAAAGCTTTAAATTTTCTACTATATATACGTACGAGTGCATAATATGAGTATGTATAGTATGTTAAATAAAACTATTTTTTATATTTTTTTAATTTTTGAAATTAAAGTTATTCTGGTAAATAACCAGATAATTTTTTTTTTACAAAGAGTGAAATTATTAAGAATTACAAGTTCAGTTTCGATCTGAATGAGTAACACCAAAAATCTAATTATTTTCCAGCCAATCTCATCACGCTATAGCGACTGATTTTTAACTACATTATTGATTAAATGATTACTATAACCATGTAGTTAAGTATTAGCGAATTATATCTAATACATAATAATTTCTCAGTTGATTTTTTTAAAGTTTCTTTAATAAATTATTTTGTTTAGTTTTTAGTTTGTATTTTTAAAAATATACAAAATAAATAAATTTGTAAAAAATATTTTTCGGAATTTTTGCGCGAGGCCTTCTTAAAGCGCGAGGCCCTGTGCATTTGCACCGTTCGCACCGCTACCACGCCGGCCCTGATTTTGACCTTTGGCACGACACGTAAGACTCACTTTCGGTTATTAGTAGGCAACTCGAATTTGCTCCATCAAGCCACGCCGGCGAAAGTTGATGAGGTATTATTTTTTAAGTAGAAAAACTATCAGTCTGAGTGATGAACACAGCATGATGTTTACACCAGGGCTGTGGAGTTCGAGAAACAATGTTTGACTCCGGCTCCGACTCCGGAAATTTATAGATTTATTAACGACTCCGGCTCCAGCTCCGGCTCCAACTCAGCCTCCAGCTCCAGTTCCGGCTCCGGCTCCAGCTCCGGCTCCTACTCCGACACCAAATTTATACAATATTTCTATGCTTAAAGCAAATAAGCTTTTCATTTCCGTGAAACGCTACTATTTATGTGCTCAAAAACTTGTAACGATTTGGAACTTTCGCTCCAATCTGATAACGTATACATAGATTGATTATCGCCTAATTTATGCTCTATGTAAGTACAAAGAAGAAAAATATTAAAACCAGAATAATAACATTAATGATAATAAAAATCTTAAACGTTTGTCTAACCGTAAATATTATTGGCAAAAAATCGTTTTAGCTGATACTACATTCAATTCAATTTTGGTATTTGCAAAGACCACATTGGCAGTGCGAAAAATAACACAAAAATAAAAAAATAAAAATAATTTAAAGTGGTAGTTGAATTTATTAAAATTAGAAAAGTCTATATTCCCAAAAAAGCCTTATACATACTTGATATAAAGTATCGATTGGGTATGAGTGGATAGTGTATTGGCTAAATAATTAATTTGGGTGAGCCATATATATTTATTAAAACGATTTATTTGTTTTTTTACTTATTTTTATTTTGTATATGCCTCTACGTTTCGACGGTATATTCCGTTATCTTCAGGGGGAAAATTAATTATAAACAAAATTTTTTCCATTCCGTTTTTTCAAATTTTACAGTAATGTCTAAAGTGTCTACGTTTATGGCCAAAAATAAATTTTATATAATACAAAGTTTAAATTTAGAAATAATATTATGATATGTACATGAAAATTCAATTTAAAATAATATTATCATAATAATTTAACAAAAATTTGGAAACTTCTTGTATATTTAATAAATTTTGCGAATTTTGAATTTTTTTTATATGTATACTTTCCAAAATAAGCCTTTTAGTAAGATTCTCCTCCTTATCCAAAATTGTCGCATCCTCTATAGATAAAGAGTGGCCAGTTTGTCGTAAATGATTTGAGATTGCGCTGTGCGATTGGCTAAAGGTTTTTGTGGAATCATAAATATGTTGGTATAACCTCTTTTTTAAATATTGTTTGGTTTGACCAACATATACTGTCGAAACGTAGGGGCATATACAAAATAAAAAAAATGGAGGTGTGGCCAACACACGACTTTCTTTTACGAACGACTTTTATAATGCAAATTTCTTGCAAACTTTATTAAGATTGTTTTTATTTTTACATGTTTTCTGTAAATTGTATATTTTTGAAATATTTGTAAAATAAATTTTCTGTTTTACGGAATCTGGGGCCTGGAACCCGGAATATTATGTAAGAGATTAATGAAGATATATCTGTTTTGAGGTCCCTTGAGTCCGAAAAAGTGGGTTTCGAAATGATGTCTGTCTGTCAGTCTGCCCGTTTGTCTGCTCGTCTGTTTGTCTGTGTCTTCTCTATAGCCCAGATGGCTTAACCAATCTAACAAAAACTTTAGATTTAAGCTTTACTTATGTAAAAGAAAGTAATAAAAAATAATAAATTTGTAAGAAGTTTGCGTAATTGGTGTCTCAAAATTCCCTGTTCGTAGAAGAAATGTGTTGGCCACACATCAATTTTATTTTTTTTATAAAATTTTTAAATTTTTTTTTTAAATTTTTTTTTTTTAAATTTTTTTTTTTTTTAATTTTTAATTTTTTTTTTTTATTTTTTTTTACTTTTAGTTTTTGGAAACATTTTGTTTTAGTAGTTTTTTGTAAACCTTATACTTTTTCAGATATTTGCAAAACAAATTTTCTGCCCCACGGGAGTGGCTACTTCCGGTTGACCGATTTGGAGCAAAATTCACTGGGACCTCCCAATTTATCAAAAAAGCTTAAATCTGAAGTTTCAGCTGGATTGGTTAAGCCATCTGGGCTGTAGAGAGGACACAGACTGACAGACGGACAGACTGACAGACAGACATCATTTCGAAACTCACTTTTTCGGACTCAGGGGACCTCAAAACAGATAAATCTTCAATAATCTCAAGGTCGAAAATTTTCATGATTACTATACTTTATTTTACTTACGTAAAAGAAAGTAATAAGTTAAAAAACAAATAAATCGTTTTAATAATTAAAATAAAAACTTAATAAGAGAAAACCCCATATTTATTTGATAGTGAAACCATCTTGGTGATTGTGGACGTACGATCCTCTCCCCGTTACTGCCACCGTAACGAGGTGATAGTTCTAGATTTCTAGATAATACTGTTTGTTCGAAACTGGTGGATTGCTGAATTATTGAGGGTAAGTGAAATTATTATTGAATGACCTGTTTATAGGTATTATCGTTCATTTGGTTGGGACAAAAGTCTTAAATAGCATTATTTATGTTTATAATATTTAGATCGATAAACCGGGGCGATTCAACCATATTCACGCATTGGCTGGTCGGTAATATAATTTAGACGTCAAGTATCAACTGGATTAACGGGTTTTCCAATATCCCGCGAATTAAGCGGCGTGACAAGCCGCGCTTAAACCGGAATAAAATCAATCCACCAGTAGTGTTTTTTTGTGTGCAGTGTGTCCCTTTGGGAATGGTACTTTTCATTTCAAGTGTTTATAAAAATTTATTTTTAGTAGTTGTTTGTTAACTAAGTTAAATCGGTGGTGGATTCGTGAATCTTTAGACAATAATTTTAGAGCTATAGTGGCTTACTTATAATTATAAGTAACCTAAGAAAGAAAAGAAAGGTGGACAATCTAATTTAGTGTAGTTAGTGCATGGTGTGGCTTGCCCATACGTATATATATATTAATTTATTTTGGTACAGTTCGCTTTATCAGCAGCAAAGCCGACCACGAGCGCTCCTGGAAGGATATAAACTGCGGTGAGTTTTTCTTTATTTACATTATATTTATTTTTAGGTGATTGGCTCATTTTTATATATAAATACATAGGGTGTTTCTTAACACTATGCACTAGTTGATGCGAGATAAGATGATTCAGTGTGATTAGCTTTTCCACCTTCGGTTTTTTTACTATTTTTTTTTATATAGCGTAGTAGTTCATTAGTTTATTTAGCTAATTGTTGAATTTAAAAATAAACATTTCTTTTATAATTATTATGGCTTTTGGTTGAATAAAATTTAAAATGAGGAAATAAATTTTTTTATATTGATGTTGTGATGAGACGAAACTCGATGCAAATAAATATTGATGGCATGGAAATTGTATGAGCCAGCGAAGCCAAAGACCCTCCCAACCGAGTGTAGCTACCTAAACAAATTAACCATGCCCGGCTTCTCTTCAATAATATAATGGCTCGTTACAAACTATTGCAGTTTGGCAAGCAGACAGTTACTGGACGATAGTGTGTCAGCGATAGTTTGCAAAGGTCGGCGGTTCGTTCTCAGGAAGGGTATTTTTTATTCTTTTTTTATTGAAAAATACTTATACATATCGATAATTTTCTCATGACATACAACTCGCACAATTTCCTCATACAACTTGTATACTTTTTTTCTATGTAATTTGTGAAGTGATTGTTTACATTTTGGCGCAACGAATACTGAAATAAACCAATGCTAAGTGAGCAATAGTCGATGATAAGATGACTTAGGTAACACTGCGGGGTTGCAGTTGCGATGGCCCAGGCGCAGAAATGCTAATTTACATTTAGTTTGAACGCAAGAATGATGCTTAACTTCAGCTAATCCGATTTGGAATTCCAACTTGAACTTATGGGGTGGGTGTGTGAATATGTAAAGCAGCGCCGGGGCTGGCGTGATATCTCTACTTATCGTATATCCCCAATGTTTTTATTTTAGCGCTCCGCGTCTCCGAACGAAATTATGGGTCGATGTGATGGCGGACAGAAATAAAATGCGTGGAAATAATTTTATGTTTTCAACTTTTATTTAATTCACTTGATATGCTATTCACTACATTAGTTGAATTTATTTATAATGTAAGTATTCCACTGGGATGTTTTTTATTGCCACCAAATTTATATAAAAACTACTTTTAAATTGCTTGTACAAAATTACAAATTATTTTTTTTACTTTACGGTTTTATTACGACTTGTCGATCATGACGCTGGCTAAAAACAGTACTGTCATATATGTGTATTGAAAAAACGTTTTTTTTCCTTTGTTACTTTGTGGAAAAATTTTCGAGTGGCGATTGCTATAAGTTATTCCAAAATGACACGAGAGCCGTGCACCGGTTTTAGTTTACGTGAATTTTTAGAGCTGTGAACCGGTTTTAATTTCATTGCTCGTGCATGCTATGTTTTGTGTTTATTTATGCCGCCACAAACTTGCGTATAAATATGTACAAGTATAAATAATTGAGCTAAGTAGGAAAAAAGAAACATGCAATGTAAAATCAAACAAAAGTCCGGAGCCGGAGTCGGTCATTTCCACAGAGCTCCGGCTCCGACTCAGGCTTCTTTAAAAATACGAAAATAAACACAAACTCCTCGGCTCCGACTCCGGCTCCGATTTCATAGCCCTGATTTACACACACATTTGTTCGCTCGATCACTAAACCGGCGATTATAATAACACTCGTCTTCGTTTTATTTTGGCTGGCGAGAATTTGAACGAGGTTGGTTTTTTTGGTTTTGCGGTCACTTGATATGCTAACTGACTGTCATTTCAGCTTCATCGAATCGAGCCCATCCTTCATCAAGATCTGGACAGCGATTTTGGTCGCAAAATGAGGATTGAGGATTGAGGATTGAGAATTTTGTATATGTCCACGGTGTATAACATACATTTTGCTATTGTGTGCCGTCAAATATTTTTATTGTATTAGTGTATTTTCTCATGCATTTCCTCATGGTGTAAGTATCAAAAATAAGCGAAGCGGGTGAAATCGGTTCAAATTTTTGGTGCTTTCGCTCGCATTGAGTAATTTTTCCCTTTCTTCTAACATGAGGAATTCATGTTTTTGTATCTATCACTGTTGTAACCATAACGGCATTCATTTGGTTTCGTTAATAAAAAACCAAAATAAAACAAAAAAATTTCTCGTTTATAAAAAAACAAAAAAACATAAATAAATGATTTTTAATTTATGCATTCTTCGTCGGCCCCATTCGTAATATTTTTAATTTTTATTTAAAATTTTGAATATTGTTGTTTCTTTCCAAGTTATGTGTGGGAGTATATATATAAGAATTAAGAACATAATAAAATGTAGTCAATATTTTCATATATTTTCTCGATCGTCCTCTTCTGAGCTTATTTATATTATTTGTATAATGTTATCCCTTTTATTCTTGTTGTTTTATCTCTCTCATTTGCATCATATTAAATGAAAAACTAAAAAACGCCCATTCGACACCAATACAATTTACCAATACTATTGCCTTCCGGTAATCCTCAAATCAATCCTCATTTTGCGATCAAAATCGCTGTCCAGATGTTTACCCACAATAAATCTTTCTCGTATCAAATAATACTATATCGTACTACGTTTTCGCTGCAATGTTTCAATTTAATTTTATTTTTTAAGCCAAACCTTTGCCCAAAAATCATCTATTAAATATACTCAAAGACGACCTTTTCTAGGCAATAGCAATTGAAAATCCACTAGTAACTGGTCTGTTGCGGATTGCTCTAATATGATGACCACTACAAATCATCTACTAGACATACACACAAAAGACCTAATATTAACTTTCAGAGAGGAGGGAGACATCCACTAAACTATTTTTTGTATGAAAAAGTTAATTTATTTAAGAAGCTTGATGTAACCTGTTGTGAGGTTTTTATGTATAGTGTCACATTTTTACTAACACATCCAAATATTTTATCAATTGTCATAAACTTCACGCTAATATTCATTGCTTACTTTCGGCTGGAAACTTTTTCAATTTTTCCGAGATTTCCCACGTGAAAATTGGACTAAATTTTTTTCCTGCGATAGTTATTGATAAGTCACATCAATGTAATCCATTTCCAGACATAACACTCTAGAGGCTGATTTTATACATACATTTCTTACTTTCGGAAACTTTTTCAAATTTTCCGAGATAATTTCCCATGGAAAACTTGAACTGAATTTTTTTCCTGCGGTAGTTATTGATAAATCCAATAAAAACAATTCAACTTCACATACAGGGTGTCCGGGTTTGGGATGATGCTCCGTCAAGGGGTAATTCATTGGTTTATTCTGAGAAAAAAATCGTATGGGTGGTTGGGTCCATTTTTAATATTCATTGAGATACAGGGTGTTTAAAAAATTTGGTTCAGAAAAAAAGTACATCCATATATTAAACTGTAACATCCAAAATATTTATCGGAGAGCAACCAACTTAGTCTTATTTGACTGGTAATTTTATAGGCTACTATTATTATTAAAGTTGTTATCTTGGATCTGAATCCGTTTGAGAGCTATGATTAAAGTAAAAAAAAAATTTTTTTTTTATAAAATTGAGTTTTTCTCAAAGAAACCCGTTATACCTTTTTTTTATATTTTATTTTAATTCCCCAGGACCTCCTATACAATCCCCCAATACATTATTTGTACACACGTGCCATAGTTTTCTTCGTATTCCGTTTATTCTCAATCTAATTAAGAGATGTTATAGTGTTAATATTGTACCAATTTTTTTTTGATCTGTAAAACAGTAGGCGATGATTATCAACTCATTTGTTTAAATGTTGAAAAAACAAAAGCTAAACATTTTCAGATTCAGTTATTAGTTTCGACTTTTCGAGATATTATCTTGTGTTGTATCAGTGTTGTGAATCAAAATTTTAATTAATTTAATAAAATTAATATTAGCATGGCACTGTTCTCAGGTGAGGAGTACATTGATATCCATTTTGTTTACGGATTTTGCGATGGTAATGCAGCACGAGCTCGCAATGAATATCAACGCAGATTTCCAACACGCCGTATTCCTGACGCAAGAGTATTTATAAATATTCATATAGACTGCCAAATATCGTAACAACATCGAATACCCGGGCGGAGCCCCATTCAGTCTCACCAGACCATTTTGATGTCGACGAAGATATAATTCGTATTGTAAAAGCAATAATCCTTCTATTAGCATAAAGAGGCTCGCTTTACAATTGAACACCTCTCGCTATTGAATTCATCAAGTATTGCACAAGGAGAATCTTCATCCATACTATACAACACCCGTTCAACAACTATTACTGATAGACCACACTAAAAGATTGGCGTTTTGTAATTTGTTGATGGAAAGGAATTTGGACAATGCAAGTTTTGTGAAACGTATTCTATGGACGGATGAATCTCAATTCACAAGAGATGGCATAACAAACTTTCACAATCTACACACGTGAGTTAATTGGCGATAAGTTAATTGGATAATTTTTACAAAACGATTTGCCACTCCTTTTTGATGATGTTCTCATTTTAAGTAGATTCTCGCATACATACCTACATGATGGTGCACCTTGTCACTCAGATAATAATGTTAAGAATTGTGGTGCTCACTTTGCGTTGGCAAAGGGTTACAATTTTTTTTTTTGGGACACTAAATTTGGTCTCTTGGTTTTTGTTTTGTTACACTGATTTGATTTCCGTTGTTTTAGGTCTATTGTTGTTTGTTATGCTTATGATGAACTTGATTTTTTTTATATGTTTCGGGTTTTGACGAACTCGACGATTCTTTTTGTTTTTTTTTCGAGTTTTTTTTGGTAGAGAGGAGAGACGAAAAGTAGAATTTGGAGCGTCAAGGTCAACATGTTGACGAGGAAAAAAATAAGTGGAAATTGAAAAAAGTTGTGAAAATAATTTAAAGAAATTGATTCAAAGAAATAAATTGTATAAAGAATACAATAAAGACGCTGAAATTTTATCGGGGATTAAATTTACCACCAACGTGAGCGACGAGAATAATAAAACGAAACGGAAGGAACATTTTCTTGTACCAGTTTGGTTCGCTCAGGGTTTTTTTTACAACCGTCTATTGAATGTGTGGCCTCGATTTGTACATTCGAATATTTGTGAAACGTGTAAGGTATATTATCTGCAATTACGGGCCATAAAATTCATCAGGAAAAAAACAGCAGCAGACATTATAGTTACATATATTCGGATTCCGAAATTAAAAGGATATATCTAAGTAACGATACATTTTAAGGACTGCAATAAATGGAGGCAATTTCATTATAATACCAATTAGCGAGTACAAATTGGTAGAGATTTGGATACCAAAAAGGGGTATTTATGGTTCAACATACCACATGGTTCATGGTCTACTTTCATCATCCCTGTTGGAAAAATATAATTGTGATTTTTATTAAATACATAATATAAATATTGAATTAGTGTATATTATCATAGTTCTTAGTTAAGTGTTAGAGTAATTTTCTTTGCGTTTTCTGGTAATTTTTTTTATCTGATGAGCCATTAAATTCTTGCTTTACAACATGTTATTCAAATTATTCAATTGTTTTTCCAATCATTCATATTTTTTTTTTGATTTAGTTATCATGATTAATTTGTTTTTTTAACAGCGTCTGGCTGTAAGTAGGTTCATATAGTTTATCGTGTATATCGGAGTGCGGTGTGTTGTTTTAATATATTTTCAGAGAGTCGCCGACGAAGCGCTTCACCGGGGATACGCTCATTTCAGGTATTATTTTTTTATTGGTATAAATTATATGCGCTTTTTTTTTTAAGAAAAAATAAAAAAACTAAAATTATCTGAGAAATGATTGGTTGAAATTTTGAAAATTTAATTTCATTCTATTTCAAAAAAAGAAAATGTTTAATTTTTTTGTTTCGTAAAATTCAGAAACTTTAAAAAAATTATATTTCATTAGTATAGTTTAATAGGGAAAATTTGTGAAATTCTAAGTTTTTGCTCATTTATTTAAATAAATTATTTTTCTATTATTTTTTAAACTAAATTTTTCTAGTTTTTTTTTTCTTTTTATGGATTTTGGAGGGTTTTGAAAAATTGTTATTTTTTTTATGGTAAAAGGGGTGAGGAGCATGTACACCGGGGAAAAAAAACGCTACAGAATTTGTTTAACGAAAATTATCCAAATAATTGGATTGGAAGAAATGGTTCAATTCATTGGCCTGCAAGATACCCCGATCTTACTGTATTGGATTTTGTATGGGGAACGATGAAGGCGCTTGTATACTCCAAAGAAATTGAAACAAAAGAAAAATTTATACAACGAATACACACAACAGCACAACAGATAAGGGAAGAATTACCAAGAATTGAAATAACCAAAGGCATACTTAAACGAATATTAGCCTGTATTCAATAACAAGGAGGACATTTTGAGCACCTTTTATAACTCCTCGACCCAAACTTTGTCTTGAAGGATTGTAGAGGAGGTCCTGGGGAATTAAAAAAAAATATAAAAAAAAAATTATAACGGTTTTCTTTGAGAAAAACTCAATTTTATAAAATTTTTATTTTTATTTTTTTACTTTAAAGCATTAAGGCTCTCAAACGGATGCAGATGCTAGATAACAACTTTAATAACAATAATAGCCTATACAATTACCAGTCAAATAAGATTGGTTGCTCTCCGGTAAATATTTTGGAAGTTACAGTTTAATATATGGATGTACTTTTTTTCTGAACCAAATTTTATAAACACCCTGTATCTCAATGAATATTACAAATTGACCCCCATACGATTTTTTTCTCAGAATGTACCAAGAAATCACCCCTTGATGGAGCAGCATCCCAAACCCGGATATCCTGTATACACTCTAGAGGTTGATGTTATCCCAATTTTGTGAATTTTTCTGATTTTCCGATATTTTCCGCGATTATTAATCTCGAAAAATTATTAATCTCCACTCTTCATCCCAAAATTTACATTTCTTAGCAAATTCCATTCTCACTATTTTAGGACGTGGCAGCAGTTTAGGTTTACGCACCCGCTTCTGATATTTCAGATTGTTATCCCCTTTTAAAATCCGTTGTATCATTCGTTTAGTGACGTTCAGACACAAGTTACGCTTTATTTGGGATGGACTAATATTTTTCCTGACTGCAAGACGCCTTATTTCCTTTTTATCTCTTGCGTCAACTTTATGCTTTGGTCCTGGTCATTTTACTGTGCCGTAGGTTTAAGAATTTTTAAAAAAGTTGTTGGTGGTATTTTTATTTCTCTGTAGTTTTGAGGCTACCAGGCAAATGGTATAACGTCAGATTCCCTATAGCACTCGATCCTTGCCCGTTCATCGGTCGAAAGTTGGCTTGGGTCATAAACAATTATATTTTGAATGTATTAACTTATCTTGTTTTTTTAGTAGGGGAAAACATAACAACAATAAGAATAAAAATTAACAATAAAACGCTTTTATAATCAAAAAACGCACGTGTCCCATACAGCTATTTCGCATAGTGTAGTCGCAATACAATTGTAATGCTACAGCAAGCCAATTAGCAAAACGGTAAATGACGATTAGTAAAATGTTTCTTGTAAATTTAGAAATAGACAAAGGAATAATGCAACAACTTACAGAAGGCATTTACTATGGTGGTGGTGCGGTAATTTCTCGGTTTATGCGCCCGAGACTTCTTTGTTACTGCCGTCAAGTTCATTTGTATATAATCGATTTAAACTGCGGGTTTTACTACCTCTTACTACAGCCTCTGTTTTTGACTTGAACACAAATAAATGAAGAGTCTTAAAACAATCTCAAAAATAAAATAAATATTTATGTATGAAGCAGTGGACTGGATGAAATTGATGGTTTTTCATTGTATTGGCAATTTGTTTTAATTTTTTGTTGGTGTTAATAGTTGGTAGTAAATTGGGGGTAAAATGACTAGTGTGAAGTCAAAACCAACACATTTTGGTTTTTTTGGTGTAGGGGCTTCTGATACGATTCCTTGGTAAAGTGTCGAAGTAAGAAAGTATCTAGTAACAATACTAAATATAAACGATCGTTTTTTCGCAAACATTTTATAAATAAAAATCCACACATTTATGTATATTTCTCAAATTAAAAAAAAATAAATTTTATTTATTTCTTTATCAATAATAAAAAAAAAATTATATTTCCTAAATATAATTTTAATTATCTATACAAAAAAAATATTTTAAGTAATCATAAAACTAAAAAAAAAAAAAATATTAAATTATGTATACATATTTATATAAAAAAAAATGGTAACAATTATTTTCAATACGTTTCGTTGTTTGATTAAATTTATTTAAATAAAAAAAAAAAAAAATTGTAAATTAAATTAATTTTTTTTTTAAATAAAATTAGAATTTAGTTTATTTATTTTTATAATATATATATATTTATATATTAGGAATTTATTTATTTTATTAAATTATATTATATTGTTTGATTTTTTTTTTGTTTTGTTTTGTTGTTTAATTTTTAATTTAATTTGGTATTTTTTGTAGTAAATTTTGTCATTGTATAAAAAATATTATATAATTAAATTTTGTTGTTAAAAATAAAAAAAAAAACATTAGGAATAATTATGTTCTTGGTATTAAACGTACATAAATACAAAAATACAAAAATTGGTAATAATAATTGAGATAATTTAAATTATTAAAAAAAAAAGGCGGGAATTAATAAATTATTTATGATTATTAATTCAGTATTACATACATATACATATAATTACAGTAATTTGTTTATATCTCATTGAATATATTATGATTATTATTTTTTTTTTAATTTTATTAAATCGGTATATTTTCACTAATGGACTAGCTTTAATAGTAAATCTTTAATTATTTTCTATTTTTTTTAAGGTTTAAATTTTATTTGAATCACATTAGTAAATTAAATTAATGATAATTTTGTTTTTGCTTTTGTTTTTTTTTTTTGTAAAAAAAATTGGATTTTCCTTAATTAAGTGTGAATTATCATTATGAGGTTCAATTTAAAAAATAAAAAAATTTGAAATTGTGACAGAAGTAATTTTTTAAAATAAATTATTTTGTTTGAAACTTTATAATAGATGGCGTAATAATGATATATGCCGAAGGGTATGTGCGGTAGCAAGTAATTATATTTTTGGACGTGATAATTTATAGCACCATTATAGGATACACTTACTCAGATCGAAGAGCAAAAGAAAATTTCGTTTTATTATTTTGGTGATACAATTTGGAGAAAGTAACGATTCATGTTCTTCACTCTCCGCATGACTTCAGTAAACCCTATATCTTAATTTGAATTAAACACGAGCGATCGCGAATTTATGAACACACACATACAACTACTCATAATGATAATTATTTAAATTACATAAACATTTTTTTTATTAATTAAAATTAATTAAATTTTTTTTTTTAACGATAGGAATTTTAAATTAAAAATAACTATTTTATTAAGAATAATAACAATAATAATATTTATAAAAAAAAATAATTGTACGATCCATTTTTGTTTCTGTAAACCGGTAGGAGCAACGGGAGAGAGTATTCACAAACACATTAAATATTAAAAAAAGTAGAGAAAACTATAATCTTAACAAAACTTAAATATGGTCAGGTAACTTGAACACGATCATTACTATTTGTTGTTGTATTATTATTGTTATTATTATCATTATTATCAGGATCATTATTATTATTATTACTATCGTTATTATTGTTATTACTATCATTATTATTATTATTATTATTCATATTTTGTTCGAGTTTTATTTGTAATAATGTATTTTTTGGTGATGATGGTTCAGAAGATGATGAACAACGTGACGGTGTCATATCCATATGCTGATGTGCCCGCAAATGTAATGGTAGCTGCGTTACTTTACCCATAAATGAACGAATCTCTTCGAAATACGAATCTTCTGGGGTGCCGCGTGAATTTTGCCGTATACCACGCAGTCGTTCATCAAATCCAACGCCCAGCGAAACGGCATCCGCTTCATGTTTTTTCAGATGTCGATCCAAATTGGTTTGTTGGCCAAAACATCGTTCGCATAGTGCACATTTAAATGGTCTCTCCTTATTGTGTATGTTGCGTACGTGTCGCTGTAAATTACTCGATATACTAAACGATCGTTCACAGTATTTACATTTGTACGGTTGTTCACCCGTATGCGTTCTCAGATGGCGGGTTAAATTGGCGGAACGTGGAAAAACTTTGCCACAAAATTTACACGCATACCGATCTTTATTTTTTATGTGCGCTGGTGCATTATTCGGAACTTCAGGATTACTATTACTACTACTATTATTATTATTATTTGGAATGTTAGTATTGTTGTTATTATTTAAATTTTTACTATTACTATTGTTGTTGTTATTATTATTATTATTATTGTTGTTGTTGGTCAATCCGTTTTGTAGCAAATGTGGAATATTGGCGAGCATTTCTTGTTTTGGTCGTAGCAGCCCGAATAGTGGCCGCGGTGTAACAAATGGATTACGATATGGTATTCTTGCCGCTTTTGCCATTGCCTCTAGCATTAGCGGATGGATTGTCGGTGGGGCCGGAAACATACTTGAGTTGTGTCCACTCAAATTCGGTATCCTAAATTCTTCTTTCACATTGATTAATGTATTACTAATTGTCTTTTTCGTACTACTATCGTCGTGACTTTCGTAATTATTATTATTAATTTGAGTATCATTATTATTATTATTATTATTTATATTCGTACTATCATTATTATTAGGACTTGGTGAACTATTGTTGCTAATTAAATTACTAAGAAAACTATTATTATTATTAACCATAATCAAATTACTATTCTCATCTTTAAGCCTATGACTAACACGTTGCTGTTGCAGGTAATCGATCTTCTTGTGATCGACGCGCAAATCAAGCGGTTGATCATTTGGGGCGTGTGACTGTGGTTGTAAAAAATGTGCTGATCGTGATGATGGTGACAAATCAAATGGAGCATAGGATGTTGAATTGGTATTACTGTTGTTCGATAATTGTTGTAAATTTGTTCCCATTAAGGGATAGACAGCACCTTGTTTTGGGCTTGGTAGCATTTTTCTTGGTGAATGATCTTTTTCCCGCATCGTATTACTAAGCTCGTGAGCAGAATATGAATAAATATATTTTACAGACATTTACATTTAAAAAAAGACTTAATTATGTGATCGGAAGCTGGATGGATAGTTTGGTCTTCGTTATTATTTATAATACAGATAAATAAATATATGAAAGAAAATTTCACGATGGTTGGTGTATCTGCAAAGAAAATGAAAAAAATGGTCATTAGTATGAAAATCGATTCAATTGTATTCATATTTCAATGAAGTTTCTTAATTTAATCAAGTCGGTGAATGTCTTTATGTACATAATAAATAAATTTAATATTATATCCCAAAGGATGTTGAAAATACGATATATAAATTAATAAGAAATGAGATGATCTGTTCAATTGTAATATAATATTTCAATTTATAATGATGATTCCAATTCATTTTGGAAAGTAGGTATACTGTAACAATCGATACATCAAGTGATTGGAGTATATATGCAATCAATTTAATTGAATAATCGCGACCTCTGACGTTTTAGATAATTGTGAACTTGCATCGATCTTACCACGATCTTCATAAATTTATTAATTTATCATAATAGCTAGGTAATTATTGGCAAATTTTATTAACTTAACATTTTCGCAATCTTTATTTTAATTTCGCTCAAATTTTGTTTTTTAATTTTAATTACTCAAATCTCAAGTATGAAAATTTTATTAATAATGAACGAGCCGGTAAGCCAAATAAATTTTCTTCAATTTTGTAAAAGATTTTGGATTAAATTCAATTTTAACCAGGTAAAGGTTTTCGGCAATTATACATATCAATCGAACAAGAAAATCGAATTTCCCGTTATAATATTGAATATAGGTAATGTTTGAGTTGAGAATAAGAACAAAATTATAGTTGTACTGAAAATGACAGCAAAATGACAGTACTATTGTTACTAGTAGTAAAAAACAGGTAAATCTGCCAAAAAAAGAAATTTGTAACCGAGCAAAAATTGCGGATTGATTTTACTGGGCTAATCGATTGAATCAAAAACGTCATTAAAGTTGTTATAAATATTCCTTGGTTGGCCCTTTACTTGTTTAAACGATGGCACCAAAAGTAGCATTTTATTGCCCTAAAAATTAGAAAGCGTTTGGAAGTATGGTTCTCTTTAATTTTTCTAGAAGGGATGAACAAATATGTTGTAGTTTTAGTTTAAAACAAATACTGACATATGAACATACGCAGAGACTCTATAAAAATTTCAATCCACCCAAACCCATTTTCTATAAATTTACGCACACTAATAAAATCGTCATATGATTTTTTAAGATGCTTTTCGGAGAAATTGAAGCAGTGTTGAAAGACGACGGGATTTATAAATGTTTTGGTCTTATTACTGACAATGGAGCGAACATAAAAGGCGTATGGGTCATCTATGGTAGATATTAACTTACTCATTGTAGGATTAAGTTATGAGGAAGGAATTATACAAGATCATCCCTATGTTCTTACGAAACCAACGTATTTTTTCGAATTATTATGGGCCCAAAAAAATTATTTCTTATCATCTGGATCGGATGTATGACGACTTTAGTATTTTTCTTCTTCCAATTTTCTCCAAAATTAGATTTTTCAATAGCCCAATATGGCTTTAGAAAAAAGTTAAATATCGTTTTGTAACATTCGATACATACGATGGATTAAATAATAATAAAATGTTACAGGGCTATTTCAGGTATTGCGAAAGCAAGAATTTTTCAATAAAGAAATTCAACGTGAAAGTGATCATGTTTTGATTGCGGTAGATTTTAATCTACCAAAGATTTCCTGGTGTTGGATAAACGATGATTTGGGAGGATCTACAAATGATAACTTTTCTAAATTTGTGTTAGGCCGCTTCGCTAATTTTGGAACACTGTATTCAATAATTATGGGCGTATTTTGGGCTTGTTTTTTTCATCGTTAGAATTTATTAACATATGGTAGAGTCTTGTCCAGACTTATCAAAACATTCTATAGTATTTACCACACGCTGATTGTGATTTCGTAAATTTTGTTAAAATGTGTCTAAATATGTTGTTTTGAAAGGCGACCTTCCATCCTTAAACATTTTTCTGGTTAGGGCCGATTGGTCTACTATTTTTGGTAGACTGAACGTTTTGAATGGTGCCTCTGAGTTATATAAAATTTTGGATAATGGTTTATTCCAAAGAAATTTGTTGGTTTGAATTGTCAAACCGTAATTCAAAAGATTTTAAGATATTCAAGCGCTCTGGGGATGAAATTGCTAAATTAAAAATTGCGAATTATGCAGAGGAAGAATTAGGATTTCTGGGAGTGAGAAATGTAGACACTTGTTAAGTTTGAGATTTTACGTTTAGTAAATTTTCGGAATTAAAAAATTGTGAAGAAAGAATTTCAGAGTATTGAAATTTAGAAAATTTTGGAATTTAGGAATTTCTAATTTTTTTACTAGAATTAAAAATTTCATTAATTTTAATATAGAGAACTTGAAAAATATCTAATTATAAAAAATTGAAGCATAAGAAGATTCAACTATTATTTGTGACTCTTAGGGGTAAATACTTGATAATTTATCAAATCGCAATTCGCAAGTCGAAAAATATAGCAACTAGAACGGTTTTACCAAGATAATTTTAATTTAATTTTTTTTAAACTGTTGTTTGTTTTTACAAAAATCACAATATAATTGCCAACAAATTTTTAAGTCCGCAAAATAAAATGAGCAACCAAGACAATGAATACTATCGATAAAAATTGGTTCGCAAATAGATAAACTTTAAAATCTTAAACTTAAATTAAAGAGGGAATTACGAAATTTTAGAAATTCTGAAACTTAGAATATTAGTAAAATTAAAATTTACGAAATTTAGAAAGTCACAGTTTGTTAAGTTAACACACCCTAAGTATATTAAAATATTGCAATTAAAAATTTTTATACGAAATTTTTTAATTTTAGATTTTGAAATTTTAAAATTGTAAAATTCGAAATTTGGAGAAACAAGAATTTATTATTTTGAAATTATGTAAATTAGTAATGGTTAATTCAGTACTGGCACTTCCGAGTGTCGATGTTTTGACATTAAACAACTGATTTATAAAATAAATGAATTGTAATTATTACATTTAGGAATTAAGAAATTTCGGTCACTACTGTCAGTTTAAAGAATTTTAAATTTACGAAATTTAAATTTTAATATTTTTTCTCCTGTTTTATACTCTGAATTTTAAAATATCAAACTTCCCACAATTTTAAATGTTCTGAATTCTTAATTTGCAGAACTCGTTTATTATTCCAAATTTTTTAAACTTACTGCCGTAATCTGAATTTCCTGAATTTCCCTATATTAAACATTATAATTAGTGAAATAAAAAATTTAATTCCTGAATTCGAATACATATAAAATTTCTAAACTTTGAAATTCTGAAAATTAACAAACTTAATATTTCAGATTAGAGTATTTCAACAGTTTATTTATTAATACATTTTATAAGTAAGCATTACGCATTGGTCAGTTTATCACCTGTTTATAAATATGTATGTCTATTTCTCTGAAAAATAATCTAAAATCTTTTTGTTCTAAATTTCTAATTAACTTAATTTCTACAAGGTTTTTAAACTATCCATGCACACACTCATCTTATCGTTAGATTTTACATCTAAACATCGACGCATACTTTGTAACATTTTTCGTATTTCCGCGGTGCTGGGAATGGTAGTATATCATTGTCGATCTAATTATCATCGCTTTCACCACTCGTTGCTCCTGCTGGTCAAATAATATTAATAATTTCATTGTCTGTTAATACGGGTGTAACGCACAGATTATTGGCCAAGTTCAAAAATTCATCCGAAGATACACAAGTTTGAAAAATCGACGAGGCACGTTCAAAAGTATGTATCCATAAAACTTGGCCCGATTTCTTGTGCTTTAATTTACACTTCTGCTGAAGGGTTTAACCTTAAAAACCGGCATGGTGCAAGCACTTAGCGATTTTTTTTTTTTTTTTTCCGCTGGCGCTACATCCCATAGAGGGATTTGGCCGCTTCATTTTGAAGTTTCGTAATCAGTTTGTTAACGGATAATGAGTGATTAATTCATTGATCCTACCCTTAAACCAGCCGTGATTTTTTCATCACCCGCCGGGAATCGAACCCGCGACCTCCGGAGCGTAAAGCAAGTATGCTAACCACTGTGCCACCGGGGCGGCAGACTTAGCGATTGTTTGTGGCAATATTCCAGGCAGCACGCATCATATGTAATGCAACCAAAACATTAACATTAAATTCTTCTTTCGATTCGATTGCGGCTAAAAACTTTCGAAGCAACTATTTCCGACACAAAAATTTAAAATTTTAAAAGTATGAGCTTTATTGTCTGTAAGTTTACATTTGCAGGACAATTTTCATTAATTAGTGCAACTTTCCTCTTATCGCGCTTAAATTTTCTATTCAAACCCAACAATCAGTTCGTAAATAAATGTCTGGTCATCCAAGCTTTCTTATTGTAAACATACTATACAAACAGGTTTTTTACATTCTTGAAACAACCCGACTTGAGACTTTTCCGGATTACAAAAAGTGGAAATTTTTCTGACCTATCGAAATTACAGGCTACCATTGCTGTTAAGCGTTCTTTCGACTTCTTCTCGAAAGCATATTGCTCACGCCCGTTTCATCAGCATTAAAAACAATATAGCGGATTTTAATCCAAATACATAAAATCTGAAATAATTTTGTCGTGATTTTTCAAAATTGTTGATAAACTTGAATTTGGTATCCCGTATTGTTTACAAATTTCCGTTTTCGAACAATCACCCACATTCACGGCATTTATTATCTCCATTTTCACTTTAATCGGTAAAGAATTCTGTTTCTGTACTTTCATCGCCATTTTATGTCGATAATTTTATATCTTTGTTTAAACACTGAAATTAAACGATCCTTATAGAAAAAACACAAAACTAATTTTTATTAAACGTTTATAAATTTCATAACCAAGAGATTGTCTCTACTCAGGTGCCATTCTTGTCAAACTTTCTGTAAAATTGAGTCACAGCAACAATTACTGCACATCCATAAACAAATTCATATCGTAATTAAGAGTTAGGAATTCCCCATGACAAAGCTACTTAAATTTTACATCCTACCCCCAAAATTTTTATTATTTTCAGACCCTTTTAGATGGGGCAAAAACTACCCTTTTAACACCAGCCGATAATTATTGCTTCATAATTTTGATTTGCTCCGAAAATTTAGGGAACATTTCGTTTTGACGCTAAATGCCTTCGAGCAGCATATCAACAAAAAAAAAAACTGGTGCGAGATGCGATGAATCAAATTAAATAAATCCAAAACTGTTTTGGGATTATTTATTTCATCAGCTCATTGTTGTTATCAAATATTCAGTGAAATACGACTCTATTGTCAAAAAATTTTGTTTGTAAAAAAAACTGAATATTTCATAAAAGAAGAAACTGCGAAAAATTTATTTAAAGAGGTTAGTGCAATTTTGGTGCAACTAGGCGTAATGCGGGTATACCACAGAATTAGTCAAAGTATGTTAATACTAGTATGGTAATTTGTCAGTAGACGGCTTATTTAGTACACTATTCAAGAATTACCAATTATTTATTCAGTCCTTAAGTATTTGTTTAATTTTCGCGATGGGGACCTTCTGACGATTATATGCACAGATGCGCAATTATTTGAGCAGGGTCTTTTGCGTCATTTATTTATATTTCTAACACAAATTGCAGTATGATCTCCTTATATTTAGACATATTTGCAAGATTTTTATCGTGCACTAACTGTGGATTCTTAAACCAAATATACCGGTACTAAATTGAAGTTTCTGATAAAAAAAAATGACAAAAAATCCAAAACCTGACAACAAAAGAGCATAATACATTAAAACATGTAGATGAAGCTTGATGGCCATTAACAAGTATTCGTAGAAATAGGTACGCAGATCTGACTATGTTATGGTGTTCATGAAATCAAATTCCAGCTACACATTTTTTTTATATAGGGAAATTTGTTGATATAAAAATCTCAGCCGCTGAGGGTCGCGCAAAAATATCATTTGGCACAAATATTCATGAAATCCTATACTGAACACCAAGGCAGAGTCAGATCTGCATACCTATTTCTGCGATTACCTGTCAATGGCCATCAAACTCCACATTTAAATTTTGTTTATACATATGTACAATATATTGAAACTAGTAAACCCCGTGGCCACTCAGTGGCCCCAAGAAATTTATTTTCTAGAAACACTTTTTTGTTATAATTTCAAACAAAAAAATAATTTATTTATTTGATACACGCACTAAAAACTTCGGGACAATTTAAACGGGCATACAAGAAAAATTTTTTGGCGACAAACATTAGCATCAAAAATAATAAATTGGCATCACAAATAATATTTTGGCACCACATATGAAAAAACAAACAAATATTTTTGAAGGACATTATTAAATACTGTGGCGACAAACATTGACATCAAAATTAATAAATTGGCAACAAATATAATATTTTGGAACAGAAAAAAATAATTTTTAGTAAAAAAAAAAATCGAGACAAAAAATTAAATTTAACCGATTTTGTATTATTTAATATTTGATGGGGGATCGATATAAAATATTGCAGTGTCATTAATAGATTCTATATAATCCGCTCCTACGTGCGGCACGCAGTGCGACATGTTTGCTTATTCTGGCTCCTAAGTTAAATTAGGGATCTCCATTTTCCAGAATATTTTAAAACTAATTTAATTTTTTTATTTATAAATTTGTTGCCAGTTAATTATTTTTGTTGCCCAAAATGTTTATTTCGATGCCAAAATATAATTTTTGTGTACCCTTCCAATAGTGCCAAAAAATTATAAATGTTGCCAAATTATTATTGTGATGCCAAGAAATTTTTGTTTGTTGCTCATTAATTTGTGCCGTTTTATTATTTTTTTGTATCTCAAATATTAATTTTTTGTGTGCCGGTTTATTGCCAGCCAAAAACTTCTTTGAAAACTACGTTCCGAGTGAACTCTTGTTCATCATGCAGCAATCGACCTTGCTCTTGGTTTTCTGATATTTTAACCTTAATTTTTTTTACCATTACGTGCGCGTGAGAAGGCAACGTATAGTTGACCATGCGTGAATACAGGAACTTGAAGATCTATTCCTACTCTATTGTATGTTTGCCCTTGGGATTTATTGATCGTTATGCAAAACGTCGGAATTATTGGAAATTGACGTCTTCGCAGGACAAATGGTAATGTTGTGTCGCTGGGCTGAAGAACAATTCTAGGAATGATTACAGATTCGCCTTGATTGCATGCCGTGATAATCCGGGCTTTTATAGTATTTTTAGACAATTCCTCAACTATCAATCTAGCTCCGTTGCACAAACCTTTTTTCGGATTTCCTGAGAAGCATAACTATAGTGCCTTTTTTGAGTAAAAGAGTGTGAGGCGGCATTCCAGATGGAGTTAATTCATTCAGGAATTCAGTCGTAAAATTTATAGCATCATTTGGGCCCTCTGAAATCACAGAAACAGCACTATAATAAATTGTAGGTTCTCCATGTAGTTGGCCAATTATTTCTCGATTCATTTCAAGAACTTGTACATTCGTTGCTGCGACGATTGTTCGATTCGACAATTGTTCGTCATTAAGTTCTGCAGGATGTTCCGCAAATATTGCGTCTATTAAACTTCCATTTTCTATCATTTGCGGAGGAATTCGAATAAGATCAGGATTGCTTAAAGAAGGAACTCTCGGAATGATTCCTTCACCGACTTTTAACAACCAATTGTTATGCTCCTGCTGTCCTTCACTTCGCATGTTTGCTGGTAGTTTTAAATGCTCAAAATAACGCCATAATTGACTTGTCTTTATGCAACTTTCAACTATATCAGTTCGGTTACCTCTAGGAACGACTGGCAACGTTTACCTCTAGGAACGACTGGCATTACTTTTCATTATGTCACACAACAGTAAATCGATGCAACGTAAACCATCTTTAGAAAGCATGGTAATTTCATCGATGATGATGAGTGATGCGTTGTGTAAAAGTTTAGCATCGTCTGATACCAAGCGCATCAACGAAACAGAAGTGTCATCAATAAGAACTGGTAATTTGAAACCGCTGTGAACTGTCCGTCCTCCTTTTAATAATGTTGCTGCAATTCCTGTCGTTGCGAATGGAAATGCTATTTGATCTCGGCCTCTCACAAATGCTAATAAGGTTGAATATAGGAAAGTTTTACCAGATCCTCCTGGGCCGTCAAGATAAAAGCAGCGAGGTTGTTGATCAACAGAATCAAGAGCATTAATGATTCTGTGAAATGCTTCTTTCTGTTTTTCATTTAGTTTTTCAATATTGATATGTGCAATGTAGGCTTCTTGACCTATATCATAAGCAGCATTTTCTATTGGAGGATCTCCTTGAGGAATTGGCAAGCCATAGAATGCACAATTCTTTCCATAATCTTTCAGAGTATAGTCTCGATAGCATGTAATGCATAGTTAGCAGCTATTTGTTCTGGATTAGCACTTGCGAAGTCCAAAATAAATTCATGTTTGAATTTTTCCCATAGTTCAAATGGACGTGCAGGTTGGCCAAAATGTAGAATGTACGCAAAGGTTTCTCTAAGTTGACGGGGCATCTGATAAGTGACCGCATCTTCTAAGCAACGTATCCATTCACAATCCAATTCCAAAATACCATGCGCTATTGCAGCAGCTTTGAATGATGAATGAATGATACCTTCGTGTGTTCTTAAATCCACATAGCTCGTTGGACCACGGACATGCAAAAGTAGTGTTCTCAAATAAAATCTTTCTTCATCTCGAGGGCTAACAGTATAAATTCGAGATACGACATTGTTGGCACCTCTTTGACGGCGTTGCCATGTATTTTGCTTATAAACGTAATTGTACGGCATCTCAGCATAAAGTAATTGACGTCCTAATTCATCGGTCTCATTCAACTTAAAAAAAGATTCAAGTTTTGTGAGATTACTATGAGTTGCTGAAATCGCTTCTTCTTCATTTCCTTCCTCAAAATAAAGTCTTTGCTGATTGGGAAGATGTACGGGAAGACGTTGCACTGTGTGGGACCTATCATGCATTTTATACTCGAGTATTCGCCATGTAGCTTCTGGAGCCGTATTATCGTCATATTGAAGCTGTTGGCCTCCTTCCGATGTTACTGCAACATTGGTACAATCAAATCCTTTGCAAATGTACTTGTAAATGTATTTGATTGCTGCTAATTATGTGCAAACCTCCACATTAATGTGTGCGTTGTATTTTATTAAAAGAAAAGGATTGTAAGGAACAACATTTCTGTTATTCATCCATACACCTCTAACTTTTGCGTTCTCTCCTTCTCGTCTTTTGTACACTGGATATCCATTAACATTTGTATTTGTTGTCTCGTTGAAACTTTTTGAAAATTTCTTCTTACACTCGCGATTTTCCATACATGGTGCGTATAGAGATTATTGACGCCACACGGTCCGTGCATCATATTTTTTATAACAATTTCACGCATTTGTGGATTTGTTTCAGAACTTGGGATTTCTGCAGAAACTAAACTATCAATTTTTTTAGCTGTGGTAAATTTGTGGTCTTGTTGCAGTGTAACCAATATATGCGCATGGGGAAGACCTCGCTTTTGAAATTCTATTGTGTACACATATGCCAAACATTTTCCAAAAGTTCCTTGCACTGTAATGTCATTGATAAGGGAATCAAGTTTTATTTTAAAAACTCTGGCTACTAAGTCTGGTCTATCAGATGATGTTTCTCCTGGAGTCAAATTTTCTGTAATTTCTGTCCAAGTTGGATTTGACGTAAACGTTATAAATAAGTCAGGAGCTCCAAATTTAGCAAAAATTGACATTGCATTGCAGCATTGCTCTCTCATGTTGCGCGGAGATCCACTGAATGATGATGGTACCATGACGGGTATTCCAGCGGGAACATTCTGATTTGCAGCGATATTTTCCATATGATCCATTAAACCTTTATATAATTCTGTTCGTAAATTTTTTTGATTGAAGCGAATCTATTTCAAATTGTTGGCCTCAATTTGAAGATACGAATCAACTGACCACTGTTGTGTTAGCTTTCCAGCGTGAATCACAGGGTTAAATTCATCACGTACGGCGGTTTGTGCTACTTTGAATTGCAGCATTGAGATGTTATTTCGTACTCTATTGCCTTGAACTCCTGGATATGAATCACACTGCCATTTAGACTGCCATCCTGGCTCTCCAAATGGATACAAAATTGAATACGTCATTGGGTCGAGATTTGATGACAATATCTGCACATATTGGTGCTGCGAATTTTCTGGATTTTTTGGATAGATTCTAATGTCTCGTTCAAAGGGCGGTTCACCATCTTCATTGAAAAAAATCATTGCAATCTCGTTCGATGTTGGATTGTTGTATCGACGATTATCAGACCGTCGATCGCATCGAAATACTAAAATTACTTGTGGAGGAGGCTGATTTGCTGCAGCTGCTGCAATATTCTCTCGATTTTCCACTTCGCGAATCATATGGAATGTCTGGGCAATTCGATTGTTTTCACGAAAAAAACGATCTATCTTATCAAAAATTCTTGAAGGGCAGTTTTGATTTAGAGCTTGTATGCTGTCAATCACGTATAGTTGTGCATATTTACTCGTTTTGTTAGCTGGTGGATTCAGATGACTTATCAGATGGTAAGATTGCCCATGAATCTTGAAAACAAATGGACCTCGACCAGGAACATCGACAATATCTGCACCCATTGAGGCAAATGAAACTGCATTATTGATTGATCGTATCTGTTCACGGAATGTGCGGTAATCTGGATTAGCTGGGTTGCTCATTAGGTCTTGTAAAAATGTAGGATATTTAAGTTCATTTTTGTTAATATCAACAGGTTTCGGTAGTTTAACTTTTCCTTTTCGGCAACAATGTGTAAATAATCCATCTGACGGCCTCTCGTCCTTAAAATTCCGGGAGCAACAATATTGACAAATATCATTCATGAGTCCACATGAATGTGGTGATATTGCTGAATCATCAAAATTGGTGCTTGCGCGGTTCGAACCATTTGACTAATTTGTTCTTGAGCAGTGCGACGTGAATTGTAAAGTGATGTTAAGCGTAGGTCATGTTGTTGTTCTGTTTCATTTGCTCGTCGGAGGCGTGCAGTATCTGCCATATTTTGTTGCAATCGAGCTTGAGTTTTCTGTTCAGATTCGTTAGCTCTCCTCACTCTGGCATCATTTGCATGTTTAAGTCTTTTGGATTGGTTTTCATTGGGAGCACTTTCCTCAGCTTTCCTTTTACGATATCGCGCCTGACGCTCTCTGTGTTTACGTCGTGCACGATCGTTTGGATCTTCTTCCATACTTTGAATTAGATTTTTTACTAATAATGAACAGAATTTTAAAAATCAAGACTTTCAAGAAATAAAACACGAAACTTACATGATTTAAACTGATATGTTTTGCAAGTAATCTGCCGTTAAACGTAAGGAAGTAGGCCATATTTTAATGACTACGGCAGTTCATCAAATCGAAATGAAGAAAAATAAGTCAAAAAAGTAAACAAAAATTTAATTGAAAGGAAAAAAATTTAAAAATCAAAAAATCATAGTAACCTTTGAGCGTCACGCAGATACAACTCGCAAATCGCTTCAGATCTGCGTACCTATCTCTGCGATTACCTATCAAGGGCCTTCAAACTCCACCTACACATTTTTTTGGTCTAGGGAAATATGTTAAAATAAAAATCTCAGTTCCAGAGGGTCGTGCAAAAATATCGCTTGGCATAAATATTCATGAAATCCTACCAAGGCATATCCAGATAACAAACGACAAAATCATTATTTTTATCAAATTTTGCTAAAAATGTAATATTGGCTGCTACACTTTTGGCTGTTGTAAGATTTTTTGTAAATTCGTCATAAACTTCACACCACCAATTCCGGTCGATACCTACGTAATAACACATACAAATCAGCAATGGTATTTTCAAATTTTATTAGTAGTAATGTATAATATAGACAAAAAAATTGTCTCAACGCATACGGACAGGAATTTGTTTTGTGAACCCAAAGCTAATTTGCAGCTTTTTTCTCCTTAGCTGTACTACAGCAATAAATTAATTGAGGAATCATTTCTGTAGGTCTAGGAATATATCACCGTATATTTTTACCTCGTTTATGTAAACGTCTATAAAAGAAAAAGCTGCTCTGTATTGAGATGATTATTTGAGATTTACGTGATGGAAAACAAAACTAAAAATTAAAGTAATGAAGGCGGTTAGGAGCTGTCAAAATTTTACAATATTAACGAAATGGATTCCAGTCATAAGTTAAATGAAAAAATTGTGAATTTTTTATGTCGATCGTCTAATTGAAGACTAATTGAAAACAGGTTCAGAATTTTAGCAATTTTTAATTTCGGATTTGATGAAGTGTGTGTTGGTAGGTTGAAGCCAATCAAAATCAGATATTATGCTTTAATAATTAATACCGCATGCTAGATGACTTAATGTATACTGTAATAATACCAAACCTATTACCCGTCTCCTAATAAATTTTCATTTTAATAGAAATCTTAATTAAGGAAAAGTTCAAATTAAATATTCATATAAGACATCGACATATACAAGTATAGGTACATCTACTTTTATTTTTTATTATAAAATTTAATTTTATATCTTATTTCAATTAAATACTTTACTTAATGTGCTCATATATAAACATAATTTTTTTTTAAATAAAAAAGAAAAGAAATGTATAACATTTTAATCGTCTTCACACATAAAGATTTTAATTTAACTCTTGAAGGCATTACAATATAACATAATCGGATCAAATGAGTTGATATTAAAACGAATGTACATGGGTTAATTTTGTTTTGCTATAAAGACGCGCATCTTCAAAACGGTATACATTAATTAATATCTTTATTTAAAAAAAAAAAAAATAAAAAAAAGTCTTTAACATGTTGTCTTTTAATGTCAATTAAGGAATCATTGATTTAAAACTGGACATTCAATTAAGTATATAACATTAAAAAAAAAAATTGCTTTCAATTTTAGTTATTTCCAGTCTAAAATTAAAACAGATATACGCTACATATAAATATTATTTTTTTGCTTATTTGCGCGATTCAACTTCCTTAAAAAGTCGTTGAGACAGTTTTTTTTTTTTTTATTTCTTTTATATATTTCATCTTACTATATTTTATTTTTTTCAACTTTTGTTTTCTTAACCGCGTCAAAGAGTTATCCAACTTTTTCTCAGTTTGTTGTTATATATATATAGGTGCCTCGAGTTTGTGTATATATACAAGTATATGCAATTCTTTCGTCTACATAATACATTTTATTGATTTTGATTAAAACATTCCTGAAACGGTTATCTAATTAAAAAAAAATAAAATAAAAAAAAAACGTGCTTTCATTCATTCCTCATCTCAAATGACAGATTCTAAATAATAATTAGAAATAAATAAGAAACGATCGTTTAATTGAATTCGATTATATAAGAGAGCAGCGATCATTTTGTTTTTGTCTTAAGTCATCTATGTATATAAGTTTGTACTTATATCGAGATCGATCGATCCGATTTGAATGAAGTTGTCGTTTTATATTTTTGTAAATTTATAAAGAAAAGCTTTCCAAAATGGATTTTTTAATTGAGTTTTTTGAAAAGCTTAATCAAGACATAAGAAAATGATGTATAAAAATACGCAAAACGTCACTTTGTGCATGGCCATATAATTTATTCGGTACATCTCTTAATTTAGATGAAGTGCAAAAACCATTAACATTTAGTACCCCTCAATTTCTTTTTACACATTGTTAACATTTTAACACCAATGTAAAACAAAAAAAAAAGATCCGATGATAATTTACAATATTTATGTACCGCATTGAAGAGACATCATAAAAAATAATAAAAGTGCGGCGGCGCTATCTTAACTGCTTTAAAATACAATTCCAAATATTTACATTTAAAATAACCAAAAAAAAAGAATCTCTAAATAGCATTTAATTTTTTAACACGTTTTCATATTATATTGTTAATATGTATGTTTATTTTGTTAATTTATTTATTTACCTAAACGAACAAAAAAAAAAACCTAAGATAAATAAATAAGAAAACTAAACTAAGCCCACGCGCCATAAACAAACAAATATGTATAGCAAACCAAACAAGAGTTTGCTTACTAAATAATGTACGAATTTACAATGACTAAAATTTTTTAGTTTTCATTTTATTATTGTTATTATTATTACAACTGTTAAAACACAATTAGTGAATAAATTATGGAAATGTTGACAAATTTTTTGGTTTACTTAAGATTTGCTGCATACATATGCATTGCAATCAAATTATGGTAACTGACTAAATTCAAATATCAATAAGCGCGTCTCTATTAAATTTTTGGTCAGCGGCGAGAACAAATGTGCCGGATGTTAAGCAATTCTCAACTTTGCCGTAAAACCATGCGTACAAATATTTTACGCACTTGTTGGCGAACTGAAACTTAACGTGTACGTGTGGTAATGATACACGTACAGAGGAAGTAGAATATAATGTAAATCCACTGAGTTATCTTGTTATTCATTAAACATGTCATGACATGTTAGTTACGGCTTTCAATGTTTTTACCAACTTTTGATACCGGTGTGAAGTATTTCACACAAAGTGTAGCTACACAAATTAACGAAAAGTGTAAGTGTATGGAAAAAGTGTAGACCTACATAAAAAAGTTTAAATAACCAATATAGCAAGGCATGGAACAATTTTTTTATAGAGTAGACAGATCAAGCTATCCGAAACAATTTCTGTTATTAAGATAAAAATGGTTGGGCCTGTGCGACGATATTTTGAAAATTTTGAAAATCACTTAAAATGTTCAAACCTGATGCTATACGCTATGGCCATTTACTAAAATCTCCGAGATTATATCAAGAATAACGATATAGGCTAAATAGGGCATATATTGAGGAATTTGAATCACTAATTTACATTTGGTATGAGCCGTAAATCGACGAATTTTGCATTGACAACTTTTCGTGTACTCTCCGAAACGTTTCGATCTATAGCCTTTATATAATCATTCATGCAGGAGAGCCCCTTTATAGGTATAAAAGAGATCTCCCATATGAATGATTGTACAAAGTTGTTCATACAACATTCATATGGAGCGCCCAAGCCAATGGGATCCATTTCACTCACAACTGAGAGCCCGTTTATAGGGATCATCTTTTATTTTCAAGAGATACGAAAAGTCTGATTTGCCAGTAGTCAGTTAGTTGACGGTTTTGAAAAACGGTTAATTGAAAAACGTCCTTGTTCCATACGAAATTCGTTGATTTGTTAACTTTCAAAAATGTTTGTTTTGCAAGAGCCGTATGGCTCGTATCAAAATTGCACTGATTGCTTTGAATTCCTCAATGTATTCTCTTTACAACCTTTATAGTCATTATATGAGTCAATTTCTGAGATTTGTGTTTATCGAATGGGTATGCTCGGTGGGTATGCCACCACACAATATAAACAATAACTCGTAAATATTGCTTGGCTTATTCTTGTTATTTTCCCTGCCCCCGTGTTAATCATATTAATTTCTGTTGTCTTTAATATTTAGAAAAAATTAGTATCGCTGGATTAACTTTATGCTTAGAACTAACTTCCATTGTAAATGAAACCAGGTCGTCGAATTGCTCCCATATATTTCCACGTTTGACATATGCTATAAAATGACCTGTAACATTGATACTTGTGGACTTTGCAAAATGAATTAGTTCTTTCAAATAATAATCATCTCCAGACAGTTTTATTGTCTGGCTTATATCTTGAAGTGATGTATTATAACTATTGTTATTTGGCTGTACATCAGCTATAACACAGAAAAAAATAATAATTTACTATTAAAATTTGATAAATTTTGAAACTAAATCGGTTAAAATTGTTTGTTACGAATCATTTTTTCTTTATTTTAATCAACAAGTGTTTAAATTTATACATCTATCGTGTTTGATAGCAAATCCAAAATTAATGAAATTAGAAGAAGTTAGCGGATTTTGTAATAAACAATATTTGTTGGAATCTTAACTCTTGGACTTGGACCAAATCAAATTATTTTATGACAGAGCATTATTTTTTTGTTTATCGGGAACTCGAATTATTTTTAATTCAAAATAATTTTTATGTTTTATATACAAATTTTTTAAAGTTTTGAGCTATACATAAACAATTTGTTTGTGGCAAGAATTTTTTTCTTAAATTGAATAATTTTAATTTTGAAGTTTATGAGCTGTCAAAGTATTAAATTATTTGTGTAGAAACTAAAATATATTAAAATGTTGAGTTGTTTTAAGTGTTTAGAATATTTTCAATCAATTGATCTGCTTTGTAAACATTTAAAATATTTGCACGGATGGGTTGCTGGTGCTGGAGAAATGTTAATTTGTGGACAAAATCAATGTTTTCAGAAATTTGCTCAATGAAATAGATTCAAAAAACATTTGACAAATTCTCATATGATTGAAACCAATCCGGTTGTTTCAGATTCACACAAAATTTCAAATGATATCCACAGTGCAGAACAGGGTACCCGCAGAAATGGTATGTAGTATTAGATTGTGATTTTATTGGTTTTAATATATTTTGTGTTTATGCAAATATAGGTGGAAAAGAAATCCCTAATATCATTGACTACAAGGAATCAAACAAACAGAACGTAATAAATTCCAACTCTTATGAGGACGAACTAAAAAATTTAAAAATAATTATCGATCAGTCGGCCTTAAAATTTGTGTCAAAATTATACAGTATACAAGGATTACCTACGTCAACCAGTCTTCTCATAATAGAGGAAGTACAAGAATTTGTAAGCATCCTAGTGACCAGCATTATAGAACCTGCACGAGCCATTGCTCTGGTGGTACCCGCAATAATGTGGAAAAATTGTTAAATCTGTGTGATAATCCCTTTTTCAAAATACGTTCGGAGTATTTGCTTCTCAAAGAATTGTCAGAAAAAGGCGTTTATTGTCGGCCACGAAAGTTCATGGTTAATAATAAAATTGGTGAGAATCAATGTGGTGCATGCGTTTTGAGTCTAAACACCGAGAAATAAAATATTATACGAACGCTATTTCATCGAGAAGAAATTTACCTCTAACAGTTGCCAAAAAATGTGCTGTTCGATTCGCTTATAATATGTTGACTGATACTTTTATGGAAAAGGATGTATCAATTATAAAACATAGTGAATTTCCAAATGACCTCAACTCTTCAATATATGGCAAATTGGTCAGTGAAATGCGTTTAGACATCAGAAATATAATTCTTGCAGATCATATTGAATATAAGGGTAACCTATAGAAATGGTTATTTTATAAAATCGCAGCAACCACTTTCGTTCGTCCTAAAAATTTATAAAATTTTTATTCATGGAGCGGAAGTAATTTTATTTCTGGAAAAAATTAAAGTTGAAAGATTTGCTGAGAAGTACAAATGCTATGTTGCAGGTAATTCATTACAAGAATATTGTTGGACAGAAATGAATTCAAAAGAACACTTGCACCCAAACCAAATGTCCAATAAGTGAAGAGAAGCGTTTCAAATTTCCTATCCTATGAATAAGAAAAAAATGTATATTATAATAAATAAATCACGGTCAGTTTTTGTTAAATTATGAAGTTTGTAATTTTTAGATTTTTATTACTTATTATAAAAATAAATGATTTTATATTAAATAAAACAATTGTTTTACTACATTTCCAAATGCAAATCCAATAAATTGAAGCCAAAACGAATTATAGCGCAACCAAGTGTGCCTGAAAATCGAAAGTAAAATGACTCACAGGTAGTGCGATTTATCTTACAACGGAGGTTTGACTTCAGTTGATTGGACCGATTGAAGAAAAAAATACATCATATGTGAAGCAACTTGTGGCACGACGCAATCGTATATCGTTCGATAGTAAGGCTTGCTAAAAATTTGTTGTATATCTATCTATATATCCAGCCGCTTTGATCAGTTGTGTTGGTTCATCAATTTATCGGTCCACACATAATACGGCTGATCATAAAAGTAGACAGTTTGGTCCCCAAAAAGGTTACGATTTGCCATCCAATCATCTTTCCAATCTTTTCTTACAACTTGAAGTATATGTACATAATGTATATGATTTTACCATATGGAAATAGTACCTTATTAATACCTACAGTAATAACTTCTTGTACGATAAATTGACCCACATGTATGCCTTCTAAAAGTTAAAAAACTGCATTTTGTTTAAATAAAAACATTGCGTTGTCACAATTAGCATTAGCATTCCTGAAAAAGTAAATTTAAAAGAGAATTTTTTTAAGCATTGTTTCCTCACGAACCTAAATGGATTTCCATAACTTTAAAGGTTTATTTATACTACCGTTTTGTTTCAGTTCATACATTTTCCGTAAGTGGTATCGTTTTCGTTCAGTTCATACACTTTTACTTTCACACAAAAACATTGCTATCTGCATTTACTATGAGGGTAACGTTGATACCTTGTGGTATGTGTTTTAGGCAAAAAAAGGCATTATCCGTTCCTTTCAGTTCCTACACGTATCGTGTCAGACAAAAAAAACATTGTTGCATGTATTTTCTATATGAGTATTTATATTATCCGTTCCTTTCCGTTCCTACACGTACCACCACAGGCAAATATTGTTGAAAAATCTATAAATTGGTGATGTCTAACGGATAGTATAAATTGATGATGTCTGACATGACACGTGTAGGAACTGAAAGGAACATATAATATAAATCTACCTTAACCGTTTTTAAATTAATATTATATTGTTTCACAAATAATGGTTTCTATTTATTTGGACTAGGGTAATAATTCCCATTTGTTTGTCCTACGGTTTCGATTAATCGAGCTGTCAAATTTTTTGGAGAAAAAGCCTATGTCTGTTTACTAGTCGGTAAAATATGATAGTCTTGCCAAATAATTGAACTTAATTACACAAAATACAAACTATTTACAATACATCCATAAAAAAAAAATAAAATTAAAAATGTTTATAAAAAGTCTAGAACTAGACAATCAACAATGTTTTTCCAAGGTCACATATACGCCTACATATATGCATGTTTAAAAGCGCTACAGACCATCCGATTTGGTCGGGTGGTCGGAGCGATTTGGTTGGGTTGGATGTAAAATCGGATCGTGTGTATGCATGTCGGTCCGACAAATTAAGTTGGATGTGTCGGATGGAAATTCCATCCAACCGTCCGAACAACCAACTAAATCGGATGGTGTGTAGTGTTGTCGTACGATATTATTTTTCAGTCGTGTGTAAAATTTCAGAGCGAGAACACCAAAGGAAAATAAACATAATTCAATCGTGTAAATTCGTGTGTGTGTCAAAAAAAAAAAAATATTGTCAAAATCGGATGGTAAGTCGGATCGTCTGTAGACAACAACCGATCTGGTTGGACCGACGGTCGGTTCGACAAGTTGGATCGTCTGTAGCGCTTTTTAAGCAATGCTAAATACATACAAATTTTCTAAATATATGTTATGTATACAAATCAACCAAATCAAAATAAAATAAAATGCATACAAAATTTCAAAAAATTTAAGGGAAATGATTTTTGTTACATCATATGAAAACAGGTACATATTAAATCATTATAAATGAAAAATCCATACTAAAAAACTGTATGGACACCACACAAATGTCTAATGTCTTATACAAGCCTTGCTGTTCTTTTATAAGACAGATATCTAAAACAAATGTACATTGACTTGTGTCAGTGTGTAAGTCAGTTTTATATAATAAATATTTAAATAGAAAATTTGAATCATATCGTGTTTGTATACGGAATATAACATTTACTCAACAAAAATTGATACTCAAACAACAAGCTCGGCTTGTAAAGACATTTGTTTTGGTTTTGATGTACTTAAAAACAGAGCGAGCAAATCCATAATTATGAAAACAAAACAATCAATAAAAAATGATACGCAGCACTCACCCACACTGTTATTGAATGGAAATCAATTTATAAAAAACAAAGTTCGAGAAGGAAGTTGGTACATTTTTTCACATAAATTAAAACATTGATTTATACGTTTGTACATATATGTATATTAATTTATTATCAATCTATTACAAATAATGAATTTACCATTTGTTCGGATAATTATTATTTTTTAAATAAACTTGTGGAAATGGTTTTGTGATTGTCTTCATTAAATTATTATCAAATTATATACCCCGAAATTTATGGAAACGTTAAATGTACCAATAATTAATAAATATAAAATTGTTCTTGTGTTTTAAAATGAAATTTTTGAATAGGTTATATACGTATCAAAACATTAGAAAAAGTAGAACAAATATATTTTATTTATGTGTGTATATAAAAAATACGATCATCCGAACGCAAGCAAGACTGCATTTTAACTATGCAAAAGTAAGAAAGAGAAAACATTATAAAGTAAACGATAGAAACCTCTCGTTCTGCAGTGTTACTCGTATTTGTATTCGTTTCATACAAAATTCAAACATTCTTTTCTTCGATGGTGTATGAAAGTTAATGCGTATATGAGCTGGAAGGAAACGATAGTAAACAGAAAGTGTAATTTTTTGCTCTCGTTTTTTTGTATTTGATTGAATGCGTATGAACTGAAAGGAAACGATAGTATAAATCGACCTTAATACAAATACAACTCTGTTACATGTATTTACTGTGGAAGGATTTATACTACCGTTTCGTTTTAGTTCGTACATGTTCTTATGCTATCGTTTCCGTTCAGTTCATGCACATTCATTTAGTAACATATACAAATCATGGCTACATTTATTTATTGCGAGAGTGATTATACCCAGTTGTACTATGCGTAATCAACAATTTTTTTTTAAGTTGCAGGCTAAAAACATGAAACAGAAGTATAATATACAAATAAAAAATCTTCTGAACGAAACGGTAGTATAAATATTCCTATAGTAAATGCATGTATCATGTTTTATTTTTTTGAGACTGGCTGAATGTGTATGAAGGGAAAGAAACGATAGTATAAGTAGACCTTTATTCAAAACGAAATAGCGTAAAATTAAACAAAAATTGTTTGAAACAAGATTGCGATTTTAACTTGGCTATTCAGAGAACTCAAAAACCACATTTTTTTTATTCTGTATTACATATTGGTAGCAATAGCAAGTGACTCGTGAGACGCAATTAAGGATTTTTATTTGTGAAATTAAATTTATGTTTTTAATATGTGTAGTGTCTTCTAATTAAAATTAAATTTTAAAAGTGTTAATTAATACCGGGAAAATGAGCGATACTGTCGAAGTCGAAGAGGATATATTAATCGTCCTAAACGATAATTTGTCACTGGCAAGTTTACTGGAAGAGTGGGATCTACTCTTTTTATTTCCAAAATTGAACGGTAAATATATTGTGTTTTATTGTGTGAACATTTGTAAAATAATCTATAAATTATATAAAATGAATTTTAATGCAAGTGGATAATATTTTCTGTGCTGAACTCTATTGCCACGGTATGTTTTAACCATCACTTTTTCCGCTTCGATATCCCTTTCAATAGAATAACGGTATTTTAATATCACGTTGTTTTACATTTTTATTTATTAATCAAAGATTATGTTACCGAAGCGAAAAGGTGATGGTTACAACATGTTAGCCCTAAATAAGCTAACGTTTCGAAAAAATTGCAAGATTTAATTTACAAATTAAAATGAATATAAAACAAAGTTTTTATGCAAATGGAAAAAATGGCGGTGGAATCAATGGCTATCAATAGAAAAAGTTTAGCCCCAAAAATTGTTTATATGTGTAGGAAACTGCAATGTTCAGCATCATAAACAAACCAAAGGGGCACATTGGTTTCTTTATGAATATAATTAATAATTTAAATAGATGCTGATGCTTGCAGTTTTCTACACATAAAAACAATATTGGGGGTAAACTTTGCCCATAATAGCCATTGACTCCATATAATCATTTTTCCATTTTCTTATAATTTTTATTTTTATTTTCCTTTTAATTTTTAAATTAAATCTCTTGATTTTTTCAAGATGTGTTCAAGCAACAATTGTAAAGTTGTCAATAATAAGTATGGTTGTTAATTAACTTAATTATTGCGTAATTGTTAATGCATGGAGCAAATTTATTTTAATAGAAAAACTGTTCCAACATTTTTAAAAATGATTCAATTGTTTTTTAAAATAAGTTAATTAATAACATGTTTACATTATTTAGAATATTATTATTTGGAATATTTTGTTTTAGATGCGGGGATCGATATTGATGCTTTGGGTGGAATAACGGAGAAAGATTTGGACCAGATATTTCCAGAATTTAAAGAAATTGGCTTAAAAATAAAACTAAGGAAACATATCGTCAAATGGAGAAAATCTAATGTAAGCAAAGAATAATTTAAGAAAAAGGTTAAACCGCTAAACCAGTGGTGTAAAAGCCAAATGAGTATTAGCGACAATTTTTCAAAATAAATATAGCAATAAAATTTCTTAAAATCACATCAGCTGGACAACGTGTTAATTATTTATGTAACGTTGACGACGAAATTGAGCATACTTGTCACATAAATAATTAACCCGGACACATTTGTTTTATTTAAGTTGATTGCGCTGTTTATATTGAAAAATGGTAAATACCCATTTGGCTTGCCCACCACTGCTCTAAGCCCGCAGTAAAATGAAAAGATAACCACATTTATGCCTAAGTGTATATGAACGGTACTAAATCGCAGAGGCAATTAAATGCGAGTTTAGAAATATTCCCGATTTCTCTTTCCTTATTATTTTGTAAGGAGTATCATTCATACATACGGACATTAATGTTTTCTCAATATCCCAAATTTTTGCTTTATTTTAGCTCAAATACTTGGAATTGTACCGAATATTGCACGGTGCTACTTTTAACTTAAAAAAATTCAGGAATATTTTTAATTGCCTGGAAAGTATTCAGAAAGTAAAGATAAAATTTGGCAAAATAAAAAAATAAGCTCCTTTTAATATTTTTAATTATTCGTGTGGTATTTGAATGATTGAAGTTCCTCCTTCTCGAGCTATCATAAAGCTAATTTGGGAGATTATTGCGAAAAAATTAAAGTCCGTTTTCGTTTTTGATTTTACTCGAATGTGGGTTAATTTCTTCGCTCATAATTAAATTAGTTTTATTGATTTAATTTTCGTACATTTTGATATAGGGGCTTACTGATGATGCTGAATCAGTTAATTCAACAATACCATCAGAGTGGGGAACTACTCGATCAATAGTCTCGCCAACACCGTCGACATCTTCTTCGGTGGGTGTTCCGGAGAACAACGATGATTACAAAAACGTAAGCTTTGTAGAGTTATATTTTGCTTCTTTTTTCATGTATTAAATAGAAACTATAATTTTCCAGGAAATTAATGAAATGTTTAATCAACCTCATATAAAGTATATTTTAAAAAGCATCCGTTTGGGGGGGAGCAATTCAACGCGAGAGTTCCTGTGTAATAAAATAGTGGCGAATTTATTAGAAAACAAAATTTTTCATCTTTCAGCCACAGGATTCCATTTTATTGTTAATCAAATTAATAAATACTGCCCATCAGAAAAGCCCGAATACTATTTCCAAGATGGAAAATTTAAAAAGGGTAAATTATACTACAAATATAGGAACAACAAAACTATATTAAGACAAATTGGTATTCTTGGGAGCCGGCACCCTAAAAAAACGAGGTTGGCATTAGACAGTAACGAATTTGTTGAAGGTAATAAATTGAAATTTTTAATTCGATTATGGAATCCGCAACCTTAATCACAAGTGAATCGAATTGCATATAAAAAATATTTTAGAAATAGCTAAATAATTAGCGCAATTTAGATTTTATTTAATATTTTAATTCACGCTTTGTAAGAAAATCGCTAGAAATCTATTAAACTATAATTTATAACGTGAATCCACCCTTATTATGATTGTCGAGTCGATCGACAATCGACAGGTCCCTGTATTGCGTTTTCGTTTTTCCATTTGATAAAAACAATACGAAAAAGGAAACGGCAACACAGAGTCGTGTCGATTGTCGATCGACTCGACAATCATAATAGGGATGATTATTTTTTGATTTTATATAATACGTAGTTTCGATTTGAGTTCGATTCACTTTCCTCGAATCAATAATCGAACAGGTTATAGCCACAATTTACTTGGCTCACAAGCCACTTCTAGTTGATTTAAAAATGTCAAAATAATTTTAAAATTTCAGATGGAATCTGCGAACATGTGGATTCAGACGGCTCCAAGAATTGGCTACTATTCCATAATGAACCGTGGGAGACCGTCGAGAATCACTGGAGGATTACAGCCCCGAGCAGACTAAAATACTTTCAGCAGGCAAAAAATAAAAATATAACAGAGTTCTTAAATGAATGGCCACTTCTTAAAAGTGCAAAAGGACATCGTTTAGTAAGTTATTTAAAATTATTAGACATTTTCCTTAGAAAAATAATTGGTATTTTCATTTACAGATTGACATAGATTTCGAACAAATTTATCCAGATAAGTGCTTAAATTTATTTACAAAATGGACAAACAATTTTTCGCAAAAATTATTTTTATTAATTTTCACTGAAGTCAAAGACCGGGGCGTTCAAGAAGCTGTCCATAAAATAAAAGAAATAATTTTGGGAGAAGAATTTCTTAAAGATGACATCCATTTACATCGAAAAAGTAAGTATGAAGTTTATAAATCCTAATATTTAGTATAACTAACTAAAACAGTTTTTGAATTTCAGATTTTGTCATAGCTGAACTGTTTAAACAGTTAAATGGTCTTTTAGTTCCTACATCTAGGAAAAAAAGTCTAAAGAACAATAATATTTGGAAGCCGTCTATTATTGAATCATTCGACTCCTTCATTCACTACATTGTGGACGTAGCTGAAATAAAAAAAATATTGGATAGTAAAAAAAAAAGTACGCTGATTTTGGATTAACACTTCAGCCATCACTATTCGCTCTAAATGATGTGAATGAAAATTTAATTTCAAAAATATATATATATTATGATGACATATTTTATTTATTCGATAACATAATTAATGCCATAGATATAAATTTTAAAATATTTTATGTGATGAATTTGAAATATCCATTCGAATGTTTTAAAATTTATAAATTCCTAGAGTATCTGATGTACGATTTGTCAACAAATAATGAAATTCCTTTTGAAATCAAAAATTTAAAAGAATTGTTGTATTAATCTTACAGGTCTTATTTATGTATACAAGTGAGGTTACTAGACGAGTACAAATCGAGTGACAAATCGAGTGACAAATCGTACTCAGTAATGGTATTCATTTTGAAATAATTTATGTTTAATTTTTTAATTTTTTATAATTTAATATATTTAATTCAATTTATTTTATAATTTTTATAATACATATATCATATATGTATATACATATATAATTTACATTTTTACATTTTACATTTTTTTGTATATATATATATATATATATATATATATATATATATATATATATATATATATATATATATATATATATATATACATATATATATATATATATATATATATATATATATATATATATATATATATATATATATATACATACATACATACATATATCTAAAAAAATTAGTGTTTATATTAAAAAATACAAGTTTAATTTTAAATAAAACTGGATTCAAATATAACAATTTTCGTTTGTTTTAATCGATATAAATCATCACATTTTCTCTCCTCAAAATATTTCTGTTCAAATTAAAATTTGCTTCGTTCGTTATGCATTACTGAAATTACATCCAAGCAATACATGTGTTTGTATTGAAACATTAATTGTTCAATTTAAAGTAAAATTAGGTTTAAATAAAGTTATTTGTTTTGTGCTCGAAATATTTTTGTTTGACTATGAAATTTGCCACGCTTCGCTTGGAACCATTGAAATTTACTTCTAAACAAAATATGTTTGTTTCTAAATCAAAATTAATGTTTTAACTTAAACATTCGTTGTTGGATTTAGAATCAGTAAATTTATAATTTAAACTATATGAATTTTAATTCAAAATTGTTGTGTTTTTAATATAAAGCGCATTCTGTTTGTGGGATGTTTATGGATTTTAATTTAAAACTAAGATAATAGTTTTGTATTAAGACGGTACTATTTCATAACAAGGCGAATCCAGTTTTGGAGCTATTTCGAAATCGCGATTGATTTGTTTATAATCAATTTTGTTTGTCAATAGTAATTTTTTTTTTCTGTGAACAATGCCATAATTGCTGAAATAATTTTGTGTTCTGATCCCTTGACATGTTGGACAATTTGGGCTGCTAAAATCTATAGCATTTTGTAATTTGGTTAAAAAAATTTGATTAATGTTGAAAACATTTTCAAATGGAAGGTAGAATGTTTCCCTCATGCGATCTGTATGAGTGTTGTTTTTGCAGTAACGTGTTTCTGTTAATGGAGAAGACAGAGAATTTTCTAAAATGAACGCTATGGTACAAGCTGCATTTAACTTAATGACATTTTTCTCGCGAATTATCGATCTACTTTTCTGGTACCGATTTAACATCAATTGAGACCTTTCTTGATAAAGATCACTTAAATCCTTATAATTTGCTAACAATTTTATAAATTTGAAAAAGGTATTGGTGGAAGATTGTATTAAACCTTTGAAGAATTCTACATCAGAATACAAACAAAGGAATAGTTGGGCAGTTGCGTCGAAAGCACAAGTATTTGATATCTCTATCACATGTTTGTCGTTGTCTATGAAAGTAAATTCATTTTGTAGAACATGTAGTGAACTACATGTTCTACAAAATGAATTTTGTAGAACTGTTTTGTGGCTTGATGATATTAATTCATCAATAGGAAGCAAATGGCCATTTATGTTGACTACACAGGCATAATAAAGTATTCGTTTATATGAATGGTATGGATGGCATATAGGATGTTTGGCCACCTTTCCTGTGGCGTCGAAGTAAATACCGGATACGTCATAGGTTTTTAAAATTTCTAAAGCAGACTTTCTGAGAAGGACTACTTTTAATGGATCTAAAGAGAGATCATATATATATTTATTTTTTTTTGGTTCTGTCAGGCACATTTGACAAATATCAATTACATCGCAATCGAGAACAAGGTCATTTAATTTAAGCTGCTCAGATTTAATTTTTCTTAAGGTGGTGGATGGTACGAATGATTGGGTATTACCTTTTTGAAATAACTCCAAATTAGTTTCTCCAGCTATATCAAGCGATAAATTGTGGCAAGAGGTCCCTTCGAGTTTACTCTTCAAATTGGTTCATGTGTAATGCATTCATCACTATTTAAATAAATATCAAGAAACTTGTTTTCTCTTATAATAAATTTAAATTTCTTATTCGGTAAGTCTTTGCAATTACTATAAACTGTTATGCACTGATTCATTTTGGATATTCGTATAGTTTTAAATGAAATTACACAAGGAGTGCTAATATCTATCAAACAATTCTTAATATTTTCTCGAATTTCTTTGCTAGTAAAATTTTCAAACGTTGTGTTCGTTTTAATGGTCCTTTTAAGTCGGAAATTATTGGAACCCTTTGTTTCGAAAGTCTCTGAAGTTGGTCGAGCAAGGTTAACTGATGCAGAATTTAACAATAGGTCTGGATTGAGCTCATCATCAGTAAACCAATTCAAGCCACTTTTTAGTTTCTGATTTAAATTATTGATGTTAATCTGATTACAAACAGCATCTGGGTTTATTTTACAAACATCATTATATTTTGGAGAGGAATCTGCTGCCTCAAATTGGTCATTTGGTATGGAATTTATATTTGCTTTCATAAGAGGGTTTGCTTTAATTTCAATAATAGATCTTATAATTAGCTCCTTATTTTTTGTCCAAACATTAACTATTTTATATCTGTTATTTTTAATCTTCAGTTTAAAACAAAGATTATTGACAACTTTAGAATGTAGATCTCGTCCGAGATCCATACTGTAAATATTATCAATATGCTCTTCAGACAAAGCAACAATCAGACTTTGCAGGTTAATTTTGTTCCTTTTTGATTTATAATTATACTTAGTATTTGCCATATTTAACAATCTAAGTAAGTTTTTGAGAATGTCCAAGGTAAAGCAGGGGTGAATATAGTTTTAAAAATACCAACGGAACTTTTAGCAAACAATAATAGAATCGGCGAAATCGAAAATCCAAAATAAAGCAGAGGTCAGTTATCAAAAATCCAAATAATCCAATAGAAACAAGTTTTATAGAAGGTCCAAAATAAAGCGAGGGTCGATAGTTTTAAAAAAAACTTTTTTAAAAGATAATAAAAAATACGAGAAAAAATTACAAAATAACACAATACGATGCGATGCGAACAATACAAAGTCTGAAATAAAAAATTCCTTTTATACTAATGCAGAAAAAAATAAATTTTAATTTTTCTCTTTCTCTTTCTGCTTTATTTTACTAACAAATAACATTGCCATCATCAGCATTGCCAATGGTTTCTTGCAATGAAGTGGGATCAAGCGATGATACGTAATTTTTTTTCAAGAAAATCTCTTGAGGCTAACAGGGTGTTCTATGATGACATTTAGTTTAAAAAATTAAAATCGGTCGTCGATTTGTTCCTAAGCTGTCCTAACTATTTCTAAAAGCATTAATAAGCATTGCCAGTAGTGCCTTGCAATGAAGTGGGACCAAACGATGATACGCAAACGATGATACGCCCACATCTGGTAACATCTCTGAGATTTTAGTAAATGGCCAAAGTGTAGCATCTGGTTTGAACATTTTAAGTGATTTTTACAATTTTCAAAATATCGTCGCACAGACCCAACCATTTTTATCTTAATAACAGAAATTGTTTCGGATAGCTTGATCTGTCTACTCTATGATTGTTCCTATTTTTCCATGCCTTGCTATACTGGTTATTGAAACTTTTTTATGTAGGCTAACACTTTTTCCATACACTTACACTTTTCGTTAATTTATGTAGCTACACTTTGTGTGAAATACTTCACACCGGTAATTTTGATGCTTATTTCGATATGTTTTAGTAGAAGATATTCGATGGTTTTTGGTGTTTTACGGAGCTTATGAGCTTTTAAAATTTAAAACAAGCTGAAAAGAAACAACGATTAAATTATAACAAGTAAAATTTTAATTATCTCGGTTTCTGATTTAAGATTTATTCAAAATTTCGAATGATACATTTTTGTTGTCAAATTTGTTAAAATTTCAAATGTCTCTGAAATTCGAGTTTGTATTTCATTCTTGTGCCAAGTTAGATCAAACTTGTGCCAATTTATAATAATATTTACACAAGCATTTGTTTAAATTTTAAAATAATCCAATATGAAACGTTGTTGTTGTCAAAATTCTGAATGGAGCGTTGTTGTTGTCAAATTTATTAAAATTTGAGATATCTGTGAAATTGGAGATTTTTTTTTTTCATTAGGCGTGGCTCCTACATAACATAGAGCCATATTGCCAAAAATCCAAATTTACAAATTTCTCATTACAAATTTTAAATTCATAATTCAATTTTATAACCACAATTTTTAATTTTTTAAAAAGAACCAGATTATTCCCCACACATATTCTGTAGTTTCTTATCTTGCCTAAAATCGTTATCCCACTCAATCTAATAAATTCATACATTTTCTTATAAGCCAAACAACCTCCCTGATCCATTAAATCACTTAGATTCCTTGCAATCCGAAGGATGTTGAATTTGTATCTGAATTCGCTGTATCTGGGACAAGCCAATATTAGATGTTCTCCATACTTCCACACAAATCACAATCTTTGTCCTCACTCAAATTACGTTTTCACATGCATTCCTTCCAATTTCCGTGGTTCAGCCTGATTCTCTCAACCGTTCGCAACATTCGCGTATCTTACTTCATTCCTTTCGTTAGACTTTTCTCGTTGAATTCACTCTTCTATTTTCTCCACAGATTCATCTGAAACATACGAAGTACGTCTCTTGCAACCTTTCTTTCGTACTCCTGAACCACGTCATTCAATGTACCATGATTAGCTAACACATCGCCTCTTTCATTCGCTTCGATCTGTCTATGTAATGGGATCCATTATGTATGGTCACATCACGTTGACAATTTCGAATACATTCAAAAATTAAATCAATATACACATTGCCTTCCCTTCCACCTCCACAGTTAAGCAAACATAAAATATTACTATTTTCCTTTCCCCTTCATTCACAGCAATTTAAATTCCTTCAAACAATCCAATCAGTTCAGCGTTCATTATACAGATGCTTTTGTTCACTTTAAAATACTTTTCAAGACTCTTACTAGGCATAAAGACACCAACACCTACTCTATTCTCATTCACACTAGCATCTGTATAAACGATGTCTACTTGCACATACAGCTGACTGATTTTCCCAAACATAATTTTGGCGATAACTTCATTCATTCCCTTATTATATTCCTCCATATTCAAGCATATACAGTAAAACTATTTGGAACAGGTTGCGGACCAGCATTGCCTATACTCAAAAATAAGTTCATATTTTCCAGTGCAATGCTAGCTCTGTATGTTGGTTTGTACACCGTCTTACTTTGAAGTCTCACTACCATTTCATTCCAAAACTCATTTTTCTTTGTTATCAATCGCACTGTCTCTCACTGTGATCCACTCTCTCTTGTAATCGAGAGGTGAATCACCCCTTTTGAGACCACAGAGTATGTATTGGGGTTGAATTAATCGCTCCTCCCAGTACCACTCTGGCACACGCATTCTCTACTTTCATGAATTGGCTGAAAGCCCCTTTCGAACCATTTCAATACACACTTACACCACATCCAATTTTGGAGGATATAAGGGCCTTTCTTAATATATCAGTCACACTATGGGGTGAGCGCCCGATTTAGGTTTACTCACCCGTTTAATCACATTTAAACATTCATGCGCCTATCAATCCAAATACCCAAATACCTGTACGTGTTCACCTGTTCAATTCTATTGTTATCCACCTTAATGTTAAGATTTACGTCATTCTTTCAGTCATAAAATCTTTTATCCACATATACATACATACCTTCCGTGAAAATCCAAAATTTGACAGAATTTGCTGTAATTTCCATGGAACCATATAATCATACGCCTTCTCAATGCCCAAAAATACCGCAGTTACCTTCATATTATCCTTTCTTACTTCCCATATCAACTTTTTCACACAATCGATTGCAGAGTGGTTCTTTCGAAATCCGAATGTTGTTGATGGCAACAAATTATTTCATAAAAGCTTCCATTCGTTCTTTCATCATTCCATTTAAAATTTTAATAAAAACATTCAACATACATATGCCACAATAATTTGTTGCCATATTCGGATCTATATCCTGTTTAGGAATTGGGACCACCCGGCTGTCTTTCCATTTATCTGGTATTTTTGAACTCATACATACTTTGTTGAGTGTCTTAAGCAAATTATGATGTTTTGCTGATTCACTCAACAACTAAATTATTTTATAACTTACATGGTTAGTTCCTGGAGTGGTAGATTTGAAGTTAACTAACACTCCAAGGAACTCATTCCATTCATATTTCCATTCTTTCAACTTCATATTGCATATTCAAATCATTGCGGACATTTAATATCATTCGCAGCAATTCATCACCTTTGTCACGGTTCTCACACACCACATTGCTCACATTAAAATGTTTCCCATTCACCCTATTAAACAAATTCCATACCTCCTTAGTTGTGGTTCTATGTGTCATTTGCGACACATATTCCCGCCAACTTTTCCGTTTCGTTCTGCGAATATCCTTTTTCAACTTTCCATTCATTTTACCATTCATAATCCTATTCATACAACTCTTATTCCTGTTATATTCGCGCAAGGCTTTTCGCTTCCTTTCATACAAGAATTGAACTTCTTTATTCCACTACCCATTCACATTGATCTCTGTCATATCCAACTGACTTTGCTTTATTTCATTTTCTCCGGGAATCTCATTCATCTCTTTCACTCTGTTATCATTCTTGGTCATTTTAATCATGAAATGATCCCCAGTCCAATTCTCTTCTTCTACATTCCAAGTGACCCGGCCGGCCAATTCAATAGTTGTCATAGACAGATCTAATGCATTGGCCGTACCTCACATATTCGCCATTCTAGTTGGCCTCCCATCATTAAAGATCACCAAATCAGAGTCTTGAATTAGGTCGGCCAACTGATTTTCTCACACGCACTTGTTAAAACAACCCCACATTCTCGAATGTGCATTCCTATCACCACAAGCAATCAAGTCACTTTTACCTTTCACCTACTCAAACATTTTCTTAAAATCACTCAAGGCTTTTTTCCTTCCATCTTCATTATGTACTTGGGGTACATGTACATACTAGAGACCTGCACGGGCCAACATATTACATTTATACCCGACCCGATCCGAAGTACAAACGGCCCGACCCGACCCGAGCCCGATCTGTTGTTTTATATTATTACCCGAACCCGGCCCGAGCCGATCTGAATTTTATTTCCATTTTCCACACGTCTGAAAGAAAATTTTAAAAATAAAATTCTTTGAACAATTTTCGTTGGATAAATATTTTAATTTTCCTTCGTGGTTTTTAATTTTACCTTTCGAATGTTAATTACAAATAAAATAATTTGTGTCAAGTTTTGGATTTAATTCGTTTGATGTGTGAATGAATTTATTTCCTAAAAATCATATTCGATTTACGTAAATCAAATTTAAATTTTTAGGAATTTACCAAAGCAAATACGGAAATGATTAGGCCTGAATCCCGACCCGAACCCGAATATATTTCTTCATACCCGACCCGATCTCGAATATAATTCTTGATACCCGACCCGACCCGACTCGAATATAGGCCCGACCTAGGCCCGACGGGTAAGCCCGAGCCCGTGCAGGTCTCTAGTATATGCACACTTACTAGTATCAGATTTCTTCCCAAATTAGTTGTTGCGGCGGCTATAGCTTCCACAAAGTCAAACGCGTGTAGCAGCACTTGTTTGAGCATCATATTGTTACGATACAAAATTTCCACTCCACCATAACCATTGCTTCGTGTTTAGAAAGAAATGTGAACCCCCTGACATTCAATGTCTTGTTCATGCGCTCCCAGGTTTCGCTTATAAGGACCACATTCATATTATTGTTGGCCAGATAATTAATCCGCATATCTTTAAAACGTTGTTGTTGTCAAATTTAGGTTAAAGTTCAGTCTGTTTATATCATTCACATGTTTTACGGAGCTTTATGAGCTTTTATGTTTAAAACAAGCAGAAAACAGACAACGATTAAATTATCCCAAGTAACATTTCAATTACATATTTCGGTTTCTGATTAAAGCATCTGTTTAAATAGGCATTTTTCATTAAATTTAGAATATTTCAATATGAAACGTTGTTGTTGTCAAAATTCTGAATGAAATATTTTAGTTGCCAAATTTGTTAAAATTTCAAATGTCTCTGAAATTGGAGTTTGTGCATTATTCTTGTGCCAAGTTAGGTCAAAGTTTGGCCTATTTATAATATTTACATACTAAACGGAGATTCATGATCTTTCAAAGTTTACAACAACCTGAACACAAACAACGATTAGATTGTCTCAAGTAACATTTTAAATTTTTCGGTTTCTGATTCAAGCATTTGTTTAAATTTTAAAATATGTAATTGTCAAAATTCTGAATGGAACGTTGTTGTCAAATTTATTAAAATTTGAGATGTCTGTGAAATTAGAGATTGTGCCAAGTTAGATCAAAGTGGGGTATATTTTTAATATTTACATGTTTTAGCAGCTGTTTTGATCCATGTCCGTAACTGACATCGTCGATATTGTGTAATGTTGTTGGTTAACGATAATGTGACCAATTAGCAGCAACATTATAAATGTATTTATAACCTTTTAAATCATTTAAATTGTGTTCACCATTTCGATAGTAAACAAGAAATATTTTCTGTTCTTCAAATTTAGGCTTTTCCGACACCAATGATGTTATATGAACTGGTTGGATATTTTTATTTTTCGTTTTATTTTATTTAATTCTATTTTTCAAATTTGCCGTTTTATTTCCATAATCATTCACATTGTTTAGTTGAAGTCTAATACCGCTACGATTAATTTTTATGGAATAATTAACTATATTAAGTTGGCTTAACCTGTTTCTAATGACTTGGTATGTTTGATTTTTAATTATAACAGGTGGGATTTTTGATTTTTCCCCTTTGGAATATCACTTACATTTTTAAGCACTGTATCAACAAGTTTTTCATTACGAAGGACATCAAACCTTCTTGTAACATTTTGGAACGGATTCATTATCATCCTCATCATTCACTGAAATAGTGGTTATATCATTCATGGCCAGATTGCTCATAGCTCTTTTATGTTTCTTTGAAGAACCACTCATTTGCTCTAAACAAAACGTTGAAACATTATTAATTATTCTTTTTGATATCTCACTTACCGAGGGAGAGTGATCCGGATCAGATTAAAGATTACATTGAAAGCAACAACAAAAAATTGACATTTTTATTTTTGGATCAAAATTTTAATCAATTCTTATGAGGTGATTTACATTTCTTTGTTGTTTCATGAAACATAACTTGTTCGGGATCAGATCAAACGTCACTAAATGTAGCTAATAGGTATATGATTTTAAAATTTCTTAATGATGAACTTTAATCTTAATATTCAACTTTGTTAGGCGAAAAGATTCATAAAAACGAAAAATTTATGTATCAAAGGCGCAATAAGAAACATCCTAATAAATTATTTAAAACTCGGTTTAGCTCAATAAATAACAATTCCACAAAATTTCAAGCAACAATATAGCAAACGTACTAAGCAGCTATTTAACACAAACTTTCGTTAAAGCTATACACTTACAAGCTTTAACATCGTATGTCTTTCTTTTATCGTTGGTTTGCTCTGCAAGCATATCCACTAATATGGTGCAGAGAAATAAAGTCAACGGAATTAAGTCTTTCAGGCTTTATTTCCGATTTAAACAAAATCGTGAATGGTATTTAAGTTTCAAATTGATTGCTGCCTTTACTGCTGTTTTGGAAAAAGAGAAGAAATTCTGGAAAAGGAAGATTTTATTTTAAAATATTTTGGATTTGCCCGCTTAAAGGATGGGGTATACCACGAATTAAAATTACATTGAAAAAATTGTTTTTAAAATTTAAGCATTTGTGGTATATTTTTCAATTCATAAACTCATTTACAGCTACTAATTTGCGGAAAATTATTCAAGACAAAGTAAAAATTATCGCATTCTTTACTCATCCTGGGAACTTATTAATAGCTATATGCTTGCAGACAAAAACCATGAAATAAGGGAAACGTCAGTTTAGAAAATATTACAAGTAAGGAGGCAAAATGTGGCAATTGGATATGTATATATTAAAAAGTTTAGTGTCTCAAAAATAAATTTTGTAGCTAAATAAATTTTGTCGTTCCTTGTAAAACGTGGTTTGGTGTATGAATTGGTTTCGCAATGTTTTATTGCAAATTCAGTTCATAAACCAAACAAATAATTTTCCCTCCTGGATACAGCTTTCTGTTTCTTTCCTGACTAATTATGATTTATTATACCAAGCGTTTTTAATTCAAAGTTGCTCGAAAAGTCAAAGCTTTCTCACTTTACTTAGTAAAATCTTCAAATCAAGCAAATTGTAAGCATTTTTTTGATAAATAGAGATACTATCTAACCATTTTAAAAGATTTCATAAAAACTAAACAAAATGGATGACAAAAATGAAATAAGAAAACCCTAATTTTAGTCATAAGTTAACCTTTGGCTTAAGTATTAGTTTTCTTTATTATGATCTAAACTAAAAACTAACCAGAACGAACGGCTATTGCTTTTATTGTTACCATATTACGTTCAGTTACGTTCAGGTGGGTGTGTTCACATACATATACAACTAGTCCTTATATTGAAAATTTTTAATTTTAATTTATTTAATTTTTTAAAAAACACTTGTTAAATATTTCGCAAAATTTCAAAAGGTTTAAAAAATCAATCGATCGATTTCGACTTGTTTGGCCATCATCAGGAGTATCTTCCTGTAAAATGTAAACTTTCAAAAAGCTGTAATGAAATATAGATGTACCAGCAATATAGATGTACTGGGTTAATAGAGGAATTCACATTAGCAATCAAACTACAAAAGAAAACTCTGTAAATAATTATCCTGCATAATAATTGATAGAAATCTGTATTTTAAAATTGTTACTGATACCATCCTTAATATATTACCATGGAATATCTATAAAAGATTAAAAGTTGATAATAAATTAGAAAAACCTAAATTGTCTTAGAAGCATTAGGAGGTTATATTATTAGACCATTAGGTTAGACCATTATTGCATTGTTTATTTCGTACACAAATATTGATACGATGCAAAAGTTATTATTGTTGAAGATTATAAGATACGTCTGATTCTAGGATTAAAAACTATTAAATTTTTAGGATTAATTAAATACTATTCAAAAAGACAAGATGCAATTAAAGGCAAAGATGAGATAATTTTTTAATCAGGATTCATTTGAGGGTTTGGGATGTATACCAACAAAATATCACATCAAAATTAAAGATAATGCTCAACCAGTAATCAAAGGAGCTCGAAAAATTCGCATATTTCTAAAAGAAAATTTTTAGAGGACATTAGATAAAATCGAAATAACAGGAATAATATCAAAAGTAGACTATGCTCTGCAGTGGATCAATATTCTTGTAATAATCGAGAAGCCAAATAAAGATTTAAGAATATGCTTATATTCAAAAGAGTTATACGAAATCATCATACCGGAATTTTATTATATATGTATGTACCTTCAATTGACGATCTTAAAGAAAATCTGGTAGGAATGGAATATTTTACTGTGCTAGATTTAAAAGACGGTTTTTTTTTCAAATAGAACTAGATAATGAATCTAGTCACTTGTGTTATTTTACCACGATTTGTGGTACATACAAATTTAATAAATTGCCGTTTTGAATATCAATGGCCCCACAATACTTCCAAAAACGAAATGAACACAATTTTGGTGACATCAAAGGAGTATTTATATGTATATATTGATGATATCCTAATAACTGCGAGAACGGAAGAGGAGCAGAGAAAATATTAAATGAAGTTTCAAATAGAGCAAGAAGATTGAACATACGATTCAAATCATTCAATTTGAAATAAGGTCCTATTTAAAGTCAAACAAGTTAAATATCTATGGGATACATATTTTCAAAGGAAGGAATAGTACCAGACTCTAATCGTGTTTGGGTAATTGAAAGCATTAACTATCCTACAAATGTCAAAGAACTTCAAAGCATATTATTTAGGCTTGGCTAATTACATGAGAGCCTTTATTCCAAACATGTCTAATTTAACGTCAAGTCTAAGAGAATTGATTAAGAAGGCAAATTAGCTTAAATAGGAAGAAACGCAATCTGAAGCATTGAAGAAACTGAATAACGTGATAAAGAAAGCCCCAGCATTAGGATATAGTACTTTTACAAGAAGGAAAACCTTTAGCTTATGCATCCCGCTCTTTGTCATACTGCGAGAGAAAATACGCACAGATCGAGAAAGAGCTTCTAGCAATTGTTTTTGCGCGCAAGGAGTTCCACCATTACATTTACGGACGAAAATTAGAAATTCATACTGATCATCAACCTTTAGTAAATTTATTGAAAAAATATATAGCAGGTTCACACGGATCAAGAATTCAAAGAATTCGGTTTAAATTAGTAATATATAAGTTTAAATTAACTTATTTACCAGGTAAAAAGATGGTAATAGAGGATATGTTATCAAGAAATAATATTGAAGTAGACAATGAAGAACAAGATCTTGTAGAGATAGCGCATACAATAAATGTAACTAAAAATAGATGATACTCTAAATAAAATAATGGAATGCATTACAGAGGGTTGGCCGAAAAATAAAATTAATTTAGATGAGGGGGTTAAAAGATTTTGAAAGTATAAAACCGACCAAATTGGAGATACCTAGCAAGATTACATGAAGGTCACCATTAGGATTACTAAAAATAAAGCTTAAAGCAAACCACCTTCTATTCTGGCCAAATATCAACTCAGAAATAGAGAATTTAATTTTAGCATGTCCGTTATGTGAACAATATCGATCGGCAAATATTAAAGAGCCTTTACAACAGCATGAAATACCAACAAGACCCAACAAGGTAGCTTGTGATATTGGTGAAGTAGGAAATAAAATTTTCTTAACTTTGGTAGATTATTGTAGAAAGTGGTTGGAGATCATTGAAATTAAAAGTAAGACTACTCAAGACGTAATAGGTGCATTAAAAAACACCTTTGCCATACATGGCATACCTAATCAGCTCGTAAGTGATCTGATAATGTTATTTAATAGCTACGCATTTAAAGAATTCGCGAAAGAGTAGAATATAGAAATGAACACAAGTTCACCGATATCCGCAATCAAACGGAGCTGCAGAAAGAGAAATACAAACTGCAAAAATTGTAATGAAGATATTCTCCATGCTTTGTTAGAATATAGGAATACAGTCACACCACATATAGAACTCTCACCATCGCAAATGCTAATGGGATGAATAACAAGGACCAAACGACCAATAAATGAAAAACTATTGAATGTTAGAAATCAAAAGATAATTAAAAATAAACTAGAATATAAAAATGGGAAAGTTAAAAACTATTATGATCGAAATGCTAGACCAAGATAGGAATTTGATGAAGGAGGACATCTAATCATTTGAGAAAATCACTCAGAAAGAATTCTGGTTACTCCAACGTAGACAGAAAATATAGACATAATCAAAATGTACATAATAGCAATGACTCTGTACCAAAGGAGAATGAGTTAACCCAAAATGAAAATAACGGTTCAGATGATAATAATAATAATGATTGTAACAATTTTAAAATGAATAATTCAGATTTTCCTGAGATACGCAGTAACAGTGAAGTTGGAAACAATAACTCTGTTAGAAGATCAGATAGGCAAACTAAAGAGCCTGTTAGATTTAAAGATTATGTCAAGTACTGAATAAAAAAAAATGTAGAATAAATGTATATAAAGAAAATGAATTCAAAGAAGCATATTGAAAATGTTAAAGAAATGATTAAGTTAAACGTTTAGTTAAGTCATAGAAATTTAAAGATGAAATCTTAGATTTAAGTAATCTGTTGAAAAAGGGATGGTGTTGTATATGTATGTGAACGCACCCACCTGAACGTAACTGAATGTAATATGGTAACACTAAAGGTGAATAAGCAATAGATCTTTTTTTCCGAAAGAGGCAGCACGATCAAAGAAAAAGTGCGGAGCGTTTTCCGAAAGAGTTGGCCACTAGATGTCACTATACAATCAAAAAAAAAAATATTACTGACGTTTTTCAAAAGAGGACAGCCAAAATTAATTTAATTATCTCATATTAATAATAGTGGCTTTCCAATCGACCACTGCAAGTACCTACTTACAAGTGCGAAAAATAGGTCTCTTCTAAATGTTGATGAATTATGACTTGAGCAAAACATAACCTCTAAATTTTTAATTTGCATAATACAAAAAAATAATGCGATTGTGGTTTAATTTTTAAATATTATGGTAATAAAATATTAAAATAAATATTTAAAAAATAAATTTTAACTTTATTGTTCTAAATTATTATCAATAAGTGCTTATAAGTACTTGCGGTGGTCGATTGAAAAACCATTAATAATCACTTTAAGATTTATAAAAATTAATTAAAACTAATTAATTTCAATTTTGAACTTCTACCGTGAAACTGGTTGATACAGCAAACTATTCGACGTGAATAACTTAAAAACCATAAAATTTTTGTTTCACAAATGTTTAAATTAAAACCAACTAACGATGAATTTTTATTTATTTATTTATAATTTTTTATGCGGATAAAATTATAAAAGAAATATAAATAAATAAATAAAAATTTAGCGTTTTTATTTAGTTTGTTTTAATTTATTAATTTGTGAAACAAGAATTTGATGATTTTAAAGTTATTCAGGTCGAATGGTTTGCTGAATAATCACTTTCATAACACGAAAATATTTTTGTTTATATGCGCCATAAAAATTTCATACAATTTTTGGCAGCAAATATTTAGTGACTCCTAGTGGCATTATGTGAAAGTTGCTTATGCTTTCGGAGTTTTCCGACTGATAGTAGCTCTTGTGGTTTAAGAAAATTTGACAATAAATATTGATAATAAAGAAAACTAATTCATAATAAATAAGTTTATTAAATTTATAATAAATATATAACAGGACTAACAAATCTTTCAAAACTATAAATTATAATTCCAAAACTGTATTGCTACTATTGCCAGCTGTAAAATTTTACAACTCAATTAAATTATTAAAAAAGAAAATGATCACCCCAATGTCATTCAGAAGCTTTTGTCCATAATTTACCATTCAACCTGCTATAATTTCAAAGAAATTTTTATTACACTTTTTTTTTATTAATTTACAAATAAAATTTAATTTCTTTTTTGTTATTGTTTTAGGTCTCGTTTTATATTAATATATGTAATAGGGAAAAAAATTAAATTAAAATGAAATCATTTTTAAAAAAAATTATAATCCCATTAACATCTCATGCCCACCTTATTATGATCGCATATTATAATAATATGGTATGTGCAGCGTTCGGGCGCGCAAAGTTATAAAAAAAACCAACAACAATAAAAAACAGAAGTGTAAGTATACACGAACAGTAACGATTTCATTTCATTTATTTAATGCATATTTACTATATATATAAAATAAATAAAAATTATATTTGTTATACATAAAAAAAATTAAATTCACTTAATTTGGAAATCAAAGTCATTTTTTACATATAATATAATATATTTACAACCGTAAAATTATCGCGAATTATTTTTTTTTTTTATTACATAATTGCAGTAGTAACACTATAAAACTAGTGTTAAATAATCGAATTGGAAAATTTAGAAAGCTTTAGTTTAGTTTTTTTTTTTGTTGTTTTTATTTGTGAAATCGCGGAATGGGTGTGCGCATAAATTTGTTGCTTCTATATAATACTAATCTATGTCAAATCACCACAATAATTGTTCATCAATTTTTCATCGACGGCGACGACGATGACGACAACGAGAAAGAAAGACTATATACCAAGAATAAAATCTGTAGGCATACTAGCAAAAAACTTGATATTATTGAAAAACATTTACATGTATAAGAAAATATGAATTTTTACAAAAAATTTAATTTAATTAGAATTTATTGATTTATGATACGTAAATATTTCGAGTACGTACATAAGTCAAAATCTATATGTCCCAAATAAGGTAGCTCGTATATACAAAAAAAAAAAACTGTACGGCTCTATGACATTCGAGCATCAAGTTATTTTTATTTAATAATAATCCTGATTGGCAGAAACTTTAAATAATTCTACCATCAAATCACATAAATTATAGATTGATTTATAATAAATCAAAGTTTTTTTTTAATGAAGAATTTATTTATTTATTTATTATTATTACATTTGAATTTAAATATTGGTTGTCACATGACATCGCGTTCGTTGTATGTAAATTGAACTAGTTTTTATTTTTCTAATATCTACTAATACATAGTACAAGATATATTCATGGAATTAATATAGAATAATAAATCTGGATCTGGTTTCTTACGTTGTATTATGTACGCACAAAAAAAACAAAAGTTATTTATCAATAATTTCATTTTTTATTAATAATTAAGGTAATCTGCATTATATAAAAATGTACAGATATACAGATAGATCGTTTCCGATACTTTTGGTCAATCAGTAATGGCCTTTACATATCTACGCTTAATTAGTAAAATCTATTGATTTATATAAAATAATTGTACATACCAATAACCATAAATGTGTATAAATATTTTAGTCTTTATATTGCAGAGTTAATCAATCAAAGTTTTCTATAAGATGAATAGATTTGCCGACCGCTCGATGACAGTATAAAAATGACCAATTCAAATTCCAAAACAACAAACCATAAATTATAACTGCCTTTTATTTATATTCACAAGTAATATGGCTATAAATGATGAAATATTGTTGTTCATTTAACCTGTACATACATAGTTTACAAAAATTCGAATGTTCAGGAATCACAGTTTTCATAGTTTAAAAATTTCCAATTTTCATATTTCCTGTAGCATTCAAATAAGTAAATTTTTATTTTAAACAAATTTTAAAAGGAATAAGTATGCTTTTGCTAATCGATATACCGACAACACAAATTTGAATTGAATTGGTTAGATGCTCGTAACTATAGCAAGCAAGAAATATTTATATATAGCAAAGTAAAATAATTGCGATTATATTATTATCTTTAGACTGAGTCCGAAACCTGTGATAAATATTTTTTGCACCTGTAAAATATTCCCTTATATTCACCATTTTTTAGTAAGTCGTGCGAATTGTGGAATAATTTTTTGGCAAATTTCCCCCGTCTCATATGTTTGTTGTCTTATTTTAAATACAATAATTTTCGAGAAATACGGAGATTTTTGGATATAAAATGACAACTTGGGGCGTCAGTGGTATTCCAAAAAGTAAGCCTAGGAAGGTACATAAATGGGAACGATTAGTGAAATGTTGGATACATTTCAAAATTTAGATTCATTCTATTGAATTGTTAACAATTAATCGAGAAAGAAATGCAGTGAGGTATTCGGAAAACAAAGATAAAATTTTTGAAAATTGAACTCTGTGTAAAAATAAGTGTATGTTATACGAATATAGAACAAGCAAATATGATATAAACATCCGCAGAAATAGGAAATTGGCCTAAACTCGTGCACAACCGATTTCGTATAAAACCACGAACTAAATTATGTACTATTTCACATCCATACATCATTGAACAATTTCCGATTTCTGGATATTTATTAGATGTTCACAAATATTTTTCTTTGAAGTACAACGCTAAGGCGGCTACATCCACAGTACACATATATGTATAAGGTAATATATTGCGCAGGAAGTCAAAAAATTATAACAACACCAATGGCGGAGATTATGACTGAAAAGTGTATGAACTGAAACATCGGAGTATATTACCTTTATTACATAATAAGTACACATATGTGTACTGTGGACTACATCAATCACAAAATGAATTTATTTTTTATATGTCAAAATAAATCATAGACTGTGATAATTTGGGTGTGTGTCAATAAAAATTGTATGTGATCTACACTTTTTCGGCCATGGCTCTTACCAAGTGTGAATTGAAAGCTGCGAAATTATTTCACTATCTCAACCCGCAGCGTTTCTCGTGTGATTAGAGAAATAACGAAACTAATCGTTCAACACCTCTTGCATGATTTTGTTAAATTTCCACAAAATATTTTAGAGCTATAGCAGAAGTTAAAAACAAGTTTAACCAGAAATTCCAAATGTTTGGAATTATAGGGGCTATAGATGGTTCTCACATAGCTTTAATTGGACCACCAGAAAATGATGATTTTTTTTTCGAGGGAATTTATTTCGAAACCGCAAGGATTATCATACTATCAATACCGTCGTTTATTGTGACACCAACAGCTTTGTTCATGATTCAGCCATTTAGATTACATCTAAATTACGAGCACATTTATTGGGCAAATTTATTTCAGTTGAAAGACAAATAAGTTTTTTACTTGGGGACTCCGGATTTCCACTCGACCCGTGACTTCTTACCAATTTTGCTGACACAGAAAATGGGACCATCAACTTTAGATTTAATGAAAAATTAATTCGTGCACGGAATATTATTGAAAAGTGTTTTGAGGTCCTAAAATCCCGTTTTCGATGTCTACTTCGTCATAGAACTTTTCACTATCATCCACGTATTGCATCGCAAATTATTTATGCTGTTTGTACATTGCATAACATACACTTACCTATGGTTTCCACTTGGGTGCTTTGCGAATATTCGCAAAGGGGAATTTTTTGTTTCATGTCACTGTGTTAGAACAATTTTGTATTTGTATTACCAAATAATTTTGTCAATTTAGACATTTCTAGACGTCAATCAAAAATCATAATAAAAACAATAAAGTATTCATATAGGGAAAAATATTTCAGCTTGCTTTGTTTATCGCAGGATTGAAAATGTTCCTAAACAAAATAAGGGAAATTTTTATTTTTTTTTGTAAATGCAAAATTTGCAATAGAAAAAGATGTAGGCATGACTACTTTTGATTGCAAATCGTATTGTAAATTCGTCTATGGTTGCGTAGACAAATTTATATACCGATATGTATTTTTTTCAATGTATACTATCCGTGTGAATAAATTTAAAACAGATTGCGATTATTCGCAAAGGCATCCCAAGTGGAAACCCACAGTTAGATGGAAGAAATCCAAAAAACGTGGATTTTTTAACTTTAGGAACGTGAACGTTTTTCTTCGTTCAGAATAGGAAATAACGTTAATTTTGCGATTCACGTTTTTAACTGTTATAAAAAACGTAAAGCACAAAGTTACCATATATTAATATAACAGCTACCATATATTAATACAGAGGTAATTGAGTCAATTGGTGTACATACGTATCAAAACGGACAAAAATTATATTAATCTCATAGAAATTTAATTTCATTGGTCAAATTCAAAATATAGTATGAATAAGTTTATAGGTGTGATATTCAATTGCTTCAAAAGAAGATTATTTCTTATGTGGCGACTTCAATTCCAGACATCGCTTATGGGATTACCTAAATGCAAACTCTGCGGGAAATGTCCGTTATTCTGAAATTCACAAAAGGTCACTGTAATTCTCCATCCACCAACCAATACATATTGTCCTACTTTTTCAAAAAATTCAACTGCTGTCGCGCTATCGTCTGACCATCTGCCAGTAATGTTTGATATATTTCACTCATCATCTAACAATTCGCCTGCAAACATAATTTATAATTATAATACCGCTGATTGGTGGTTATATAGGCGCCATATCCAAAATAATATTAATACCGGAAACTTAAATATTGGCAACATTTTGATAACAACAGCATTGATGAGATTGTAGATTACATTACCAATTTAATTCACCAGGCGAAAATCCTAGCAATCCCAAAAGTCTCCCCCCATCAATTTCAGTATACAATCAACCAGAGACATTGCACTGGAATCCGTTATTTCTTTTTTAGGTTAAGATTTTAAATGAAACTAGCAATACTATTGACATCCTTGCTGGAGTGCCCCTAGGTGCTGTTCTAAGTCCCTTTTTATACAACATCTTTATTGCTGATTTTCCTAAAATTGAAGATATTCATATAGCATTCTATACTTATGATACTGCAATACTTGTCCCTGGTTTAGATCCAAATGTAATTTTTGTTAAAATGCAGAATGCGTTTAACAAATTAACTAAATTTTGCACTAAATGGAAAATTCAAATCAATACCAGAAAAACCCAGTATGTGTATTTGACGCGTTATTTTTTGCAATTCTAAAGATTTTTAGACTCAAAACTTCATTTCATGCAACTATCGAGTAAAGTTGCGATTAACGAGTATTGCAATAACCGAGTTTATTCTGTAATCCATCTTATTTTCGTAGAACAGCGGTAAAACAAAAATATATTTTGAAATGTTAATTTGTGAAGGTAAATGTTGTGGTCTTTCGTCTTTTTTTGTTGATACGCTTAAAAAAAAAAAAAAAATCACAACAGATTTTTTTTTCGAAAAAATACCCAGATTTGAACGATTGTATCTTGGTAAAATAACACCTTTCAAGAAAACATATTTTGTTTCTAATGGAGGGAAATTTTGTCTTCTTTTCGATACTGGAATCCATTTTATTTTGTTTTTTTTTGAGTAAAATAAAAGGCGTCTGAAAGAAAAAGAAAATATGCTGCTATTTGAAACCCAAATTAGCCATTTCAGAGAGAATTTGAAAACCTTGAAAATGACACCGACTAAAAATTAGGAACAAAAATCAATCCAGTTGTACCTCAACTGTGATCCATAATCCATCTAATGCTAAAATTAACTTTTTAAGTTAAACCGTTTTTCCGGGGTCCCGGTTTTGCATAACCTAAAATCGACTAATTTCCGTACATTGACAATACAATTTCATAAAACAAAATCATCTTCTCTGATTTAAACAAAACAGTAATCTTATACAATTTTCCAGTTTCTTCTATATATAACAACTGTATACTGTCATCTTAAAGATTGCACAAATAAAATATAATTAATAAGTAGTTTACTGTATATATAATCTATATTATTATAAAATATATAACGATATATACTTTATCGGCATTAATTGAATTTATATAATCATACGGACTTTGTTCGTACGTATACGTCTATTTAGATTAACGCCTTTATTTTTTATTTCTATATACACTCTACACAAATATTTTATTCATATTATAGTTTTCTATTTTATTAGATTTGATGAATAAAAATTAAAATTAAAAAAAAAAACTTTAATTGAAAATTATTAAAGACAGCGCGCAAACTAATAATAAAATTAGCTATAACAAATATAAAATAATCTTTGTTAATACTTTAAATTATTATATTTTTTGTAAGGAGATACACGCATTTATATATAATAAATTGTATGGACTACTTTAATTGGAATGATAAGGTTATAATGGCGTGCGGCATACTCGTATAAACATTTTATGCAACTTTCGATTTTGATGTGATTGATTATTTTTTAAAGTTTTGATGGCAGTATATATTTGCGTCAACATGACATACAAATTAATCTTTACCGATAGAATGTAATGAGTTGATCTGTTATTTGTATAATTTAATGCTATAGGAATTTATTTATCCTCAAATCAAAATCCAATGACACATATCATCCAACATGATGAATTATTAAATTTTTTATTTATTGAAATCAGTGAATCAGTTTTGTCTAAATTTTTGAACTAATATCCAATGACATTACACGATTTATCCCATTAAACTAATTATCAATAATCTCTAAAATACCTTAATAATTTTATTATCAATTCCATATTTAAAATACCTAAAGTTAAAAACTTTCTTTTTAAAATATTTCTATACTAAAGATAACATCGCACATAGTTCCAGAACTATTCAAATTATTATCATTATAAAATATAAAAACAATTTTTTTTTTTTTTATCCGATCACCCAATCGCAATATATACTTATATAGTAATAAGAATAGGAATAATAATAATAAATAAATAAAATATAGTTTCGAGAAATTTAAGCGTCAAGAACTATCTAATTTACACCATATTTGCCGTTCCAATTTTAATATAACTTAAGGGCGCATTTAAATTATAACGATTTTGTTTTTTTTATTTATTATTATTATTATTATTAGTTTGTTACATAGTTTGCTTATTTATTTTATTTTATTTTAGTTTTTGATTATTTGTTATTATAATAAATTTAACTATATAATTTATTGTTAAGTTATCGATAAATTTAGTTCCGCTCTATATAAAAAATTGCTGCGCTTCAATTTTTTATTTTTTTTTTTCCTGTGACAATTATGATGTGCGCGAAGTTTTAAAATTAGGGCCAGAGGATACTAATATTCGTTTGTGTATAGAATTATTTGATTTGATTTGTGAAGGTGTGATTGTTCCATTTTTCAAACATATATGCAAACATTATATGTTCAAAAAGCTAAATGAATAAATTTAAAATATTCATACATCCATCATTCGTACTGAATTAGCTTGACTGGTTAATTAGTACTTAAAAAGAAGAAAGCAAATAAATAAAACTTTTAATAGATCAATTGGAAAATTGTTTACAAATAAACCTGTATTTATTACAAGGTTTTTCAATTATCTACCTGTTGAGTATTCAATTAATTTTTTTATGTTACTTATTCGAATTCTAGTTAATGAGGTGCCTATAGGTCGAACGTCGATAAAATTGTTGCAAAAAGGCCAGTAAATCAATTATGGAAATTTCTTTTCCATTCTTTTCCGAGTTTAATTTTATTTGTAAATAAAGTTCAACTTTATTAAACTTACAGTTTTTTAAAAGCTATTAAGAATTTCTTTAATAAATAAGTTTAATTTTTGGATAGTTGGTAATTAATAAGTATAGTAAAAGTCTAGGATAGAAAGTAAAAGAGTTGACAGGTTTATTAGAGATCATTGTTTGTCTATCACTCAGTAAAACATTCAACAAGCGAAGAGAGTAGATCATGTGCAACAACTAAACATGAACTTGTTAGAAGGATTTATTTTTGCTATATTTTTTTGCTTTTCACCACCAGGTGGTTAACGTAAAGCCTCCATTTCAATTTACTTGTCGTTCTTAGAAAATACATTAATCTATAATCAATATGGTGACACATACTCATTAATATGAGAGTTATTCCTCACGAACGTTAACTTTAAATTTCCTTATCTAAGCCAAGTTGAACTGACTGGAGTAACCAATGGCGAAAAATCAGCAGGCAGCAACATTAGGGCCCAAGATACTAGAGGTTTTAAAAAAGGATACAAATTTCAAAAGTGCCGAAAAGCTTGCTGAGGGAAGAGTGAATTGCCCAATATATTTCTGAATATCACAAATTTATCTGATGATTATAAAAGGAAGTTGAAAATTTGACTAGCATTTCCAAATATTTGTAATTTGAGAATTGTCACATAGAATAGCTGTTCCATAAAATCAGAATAATACGCAAAATATGGAGGAGCAAGGGCAGCTCAGAGAACCGTGTGACTGAGCTAGCTTATTCATTGTTTTTTTTTTTAAGAAATTGAATAATCAAATTTAGAGCCAAATATCGTATGCATGACTGTTTTTTCAAATGTCATTATTTAGTTACTTTTCGTATTTGTCCAAAAGCGCCAAACTATAACATCTAAATTCTCCATTCAGCTGACCAACTTTTTGTACCAATTTCAGGTTGTTGATATTTTCCATCCAAATCACTCCCTCCCGTGTGTATTTACTACATTATACTAAAGTTCATTGCGTCATGTTCTTTAAAACCAAATATTAGATATTTTTGACCCCGGTTGCCAACAGCTTTAGAGTTAAGGTCAAGTTCTAACAGTTTATTTACTGGGTATACCAAATATTTCCAAAATATAGAACAATAAAATCAAAAAAAATAAAATTTGCATCCCAGATCTAAACGCCGAAGTTTTAAACACTGTGCCGTTTGGCTGGTTGCAGGAAAATCTCAACAGATGAAGAAAACATAATAATAAGATACGGTGACGTTTGAAAAGTTGTAATTTAGAAAAATCAAAAGGCAGGCACAACATGTTTTGTATGATTGGTATGAACTATAGCAACCTGGGCCCATATTCTTGAAATTCTCCCGAAAAAGTCACGGCCGCCTGTTTTCGGTGAATTTCAAGAATACGGACCCTGACGTACAGAGCAAGTCGGTACTTCAACTGGGTGACTGAGTCGTTTGGCAAGAGATTGCGTTTGGTAAGTGTTGTCATTGGCTTGATCCTAGATTTTGTGGCAATCTGGGTTCGCAATATTCTGTGTTTCAAGTAGACATGATTCTCAAATGCTGTGTGATCGATGGTTTAAAATTTGCTGATAAGTCTGTAAATATTATTCCACAGAGAGTACTCTGAGCTCAACTCACTAAAGAATCCTTTGACCTTTTCAAAATTGGTTAATCACTTGAATGATTTAAGTGTGTCTTATGTCAAAATACTTTATTATTGAGCCCAAATTAAGGTTAGCTAAGTTTATTATGTTTTTGAGAAAAGATTAGCTGTGAATCCTGGTTGCGGGTCCTACTGGTCATTGTCGTTTTAAGATTCATCTAAGCCTAATGGGACTAGTGTGCAAATCTAAACATGTGCATTCATTAAGTATGCATTACCTTCTTCTGTACTTCGTAGGTTTTCATAGAAATAAATGTGAAGATTGATTCACGTTCGAACTGAAATCTGACCATTGCTAATAAAAAATTTTAAATATCGATACCTTAGAGCACAGAAGTGCTATATCCATATTTTGAATGCCCATAATGTCTCTAAATTAGAAAATACATATTTGTAATCTTCATTCAATGCCTTGGAAATAGTGCTATAAATGATTATAGTACCAAATAACAGAACCATAAATGATAAAGAATACCTTTCTGAAAGCCTAAATTTGTATTTACCACAAATTGTAAAAGTTGTATACTCTAAGCTATTGATATTTTACTAATAATCACTATTTTAATCCTTTTATAAATTTTAAACCGTTTGAATTATCTTCTCTCTTTGAAAGTAATTCCAAAATTTCTGGCTTCAAGAGATATTTGCTTCTTTAATAATTATTTATGCATTTTAAAATAAAGCTTCCACAGAAACTCTGTATTTTCCGTTGTTTATCAGATTTACGCTTGACTTCAACTGCCTTCAACTGGCTTCCTGTTTTTTCCATACCCATTTCGTATATAATAATAACGATCATTGTTTTCCACGTCCGTTACTTCATGCGGAATCCCTTTTTGTTTGCCTTTTGGATGGTTTATATTGCTCGTCAGGCATCGTACTGCATTTCGTCTCCCATATCATCAAATAAATTGGTGACTTCGGTTTCGATGGTTTCTTTAATTCGCAGCTCTTCGGCAGAATTCATCTCGGTTCCAAGTTATAACTCAAATGGCGAGTTGCTTATGTACATCTGAATTCGATCAATATATTCAGATCACTTATCCGGTGCTTCCCTTGCCTATACTCGCTATATAGAGTCGCAATTATGGTTCGATTTAATCTTTATATCTGTCCGTTTCTAGTAGGCTTCCTCATCGTTATTACATGATGCCTGATGTTGTCCTCCAGTTAATATTCCTGGAATTCTGTTGCACTTTTGGATGGATATAACCATACAAACTTCGTGGAAGCATCCATCAATCATACACCGGTATTTCCGTCTGCAGAGGCACTCAATAGAATCTCATTTCGAGCAACTTCAATAACGTCTGTATGAGTGTACTCCATTTTGTTACAGGTAATCAATACCTTTGGGGGATATTTTTTCCCTTAGTGAATTCTGATTTTTAATTGTATCGTGCTTGAGAAATAAGGCGCATATCTCTGGAAATTGTTCATCTTCATCAGATGCGTGCATATTTGTTTGTGATGGATAAACCCAAATAATTTTTTTTTGTGTCTGTACTTTCAATGTACATTTATTAGTATGATCGCTCAATTATTGTCATATTTACTATGACGTTATAATTGGGATTTATCTCAAAACCAATAAAAACGCACTATTTGATTTTTTTTTGGATTTTGATTAATATTGTTGTATTTTAGGAAGTTATTGTTACAGGTGTTTGGCGCAAATTTTAATTAAATTTTAATTATTTTTATACATTTTGTACTGATCGGCCGATTAGAGGAAATTGTTTCAGTAGACGTAAGGTAAATTTCGCAATAGCAAATTTAATCAAGTTGAAGCACCCGCAAAGAGCAATGCTTATCCAAATATCTAATTAAAAAAAATGAATAACGATTAGAAATTCGAATTCATCACAGTTTTTTTCGTTTTGTAGTTTTTTCTAGTTTGGAAGAGAGAAAATATTGGACTATACTGAAGTTACTGTAATCAAGATCGCTAGCGGGCATCTTTTAATTATGAAGTTTATATTTTTCTGAAAATTGTAAGAGGATTTAATCCAATTTCGAACTGATGACCCTCTCATCAGGCTATGGCTACTTGACGAATTGTATCACTATTTTACATTCTTTATATGGAATGTATTGTATACAGGTTGTATTAGCGAATTATACTAATACAGCTAAATTTCCTTACAATTTTTCTTTGTCACATTTACAACTGATCTAAGCACCTGGGTAAGCAATTTCTTAATTACCAACTTTCTTTTTTGTTTTTTTTAAATTTAATTTGAATTAATTATCCATGTTTTTTTAACCATGCCTGGTTGAAGCGTCAACTTAGCCAACCTCTATCCAACGGTATGGAAACATCTCATCAGTTCGCACTGGTTGTATAGCCTAACATAGCTGCTTGAGCAGTTAAGGAAATAAAATAAGAACAACAACTGTGTTTGCACTTAAAAATGTAACATGATTTAGATATTGCGAACGTTAGACTGATGATTTTTTTGCTTTGTTAGTTTAATGATTAAAAAACTTTAAAATTTAAAGAGTTAACAAAAAGTAAAGCAATATATATACAGTCAAACCTGTTTTTGTGCGGTCGTTTTTTATGCGATTTTTTGTTTATGCGATATTTTTTGTGCGATTTTTTTTAAGCGGTATATGAATTATGCCGCATAAAAGAAATTGCACAAAAAAAATCGCATAGAAAATAATCGGGTAAAAAAAAATCGCATAAAAACAGACCGCACAAAAACAGGTTTGACTGTATTATATATCCCTTTAAATATAAGGCCTTGATTTTTTTTTCACATAGATGCATAGGCATACATATTTATGGTTTGCTTAAAAAGTAGTTTTTATAGCAGTTTGATTTTTTATTTGGGTGGTAAAAGTTTTTTTATATTATCACTTAATTTAGACCTAATTATGATACAAGTAACTTTTATAATCCTTAATTTTTATTTTCTTGGTCTTGTTCTTCTACGAAGTTGAAGTGTTTCTGTGATTTGAATTCCGAAACAGTCGGCTCACCAGCTTACACTGAAGCTACCGCAAATAAAATCAATTTTTCTTGATAACGCTGCTCCTTACTTTGGATTTGTTTCTATGAAACACATGGAAAATTACTCACACAGAAAAATGCTCACGGGTAATACATTTTCCTTTAAAATGGTTAAGTATCCAAACCGATCCCCATCTACTACATTTCCGCCCCCATACTTAACTGTTGCACGCAAATTTTTAAACTTAACTTCGGTGTTGGTTTTCACCCAACCATAAATCCTCCGTCTGATCCGAAAACATTGAATTTGATTTCATCGCAGAATCGTGATATGTATGGTTTCTTGAGAACACACGCTCGATGCTTGTTCTTTTGCAAAATATTACGTATTGTCTGAGGATTTACTGTGTTCTTTTCGCTTTGAAATAAGTCGGCAGCCAGCGAAAGAGCACTAAGCTTAGGATTTTTTTTAATTTTTCTCTGCACTAGGTGTATGTATCTAGTTTAGTTTTACGGCCACGCCCTGAAGTGATCTCTAGGGATTTTGTATTTGTAAAGTTCTGGAGTACATATTAAATAGAATATCAAGGTCGATCAACAGTTTTTGTAATTTCCTAAAAAATTTTACCTTCATTATTTAATTTCACGACTATTTTTTTACACATTTTTTTATAAATTTGTGGAACTTTCTTATCAAACCTAATTAACAATTTGAGTCATTTATTAACTTTGGTAAGCTTTAACATAAAAACATTATAATTGATATTATCGTTCAATTAAAAATTGAATCTAATTAGGTTCAAACTATTGCACATCTTCGAGTCTTTTACTTAATTAGAATATCAATTCCTTTCTGGGGATGCCATTCTAAGCCTTCCAAAATTGATTAAAACTTCTAGCACTCCTCTAAGCAAATTTTTAGAAGATCTGTAATTTGGTACACCCATCTCATCTTATTAACAATCAAACTTACTGGGTCACCCTTATAAAAATCGCAAATTAGTTTCTGCATAAAGTGGGTACTTATTACACGTTAATTGTTAAAATTGTAGCACTTGAAGTAGCAATTAATTTATAAAGTATTTATTCACCTGGGTTAATAATTTCATGAAGATCATAGTTATAAAAATATAACCGGAACGTTTGTATATGCTTTTGAATATATTTAATGGCCTAACACACACCTGACGATTGAAACAAAGTCTCATTTTGTAATTGTGCTTTAGTTTTGTCGCTTCGAAACTTGACACATTGTTCCTAATTTGAATATAATTTTTTTTAATTGATCGCTAAATGAAATATTTTGATTTTATGTTAAAGTTCATTTTCTTATTTTATTTAACGAAGTATAAGCAAGGACCATCCCGTGCTTAGTTTTGTCCATACTGTTGTTAATTCCATACTGTAGTTAGTCCATACTGTAGTTAAAAATAAAACATACATAAAGGCTAAAAGGTAACCAAAAGTTCAAAACCTATAAGCGATAAGCGAAGGAAGGCAAGCGGCGAAAAAACTAAACACATGCATTTATACGGATAAGTTCAGGTTTATTTTAAAGGCCAGAGCCTACATAGGGCAGCTTATCGAAAAAAGTTGCGGCAATAAATATTTCATATCATTTCCTCCAATTTAACAAAACAAAGAACTTTTATCTTATTCGAATGGTGCACAATCTTTTTTATGATTATCAACTTAGCAAAGTTAAAGACGGATGAAGTTATAAAACCTGCCACTTCAAAGAATATTTTCAAAAATTACTTCATTGTCGAGCACGTACATTTTGACGAACACAAACTACTTTCAAATGAAAAAAAAAATACTAGTGTTGTATAATTGATAAAGATAAGATGAATTTAATATTTTATATCCAAATATTGTTGCATTGTTGCAGCATTAATAAAAAATGGTTCGACCGAAAGATCGTTTTCAGCTTGGCTAATGTTAAATCTTAATTAAATCGACAAGTTCCAAACAAAAATTAAAATCAGGGGTGTTGCTATCTATATTGAAGAAGAAACCATGCAAACAATTTCGTTTGAGGGTATCATTAAAAAGCTTGCTGAAAAAGAGACAACACTTCTTAAACCTTAAAGTCAATTTCATAGTGGCCTTCATTCAAGGCATGACTGATTAGTTCATACTTTGGTTGAAACAATTCTAACTTTAAGCAAAAGTATCGATTTATCGCACTACTAAAAAAACGAAGGAATAAATTGGTTTGTTTTGAAGAATATGATTGGATGGATTTTGAGTGGATCAATGAATGAAGGCAATCATACAGTCGATTAAATTATTGTGTGCGTATATGCCGTGGATAGAGCGAAAAGTCAGATATTTTCTAAGAAATAGAGTTTCGATCGTAAAAATTGTATTGCTGAAAATACAGTATTTTCTAGGGACGAATACCAAATTTGAAACCGTTACGACATTTAGTTTTGTTTGGGGAAGCTTTCGAAAGATCAAAACTCGATATTTTTATTATTTATTTCGGTTTATATGACAACCCTCAGCATTTGTACCGATTTTGAACCAAATCGGAAAATAATTATGGATTTTAGCTGTTTGCATGACTTATAAAATCGGAAATGGTGAACAAAATTCAAGATATCATGTTTGCCTATTGCCGAGTGAAGCTTAGCGAAATTGTTAAAATGGCAAACAGCGTAAAAGGTTGCGTACTGAAGGCCCTACATGAACGTTTGAGCAAGAAAAAATTCTCTTCCAAAACGATATCGCACCAGTTCACTCTTCGGCAATCGCCACCTACTAAATTGACCGAATTACGTTATGACTAGGCTACTTTGAAAAATAATTCAATTTTTCATTCTAAAAGTAGTCAACATTTAAGTCATTTCTACTCATATTCGTATCGCTTTAATTTAATTTTTAGTTTTGTTAGCATACGGTGAATGAAGAAGTGTGCATATTTGTAACAACAACTAAATAAGGTGAATGCGGACAATTCTCAATTGGTCTATGGACGGCAAAATGCTATATCTGGTCCCTCATATGGATTCCTCCATAATGCGAACGACAGGCTCATCGTTTCTTTCAATGCTTCAAAAAATCGCTTCTCGCCTCACGTTACTTGTCGCGTGCACTCTACCTTATCATCAGAAACAAACGTAATCGTAATTTAATTAATTATTATAATTTTTTATTTATAAATAATTACTTTTGATATTTTTTTTTCGATATTACGTTGGAATCGTTTATCTGGGTAATCGATCAAATTACCCGCGAAAAACGACCAAAATATCCGAGTACTCGGGTGCTCAATAATCGATCTTGGATACCCTAATATCAGTATTATTTAAGCAAAGGCTAACATTTAAAACTGCAATTGCACAACAAGTTTAGTAATTATTTAACTAAAAACAAAATTATAAATTTAGAATTAAACAACTGATATTGATGATTAAGATTTTTGAATTTTAATAGGAGAATTAATTTTTATTTGTTTTTATTTATAAATAAATTGGGTTAAATTTTTAAAAATTCCATGCTTTTGTAGCAAAATTAATGTCAAATGACATTCATTAAAACAATTCTAATTTTTGGAATAAAAATTTGAAATTTTTATATTAAAAATTTCGTAATTTTTAGTATAATTTAATTTTTGGTATAATTAGTTTCATTTTAATTCTAACAACTATATTTTTGCATTAAAACCAAATAACGATAAGTTTTTTTAAATTAAAAAATATTTGTTTAACTTGCAAATATCTTTCAAAATAGAAAAACGGAAGGCTTTGAAATTGAAAATAATTGACGACCTGCACCGACTAGCGGAAGGAATTGTAACCCAGAAAATAATATAAATAAACTTTGGCAGTAAGCAGTTACATATCGAGATAATTTTAATTTTAATTAGTTAAAAAATTATTTGGACTATATTTCATTACTTTCAAACTTATAAACCTTTGATTGCATTTGATTTTATGCGTTTGTTCTGTCATAGCCATGTTACAAATATCATAGCCGTAAGGTAGAAATTTAAGCTTTCTAAAAGAGGTGAACTATTTTTCTGTTTCCCATAAGAACCAATTTAAAATTGATAGTTTTGATTTATAGATTTATTAATGAAAATTAATGTAATCAATTTTTTGTTAATTTGCATGCTAAATAATTGTTTCGTCGTTCAAGAAAATATCTCTAAATTTTTAATTAAATTGAAAAACGAAACCTTTCCATTTTCAATAATAACACACAAATCTTTAAATCCATTTATATAAAAAATGTAGACCAACAAATTAATTTAGAAACCGGCAAAACGTAAACTGTCGTCCGCTTATTGCAAAAGCTGGGAAGATGACAATATCCTAAAGCCGTGGTTAACCCAGAACGGTAAAAAAAATGCATTTCGTAAATATTGCAATTGCGAATTGAAGGCTATGGAAGGCATCAGCGATTTATATGCGCACGCTAGACGGAAAAAGCACATCCAAGCTACAAATCCATTAAATATACATAGCATAAGTTCCATATTGAAAATAATTGGAAACATGCGAAATTTATCGGGCCACAATAAACAAGGAGCCATGACGGAAATTCAACTTAGTGCGTTTTGTGCAGAACATAATATTTCGTTCCTTGCTACGAATCATATGATCCCGATGCTGCAATCAGCTATTCGAAATTCTACAATGGCACGGCATGTCAAATGTGCTAGCACTAAAACAACGTGTGTTGTTAAAAATGTCATCGGTGAAGCTACACTACAAGAATTAATTAATCTAATGAAAATTCAGCCTTTCTCAATTTGCATTGATGAGTCAACGGACATTGCAACTGTCAAGCTCTTAAGCATCGTTGTTCGAATAGAATATTTAGGGCGAATTCGGGACTTTTTCTTTGCCCTAATAAAAGTAGAAACTTGCGACGCACAATCGTTATATGAAAAAATTGTTGAGGTATTTTTAGCAAGAGGCATCGATTATAAAACATTTTTGGTTGGATTTGCAGCTGATGGTGCCAACGTTATGACAGGGGTTAACCATTCCTTGGCAACACTTTTGAAAAACGAGTGTCCGGGCTTAATTTTATTTATGCGTCTGCCACTCATTCGCACTTTGTGCCAATTATGCTTGCGCAGTATTACCGAAATTCGTAGAAGCTACAGCTAGGGCAATTTACAACCGAGAAAAATGCTCCATCCGGCTCAAACTAGGTGGTTTTCGCTGGAAGCAACGGTCAATCAGATACTATGTCGATTAGATGTATTAAAATTGTTTTTCGAACATGAAGATCTCGAGAATTATGAATCCACGGATGAAATCATTGAAAATATCTTAAACCCTTTATTTGAGTTGTACCTAAAGTTTCTAAAGTTTGTTTTAAATGATTTAAATAAACTCAATTGACTTTTTCAAAGCGAGTCGTCACAGGTGCACCGTTTAAATTGTGACGTTAAACGTCTTTACACAAAATTTCTGGAGTATTTTATAAAATTATCTTATTTCTGTAACCAGCTCTTAAACAGTTTCGACATTAACAAACAACACTTGGTCGTTATTAATTCGATAGCGCCAGGAAGTGTTATAAATCGGGAAAATGGTATGATATCGAATTTGTGCAAGATGTTTCCAAATTTGGTAGCTTCAAATGAGTATCAAGATATAGATGAGGAATGGCGTGAAGTACAGAGGGTAGATTTCTAGTGGTGATGAGACTACAGCTTTTCCAAAATTGTAAAAGCTTATAATGGTACTTTTAATTTGGCAATCTATTCTAACTCCGCACAACAACGAAACAGTTCCCGCAGATATAGAGAACAATATGGACATAATTTTCGCTTGCGAATTCGATCCTACAAACATAGATTCTGAAGTTAATATTAGCTGCATTTCTTGACGCATGGTGATTCGGATCAGATCAAAGTTTACATTGAAAGCAACAACAAAATGTGAACAAATTTTTGTTTTTGGATAAAAATTTTGATCCGATTAGCTATTTGCATTGCATTGTCGTTTCATGAAACATGATCTGATCCGAGTCTGCGCCAAGTAACAAAAATGTAACACAACGAAGCAAAAAATTCAAAATTGAAACTTGGAAGCGGAACAAGAATAAATACCTTCGCATGAAAGGCAAAGAATATTTAGGCTATCGTTAGCTGCACATTAAAAAAATGCTTAACAGCCAAAAACAGGTTCTGTGATACCTTAACTATAGAAATACGAACAGCAATCTTTAATGAGTTTTGGGAAAAATCCGATTGGGATCAGAGAATGAACGTTTAAATTCTTACGAGTATTTCATGCACAATGGGACAGACCGTGTGCAAGTTTATAGAGTAATGTTTTTAAGAACATTTTCCATTGGCTACAAAACCATTCATGCTTGGGTTGAGAACAGCCGTCATGGATTACACAGGGAAAGATTGGAGACAAACAAGAGTCGAAAATCCATGGATCGCAAGGAAATTGATAACCAGAAAGCGGGGTTACAGATTTTTGTTGAAGCTCTTCCAAAATTACCATCCCACTACGCCCGGGCCAATTCATCGAAATTATTTTTGGAGCCAAACTATAATACAATTCGCGAAATTTACAAACAATATCAATCATACTGTGAACACAATAATAACTTTCCATTAGGTGTAAGTCTTTTCACACAAAAATTTCATGAAATGAATTTATCGGTATATCAAAAAAAGAAAGGCGAATGTAATGTGTGTGCATCGTTTTGAGTTGTCGCAGGAGGACTATGATATGCATACCGCAAACAAAGACCGCGCACGAGATAAAAAATTAAAAGATTAAGAAAAGGCCATTGCGGGAAGTATAATTGTATTTTCGCATGGACATGTAAGCAGTAAAATTGTGTTGCCATAATTTTACTTTTTACAACTTGGCAAATAGAAATGTAAAATGTTTCTGATTTTCTGAGGACCAGTGCAACAATTTGTGTGCATCAACGTTTACTAGTTGTATCATTGATTATTTGAAAAACAGAAGGTAAAAAACCAATTGTAATCTATTCTGACGGATCCGGATATCACAACAGGAATAATGTATTAGCATCGAGCATTATCACCTTAAATGACTGTCGAGTCGATCAACAATCGACACGACTCTGGGTTGCCTTTTCTTTTTCCGTATTGCTTTTATCCAATAAGAAAACGAAAACGGAATACAGAGTCGTGTCAATTGTCGATTGACAATCATAATAGGGGCGATTACTTTAGTTGCGCATGCCTAAAAAAAATAAAATTGTTCTGGTAACCTTATCATTCATACATTCGTCACAAGTAGACTCGAACGGAAAACCAGCAATAATTACTCGTTATAACAAAACTAAGGACGGTACAGAAGCATTCGATAAACTGTGGCATGCTTTTACTGTTACCCGGTGAATCGCCGGCCAGTGAGAATTTCCTTCAGGATGTTGGACCAGGCGGCAGTAAATGCTGAATTTTGCTAAAATTCAAATTTGGTAATGAAAATAATAATACAATAGTCAAAGCCCAATACTGTTTGGAACTCATCTACATTCACCTAGCAAGTGATTACCTGCAAAAGAGGTACACGACATTTTCCTTAAGTCATTACTAAGGACAAACCAGAGACGCTTGAGATCAAAAATTACGATAAAGACTATCGATGCTCACTTTGCTTGAGAACAGCAGATACTAATACTAAGTATGGGTGCCCATCGTGCCTACCCCGTACGTATAATAAGCATCGATTGCATTTGCGCGTTGACTGTGCCTATGTAGATTGATATGTTTTCCTAAAATCTTGTAATTTCTTTTATATTTGTATAATTTTATATTATTTTGTGTAATAATAACTCAAAAAGCTGTCAATAAAACGATTATTTTGAAAATAAACCCATATTTCTTATAATACTCAACACTCTCTTTTTGTTCAAAAATGTGTGACTTCATATAGCAAAATAAATCTATTGTTTTCAACGCCGCTATAGACTAACATTTTTCCTAGAAAGCATAGTATTTCAAGAAAGTAATCTCGCATAAAAGATTAAAAAATATTAAAAATTGAATTAATTAGTAAGAGATTAATTAAAATAAATTGGCATTAATTTTCTTTATTAATTTCGAGCGAACTCTTACATTAACAGTTTTTTGTGTCTTCTGAAAACTAGCATTTTTTCACATAGGAGCTATTGTAATGAAGCGGGCGATATTGAAAATGAGTACGAAACCTAAACTGGAAATAAAAAACCTTTTTGGAATTTTTTTTTATTTTATTAACAAAAAACGGAAAGCCGTTTGAAAAAGTGGTACCAAGAAATTTTAAAAATTTTAATTGAAAAGTTATGATTATAAAATAACTAGCCAATTTTTATTACATGGTTTTGTCTAAACTAATTAAATTTTTTTCAAAATATGAAATACAATTATTTTGAATTAATATAATATGTATTTAGCTAGGGACACTGTAGAACGCTTTGAAATAATAGAACAATTTAACAATGTAAATTAAAAATAATATTTAATATAGTTTGTTGCATAGTGGTAAAACACTGGACTAGAGCGATAAAGGTCTTCGGTTCGATTCTCATCCGATTTTTTATTTTTATTTTTTTTTTATTTTTTAGTATTCATGTAATAACCAAATATTTTACTTTAAATTAAACATTCCGCTTTATAGTTATTACAGTAATTACACAAGAAAATGCGTGGTCCGCGTTTATGATGCCCCTAAACACTACAACAAATTATTTAAAAGCTTTCATAGATTATAAGTTGTAGTAAGCCATGAGAATTTTTCGGTAATTTTTTTTTTCATAAACTTCAAAGCATGCTATGTTTGAAACAATATAAGAATGAAAATTAAATAAATTTCCTTAGGTTGATATGGCTTAGAAGAAATGTTTTGGACTAGAGCGGCTAAAGTCCGAGGTTCGATTGTGGTCAAAGGATTTTAGATTTGTTTTTCAATTTATATTTTTTTGACGTGATAACGTCTTACACCGCATGTACAGAAAATTGACAAAAAAGTTTTCCCTTGGTTGTTAAATTAAATGGTAAATTAAATCTAATCCTTAAAAGCCTTCAGTCTTGAGCTACTCCTACTTAGCTAAAATATAACGGTTAAAAAAATATCAAATGGTGATTGTGGCAGCGGCCGCTTGACCTCAACATTACATATAAATTGTACCCGTCCTAGGACGGGCTGTACCCCATAGTATAATATAGTTAGCTTCGTTTCTAAATATTTCCCAAACGAAAAATGGTCTAAACTCAATGATTGACATTAAACAATAATTTGCCGATAAATTAAATCGTTCGCAAAATTTTAACTATTTGCTTGCTTGATAGCTAAAGCAAAAATATCGAGTATATCATTTTTTGCAATTCAGCAAAATTTGTTTGCTTATTAGCATCGAGTATACCATTTGCCGCAATCTAACAAAAATTGCTTGCTTATTTGCTTGCTAGAGTATTGTGTATATACCCTAATATTTATTAAAACGATTTATTTGTTATTTAACTTATTTTTATTTTGTAGATACCCCTACGTTTCGACGGTATATTCCGTCATCTTCAGGGGGAAATTAATTATAAACAAAATTTTCTCCATTACGTTTTTTCAAATTTTACAATAATTTATTGTAAAATTTGAAAAAAAACGTAATGGAGAAAATTTTGTTTATAATTAATTTCCCCCTGAAGATGACGGAATATACCGTCGAAACGTAGGGGTATTTACAAAATAAGTTAAAAAACAAATAAATCGTTTTAATAAATTATAATAAAAACTTAATAAAAGAAAACCCTATACCCTAATATGTTTTTTGATTTCTGTAAATGCTCAAATTTTAACCAAAGTAAGACTAAGTATTTCGGATAACTTTAAAAATCAACGATAATTATTTGTTAAACCTATCGATTGCCAAACATTCTGCTTTTCATTTTCTGGTACTTTGTTGCTTTAAAAAAAAAAAAAAGCTTAAGCATAAATCTATGAAAGCTTTCACAATTTTCGTTTTGAAAATATTTTTTAGAAATTGTAAACTATAACTCAGTAAACAGTCGTCTTTTCGATGGATTTGCTTTTAAATTTTGTAACTGATTCATGTAACATTTTTATATTTTATTTTTAAGAGCAAAGTCTCTCATAATATAATGTAATCTGCAATGTTTATAGTTACTTCGGCTTTCATGTCCATTAGGTGATTTGATCAACCTAATAAAATTTCTTTCCACTTTTGAATCTTTGTTTGCTACAGGAATTAAAACTGTTACATTTGTGTTTAAACAAGTATGTATTTTCAATCAATATTATATTTCACAAAATAATGTTTTGATTTTTAAGCCTTCGGGGGTCTCTTTTTTATTATATTTAATCACTTCCTTTGGTGTAATAAAATTATAATATGTACATAAATATATTTGGGATTTCAAAATATAGGAAGTTGGATTAATTGAAGTTATTTGCAATATACTATATATGTACATAAATTAATTTGTAATCAACAGCAGTCGTAACGGTATTTTTTGTGATAATTTTATTGCTTCTGTGTTATTGAGATTAGTGCAATTAGTTTATAGCATTTAATTGCGTTTGGTAGGACGTTTTACGATGCTAAAGTGTATGCCATAATAAATAAAATTGTTCCTCGTACTGACTGCCCCCATATATATAAAAAAAACATTTTGCAATATTTTGAATTGATACATACAAAATACTTACTAGCTAATAATTTACACGCATATTTTCTAATCATTTAATGACAAATCATAAAATTCTACTTATAAAAAAAAAACTATAAACCAGTTTACAATGCCAAAGTCTAAAACAATTGTACTCCTCTTGAAGAAAATAGTGTGACGACTATATACTTAGGGTCAACAGGTATATTTATATATGACCACATTCAATCCAATTATTAAAATAATTTATTCATTATAATATGCCAGCTTTTATAATAAAATATTTATTATTTTGTCATACACGTAATAAAAAATAAAACACAAACAAAATAAAAAAACATAAATAATCTTTTTTAATTAAATGTATTAAGATGAAGATTTAAAGATGTAAATATTTTTCTCAATTTAATTATATAATTAGAATGACAATTACGGTTAAACCTACACTGTCTATATGATTTTATTTTATGTAACACGTCTATTAATTATTGTTATGTCGTCTAAAGAGATTCATATGGAAATTAATTGGAATTTATTGAATATTTATTCAAATTGCAAATAAATTATATTTACAATGGAGAGATGTTTTAGGAATATTGGAATTTGGTAAGATTTGTGGGCGTTGTAATGCAATTTTTACAAGGTTCGTTAAAACTCGAATTTATTCTGAAACATATTGTTCCATTAAAAGTAATATTCTGTGGGGAACAAAATTTAAAAAAAAAAAAAACGCATCCGTGGACAGGACAACGAAATCAAGTTTTATTGTATATTCATCTTCGGTTTCTATATATAAATAAGTTGATCAGTTATATTGACGGCAGAATAATACACCGGCGTTTTATTATGTTTATCGTATTCAAATGTCATAATAATTCCGAAACATATACAAAACAGAGATAATTAAATTATAATAGCGTAATACAATTGAAATAAAATGAAATATAATTTAATTAGCCACCAGAGTGAATCACCGTCGTGCACATTTCGATCAAATGGGTTATATGTATGCATGTGACATGAAAGTTGAATCGATATATCGACTTGAGGTTAGAAAACTGATTTTCTTCTTCACAAATAATAAAAAGTCGTGAATGGCAGATAAACAGTATTATTATTATAGTAGTAGGTATATATACTGCTTATAATATTTTTGTTAGTTTTGCAATCAACCAAAACAAATCGTTATGTACTTCGTATCGTACATAGTCATTTTTTTTTAACTGTAATCTACTATATATGAGGTAGGTATTTTTTGCTCTCCTGTACTTATAATAGTTATAACTATATACACAAGTATATCGTAGCAAAATATAATCATATTTTATTATTGTTTATGGTATTTCTTTATAAACATATAGTTGAGCGAGAGTCTTGTACTATATAGACAAAAGGAAGTAAGATCTGAAAATTGAAATGAAAACAAATCATATGCAAAAAAAAAAAAAAAAAAATATTTACATATCGCGAAATGTAAAATAATTGATTTTCATTGCTTCAGGTGATGTTGGTTGAGTATTTTTTTTTTGTGTTTAGGTTTTGTGGATTATTCGCGATAGTTTTATAATAAAGATTGCACGACATATTAATTTTATAATATGTATACACAATATAGTATGTATATGCTTCAATATACATACATGTATCTAAAAATTAGTTAATTGTAGTGATTAATGGTTTACTTACATACAATTAGATGATGGGTGAAGAGATAAAGATGAAAATTATTGATCATAAATTTCCCTTCGGTAACTCATTTTGTGCGCTGGTTTTTCTTTTTTTTTACGTTTCGTAAACTTGTGGTCGGTAAATAATCTGAAAAAATACAAAACAAAAAGTAAAAATTATTACAAATTACCAGTATATGTAATAACTGCAAAAAATAAAAAAAACAATTCACTAAAACTTTATTAAACAAAAATAAACACGGTCGGTTAGCAATGTTCCGCCATATTGTACTACGATGCCGAGTAAGCAACCTTTGACCGCGAATATAGTTGTTAAATATTTTTTGTTATGATTTTTTAAAATGATTTCAACCAATAGAAAAAAGCGCTTTACGCTTAAATATTGCTAGTGAATTTAACTCGAATTTTTTGATTAATTTCTCCGCTCCTTAACATACTTCAACTTTTGTAATCGATAAGCGAAAAGATTTGTTAGAACCAATCAACAACGAAACCATAGGATTAAATCGAATTTTTAGCTCAGTTATTAATAATTTTTATAATAATTTTTTTAAATTTCGTCCAACGCCGAAAAAAATTAGCATAAAGAACACGGAGCTTTCAAAGCTTTCATAACTGAACCAATAATTATTTTCATGGGTGGTTAAATTATAGACGCAGTTATCCAAATGCCAAATACAATGCTGATCTCTTCAATTTGAAGCCGATTTAATCAGCTTTACAAAAATAGCTTAGTTTATTAGGCGAATTGATTTCTAATTTTCGATGGCCGAAATCACTCGATGGAATACTATGCTGGTCTGATGGCCACATAATCAGTTCCAGAATTTAAATAAAATTGGCTAAACAAAGCACTGCAAATCTGTATATAAACGTTGGAGTGTAATTCTTTGTACCACTATAAAAGGCAAAAACTGTTTTATTCAGGGTAAAAATCATTGCGGTAACTGCTGCTGCTATGTCATATAAATATAACTGTTTCATTCATCCTTTAGCTTAATGCATATGGGGGGGGGGGGGGGGGGGTCTAATATAATTTTTTTTTAAATAATTCTATTCAACTGGAATATACCAGAAATCACAAACATTTTCTAAATTATACCAACAACAAAAACTTGTTATTTTAAATAAGTTGCACCTCGTATAGGTTATACCACCTTTATGATTTGTTTCTTCATTTTCCACTCGGCCCACCTGCATAATCTTCTGTCTCGGAGGATCGAACGTCTTCAGAATCAACACCATTTTCCTCGTCGGAGATTCCATGGTAGTAAAGTTTCATATTTTCGGCTGATGTTGATGTTTTTTATGGGCATTGTCTTTCCAACTTTTTCTACCTCATATCAATCATGCTGGTTCACTTTCGTCACCTTATGCGGAACCAACAACTTTGGATGTAGTTTAAGTCCGCCACCAAATTGGATTCGCCGAATCACAACCAAGTCTTCCGAATATCTCATTTTCCTACCAAAAAGTATCTCGAACGGTGTCGTACTAATGCTAAGTTTATGGTTATTTAGTTAAAGCTGGTATTATTATCCGATTGATGCTTTCAACTTGTCCATTTCCCGTCGGAATGCCGTGCCAGTTATCATTGAGGAATGTTCAATGCCTTCAATATTACGATACTCTTGAAATTGGGTCGATGTAAACGTGGTGCCCTTATCCGATATGATGTATTTCGGGATACAAAAAATTAAATTTTTGCAAGTTTAATTGAAAAGAATGAAGTTTAATTGCGTTGAAAAGAATAACTTGACCATTGAAGTTAGGCGATCCAAGCGAATTGAAACGGCTTTGTGACATAAAGTTCAAGTCACTTCCGCTATCAACCATAGCGAACATTATATTATCACCAATTTGTATTTGTTTCACATTTTTTCCAATACGGCATTTTTTCCTGTGCAGTTTACGCATGCATTCGACTTGTTCATTTCAACTTTATTACACGTCTTAGAATTATTATATCGTTCGGATATATGCGGCCAAACTCTAAGCAATTAAAACATTGAAATCGACGATTTCTTTGCGAACTAGTCGGCCTTGTTTTTAATTATCACTGGCACTACTGTTATTTTTGGAAGATGTGTTGTCTTTATTACTATTGCCGCCATGGGTTTTGTTGGTGGTCGTTTTATTTTTAATCGCCTCGTATATTTGAAGTCTCGACTTAAATTCATCCATCGTGGAACAGCCGTATAAAAAGGATTTGTACGGCCCATAATCCCGTATCCCATCAATACAATATTGTATGATAGCGGCTTCCTTGATATTTGCGGCGCTTGCAATTTTCGTTAACGCAATTAAATACGATTTAAATGACTCATCGATCTTCTTTTTACGTTCCAACATTTTGCGGTGTACTACTGCACTGGTTTCTGAAATTCTTTCCGTAGAAAATTTGTTAGATTTTCACATGATTTTAAATCGGAAGCCATCCAACGGCTTTCTTTTGAGGTTCCTTTCAACAATCTTCGCGCGAAAATATTTTTGATTGGGTAATCATCATCACGTGAATGCAATTAACGCTTCTTCGATGTCTTTAAAGCTAAACATCATAGTACTCTTACATGGTGAAACAGTTGTGGGTGTCGTCATAGGTGTTGCATTCGGCATTACTGTAGGTTGTGAATTTACGATATATTAACTCGCTTGCTTAACTCTAACTCGGCTTAACAAATTAATTTCTTGCCCCTCTACTCTAATTCCCGCGAATTTATTTCTAAATTTTCAGCAAATAATGTGGAGTTTTTTCTGTCTTTACGTCCACCCATTAAAGACACAGGTTCTGTGTTTTACCGCTACAATTTGCTGGTATCGTATTTAACGCCCTTGTTTTGTAATAAAGAAACAAATCTAATCAATTGGAATTAGGAATGGTTGTTGACGTAAATTACTTAAGTCGCAAATAATCCTTATGTTCTCGTTGATTCCAGCAATTTTAACCACTGAAAGCCACTTTATAAATTGACACACAGTTTTAACGTCTTCGATCGCGCTTCACCGCTTCGTGACACAAATATTAATTCCGCAATTCTAAATTTCACTTCTTTCAATATCCCTTTATGGTTTGTTTCTTCATTTACCACTTGACTGTAAAACAGTTCTGCGATAATCACATTTCGAGTTATCTGATATTCGTCAGCTCAACTATAAAAATTCGATTCTTTTGATTGTTACTAACCACACACACACCATGTCTTTCAAAGTAGCTTTAAACTTTAGCAAATTAAATTTTCTTGAAAATTTGCTTAGTTTCCGTTCAAATTTTGTATGAACTTTATATCATAATCACTAAATAGTCAAAGCTTATTTTTAATTTGCTTTAGTAGTAATTTGATTTCGTATCGTTTGCTTTTTCAACACCTTAATTTTTATTTCCTAAGCAATCAGTTATTAAAATCATTAAAACTTATAATTTGAATATTTGATTGATTTAGGAGCTCGGAATACGCGTTTCCCGACATTGCCAAATAAATCTTCTCGCACAGACAAAAATTTTCATGTGACCGAAAATTTCAGCGTATAAAGCACGATGCTCTGACCGAAAAACCTAAACACCATTTCTCCACTCATTATCCAAGCGTTATTAAAAATTCTGGCCCTGTTAAAGGTTATTGGTGTCTGAAATCTTACACAAATATCATATCATCTAGAAGAAATATTGAATTATCTCTTGCGAAAAAAATATTGTTTTAATTTTACTTTTTATTTAAAATGACGGGTTTCCCAGAAACAGTAATGGTAATGAAAAAAATACAAATTAATAAGGCTGAAAATCCGTATAATACCTACATTTTCAGATTTCCTAAACCAAAAGACACCTTTTACTCAATAGAGCAAATTTTATTGAATGGAACTTTGTACAAAGAAAAAATATTACCTCTTCCATAAAATGAAGAATCTATTACTAGCAAATCAAAGATATTATTACCAAATTTTAGTTCCATAGTCATAGTTCCAAATTTTAAAATTCAATAAACTTTTAAATATTTACAAGAATCGACTAATATAATTGAAGTTAAAATTGTAGTTGAAAAGCCTCTATTGTTGCATACATTACCTAATGGCAATAAGTTTTTCGAAACAAACTTAAGCTTCTAAATATAATAATTAGTCAAAGTTTATCAAAATGTTCTTAAAATCTTTGTAATCTTCGCGGTCTTATATTTAGCGTATTTAATAAATATTTTTTTTACTTTTAATTGCCAAATAAATAGTCAAAATAATAATAGATTTCAAAAAGCCAACATATAGAACTAAAAAAAATTGTGGTCACGCACCCCGCGTAAAGTAGGAAAACTAAACGATGAATTCAATTTTGAATTCCGTCAATTTAGGAGGAATTTAACGAATTTCTACTGAGGAATTTAACTGCTCAATTGTTTTTGTAAATTGTCAAATAAAATACGGCTTTTATCTTATTCCAATTCATTAATTCAATTTGGTTTTATGCAAGCTACTTGTTTTTCCTTGAGGGGACATAGCACCTACAAATTTTTTAAAAATCAAATTTTTTTTTTTGATAGAATTTGTTAGAATAAGCCTTTAAGACATGGTTTTAATAATATAAAAGTGAAATTCATGAAAAAAAATAGTGATCATATATAGCAAGGCGCGTCAAGGTCGTTTTTTCAATGAATTTCGTTCAATTCGCTACTACATCAACTTTCTCACAGTAACATCTGCTTTATTGTTCTCTTACAGAACAGATGTAAAAGTAGAGGGGGACATTTTAACCTTTTATTTTTATACATTTATATTTTATACATTTTCAAAAAATGTTGTATTTTAACTTTAACGCGATTTTCTCAAAACAACGTTTTTCAAGTTGGTGGGCAAGATTTAAAAAAAAATATTTATCCGATCGTTCTGAAATTTTAACATGTTAATGTTCAGAATGAACTACGGATGAAAAATTTGGCATACAATTTTTTAAGTTACAGCAGGTTTTCGGGGGCAAAAAACGTCGATTTATGAAAAAAACTCCGCCATTTTGTTATTTGTCAACCAAATTTTTTCTTTTTAGTTCATTCTATAGCGTCTTTGATGCTGATTAAAATCCCGTTTTTTTTTGTTTCAAACTTTTCTGAAAGCAGAAATCATGCCCACCGTGATATTTTGGTGTTTTTTAGAAAAAATTCTAGCAGACAACGCGGGGCCAAAAAAAATTAAAAATTTTTTTTTTTGTATAGTTAAATACTAATGAAACATATGTGCAAAGTTTAATTAAGATATGTCTTTGTTTTCATTTAAAAATTTACATTAAAAAAAAAAAAAAATTGAAATTTGAACGTGCTATGTCCCCTTAAGATGGATGAAATATAATTATCGTAAGTTTGCTTAATATTTTTATCTTTCTCCAGGGTTATTCTACATCGTCTTGTAATCAATTCAATAGATGAATCCCGCTAAATCGATTCTCCAATCAACAAATCCGATATTACAACACAATGTTATAATATTGTAGAAGATTTCTCAGTAAATGACCGTAAAATGGTTAAAGAAAACTATAGTAATCACAACTGATGTTGTATAGAAACGTTTCCTTTGGAACCAAAGGAACTTTATTGTATACTCGGGTATCCTCCAAAGGGCAAGCTGTACAATAAATTCAAGAATAATAAAAAACAACCCAATATGCAGCAAATAAAACCTCCAAAACAACTGATAGAGATGTGCCCGATACTTTGGACTCACCTTCTGGTAAGATTTTAATAAACTTTGAAAATGTATAAACTTTAACAATATTAATATTTTACATATTTTTAGATGAAAATTGCGAATTTTTACGACAAAAAACTGGCTTTGTGCAGTGCATAAGTCGTGGGAATCCATTAAAGAACTTCAAACTAACTCGAATAATTTATCAAAATTTTTAGAAGATTGAACCATTTTAGCAGATTCCCGTGGATTAGTAATACATATTTAAAATCCATTTATGTATATTTTGTAAGCCATTTTTCAGATTCATTGATTTCTTCTTTATTTTTGGTGATAAACATTTGTGCATCATTAATAATTTTGAAAGTTTTGCCAAGAGAATTGAGCCAATTCTACAACGGCGCATTAAATCAAACAAATTGCTCCAAGAACTGAGCAGCAATGTCTAAAGGTGTTAAAATAAAAATACCCACTGGAAAATGAAAAGAAAAACAGCATGTCGTTTTTCGCAATAATTCGAAAATGTTTATGGCATTTTAGCTAAAATCATTTGGACTTGATCGAATTTACCTTAAAATAATAATTTTAATTTCCCAAATTTAAAAATATTTCTTTGCTTAGCAAAAATTTTTTCTTAACCAAAAAATTTAAATGCAATTTTTTAACCCACAATTTTTGCAGCTTTCATATTAAAATTACGCTGGCAATAAAGCGGCACACAAATAATTAATATTTGAGGTACAAAAAATTAATAAAACGGCACAAATTAATGAGCAACAAACAAACATTTCTTGGCATCATAAAATTAATTTTTTAGAACAAAATATAATAATTTGGCAACATTTATAATTTTTTGGCGCTATTGGAAGGGAACACAAAAAATTATTTTTGGGCATCGAAATAAAGGTTTTGAAAGGCAACCATTAAAAACGAAATAATAAATAAGTATCAAATAAAATTTTTGAATGATTCCAAATGGATATACAAAAAATATTTTTTGAGGGACCAAATAAAATAAAGTGGGAACAAAAATTGTCATCAAAATTAATTTATTGCCAACAAAAATAATATATGAGACAATTTTACGGGAATACACAATGTTTTTTTATAAAAAAAATTTTATTAGGTATTCGGAAAAATTAAGCAACACGACCTCGTTTTGCGTTATATCAAATTATGTACAGTAGCGGACATAAAAATCTGGACACCTAAAAAAATCACAGTTTTCACTGCTTTATTTTTGTACCTCCGGAGTCCAACGTACAGAAAAATAATTGGAAATAAAAATTCTACTAATTGTACGGATTTCAATGTCCGCTACTGTATATGCGAATCTGTTCAATTTGTCACTGGGGTACGTCTAAGAAAGAGTACGTCGAGTACGTCTAAGAGTACGTCCAAAAGTACGTCGAGTACTTTGTTAATATCAGGATAGTTTTTATAGAAACTATTTATTTATTTATTTATTTATTTTATTTATTTATTTATTTATTTATCATTATTGACATTTTTTTAAAACCTATTTTTATCTAAATTAAATATTTAATTAAATACATTTGTATATCTTACTAAATAACTAAATATTAATTTTTTCATTAATGAATATGTGTAATAGTTGAATAAACTGGCCGTACTCTAGCTCTTGAAGGTCATTAAGATTGCAATAGTTGCTGAAAGAATTATATAACTTCACACCATTATACCCTAGCGATCGTTGGGAAAATGATTTACCGTACCTTGGTAATCTAAAATGAGTATTCCTGGTATTATAATTATGAACTTCTCTGTTGGTAGACAGCAAACTATTTAAATATTTAGGAAGATCTCCTTTTTCGAGTAAATAAAACAGTTTTAGCACGTTAAAGTGTATTCTCTGGGTGATTGATTTCCAGCTTTAAACTATAATTGAATAGCTTAATAATACAATTTTAAACTATAATTGAATAGCTTTTGTGTTTTGTACAAACTTGGGGGTACGTGGAGTATGTTTAAAAATGTCGCACTTAGTGCCGCTCGTAGGACCGGATTATATAGAATCTATTAATGACACCTACTAAAAAGAAAAATAATTGCACTATTTTGACAAAGGGGGAATTTACTGCTCTTTCTAGTAATATATTCTGGAATTTCATCATAATCGTATTCAAAATTACCAAATTCTATTAATTTTCCATTTCATAGCACTTTAATAAATATGGAGTGATTTTCTAATTGAAAATATTTCTACCATTGTAAAAATTGGCGGTGTGTGACATGGAATACTCTAAACCTAAGCTTTTTTTTGTATAACCTTGCCGCATATTTATAATTTTTGATGCTACTCTTTGTCGCTAAACTTTTTTTTTCGACGCTGAAATAGTATATTGTGTAACGTGTAGGAAAAACGATATATTCCCGGACGAGTATGGAAGTTGCTGGGACGAGGCGTTAGCCGAGTTCCAGCAACCATAAGAGTCCGGGAATTATAGTTTTTCCACGAGCTGCACATACGATTTTTTCTCTAATCGGCAGTATATCAGATTATCCATTTTATTCATTATATTCTTTAAAATACGCAAAATTTTCCAATTTATATTTTCAATAGATTTCACTATCAAAGTTACCTTAGAATTATAACAATCGCGTGCGCTGTCAATTTATTTAAAGGTCTGTCAGAGCAAACGATACCCGTCGTTAATTTGTGGTTTAGTTTAAATATAATGGACAGCAATTTTGATAATTCAATCCCAGGTACTCCGCCTGGCATCTTGGAGACAGCAAGATTGACTACACTAAATTTGTTGCCGCAGAAGTCGAGGGAGAAGTACGAAAATGCATACAAGCGTTTTATGGATTATCGCATAAATAACAAGGCCAATTCATTCTCCGAAAACGTTTTAATTGCATATTTTTCGGATTTATGTCAAAAGATGAAACCGTCAACCTTATGGTCCAACTATTCCATGGTGAGGTCGACGCTTAGCATTAACAATAATGTTGATATATCCAAATATGGAAAACTACGCGCATTACTGAAACGTCAGTCAGATGGATATAAGCCTAAAAAATCCAAAATCTTAACGAAACAACAAATAGAAACATTTATGGAACTTGCTCCAGATGATACATATTTAATGGCAAAAGTATGTTAAGATGTACGCGCTCATAATTTATTTACAAAAAATTTGTTTTCTAGGTTGCCTTAATTTTTGGAATTTCTGGCGCATGTCGTCAAGATGAACTATGCCGAATAAATTTGAATGACATTCAAGATTTGGGAAATAGGATATTGATTACCATTCCTGTTAACAAGACGAACAAGCCAAGATCATTTATTGTAAATGAAGCGTATATCGAAATATATCGTAGATACATAGCATTACGTCCCACTGATTTCGATAACCCTCGATTCTTTTTCAAATTAACAAACGGTAGAGGTAACAGACAAGTAGTGGGCATACATCAGTTTGGCAAATTGCCTCAAACTGTAGCTACTTATTTGAAGTTGCCAAATGCGATAGAATATACAGGGCACTGTTTTCGCAGATCATCTGCTACAATATTGGTAGATACAGGTGCAGATTTGACTTGCCTTAAGAGACATGGTGGTTGGAAATCGGCAACGGTTGCTGAAGGGTACATTGATGATTCTCTAAATAATAAAATTGAAGTTGCAAACAGAATTTTCAATACCACCGAACAAAATCCAGGTGTGGACCGTAACATGATCGAGATAAAAATTTTCAATACTACCGAACAAAATCCAGATGTGGACCCTAACATGACCGAAATAAACGATAATAGTGCATCAGTGGCTACAACTAACCTTAATTGTAATGCATCTGCGCCAATTTTCAACACCTGTACAAATTCTACAATTCATGTGAATATAACCAATAATAAATAGTTGTTAAATATGTAATTTTACAATTATAATAATAAAAACTAAATAAATTAAAATTATATCATGTATTTCTTAAAAACAGATGATAATCAGTACTAGAAAGTATTCTCTGCCTAGGCAAGGAATACTTTCCAGTACTGTTTTTAGTAAGTTGCCTAGCAACGATGTAGTGTCGGGGAATACTTTATTTTGCTGACAGATAACAAACCAGAAAACTGACGTATTTTATCCGATTTGAGAAAAACTATTTGTTTGTATTTTCCTTTGCTTGTTCCAAAATATTATATTTGTTGCCATTTTATTATTTTTGATGCCGATGTTTGTCGCCACAGTATTTAATTATGCCCTTCAAAAATATTTGTTTGTATTTTCTTACGTTGTTCCAAAATATTTTTTGTGATGCCAATTTATTATTTATCAAAAATTTATTTTGTACTCGTAAGGTAAAGGTACCCATTCGATACAGAAGATTTTAGCTAAAGTAAAGCAAGCATTTATTCCAAATACCAAATCACGAACAGATATTTTTTCATTTTCTTGTTGGTTTAACGCTTTAACTACGATGACTGCAAATTGTACGTAGATCTGGCAGCAAGAAATTAAAGTTTGATGGAAGCAAATGGAGAAAAATATTTTTTATTTATTAAAAACGACAATATGTACATAAAGTTTAGTTCTGTTTAATTAAACAACAATTTCTGTTTGTATTTAGCAGTAATATTTGTGTAATTTCCATTAAGTTCTCCACACACACCGCTCTTATCTCCCAATAACCAATCACTTTATTATTTTTAATTTTACATGTCACTTACACGTACTTTAACAGTTCTTAATACGATTTATGATCACAATGTTTTTTTTTGAAATTGTTCTTTATTTTAATTCAAATTACATTGCTTCACAAAAAAGCAAAAAGTATTTTTGCCCAAACCCGAGTACCCAAAAATGGTGATCACAAAAAAAAAAGATATTTGTCACCAATTTGGTACAAAACTATTGTTATTTTTTGAGACAAATCATTGTTGAAAATTTTTCGACATATTTATGCGAATTATTTGTACAAAGTAACATTATGATTCGAAAAGTTCACAAAATATTCCACCAAAAACCGAACTTTTTCCGCAAAATGCACGTTTTCGCGTGACAATCAGCGTCAACCCCATCCATCATATATATATTTTTCTCTTTTGTCCACCAATTCCGAATAACCAACAATGATTATCACAAAAATCTTAGATCAATTTGTCACATAATGTAAGTAACATTTATCACAGAAAAGGGACATATTTTTATGATAAAATCCATGTTGATTTTATCCCCAAAAGAAAAAGATTTTGATCACCAATTTATCACAAAATTTATGTTATATTATGACACAAATTAAAAACCGACAACCGTTTTTCACCAATAACCGTTTTATGTAAAATTTTGTTGTGTTTTGTGACGCGTGATTACTGAAAATTTCTTGTGAAACTAGAGTTTGTTATAAAGTGACTCTACTGTGTTAATTTACAAATTTTAACGCAAATTCGACGATCACGAAGTTCCCAGAGCCTGATATGACTGCAAAATTTTCGATAATTCGAACAACTATTTTTCTTTGCATTTTAACTGCAATAACATGTTTTATTTCCAAATTATGATGAATTTTAAATATTACTCCTAGGCTTTATATACGAAAGAGCACTGCAACCGTTCTATTTCCATAACTTTGAAAATTTGCTAATTTGTGAGACTGTCGAGTAAAACGCCTAGGCGCTATTTACGGGGTAAGACTGTAGGGTAAAATAGGACGTCATAAAAATTCGTATGGAAATCTGAGAAGTAGGGTTTCTTAAAACGGGATCCCGGGATCCCATTTTTGTCCTAAAAGTGTGTCCGGAAAATTCCGGGATATCCCGATTTTCGATTTTTTTAAAAAGTTTTTTAATTCTATAACGGTATAGGAATAATATATTAATATGATAGTAAATCCTCCCTTTAAGAGCTTAATTGGGGATTTTCCTGTCTATTATTTGCGATTGTCCGTTAGATCCGAATGTAGAAAATTTGTAGAGAATTGTATCCATCAGTAGCATTTTGACGTCAAACGCAGGCCGATTAAAGGAATGAACTTGGTTATTTATTAACTGATTATGACAATATCCGATTTTTACGATGAAAATAGGATTCTAAAATGAGTTTTAGATGAAGTTCTGGAATAAGGTCAATTAAGAAGGAACTTAGCCATTTCTTAACCAATTATGATGAAATTGAGTATGTACGATGGAAATAGGCTTCTAAGATGTGTTTTAGATGAAGTCCTGGAATATGGCCACTTATATGTAACTTGACCGTTTCTAGACCTATTATGATGAATTTCTACACGTATACCATCATGCAAATGGCATTCTAAAATGATTTTTAGATACAGTTCTCGAAAATGACCAATTAGGAAGGACTTGGCTGTTTCTTAACCTAATATATGATGAAATTCTTTATGCACGACGGAAATGGAGTTCTAAAATTATTTTTACATGAACTTCTGAAATAAGGTTAATTAGGAGTGAACTCGGTTGTTTCTTTACCGATTTCATATTATAAATATCGAAATTTATCACAATCGGTTTAGAAATTGAGAGGTTCTTCGTAATTAGCGATACTCCAGAGCTTTTCTAAATATAATTTTATAGTCCCATTTTTATCGTACAAATCGAATTACAGCAGAATCGGTTAAGAAGCAGCCAGTGGCTTAATAATTAACCCTATTCCCGAACAATTTCATCCTAATCGGTTAAAAAATAGCAAAGTTCCTTCCAAACTGGCCAGTTTTTTTCTTGAAATGCTTTATATGGATAAGCTTCTGTAAGAGCTATTCAAATTTAAGTGGACTGTATCGCCCAACCTGAATTGTTTGATTGAAATTGGAAATACAGACCAATATATTATTACTAATTACGAGGGCCCATAGAAGAGCTACACAAATAAAGATTTGTCGGAAGCAATCCTCACTTGCTGCATCAACAATTGTTTACGCGGATTTAATTTTGCATTTTAGAAAATATTGATGAAGCATCCGTAATATTTGTAACCTTTTTCTAGTTATTTACCAAGAAAGCGAGTTATTGAAATTTTGGTTTGACCCCTTATTTTAAATCCGTTAGTGCGGACGGGTTATTTTTTATTTTGATAATTAAATGTTTTAGTAGTTATAGCCAGAACATAATTCAACTACAATGCAATTTAATATAATAGTATGTAAATATTTGTATTGTTGCGTGGAACTTTTCCGTAATTCTGGACACTGACCAATGCTCAGGTATTAAAGAGAGCAGGAATGCGCGATTTTCGTATTTTTCCTCGTGATTAAATGCTTCCACGATGTTGTTGAGAAGAAAAAATAACGTTATTTCCAATTTTGCAGCCCTCTGGTGGCCAAACTGCAAATCGAAAGTATAAAAAAAAATAAAAATACAAAATTGAAAGATATTTTTATGTTATCCGGTGTCTTGTCAGTAGAGACGTTGCAAAAACGAATATGTATACTAAAACACTGTAATCATTGATCGCGAAACCAGAATAGCAAACAAAACAAAATAAAACAGAAATTTTGTTTACATGAACAAAAACTTGAAAAAATTTTAACCGAGATTAAAAGGTATACAGTATCATAGAAACAACCCATAATATATAAAACAAATAATTTTACCAATAGCAATGAACCACAAAAAATAAAAAGTTTATGAAATTGGGTAGTGTGATCAAGAGAATGAACCCGAGAACCTCATGTACACTTGTTGAAGGAATATAAGAACCGATTTAATCAAATGACTGCGTGTATCTCACAATACTCACAAATTCACAATGGACTGAAATGTTGAAATCGTTGTTATTGAATCAAATGATTGTATTTAACTTAGTGATAAGCACAACCAGATTCGTAAACAATGTATGTTTTAAAAAAACGTATTGATCACTGGTTGCATATTCTCTAAATCAGATGATTGTACATATGTATTTTGGAGATAAACCCAATAAGTAGTTTTTATATGAATCATCTCTAACATTCGTCTAGTAGTGTGGTTCGATTCTTTATCTATTATCCCAACACTGTCCAAAAAAATTTCATGATTAGTATCAAAAAGTTGGGTTGAAATGGCATTGGTAAGGTCGGAATTACTCTTATTCAACGCCAGTTTCAAGTACTAGTTTTATTCTCTCAATGTACTGAGATTTTTTCAATTTAGTTTTTGCGTTCTTTTTAAACTCACTCCATCTTCCACTTAGTAACTGTAATGCCAAATTACTATCTATGTTGGTAAAGAGGGACACAACGTCTAATGAAAAAACCGTTTGATCTGGTGGTAATACAATATTATAAATTGTTTCTTTAAAATCGAAATAATTTTTTACCGCAGTAGGAGAGTTTCCAACAGTGGTACAAAGGATTGCCAATTGAACTGACAATGGGCGTTTGGTGTTTACGTGCGGTTCCAAATTGGATTTATCACTAGTGGATCATTCCGTCGAATCATCGATATTCAGATTACAGCTAAATCGTTCTATTGGTTCTTAGGGCCGTCTATAACTGAATCTTTCTCAATTTATATTTCAATAATGTCCATTGGAAAATAATTTGAAAAATTTGTTAATTTTTTCGTTTATTATGGTAGTCACGTCGTCACGTGTAAACATAAGTTGTTTAGTGCGTTCAGACATTTGTATATTTGTGATCACTTTAAAAACGCCCGCATCAAGCATCTTTATAGTTTTAACAACCCTTGTCAAGGTAGTAGGCAATAATTTGTTTTCTTTTAGTTCACAAGCTGATAAATTATCTTGTGTTGCAACAATATATTTTGGATTCTAACATTAGTGAAACAAAATTAGTTTTTCTTTGAATGAAACTTGGCGTATAGTAGTAAACTAAATATTTTATAATTTAATTATTTCACTATTTAAGATTGCTATAATAACTCTTAAAGATCAGGAAGTATAACAGGTTAAAAATATTTTCGGTACCGAAAACTCTTTGACTGCTGTCGTAGTTATGTAGAATTAATGTTTCAAATATTTTATTCAAAAGTTAGATGCATATCGGAAACGAATTAGAACTTAAAGCTTCATTATATTTGACGATATGAATACAGTTATATTACCAGACGAATTTCTATATATTCAGATGGGTATTAAATATATCGCTAAGATTCCTTCCTTTGGTTTAAAGTCGTTGATCAGTTCACCTACTAGAATAACAAACAGCACTAAGTAATCTCGATCAATTACTAAAAAATGAAACCTGCGTTTTGTCAGACCAATCGTTCAACAGTGTTCAATATTTTTATTAATAGGTTTCGAATTACATGGAACGGTGTTCAGAATGTTGAAACTAAATACGTTAGAACTGATGTAGATAAACATAAAAGAAACCTTTGAATCTATGATAGCGGATATACAAATGAAAAGCAGTCTAGCCTGTATTTTGTCTGTACATCGTAATAATGAATCAAAATATGAAATTCAATAGGTATCTGATACACCTAATTATCTAAATTATTAGTAATTTTATCGTTACTTAATTCCTCAGTCGTGTTCAAAATTTCATAGTGGTCGGACGTGTTTTACATTAGCGAGAGTGTAAAGTATGTTTTGACGTGCGGTAAATAAAAAGTTAGTGTTTGAGATTGTTTTGTATTGTTGCGTAATTAAGAAAAAATTGGAATAGGACTTACGATTAGTGTTTGATTGCCAAAACATAATGTTCGCATAAAAAATTGCTTTTTTTCGGAAAACATACTTCGGAGCAGGTTGTTACATATTTAGCGGAACAAGTTTTGACATGTAACAACCTACCCCATTGAGAAATTGAAGGTATTGCAACAAACATTATTTACTAATCAGTTTTAGAATAATGAGGAATTATAAACGGTAAACAAATTGGGAAGAGACGTCGGAAACAACGATGGCGGCTGCTGTCGATATGGCCATATCCCAAAATCTCAGCATTAGATTCGTGGCTTAGGAAAATGGCATTTGCCATCAAACATTCTAGCGCTATGTCAAAAAAGAACAAGAAAAAACTCGTTAGGAGTATCAAAAAGTGAATTTGGATACAGCAGAAACTCAATTTTTAACAAAAAGGATGGGATGAAGCTGACGGAATATGTCAATGAATTATTATAATTAACCATTTTGAATGAATTATGGCCTATGAAGTAGACCATACTTTATACAATGAAGTTTGGGACCACCCCAAGTGCGCATCAAAAATATATTTTGGTTTAACACCCATGGCCCAGCAAACAAGCTAGCAGACCCTGGTTGGCTTTCCATTTTTGTGAAAAAAATATCTCGATTTGTCGATTCGGATCCCAGAAGCAACCAGTATTGGCCGTTTCACAGGGTTTAATCGTATTCGAGTGAATTCATTCAAGATGGAACGTGGACGAGACCGATGTTTCAACAGTTCAAAAATTGTATAAAGTTATTGCCGAGAAGGGGAACGAAGCAGGTTCTGGAATAACCTCAGCTGAACGAGAGCAACTGGTCTCTTTATGTGTTGCTGTAAGTGCTACCGGTTAGTTCATACCACCACAATTTATTTTCCCGCGATAAACGGTTGCATGAACATTTTATCCGAGACGAACCAAACGGTTCAATTGGCTCAGGCAAAAAATTTAGTTGGATGCCTACACCCAGAGAAATGCGTTTGGACAAATTATACTTACCACAGGAATGTAATGGCTAAATTACATTTAGGTATAAAATATTCCTTATATGCACAGTTCACGTTTAATTCCATAAATTATACAATGTTTTTAGCAATTTATTCTATAGTAAGTACAAATCATTCAATAAAAAACATTCCTTATAATCCATGAAGAATGATTATAATGAATAATTTTAAAAAAACTCAAAAAATAATACAGTTATTCCAAAAAATAAAAAATGCTTATTATATCACACCTAATGCGAAACTAAGTATGGTATAAAACTAAATAGCTTAAATTATACCTAAAATTCATAAATATTTTATGCATTTTCTTTTTGTCTCCCTAAATACATGTATCCTCTCGTTCACTCTCAATATAATGTAGCTTTTATAATCAAATACATTTTACTCCTTGTTCAACCATTGTTTCATGTGCACTTAGAAGTGATATTAAACAAATATTATAATCAGTGAATTTCCAATTATAAGTAATATATAATTTTTTTTGTGGATATAACAAATTAATTTGTGTAGAAACTATAATGATTTGTTGGTGGTAAGTAAATTGACATATTAAAATTAGTTTAGTGTGTATGGTTATGAAAATAAGTGTAAAATTACCGTTACCCATCTAATATGGTATTGAAAATTACTATTTTAAGTGTTTTGTTTTATTATCTATAGATTAGCGTAAAGTTATGCCACTTCTGTATTATTTGTGTAAATTTCCATACACTCTCATCTCATCTCAGTAGAATATTCTTGATAATTTTTCAATATTTCCTCTCGTTATGTTCAATATGCATATTCATGTTAATGTAAAATAAACGTTTCAATAGTGTGTGCTAATATCCTGTTGTTCACCTGATAACGAGGTACAAAAAATGTTTTGTGATGTAATGGGCAATTGTGAATTAATTCCAATAACATTTCAGTCAGTTTATTATTCATGTGAGAAATTTAGGTTCTGCACGAAATCTTGGTTTCCAAAATCTTGTTTGAAATCTTTTCGAAACGAATAAAAATATAAATTCTAGAAAATGGGGAATAAAAAGCCAGATTAAAACCAATAGTTTTTAAAAGCAAGATTTTGAAAAACAAAGATTTCGGGGCGCTCCGAGAATTTTTTTTAACCTTTAAAATACGTTGTCTTCTTTGGTGTGTTGCATTTATATTACAAAGTTGTATTAAGATTATGTCATCAAATCCATTTTTCATTTCTCGAGAAAATGTAGTCAAATGTTTTGATAATTTTTCAAACAATTTTCCTTGTTTTTGTATTGAAGCATTTTGTACATTAGAAACAAAACCACCACACCAGGTACACATTTTTTTAATGAAATTTTTAAATGTCCAGTATGATGGTTCAATATTGCTTGATCAAATCGATAGAAACGCTTGAAATGGTTTTTGATTTAACCAAAGTTGAACAATAAATACTAAAACGCAGGATCTCACAAAAATTTTCTTTGAAATTATTTAGATTGTTAAATAAAATACATATTTTTAACAATAGATGGATAGCAGTGAAATGGGCGGTGTAGAAGACTGTGAAGAGGACAATGAGATATTGAATATATGTAAATTCGTTTATAATTGTTCCAATGGATAGTAATCCCAGTGGAGATAATCCTCTAGCGGATCTTTTAAAGGAATGGGACATGGAATCGATATTGCCAAAATTAATGAGTATGCCTACCAATTAGAGCAATGCAATAAAATTAATTTAAATGTATTTTAAGGTAAAAACATTGATTTTGATAGTCTTCGATACTTAACGGAAATTGAACTCAACTCAATATTCAGAGATGACCTGGGAAATCAAGCGCGGTTCCGTGCTCGGCTCTTAAATTGGAAAAGAGAAAATGTACCTACTTATGTCATTGTTTATGTAACAAAACTACTCACTGTTAATTTTTCTTACAGAATATACCACAAAGTTTAACATTAAATGATAGTTTCGACACGATCTCTAATTCAAGCAGTAGCAATCCGTTAATTGAGAAATTTTTCTCGGGTAGTACCACACCAACTTCAATATCACCATCAGCTTCAACCCAGGTTTCTTCAAATTCATTTGAATTGATTAGTTTCTTCAACACATCAAGTGGCGCCAAAATAAAATCAATGTACACCACCAAAAGTCCTCCTCAATTTACACCAGTACTAAGCGACCTATTTTGTACATATGTTGCACGATATTTCGTAGAAAATAACAAGTGTATGACATTGAACGATTTCCGTCTTGAAACACAACAAATAATTAGTCAATTTCCTGAAGAAAATCCAGTTAGTATATTATATAATCACAATTAAAATTAATTTACAAAATGTAAATGCACTCAATAACTGTTTTTCAATATAACTTTATAGGATTATTACTTCAAAATATCAAAATACCCATCTGGAAAACTTTATAATAAATACAAAGTAATATCCAAAAACTTAAGGAAAGTCGGTTATTTTACAGATATTAAAAGAAAACGTAGTACCGGTTCAGAAACAGAACTAACATTTTTGGATGTGACAGGCAATTTATTAGAGTAAATTTCATTTATGATACATTAAAGGAATTCAAATACTGGTACTAGATAACGAAGAAACCTTTAACGCTTGCTATGACGAGACCAAGGAATGGCTTAAGTTACACAATGCACCGTGGGAGGCAGTAGAACTAAAGTGGAAGGAAACATTCAATCTTCGCAACCAAGAACTTGCAAAAGGCAAAGATATATGTACAATAGTCCTCGAATGGCCGCTTTATAAAAATAATAAAGGATTTCGTCTTGTAAATGTTGCCGAATACGATACGACACCTTATATATAGTATACTATTCAATGTTTTTTCTATTTGTACAGGTTGAACTAGACTTTGAGCTTCTTTATACAGAAAAACACGCCCTGTTGTTCAAAAAGTGGGACGATTTTAAAAACAAAATTAGTGCAATCTTTGATGCACAATTGAAGGACAAAAAAGCGTTGCAAACTTTTAAAAAGCTGTCAAATAACACAGGTAAAGAAATAAATAATGTTGTGTGAATTGATATATTACAAAATACCATCCTTAATCTTTTGCAGATATTCAAAACTTACAATTATGTAAGCTGATGCATTCCGTTTTAAAACCAACAGGTAAAGCAAAAGTAAACGGCATTTTTAAAAAATTTACCATAAATGATTCAATTGAGTCATTTATTATTGAAGTGTCCAATCCATCACATGTTGATGATAAAATTCAGCAGGCTAAGGAATTTGCATCTGAAAGAAATTGAAAAGTTCAGCCGTTCATCGTTTTTATAAATAACAGCACCCCGCAGTTCTGTGTTATATACGACGATATATATTACATATTGAAGAATTTTTTAGTTGCGTTAGATATTTGTTTTAAAGTATTTTTCGTATTTAGACTAGCATATCCTAAGCAATCAGAGAAATTCTGGTTATTTATCCAAAAATATTTTTATAATATAACCACTAATTTTGACAATTTAACACCTGATATAATCGATATTCTTTTTGAAATTCAAAAATAAATATACGTAATATTCAGAAAAACTTTATTTAAGGAAACTAGTAGAAGATGTTTGCCTGTTTTATGTGTTCTAAATCATTTGAACAAATCAATGCTTTATTGAAGCATTTTACGTATATACACCTTTTACCACCAACTTCTGTTTTACGGTGCTGCCAACAAAACTGTAATCAACTATTTTCAAACAGAAATTCATTCAAGCGCCATCTTCAAAATAAACATGGAAGTAATGTGACTTCTCATACTATTTTACCTAAACCAAATAATATTGAACCATATTTAAAAGACTCACCCCTTCTAATTTTAATGAATTAAATCAATCTACCTCAGCTTCGTCAAAAAATTGTGGGTTTAAAGTAAATTACAGCGATTTACGGAGTAAACTATACATAATCAAGCATTGAAATTTGTTTTAGAATTATACTCGAAAACTAATATGACCAAAGTTTTGATAAATACAATTTTATTTAGTTTTCAAAAGGACATTTTACAATTTTTAATTGAAATTCTTAAAAGTTTGATTCCTTCGGCATGTAGTTTAGAATCTGATTTTTGTGAAATTTTCGAAATCATTTCAACAATATTTGATAAAGTCAAAACCGAATACTTACTAAATCAAGAATTAAAACAAAAAATTGGCTTCGACGGCCCAAAAAATTGTATAATTCACAGTGAAATACAACAAGTATATAAATCTGGTCAACCACTATTAAAAAATGTGGATTATTTTTGTGTCCTTTCACCCATTGTTAATCAAATTAAAATGTTTTTCGAAAGACCAAATTTGCTTGATGCAACGTTGGAAAACACAAATCGGTTACTAAATTCAGAGAGTAGTTTAGAGAATTTTGTTCAGGGTAAATTGTGGAGAGAAAAACTGAAGTTATTTTCATCCGTAGATACAGTTTTACCATACATTTTGTATTATGATGATTTTGAAACTGGAAATGCTTTAGGAAGTCACGCCGGATCTCAATCTATTGCAGGGTTTTATTTTTATTTTCCCAGTTTGCCCTCTAACAACTTAAAATTGAGTAATATATTTGTAGCTCAATTAATGAAAACAAATTATTTAAAAAAATTTGGCACTAATCAGTTACTGGCTCTCCTAATAGATTGTTTAAAAGGTATTGAAACTAATGGTATTTGGCTAAATATAAACAACGAGGAAAAATGTGTTAAGTTTGTGCTCGGTCTCGTTATAGGTGATAACTTAGCATTAAATACTGTAATGGGATATAGCACATCTTTTTCCCATAACTTATATTGTAGATTTTGTAAAGAGGAAAAATAATCCTTCAACAGTTAGTAACCGAAAAAGTAAATAAATTGCGTAATGTAGTCGGTCATAATATGGATATCAAACAAAAAGATTTCAAATTAACTGGTGTCAAATTTGATTCAATATTCAACGAGCTTAAAACATTCCATGTTACTCAAAACTATTATTGTGATATAATGCATGATATTTTTGAAGGGATTATAAAATTTGGCTTAGGACAAGCTTTAAAAATATTTATTTACTTCAACAATTATTTTACTTTAGAATTTCTAAATAGTAAGTTTAAATCATTTGATTATGGAGAGATTGAAATACAAAACCGTCCAAATCTTATCAAAGAAGATCACATTAAAAATTGCAACTTGCATTTGTCTGCAAGAGAATTTTACAGTTTCCTTAAATATTTTCCAGTTTTCGTGGGAAGTAAAATTCCTAAAAATGATACAACTTGGAAATACGTTCTTTGTCTGTATGAACTTGTTGAATATATTCTGAAAGATTCTTTTAATAAAACTGAAATAGATTTTCTACGAAACCTAATCAAAAAGCACCACACGAAATATATACAATGTTTTAAAACAAGACTAAAGCCAAACCATCATTTTATTTGCCACTATCCTCGGATTATTGAATATTTAGGTCCATTGAAGACATTAAGCTGCATGAGAATGGAAACCAAAAATAAACAAGTTAAAGAATATTCTAAAGTGTGCTTCTCACGAATTAACTTACCAGTTTTGCTTAGCAAAAAGTGCTGTTACAGCTTCGCGTTCGACATGATAACTCACCATCCATTAGATAAAGATATTGAAATTATAAAAAAGAAAACCATGAAATCTACTAGAGAACATTATTTGTACTACAGCAATTTAAACGCGGACCCTTATGTCAAAAATAATGTGCTTGAACTAATTCCGGCAGTTCGTTATAAAGGGACATTATTTAAACGTGGTTTTCATATTTACGAATCTTCAATATTGTATTTAATTCAGGATATGATACTGCATGAAAATAATATTATGCTGATTCTGTTACAAATTGAAATTCAGGCGTATGACTATAATTTGAAGATTTATAAAATAGGCAAACCGGACGGAAACCATTTCTTGAAAAATATTAATACACTTAAAACTAAAAAACCTTTTGAATTACATAGCCAAATCGATGGAACGTACTTTTTTTTACCTAGAATCTTTTAAATTTAAATCAATACAATATCAATTGTTTATTTTATATTATATAATGTACGGTGAATGAATAATAATTTATTAGCAGAACAATTTCTGTTGATTTCTAAATATTATAAAAAACTTATAATGTGTATACATTTTTATTGCTAGAATATGGAATTCTAATTATATTTACATAGATGGTATATCTAATTAACAAGAATTTAATTTATCAAAAATTGTGTTATATTATTATTTAAATATTACTCTATTAAAAAAATAAAGAATTTTTAAAAATATGTTTGATTTATTCTTAAAATTTATTATTTTGTGACTTTTAATGTAAGACATTATACCTGTCCAACCATTGATTGAGCCTAGATTTACCATATTATATTCCTCACTGAACATAATTGGTAAAATTCGATTGCATAATTCTTGCCAAAACCCTGTATAATTCATAATTATATAAATTTAAATGATACCTTACTATGAATAAGTTAACAAGAATTTAGGGATAAACATGACTTAGCCGAGCTGAATTTGTCCTTTCCTTTGGTACTATTCATTCAAATTAAATGATAAATTTTACTTAATATTGTGAGGTTCATACATATATCAAATAACTCAATGTTCTTATAAAGAATAGTTTGTACTTAGTAAGAATCGCATGAATGATGCCTAATTTGCGATTATTATACCATAATTAAGAACGGTTGAAAATAGACCTTAATTTTGTAATAAATTATGCTTTATACGAATAATTTATCCAATTATTTCTCTGGGTGTACGAACGATTTTTATCAATTTATCAAACATTTCATTCACCATATTCAACCATCTTTAGATCGACCGGTTCTTTTACTTCTCGATAACCACGAGACACATTTAGCCATTGATACAATTAACTTCTCAAATGTAAATGGAGTTATTATATGTTGTCGTTCCTACCGCATTGCTCGCGTAGCATGCAACCTCTACCGACTGCGGAAAATGCATGTACGTAGTATAATCTTGAAAAATCTATGACGATATACCACATTCCACACATGGGAGCTAAAGCTCCCCCGTATCAACTCCGATGATTCTATTATCTACTCGTAACAATTTACAAGAGGTATTGACTACTGAGAAAATCTTTCTATACACTGGATTAATGTGTTGTCACAATTTGTATTCTGTCTTACAATTTCAGCTTGACAACGTCTCAATAATCATGGAAGCTGATCCAAATATTATAACATTTGTAGAAATTTCAAAGGCGATAACTCCAGATGAGTTTGTGCCACCACCCTTAGTAATAAGTACCGTGCCAGTAGAGTTTGAGCCAAAACAAATACGGCCATACCCAAAAGCAGATCCAAGAGCCATAACAAACAAAGGTAGCAAAAAATGAAATTGCGCGATATTGACAACAACACCTGTAAAAGATGATATTATTGATGTCGCAGAAATTTCACCTCTCAAAATAAGAAAGGCAACCAAAAAATTGAATGATAACACAGAATAGTTGTGCTTGTTTGCCTAGATCCTTAAAGTGCAACAAAGCCGAGTGAGGATTGGGTGCAGTGCTGTAAATGCAAATTGTGCGCACATTTAAAATGCGCAAACAAAAATCCACCATACAAATGCTAAACATTTTACATTGCTTTTCAAAAAGAGGTGAACTACTGGAAATGTTTTTCTTTAATAAGTTAGAACCTTTAGTTAGAGAAAAAACTTATTGGTTCAACCAGTTGGTTCAGGATATACGTCAAGCAGTTTAATTTTAAATCGAATTGTTCGTTTTGGAAGCCCTGGTGGGACAAATCAACATGGCCTAAATTTCAGTAATACACATATCGTATTACTGTAATTTTGGCCATGTTGTTTTTTTGTTTGTGAACATTGTAACTGACAATTAACTTCATGAAATAAAATAATAAACTGTTTTATGATTTTGACAAATTCGATATTTGAATGCAATTTGTCTCAATATTTAAGACACAATATTTTCCTCCTTTTGTGATGGTTTTCCAGGAATCTGTGTGTAATTCTGACTTCAAATTTTTGCAGCATATACATGCATAAGAAGAAATATACAATGGTATGCATTTCAAAAACTAACTACGTATTTCGTTTGGAAACGGCAATTATTTGATCTTGATTGAATTTGGTCTTCTGAGGTTCTGTAATATACATAAGAGTAAAAAACAAACAAACATCGTTTGGGACCTTTTAAACAAACCAAAACCGAATTTTGAGTTAAAATTATCACATTGAAAGACATTTTATTTTTAATTTCAACCAGCCAATCGGTACAACTTTGCGTTATTTAGGCTTTCGCCTAAATAGTATTTGCTCTGTAATAACGTGCAGGAAGGAGCGATAAATGTTTCAGAATTAATTTTCAATGTTTTCCTTCTTAAGCATGTCGGAATCATTTTTTCTAAATCCGTATGTTGATGCTGTGTTTGGGTAACTAACGATAAGTGGCGGCAATCAGGATGGTTCTCTGTCAAAAAACAGTAGCCGACAAATCAGCACAAGTAGCATGGCAATTAATACACCATTACTGCAAGCCATTCCTTTGTTACAAAAAGCTTACTGACTTTCTATGGCAATTCGTTTTTAATAATAATTATAATTTACAACCTAAATTGGTTAATTTGCCTCAATATTTATGATTATTTGTTAAACTTTTTGTATGGCTCTATAATTATTGTACAACAATTTTATTTTAACTTGGCACACCATCAACAACATACATTTTATCTATAAATTATTTTACAACAGATTTTAATTGTTTTACAGTCTGTACTCTTAAATGTAGGTATAAAATGAGAAAACGTTAGCATCCGTCGGAAGCAAAGATTTGTAGATGATTAGGAGGGCTTAGTGTAACATCTAAACATTAAACCATCATTAAACTCCAAATAAACAGCGAACTGAAATCGAAAGCTGTAACTAAATAAATTATTTAAATTGATTTTAAACCGTATCTCTCTGCTAACCGTAACGATATATACTACATAAAACAAACTTGCTCTGTAATTGGTTTCAAATTCAGCATAACTCCTTATATATTATCCGTATATCTACCCATACATATATTGTATTTTATTTAAAACCATAACATGTCATTTATGCACAAAAGAAAAATATCTTTATAATTTATAAGATACAATCAATAACTAACTGAAAACAAGGAAATAAGATCAGTTTTTTTTTATATTTAAAGCGTTGAAAAAACATTAATTTCTATTATGATCCGAAACTGAGCTTTTGTACGTGATTATTTTGAAATAATATTCATAATACATTATAATAGCAGATACTCGCGTATTATTATTAGCTAAAATATCACGTAATATAAATTGAAATAATTTCCATTCCAGCTTTGTTGTAAATGAAAATTCATCACTTGATTGCAATTTTTTTTTTCTTCTATACCTATATTGAACCACGTAATTTTAATCAATGGGTAATATACATTTTGTAGGTATATAAAAATAATGTGTATCAATCTATACGACTCTTGGTGAATATTATAGTACTCTATTGCGAGACATTTATCAATTTTTAATCACGTAGTTTTATGATTTTTTTAAATTTTAGTTCAATATAATTGAAAATTTGAAAGTTTAGTAAACTTTATAAAGGAAATATTAAAATCAAGATGTCTCGCCTGTTGTGTGCATAATTTGGGTACAAAGGTTCAAATTATTTAATTTTCATCAAAGTTATTTTTTTTATGATTGGTTTTCAGCATACAAAATTGCTATACTAAAGTTAAAAACTACTGTTTATCTATATCACCTCACGATTTTAAATTTAGTTTGTTGAAATTGTGTCAATAAAAATCAAGGGTTACCCACGAAATCCATTACATCATAATCCATTTCTCTAAAATCCACCTTGACAAAATCCACTTTGGTCAATAATCACTTTTGACAAAATCCACCTTTTACCATGTCCATTATAATAAAATCTATTATTCACAAAATCCATTTATGTCAAAATCCTTTCTAGTCAAAATCCATTGTTTCAAAATCCATAAAAAATCCTACGAATCCATCGTTTTTATTACTTTTGCAAGCCCGGCTTGCAAAAGTAATAAAAACGATGGATTCTTTGGATTTTTTTTGGATTTCGAGAACTAATTAATGGCCTTTTCACATGAATCGCGATTTTGCTCGTACGAGTAAAAATGATTCACCGATTTCTCTTCAATTACATGGTAAATTACATGGTAAAAGAGGGACAATTTCGGGCGATTAAAATTCCTGGACCCAGTTAAAAAGAGTGGAATGATTTCCAAATGAAGAGGCAATGAACATTTTCAAGGGGAGGACCGAACAGCAATTTCAGCAGTTTGCAGTTTCTTTTTCTAAATAAATTATTAGCCACCTTTTGAACACTCTATTGTGAATGAGCTATAGCTCAAAATAGAGTGTGCCAAAATTATTGTAGATAAATAAATAAATAAATAAATAATTAATATCATTGACAATTTTTTTAGCAAACGCACATTTCCTAATAATAATTGCAAAAAAGTGTTTTCTCGCGCGAACTTTTCAATATGGCGGCGATTTAAACATGTTTTGCAGCTTTTAGTAGGAAATGTTCGTGTGCTAAAAAAATTGTCACTAGTTATACAACAAGAGGTTCGAAAATAATCGAATATACAGTTGATAGGACGAGATGTGTTGCTTAGGAAACACAACGACACCGCAGGTGGCGTTGTGTTTCTTAGGTAAAACAACGAGTCCGGAACTGTATATTCAAATGATTTTCGAACCTCGGGTTGTATATGTTAAGACTATACAACGAATCAACCATGCCAAATATCAAAAATATTAATTGTTTGTTTATATTCATGGATGATATGATTTACTTGTTTGCGGCCGAATTGTTTTCGCGAAACACAACTTAGCAACGCAAATAACCGATGTTATACAGCGTAACTAAGTAAAATTCAACTATCTGATTGGTTTATTTTCCAATGAGTTGTATAGTCAATGATATTACAATCGGAATTGTTTACTTACTATTTTTTAAGTGACTAGTTTCAATTTAACTATGTAATTTAAGAGAAATCGTTGAATCATTTTTACTCGTACGAGAAAAATCGCGATTCATGTGTATAGACCATAAAAATGAATTCGAAGCAAACAAAATCATTGACTTGAATCGGTAATAAATGGCCGCCATTTTGGTTTAGATGACAGTAGTCAGTTGGCATTTGAGAGCGCTGATCGATAACAATTTATTATGGAGCATCTAACGCCACAACATGCTAGAGCCAATAGTGAAACAGTTACTGGTAACGCTATCGGGACATGTTGGGAAAACTATCTTGTCTTGTGCCCGAATTAGATCAATTAGCCCTACAGAGCATGTGGTTCCAACAAGACGGTGCCACATCACACACATCTCGTTCTACTCAAAAAGTGGTGATATCGACTGACCCCATGATCTCCTGATTTAACCCCTCCAGATGCACATCTCATGACAAAAGATCTTTAAGGTCGCATTGCGGGGTGGCTTGAACGCCCACATGGCCCTCAAGTAATAACCCCTCCAGATTTCATCCTTTGGGATACTTGAGAGAAAAGGTGTATACCAATAAACCAACCACAACCTCGATGCTTAAGGACAACATTCGAAATGAAATTACTGAAATAACACCAAAAGTATGCGAAAATGTTATGAAGAATGTGCTTATAAGAGTGCTTAGAAGGATTGACATTATTAACCATTAACTAACGAAAGGCCTCGCTAAGGAGACATAACAATTATGCCAAAGAAAACGAAATGCCTCAATTAGAGGACATGTGAAGTAGGGCATGGAGATTAACCAGTTTACGAAAAAACGGGCATGCAATTTGACATGCATCTTGGAAAAGGGATCCTGAAATGGTTTTAGATTTATGAAACTCGACATGCACTACGAAAATGAGATTTTAAAATGATTTGTCTACTACTGGGACCTACATATACATACCATTAGAAGTTTCGCTCAAGCTGCGCGTGCTGTCACCCACTTTTTCTTATATTTCTTTGATTGTGATTAAATTTGCGAGCATGTCCATATTAGAAACCTTAACCGGTGCCAGATTCACAAAAATTTCAATAGGCAGTATCATAAAAATATAGTCTGATGAAATTTCTGTAAACCAGGTAGCTGTTGAGGTTTATCTACTATGAGGTAGATCGAAAATCGGTGAAGAAATAATCCCAATTTTCATCCTAGTTGGCCATATTCCAGAACTTCGTATAATCCAGTGTTTTATCTAATTTTCACAGAAATTGGCATTAGTGTCACATATTGAATTGGTTCACAAAACTTTCTGAATTTAAAACGAATTTTTCAGAAAATTATTCTAAATTTTCCAAATTATCCATCACTATCGATTCAATTCAGTTGTGAATGTAATGTATCTTGTTGATCTTATTTATGAATCTTTTGAATCTCATGAACCTTACGAGTCTTATGAATCTCATATGTTTGAAGAATCTTATGAATCTCAGCAATCTTATTAATCTTACAATTTTTTAAATTCCATGAATTTAAACGAATTTTATAAATCTATTGAATTTCGTGAGTCTTAACGAATCTTATGAATCCTATTTATCTTCAAATCTTATGAATCTTGTAAGTACAACGAATCTTATAAGTCCCATGTATCTTAAAAATCTTATGAATCTTATTAAGCTCATGAATCTTGCCATCTTATCAATCTTACAAACCTTATGAATCTTATGAGTCATTTGAACCAAGTGAATTTACTAATTTTATTAACTTGATTAATTTTATGAATCAAATAAACCTTATGAATCTTTTGAGTCGTATAAATCTTATGAATCCTATAAATCTCTTGGATATTATGAATCTTGTGCATCCTACGAATCTTATGAACTAATGAATGTCATATACCTCATTAATCTTATGAATCCTAAGAACCTTGTGGATCAACTAAATCTTATGAATCTTTGGAATCTCAACTCAAGAATACTATCATATATTTTCAATTTTATGAATTTTTGAATTCTATGAACTTAAACGAATCTTTTGAAACATAGGAATCTTGTGAATTTTATGAATCTTTCCAATCTTATCAATCGTACAAACCTTATGAATCTCATAAAACTTTTATTAATCTTATGAATCGTATTAATCCTATGAATCTTATTAATTTTATGAATCTTATGAACCTTATGAATTTTAAGAGTCGTTTAATTCTAGTGAACTTACTAATTTTATTAATTTTATGAATCTCAAAAATATTTTATGAATCTCGCTAATCTTATAAATCTTCTGAATCTTGTGTGTCTTACGAATCTTAAGAATCTCGTGAGTCTTATCAATCTTACGAATCCTGTAAACCTGTGTTTCAAATAAATCTTATTAACTTTAGAATCTCAAGAATAGTTTGAATTTTAAGAATTTTTGAAATTTTTAATGGTGAATTTCGTAAATAATTGATTTTGTCAATAATGGATTTTGCAAAAATTGGATACGGATTTTAGGAAAGATGAATTTTGACAATGATGGATTTGCTCAAAAGCGATTTTTTATCTTTCTTGAGAGGCCCCAAAATAATAGGAAGTTGGGCTAATTAGGCATACTCGTGTTAAAAACCATTTTTACAGTTTACAAGTAAAAATGTTAAAAAACTGTTTAAATTAAATTAAAACGTAAACTCGAATATGTAAAGAACTAATACGTTTTAAAGATAACAAACAATAATAATATTACTATGCTTTTGTTAAAAAACTGTGCAAATTACACCGTGTAATTTACTCGCCCAACTGTGTACCTTAGCAAATAAAATGTAGGGTTTCTCTGTTTCCCATGCCCAGAACGTCTGTTTACTTTCAAAGCCCAAACATCTGCTTTTCCGTATTCGCAGGTCTGCCTTAGCAACGTGAGACCAACTGAGTTTAAATGTTAGTTTTTTCAATTGAATGCTAACAAAAAGCCATTTTAAGCTCTTGATATACAAATTACTATTTTTTACACATACAAATAAAATTATCAAAAAACATTATAAATTTGTGCTTTTCTTATACGTGGCAACAAAATTAGAAACAATGGCTTGCTAAGTGAGGCCTTATTAGAAAACAAGTGAGTCTCACATATTTTACGTCTAAAAAAAAAATTGTGAGACCTCAAAGCGCTGGATGCGCCCAATAGCAAACTACAATAATAATTTTAATTCAACCACAATGGACAGTTAATTTTACAATATTTGTTTTCAATTTTGTTTTCTATACTTTTGCCCCTGAATTTTTTTTTGATGTTCCTAAAAAACTCCTATATTAACAATAATCAGACATTATGTATCATGAGTTTATATGGAAAGTTAATATTTCACAGAGTGACATGTGTGTGATCTAAGTCATGCTGATGTTGAATTAATTCGATAAGATCGTTAATGAAGATACTATGAATACCTAAGTATAGAACTTTGTGCAATAGGAAGGAATTGTGACATAATAATCCTTTGGTTAATCTTAAAAACAAAATACACCAAGCTCTCAAGAAGTATAAATTGTATCCGAATCGCGTTAATTATAATTTATTTGATTCTCTGAAATCCGTATCATTTTTGGAATATTGTCAATTTTAAAAGAAATTCGAGTGATTTGTGGTAATCTTCAAAATATCTGTAATATTTTAACTGGTTTTTTTGAAAGTGTGTATACGGAGGACACGATTTGATACCACCTATATTATTCTAAAAATGACTGCTGAAGCAATTGCGCGGCCTATTTCAATTTATTTAATACAAGTCTCTCCAGTGATACTTCCCTCGTTCAAGCAAATGATCAATCAATAAAGTAATATTGAAAATTATAGAGGCATATTTATTGTAACCGTTTTACGTAAACTATTTGGAGCTATTCACGGCTTTTTCGCGGGCAAATCATTACAACTAACTAAGGTTATTAACTAATTATATTTCAAGCGGTTTTTTGAATGGTTCAAGTTAACTTTACCGATTTTAGTAAAACTTTCAAGAAGTCAATCACGAGTTAGTTTTAAAAAATCATGAGCTCACTGGATTGTGATTTTACACCATTAAAGTGGATTGCATCTTACACCAGACACCAAATTGTGATGATTGGTTATTTCGAATCTTATTCGAACCCTTAAGATTTGGGGCTCTTAATTTTCGTTCTGTTCATAAACGATGAAGTTAACTATCTGAATCATTTTGACCTTCTCATATATCAGGATGTCATAAATATTTTTAAAACTCTATCCAATATTAAAGACGCGTGTTCTGCTCAGCGGTTGAAGTTAAACGTTAAAAAATGCATAACAATGTGCTTTTCTCCATTGCGTGTAATCACAAAGTTTGATTTCTATTTGAACAGCGTCGTCGTTGACAGTGCCGATTTGTTTAAAGATTTAAGAGTTGTCATGATCCATACGGCCCTTTACATTCCGTTTGTTCGACTGCAATTAGAATACGATATATTTGGGGCCCCATTCAAGCTAATTATTCCGATCTTTTACAATAAAATGTATTCAAAACGTTTTTGATATGTGCTCTTCGTAGACTTCTCGGAGCTATTAACATTAGGTTTTTTCCTTTTGTTGAGCCTATCATGGTACGGTTTTTGATTTTAACTTATCAAGGAATGCATTTAAAGAAGTGATGTCGACATTTTACTGCTCAGTTCTGTTTACATAATAAAAGCAATCATTTTTATGATTATTTTTGGTTGTTGATGTAAAAACTAAAATTTTGTCCACTCACCGGCTATAAATGCTACCAGGGTGGTTTGATCTAAAATTCCTAACAAAACCTAAATTCAAAACCTATTTAATCCAATACCTTTTCAAAAGTATGGTGCTTATGAAAGTTTTGAAATTTAATACCTCTTGAATCGCTGCTGTGTGAAACTTAAAACAAAAATCAAATTCTCTGAACGGCAGAAAGTATGAAAGAGAAAAGTGGTGTTACAAAAACATTTAAAGTTGTGCGCCTGAAGATTTTGCTGTGATTTTATGCTGCCACCTTAGTTAAACATTCTCTAAGAACTGTATAACGAAATATTAAGCGATTTCTTGAAACTGACAGTTCACCAGATGGTCAGAACCTAAGACCAATGATCTTACGAAATCGTTTCACAAGAGAGTTTTGCACGCGAATACGCATAGTGGGCAGTTGAGGATTGAAAATTAGTTATATTCAGAATTTGTATAACTTTAAAATACAGTGACATTTATTATTAAAAAATCACAACATTTATTTCTATATGTATTTTGATTCACTTTATTTTGAGCTTTTAAGCTCATTCTTTAAAAAGCGCTCTAAAAATAACAAAATTAACTTTTTGCAGACCTAATGCAATGGGTTGGCGTTTAGCGAATTTTGGACGGAAATAGTTCCATTTATCATTAGCATCTTAGACTTTTGATGAATTTAGTGACATTTAATACGACTATTCATATTTTTGTACAGATTCTGCAGACGTACTCCATTAGGTGCCATATTACAATTTTTACAATAAAATAAAAGCTAACAGTGGCTTCTTGACTTGAAAGTCAATGATGAGATGGTTTGCACAACGGTTAAATCAAAATAGATAATTAAAAAATTTTGTCCAATCCTAATTAGAAAACAAAGTAAAGTTTATTTTTTAAAAAATCCAAAATGTTTCGCAAAAAGTTCAAAATTGAAAATAAACCGCGTTTAAAAACGTATGAAAAATGTCCGAGCAAAATAAAAATATCAAATTTAAATTGGTAAAATGTGTCCAATTTGCAAAATGTGACGGATTTTATTTAACTAATGTTCAATATGTTTTGTAAAAGTATTAAAATGAATTGTAAAAAATGAAAAGTATTTAACCTGAAAATAAACATCTAATTTAAATGAAAATGGCTTACAGGGACTCTGTGAAGTTAATTAAACAAATAACAATGTTTTACGACAGAGAGAAATTTTATAAATTCTGATTTATTTTTTCTTGTACATATAGCTATTCCATAACTATTTAAAACCGAAATATCTTATAGAAGGCACGAATGTTTTAAATGTTTAAGGCTTTTAGAGTGATTTAAAATAAATATTAAACTAAATTATTTCAATTTTTAATAAAATTAAATTTCTACAAATATTTAAAATTAATTAAAATTATAAAATTATTAAAACTGTGTCTAATTCAATTTCAAAATTGAATTTTGTGTAAACATTTCGTATAATTAAAAAATGTGTAACCAAAATGAAAAAATTTGAATTTAAATTGTAAATGTGAGTCAAATTTAATTTAAAAATTTCGTCCAATTCCATTTGTAAAACCGGATGAATTCTGTGACATGATTTAAATGACTTTCAAAGTTGACAGTTAAAAAATAAACGTCTAATATTAAGTGAAGTTGTTGTATAATTCACTTTAAGGAATAGAGGAAACGTCAGTTTTTGATTAAAATAAGGCTCTTTAGGTTTTCTATTACTATATATTAGAGTAAAATAATTTACTCTTAATTCATCAATAATAAATTTGTTTCCAATCAAATAGAAACAAATCTGTCTTCATAAAACTTTCACGCGGTGCAAACGTCCATCTGTCAGCAAATCAACAACAACTAATCTTTTCATAATTTTGTTGCAATCACAAAATAATTCACCAAATAAAGATTAGCTATATATTTATGTATGTATGTATATACGGCTGAATCATCTTCATCAACACAATATTTTTTCAAGTTCAAAGCGAATGAAAAAAGCAAAAAAATACTATCGCGCTTATAATTTATTGCAAACTCATAAATCAATTAAATTGTTATTAGTTAATTAATGAAAATTAAATGAAAAAAAAATGTATTATGTTATTTCTTCAAGATTAATTACTTTGACATGCGATGCGAACTTTTCTCTTTTTTCTTTTTTTTTTTTTTAGTTTCAATTAATGATTATGTAAAAATAAAAAAAAATTATTGTCTGTGTATGTCTTCAATAAAATTTGTAGATATATGAATGGATATTATACCCATATTAGATACAACATAATATATAATAATAAATTAATTATTTTGATGAGTGTTAAAAAGATGAATTAAATAAAATTAGAAATAATTAATGAAAAAATTATTTTCTACATATGTAATTTATGGTAAATTAAATTCATGAGTGGTATTTGAAATATTATGATTGAATGGCATTAAAATTTGAATTTAATCATCAATAAAAGAAAAATTTGATTTGAATCAATTGGATTGTTTTCGATTGTGAACAATAAAAATTGTGGAATTTATGTCTGTATATATTGTATATTCATCTCAAATCAAATTGCTTTGAATTTAATTAGATTTATAAATATATAAGCGCGATATGTCTGTCTGTATATATGTATACACATAATAGTCAATAATAATAGAGTTATTGTTTTGTTTTGAGTGGATGTGGTCCGCGAGATATATTTGCAAATTAGATTCATTTTAGCGTATGGATACTTAGCAATTTTCATTTTTTATTTTTTTTTATGATTTGTTTATGTTCGAGTACGTTATGAAATAATAATTTAGTTAATTTGATTGATTTGGTAATAATTGTGTATGTATATATATGTATGGAGCTTGTAAACTCTGTTGGAGGTATTAATTGATTATACTGATGTATATAATCGATTTAATGAGGCTAATTTGAAATATTGAAGGACATATTATAACACCCGCGCGAGCTACGTTCACCCCAAAACAAGAGTTACCATGTTTTAGTAAATCATCTGTTAAATATGCCCTTAAATCGTAAACAAATGGATTTCCTAATTTTTAGTGACCTAAATATTTTCTGACATTTCCCGATTACCAATAATTGCTCTATTTTAGGTAAAACACAATACAAAACTATATATAGATATAGAAAATGGGATTTTCTTGTTTCTTTCAGAGACAAAAATGCTTCTTAGAGACGAAATTAAATTCCTATTTTCATAATTTAGTTATTTATTTGGTCTTTTCAATTATTTTAAACTTTCAGTTATTATGTTAAACTTTCAATCAAATTCCAATATTCTCTCAGTATTCTTGGCAGTATTGTAAAGTTTTACATAAAATACGCCTTACTGTGGTTATAGATTGATGAAATAAACGATCAGAAATTGAAATCCTTAATTAAACATTTTTCTCTATGTTGACGATGATCACAGTTGTATTTGAATTTCACTCATTATTCAGAATAATTTACTGATTGTTTTACACATATAATATACTCATTATTCATTCGCTGATAATTTATTCTTTATTCTCTGCAGAATGATGAATTTACTCATTATGCATTTAGCATTCTTTCATTGTTCATATTAATTCTTCAAAATTCACCCATATCTTACACATTATTCACTCGTTGTTTATTCATTATTCACTGTTTATGCTCTTATTATTCAATCATCATTCACTCATTATTCACCAATCACCTTTTTCACTGAAGAATAATTTCACTCATTATTCACAAACTATTCACTCATTATTCAGGATTATTCACTCATTACTCACTGAACATGTACATATTATTCACTCGACTTTCATTGACTATCTATTCGTTATGCATTGATTATTCAGTAATTTTTATCTGGGTAATGAGTCTTGGGTGAATATTTAGTACATATTGACTGATTAATGAGTGAATAATCAATCAATAAAAATTAGAAAATAATTTCATGAGGAGCAAATCGTGAATGATGAGTGAATAATTTGTGAATATTCAGTGAACATCAGTGAATAATCAGAGAATATTGAATGGGTAATGCCTCAATGATACGTGAATAATCATTCACTATTCACTCTTTATTCCACATACCGTTTTAGTTCTGATGGGCAATCCGCCTCTGCTTTCTTCCGATGCATGTAATCTTCCTTTCAGATATCTCTATTAAACCCCAAAACTAAAGACGTTTCCTACATCAAAAATTTCTAAATTATGGGCTGGATATTTCGGGGGAACTCTTAATAAATATCAAAAATTTTAATTTTATCAAAAATATGTATGTGTGCGCGCTTGATAAAAATAGCCTTTAGCTACAGCCAAAACGCCAAAACGCCAAAACATACTGTACCCGTATAAAGATGTAATCGGTATTCATCGGTTCGTCTTGGATCTGTACAGCGATTTTGGTCGCAAAATGAGGATTCATTTGAGGATTACCGGAAGGCAATAGTATTGGTAAATTGTATTGGTGTTGAATGTGCATTTTTTCTTTCAATTTTTCGTTTAATATGATGCAAATAAGATAGATAAAATGAGCGAATAATGGGGATAACATGATACAAATAAGAGGAATAAGCTCAAAAGAGAACGATTGATGTATTAAATATTGAGGGGACTGAGATAGAACAACAAATTTCGAAATAAAAAAAAAATTAAAAATATTACCTATACGAAGCGAGACTCAAAATAAAAAATATTAACCAAAAAAAAACATAAAAGTTAGAAAACAAAATGATTTTGCTTATTTGGTTGGTTTAGTATTGTGTTGCAACTCATGATGGTCGGTTGCTATGCTACACGATGTTATGTCCGAGGATGGAGAAATTTTATTGTAGCATATACACAGCAAATAAAAAAGCGAGATATAATGTAAATTCAATAAGAAGAATTTATAAATTAAAAATCATTTATATTATTGTTAACAGAAATTGAGGACCGAAAATTTTTATGTGGCGTAATTAATTACTTTTCAATAATAATTAAATATTTCACAATTAATTCTTAAAAATGAATTAATTCATAATTAAAATTTTAATTAATTAATTGATTTTAAAAAAATTGATGTAGCAAAATTAATCCTTTATTAAAAATTAATTAATTTCACGGTAAAAATTTTGCGAAATTAATTAATTTTTGTCGTTAGAATTAATTGTTGGTAACTTAATGTAAGGGGCCAATTTAATTAAATTATACCTAAATTGTTATTAGTTATAATTTTTTTTTTATGGAAATCAATAAATAATTAATGAAAAGAAAAATTATAAATTATATTATATCACAATTATCACAATCTGCTTGAACAATAAACAACAATAGACACAAAAATATTTATGAATTCCCCATGTCAGAAGAAAGGGAAAAATAACTCACGGCGAGCGTAAGCACCAAAAATTTGAACCGATTCACCCGATTCGTTTATTTTTGATACTTACCACGAGGAATCGCATGAGAAAATACACTAATACAATAAACAAAATTTTACGGCACACAATAGCAAAATGTATATTATACGTTGTGTACATATACAAAATTCTCAATCCTCTATCCTCATTTTGCGACCAAAATCGCTGCACTGATGCCTAGTGTTGTCTCGTTTTGAGGAAAGTACACAGTGTTTTGAGGAAAGTACTGATTAGGAATTGAAAAGGCCCAACGCTGCTTTTTTAGGTTATTACAGTCATTCCAGTCATCGCTTATAGCTCGGTAAACTTCGGTGTCTTTTAAAAACTGGTTTTAAATAAAACTTGTTCATAAACTTGTTTTAACTAAATAAATGTTTTGTTAGTTTTAGCAATAAGATTTGGATCAAATATTTACATGAAATTGGACACAATTTTCAAATTAAATTCCAATTTTTTTGTTGGAGCTGTTAATTTTTGATTTTAAACATTTTGCAAATCATTTGGAGACTTTTTTTTATAAATTTCACTATTTTGCAATTAGATTTTGAGTTTTCGACAAAATTTTTCGACTTTTCAAATTCAACATTTTTTGGTTTTCTCAGACATTTTCTCAAACATTTTCTCAAACGTTTTAAAACAGTTTGTTTTTAATTTTAAATTTAAATGTAAAACGTTTTAGACTTTTTTTTTTTAAATAAAGTTCATTTTGTTTTGCAATTGCCATTGGGCACAATTTTCACAGGTTTTTAAATGGTTTATTGTGATTTTAACTTTTTGCAAACCATTTTAACTGTTTTTTGGATAAGTAAGTTTCACTGTATTTTGCAATAAGATTTGTTTTTTAAATAAAATTGGACCCCATTTATAATTTAAACTCAACTTTTTTTGGTTTGCTCGAACATTTTCACTTACGTCTTTAGACGGTTTGTGTATAGTTTTAAACTTTATTTCAACATATTTTGGACTTTTTTTAAAAATAAACTACGCTTTGTTTTGCAATTAGAGTTGGTCCAATTTTCATTTTCAGACGTTTTATTTTTGATTTTAATTTTTTTGCAAAATGTTCCGATTATTTTTAAAGAAAGAGTTCCTATTTTGTAGATTGCAGTTAGTTATACTTTGACACTTTTGGACAAAATTTGTTAATTAAATTGGATACAATTTTCAATTTAAATTCAAATTTTGTAATTTGCTCGGGCATGAATTAATACGTTTTTACACAGTTTATTTTTAATTTTAACCTTCTTGCATAATGCTTTGAATATTTTTAAGGAAAGTGTTCCTGTTTTGCATAGTAGTGCAATTTTCATACATATTCGGCGGTTTATTTTCAATTTTAAACTTTTTACAGATCATTTTGAAGATTTTTTTAAAATTAAATTAAATTCAATTTTTTTTGTATTGGTCGGAAATTTTTTGATACGTTTTCAGATAGTTTATTTTTGATTTTCAGCTTTTTACAAACCATTTTTGGATTTTTTAAAAATAAATGTCACACATTAGATTTGGATGAAATTTTGTAAATAAAATTGGGCACAATTTTCAATTTAAATTCAAATTTGTTGTATTGCTCCAATATTTTTTGAACATTTTAGACAGTTTATGCTTAATTTGCTTGAACTATTTTGGGCCATTTTTACATAAATTTTACTTTTTTTGCAAGTAGAATTAAGCACATTTTTTAATTTAAATTCAACATTTTTTTTTGCTCGGACATTTTTTCATTCGTTTTTAGATGTATTATTTTCTTAAAACACTTTAGACTTTTTTTTAAAATAAACTTCATTTTGTTTATTTTAATTTTCCCATGTTTTTAGATGTTTTATTTTGATTATAAACTTTTTCCAAACCACAGGTCTCAAACCTACAATTCGATTTGGACAAATTTTAAAAATAAACTTCACCTGGTTTTGCAATTAGATTTGGACGCCATTTTCATATGTTTCAGATGGGTTATTTTCGATTTTAAACTTTTTACAAATGATTTTGAATTCTTTTATATATAAATTTCTCTATATATTGCAATTAGATTTGTACAACATTTTTAAATACATATGGATCTTGGACGTCATTTTCAATTTAAATTGAAATTTTGTGTATTGCTCGGTAATTTTTACATACGTTTTTAGGAGTTTTAATTTTAAACTGCATATTTGCAAAATATTTTGAACCTTTATTACATTAATTTCAATGTTTTTTGCCATTAGATTTGGATAAATTTTCTAAATAAACTTGGACACAAATTTAAATTTCAAATTTGTTGTATTGCTTGGAAATTTTTTCTTACGTTTTTAGACGGTTAATTTTTAATTTTAAACATTTTGCTAAATATTTTGGATCTTTTTTATATAAATGTAGGATTGGCCTTTTTTCACAATTGGAGCTTCGACTATGAAGGTTATCGCCTTTGTGTTAATTGTGTTGGTTGACATGCAGGAGTTGGATTCTCGTATCCCACGTAAATTTCACTGTTTTTTGCCGACAAATTTTTTAAATAAAATTGGACAAGAGTTTTAATTTAAATTTAACATTTTTTGTTTTTGTCGGGTATTTGTTCATACGTTTTAAGGCAGTTTGTTTTAGCGGTTGACGATGAACGGTTAAAGGAGATAGACGTGTTTTGTCTGCTCCGTAAAATAAAAGTTTTTTAGTGTAATTTATTTTTATCTTTTGATTAATTTAAAATATTTTATTTTCTTTTCTTTGTGTATTTTTTATTTTGTGTGTAATATGTGATGTAGTTAATGTCAATTTGGAAAATGTAATCCATCGGGATAATGTTTTCTATTTATAGTGAAAGAAATCAAATTTCTTGATTAATTGCATGATTTTGGCTTTATAGTGTTTGTGAAATTGTGTATAGAATCTAAATTCAAAAGTCACATATTTTGATTGAATTAGTATTATAATTAAAATCTACTCAATTTGATATACACAGTTAATTTTCATGGCTTGTTCATTTTATTAATAATTATGCGTATTTTGGTATTTTATTTTATGTACAATTGACACAATTATATTGCAACTTGATAGAAAGAATGAGAATGTTGGTTTAATTTTTGTATAATTTTGTACACATAGCTTGAATATTTTAATATCTATATAAATATAATTGGTTTTGTTCATCATGGAGGTGTTGTGTGTGCGTAATACATATAACGATTATGGATATGAAAGATTATATGAAAATATTTATTTTCTTTATGTGGGTTGGTGGTTATTGTAATATGATTATAATATTTTCTGGTGTTGTTTTCACTCGATATGTTCTATATATACTTGAGAAATTTATAGTGCTCTTGATCAAGGCAAATTTTATGTATTCGAATCAAATTGGATTCTTATATGAGTACTTCGTATAATCGAGTAAGTTGAGTAGAATGTGTAATGCAATCCGTATGAAATTATTATGTGGATATGTAATGTAATCCATATAAAATTATTTATTTAGGTATGTTTATTATGGGGTAGTATAAATCATTAAATTGTATTAATTATATTGGATGAGTTTAAATAAAATAAGTTTCTAATTGATTAAATTATATAAATGTTATAACAGGAAATATTAATTTTGGGTTGAACTAAAATTTAGTTTGTAACACATAATAACGATTTTGTTTATGCATTCTAAATTTTGTCCAAATGAATGTGGACAATATTGAGAGTTGTATGACATTCTTAAAAATAAAAAAAAAATAAAAAACCGGGAGCAAAATATCTAAAATTTTATCGGGTGATTGTTGAGGAAAGGTTAAAGGTAAAAGTCGAAAGGTTTTAAAGCGAAATGCTAAAGGATAATCGAGATGTATCATTGCCGGAAGGCGAAGAAGATGGATTAAATAAGTTGATGAAGTGGAAATACCTGCTACAAAAGCCAATTCAAAACAGGAATATTGTACGGAATCTATACGTACATATATGGGAAGACACAACGAAATATATCAGAATTTGAGACCTTAATTCGGTTTATTATGATTGAAAACACGTCTTATATCTGATAATCATAATCCAAACTCATAAGAGTGAAACGTATGTATTTTGTCTCAAAGTTTTAGAATTAAACAAATAAATTATTTTTATTATTTTGAGTTTAGTTTACCGGAGAAAACTTGTACAAGTTAGTGGATACGGAGAGTTGAATACAGCAGATGGATATTATGATTAATTCTGATTTGGTTAAGTAGTAAAATTTTAGCAAGAACGGATTATATTAAGTTTATTTTTAGAGATGCTGTAAAATTTGTTTTTATGCCGTATTCGTAAACGGCTGTTTACACATAGTACTTGACTAAATGGGTGGTGCACTCCGGATTTTTGATGTAACGTTTCAGAATCATCACTAAATTAGATCATAAGAATCGGATTAAATAATGATCTTCAATGTTATTAACCCTTTCAAACGCCATTTAAAATTGACCTACTTCCCAAAAATAAAATACGTAGCACAACTATGCACTGCTATGATATGGCATTGCTCATAAAACTGTAGTATGAACATAAATACATAAGAGAACGATCCCACAAGAGAAATGAGACACAAATTAAACATTACGGTTGGTAGAAGCGATGAAAGTTGATGTACAATATATTGTACAAGGCGTTTGAGAGGGTTAATTTTATTTTCCGGATCTGTAGGAAACTACTGATTAGTGTAATTTCTTGGATGAATTGGTATTTTTAATTTTTAAGTTTACTTTATATCTATAGTAACAGGGTATATAACAGCCTTATAATTTTAATTCGGTTACTGATAACATTAATTATAATTCATTACAGGACAGCGCCCATTATGGTCTATACACATGAATCACAATTTTTCTCGTATGAGTAAAAATGATTCACCAATTTCTCTTCAATTACATGGTAAAATATTTACTAGTCACTTAAAAAATAATAAATAACATTTCCGAATGTAATATGATTGACAATTTTTTTAGCAAACACACATTTCCTAATAAAAGCTGCAAAAAATGTTTAAATCGCCGCAATTATTATTAGGAAATGTGCGTTTGCTAAAAAAATTGTCAATGATATTACATTCGAAATCGCTTACTTACTATTTTTCAAGTGACTAGTAAATATTTTATTATGTAATTGAAGGGAAATTGGTGAATCATTTTTACTCGTACGAGAAAAATCGCGGATCATGTGAAAAGGCCTTTACTGATCATATCAAACTTCTAGAACTGAAACTTTATATGTATGTATTATAGCTTAAGCTAAATTATAGTTATAAGTAGCAACAGGGACCAGTATGAAGGAAATCATATATGATTGATCAGTTGGTTTTGAGTATATATTTATTAGGTTTAAGTCAATTTCAAATTAATTTTTGACTATTATACGGTTATATATTTATTAGTTACGATCATAATTTTCAGAAGAGCTCAGGAATCTGATGCAAGAACAAACTAATAAGTATTATTTCAGAGTGCAGTTTTAATTGTAATGTTAATAAACATAAAAGCAGATTAGAAATGTGTCGTCATTATTTGCTAATAAATAAGATGATTTTCAGAATAGAGTATAGTGCTTGAATTAATAATTATTATAGGGAGTAAAATTTTGATCGCAAGGTTCAGTACTTAATTCTAGATTAAAGCAACCAGTCGAACAAGAAGTGACTATTGTAATTTAGAAATTGTGTTGTCTTGTGCTAACTATTTTAATATATATTTACTAATAATTTTACTAACTATCGATCGATTGGGTGTCTGTAACCGGGTCGGGTCTCTCCCAACTAACAATCCTATCCCATCCTTCGGTTTTGTTATGTGTAGCTGGGTGCACGGAATGGGACCCGGGAGTTCGGGAATCTTGCCATAATGCTTGTTTGTAACTTTAAACTTTAATTCAAAACATTTTTGACTCTTTTTTATATATAAATGCCTCTCTATATTTTGCAATTAGATTTGGATAAATTTTTGAAATAAAATTGGACACCGTTTCCAATTTAAATTCAGCTTATTTTGTTTTGCACGGACAGTTTTTCATAAGTTTTTAGGATTTTAAATTTTAAACATTTTCCAAAATGTAAAGTTAGCTTAGATAGAAATAGAACTGTGTGAATGTGAAAATGAAAAATTGAAAGAGAGTTTGTTTTTACTCGCCTTGGCCTAATGAAAGATTGATTTTTTTAATCATTAGGCTCATCAGTGTGAAACTCGATTAATTTCTCTTACAATTTTCGGAACCTATATTAAAATTATATAAATTATAAAATTTCACAAAGTATAGTTTAGAATTTTTTTTAAATAAATTGTACTTTTTTGGCAATTAGAATTGAAGGCAATTTTCATATGTTTTCAGAAGATTTATTTTTCATTTTAAACTTTTTGCAAACCATTCTGAGCACTTTTATATTAATTTCACAGATTTCAATAAGGTCAACAAAAAAATATGATCGTGTGGAAATATTGACGTCAGCCCATGATATCTGCATCAGAGCTAGGCCAAATCGAGTATTGACATGATTTTTATGAAATTTGATGTATTTTAATGTACATAATCAGAATGGCAATCATGCTGCTCAATAAGGAGTCCCTTACTCCCCTGGCAGAGACAAAGGGGGTGATCAGCTTCGGTTTCGGGTCGATCACTCTCAACGTTTTTAAAAAAGATGAGGTAGGCATGCGCTCGGAGGACGGGCCGGAGGTGGACGTCGGACGGACCCAGCGGCAGACAGTCGAGCAAGCGCATGGGGTTATAACAGACGATGACGTAGAGCTGCTATTGGAGAGAGGCGGCCTTCTCTCGCTTGGATCCGATGGGGACACCCTGTCGGAATCTGAACGAAGAGAGGCTGGGGATTCTCAAGGCAGTGAAGCATTAATTATGGGGGGTGACACGGCGGATACTAGCGGCCCCCCGGAGGAAGGTAGCATTAGCCTGAATCAGGGAATGCATGAAGAGGTAAGTGAGATAATGCATGGTGATTAATATTGTACAGATTAATCTTCACCATACGAAGGCTGCTTCGGCGGCTCTCGTTCTCAGACTGACTAGATCAGGAGAGGAGCTAGTGTTAATCCAGGAACCTTGGATTAACAAAAACAGGATCTGTGGCCTTAAGGTGAAAGGGTATACAACTTTGTACTCAAGTAACTCTGAGAAGATAAGATCTTGCATTTTAGTGAAAAATACTTTAAAAATTTTTCTACTTTCTCAATACAGTAGTGGTGACGTTACTGCGATCAGTATGGAGGTTGGCAGAGACAAGTTTTGGCTGGTCTCTGCGTATATGGATCGGGAGAAGGAGATCCCGCCGGATAACCTGGGGGACCTGATCCGAGAAGCAAGGAAAAATAGGATTGGTGTGATACTCGGATGTGATGCAAACGCGCATCACACAATTTGGGGGAGCACTGATATTAATGAGAGGGGTGAGTTATTTTTTGATTACTTATTAAATACTAACCTTTCAGTCTGCAATGTTGGGCAGGAACCGACATTTATCATTAGCAATCGGCAGGAGGTTCTAGATGTGACCCTCGCCTCGGATACTATTTTTCAGTTGATTAGGGGATGGAGAGTGGCGAAGGAGCACTCATTCTCTGATCATCAATATATAACTTATAACCTTAACATTCACCCGGGTACCCAGAAGCCGTTCAGGAATCCTAGAAGGACAAACTGGGAGAAATATGGGGAGGTGTTGGAGGAACTATTGCCGGAGGTCCCCGGACCTCCGGAGACAGTGGAAGAATTGAATTGCATTGTGGATGTTGTCACAAGAGCATGCAATCTTTCCTTTAATGCTTCTTGCCCCCTGATAAAGCCAAGGGGCAGGCAGAAACCGGCATGGTGGTCCATGGAGTTGGAGACCTTTCGGAAGGCGTGTAGGACAGCCTTTAATAAGGCAAAGAGCACGAGGCATGTACGGGACTGGGACTCCTATAAGGAGGACCTAAGAAAGTACAAAAAAGAATTGAGGAAGGCACAGAGGGGATCTTGGAGACTCTTTTGTGGTAGAATGGAAGAAGTCTCTGAGACTTCCCGCCTTAGGAAGATTCTATCTACTAACCCAACTAGTCCTAGTTACTTAATTAGACCAGACAGGTCATGGACAGCTTCAAGTGCGGAATCGTTGGAGCTTCTCATCGATACCCACTTTCCGGGAGCTTTGATGACTCGATAGAGCCTGGAGCTCATCGAGGAACACCTCCAATAGATATGGAGGGCATATTGGATAGAGAGCGGATCAGGTGGGCGCTGCAGGGTTTTAAGCCTTATAAGTCGGCGGGCCCGGATCAGATTATACCAGCAGAGATCCAAAAGAACTCTGCGGATATCCTCCCCTGGCTAGAGGTTATCTTCAGGGGATGTCTGAAACTAGTCTATATTATAAACTAGTCTTTATCCCGAAATCGGGAAAGAGCTCACATGCTCATCCAAAGGACCTGAGGCCTATAACTCTATCATCCTTTCTGCTGAAAACCCTGGAAAGGTTGATAGATGTATTTATTCGATCAAGAATTGAACCCAGGAATTGGGCAATGTCGCAGCATGCGTACTGTAAGGGAAAGTCGGTGGACACAGCTCTGCATGATCTAGTACGCACAATTGAGAAATCAATTTACTTGCAAGAATTTTGCATGGTAGCATTTCTCGATATTGAGGGTGCTTTTAATAATGTAAAAACGGAGGCGATCATGGAAGGATTGTCTTTTTTGAAGGTGGACTGCTCTATAAGTAGGTTAATAAATCAGATGCTGGTAAGCAGGACTATTACCTCGGAGCTGGGAGAGTCCAAGATTAGAAGACGGGTGGTTAGAGGAACCCCACAAGGAGGTGTAATGTCCCCCATTCTCTGGAGTGAAGTGATTAATGGATTGCTGCTGGAACTAGAGAGAGAGGGGATAGGGGTTGTAGCATATGCTGATGATGTTGCGATAGCTGTCTCAGGCAAATATCTAGATACGATTAGGGATGTTATGCAGAATGCACTCCTGATTGTTACGAAATGGGCCAGCAAGTGTGGATTGGGGATTAACCCTTCCAAAACAGAGCTGGTACTAGTTACTAGGAAATATAAAATTCCGGTGGTTAGCCCTCCTATCATAAACGGCAGCGGACTAGTTTTTGCTGACCGAGCGAGATTTCTGGGCATAATCTTTGATAGTAAGCTCAGCTGGAAGCCTAACACTTTGGAAAGAGTGAATAAGGCTATTGTAGCCTTATACTCGTGTAGGAACGCTATAGGTAAGAGATGGGGCTCGAAACCGGAGCTGGTATACTGGCTCTATACCGCCGTGGTAAGACCTGTGCTAATGTACGGGGTGGGCATTTGGTGGCCAGCTCTAGATAAGGTAACATATAGAGGTATGATGGAGAAGGTACAAAGAACGGCCTGTATGCTTATAAGCGGGGCGCTTAGGACAACACCTACACGCGCTTTAGAGGTTATGTTCCACCTTATTCCAATCGACCATTATGGTAAACAGATGGCAGCCAACGTGGCTACGAGACTCTTGGCTGTCTCTCAGTGGAAGTGTCTTCAGGTGGGACACTCGACGATAGGTAGATTCGCTGGCGAAGAACTGGCGAATCTGGATTATATTACACCAACTTTGTGCTTCGATAAGGGTTTCCGTACCATCTTTCCCTCAAGGGAATCCTGGAGAAACGGATCAATCTTGGAAAACGAGGCAATGCAATTTTTCACGGACGGCTCGAGGCTAGACGATAAGGTAGGAGCCGGAGTCTTCTGTGATAAACTTAATGTTAATATTTCTGTTCGTCTCCCTGACTACTGCAGCGTGTACCAGGCTGAAGTGGTGGCGATCGGGGAAGTCATGACATGGTTGAAGCATAATGTGGTATCCGGGAGGGATATTGCAATTTATGTGGACAGTCAGGCAGCGATCAAGTCACTTGAGGCAGTTTGTCTGAAGTCGCGGGTGGCGCTGGATTGCCGATCATCTCTTAACGAGATGAGCGAGTATTTCAGCATCCAGATAATCTGGGTCCCGGGTCACTCGGACGTCACGGGGAACTGCAGGGCGGACGAACTAGCTAGGTACGGCACGACTCTCCAGATGCAGCCGGAAATGGTAGGTCTGGGGAGGCCTATGGCAATGCTAAAATGGGCGCTCAATAAAAAGGCAATCGCCTTGACAAATGAGAGGTGGATCAACACTCTCACGTGCAGGGTAGCAAAGCAGGTTTGGCCAAAACTGGACTTGCAGCGCTCCAAGGTACTAATATCCCTGGGAAGACAAGAAATAGGATGGGTCGTAGGGATAATGACAGGTCACTGCCTTTTTGGGGATCATGCGAGAAGGCTGGGGATACAGACGAATGACTTTTGTAGAAGTTGCATGGACGAAGAGGAGGAGGAGACTTTGGAACACTTCCTATGCTCATTTCCGGCGCTATCATACAGAAGGCATAAGTATTTGGGTGTGTACGGTATGAACAGCCTTTCGGAACTCGCGAACTGTGGAGTGCGAGATTTATTACGCTATATAAATAGCTCTGGTTGGTTTCAACGGGAGTAATGGGGAGATGGGATCCTGTGGTATCACAACGGGCCATTGCTGGCCTAAGTGTGCGATAGCAGCCACTTCAACCTAACCTAACCTAACCTAATGTACATAATTGTCTTAGCATATCAAATAAAAAGATTCATAATTGAAGAAAATTCTACATTTTAAATAAATGCAACATCTATTAATGGACCCGGTATTTTCAATTTGATTTTTTTTGCAAACCACTTTGAATTTTTTTTTTTTTTTTAATAAATCTCACTGTATTTTGCAACTAGATTTGGACAACAGTTTGTAAATTTTGTATTTTGTTCGGCCATTTCTTGTCAAATAGGGTTCATTACACGATTTTTTTTTTTAATAATTCTTCTTATTATTTCTTTTTTAATTACAATCTAGTCTAAGACTAATAAGCAATTCTATTCTAACTTAAATTACTACATTTTACTGAAATTTAAAAGTTCATCCATCGATGTATACTCCTTAGTTTTGATATTTAACATTTGATCGCGCTTTAGTTGTGCGCTAGGTAAAGGTTTATTTTAACTGATTTTACACTAACTCAAAAGGCTTTACTCTTTTGAGCCTTCTAACTAAATCCGTTTTATCCAGTAGGTGGATGTCCTCTATGTTAACATGGTGAAGTAGCCGTTGTTCATGACTTCTAGCAAATTTCATAATTTCGGATTTTATGAGTTCTATGCCCAGATCTTTGTGGATGTTGCTATTTCTGACAAATCGTGAAGCGTTGACGATGTTTCTTAGCATTTTATTTTGGAATCGTTGGATAATATCCATGTTGCTCTGCTTGATACATCCCCTCAGCTGTATATGCCATAAGTTCAAACAGGTTTCAATATTTGCATTAAAGCAGAAGCTCATTAGGGATTGGTAAATGAGAGTTTCTTCCCAATACATTTTATTGTATTTTAATCCCAACTCGTCTCTTTTCTTTTTAACATGAGCTTTCCAGCGAAGCTTAGCGTCTAATGTCATACCTAGATATTTGGCAGTGTTTGCATGTGGTATTTCTTGATTATTTAGATATACCGGTTTGTGTACTGATCTGTTGTTCGTAAAGTCGACATGGACAGATTTAGCCTCATTTAATTTTATGCGCCATTTTTTTTGTTCAGTTGTATACTTGCTCTATGGCATTTTGAAATTTCACTGCTGTATCTAAGTTATTGTCACCTATTGCCATGATAGCTGCGTCATCGGCGAAAGTGGCTATCGTACTGTTTTGTGGGATTGGAATATCTCGGGTGAATAGTAAATATAATAAAGTGGCCCAAGTAGGATTCATTTGAGTTTGTAGTGAAACCTTCTTACCAAACCTTGTCAAAGTCCTGCGTTACATCAACGAATATTGCGGAACAAACTTTTTTCTCTTCTAATGTCTTCTCAATAATATTGATTATTCTATGCACTTGATCAATAGTTGAGGGCTCACTGCGAAAACCAAATTAATGATTTGGGATTAGGTTATTTTTTTTCAATTATTAGTTTGAGTCTTTGTAACTTTTCAAACAGTTTATATATTATCGGCAGCAACGGTATAGGCTTAAGGAATGTTATTAGATGTGGCGGTTTTCCTAGTTTGGGAATTATGATAACCACATCCACTTTCTAAAGTTTTGGCACATATTTTAACCTGAATGTTTATAATATTAGTTAACTTCACCTTAGCTTTTCTCGGTAGCTACTTTATTATTTCTCCGCGGTAATCAGGTCAAACCCTGATGCTTTCTTTTAATTTAAATTGTTTTTAATTTCGTTTGCTACTTCAGTATTCCATGCAGGTGTGACATCTTCGAGAATTTATATGATGTTTTCATCCAATGTTTCTCGAAATCGATATTCATGAGGTTGAAATATATGTTCAAGATGATTAGTAAATCATTCAGCTTTTCCTTTGCTTTCCCTTCCCCATATTCCATCTTTTTTCCTGATAGGATGAATCGGTATTATTGGCCTTTTCATAGTTTTATTTGCTTTCCAGAGCGAATAATCAGTATTACTGTCATTTGTCAACTTAGTTAAGTAGAAATTAACTGACTTATTTTTTGATTTCTGAATTTCTCTTGTTAATTGTTGAGTAAGATTGTTTAGTCTTTTTTTGTCTTGTGGAGCTCTAGTTAGGTGCCACTTTTTTCTGGATTTGCGTTTATCCCTAAGGAGATTTCTAATTTGTATTGGATAGTAATTTCCTTTTAGCCTTGATTTGATTTCTGGAGTACTTTCCAATGCTGATTGTTGAATATCCGTAATGTACTTTTCTACTTCTGTGTCCAGTTGGTTCATAGTTTTTAAAGGAACTTTCAAAAGTGTTCTTTGTTTAGGATGTACTTTGAAACTTTCCCTAGTCCATATATTTGTTGGTTAATACTGGATTATTCCTTATTTGGATGATATACTCACTTAGAGTTAGGAATCATATCTTGTCTTTCCTCAACTTTCATAAAATTATTAGAAATATTTTTGGTTATAAAAAAATCTGTCAGGTCAGATATTTTTCCTGCGTCAGTTGGCCAATATGTTGGTTTTCCTGTTGTAATGGATATACAATCATTTTTTTAAATCAGTAATTCTTTTCCTTTAGTTGTAGTTAATCTAGAACCCCAGTGAGTATTCTTCGCATTGAAGTCACCACCTATTACGAACCTTTTTCCCAGACGCTTGAAGAACTCTTAGTATTATTTATTTTTAACAGAATGTCTTGGTAGACAGTGCAATCTTGCCACAACAGTAGGAACGTTGTTGGTTTTTATATAAACCACTGTGGCCTGTGTGCCTCTCGTATCGATTGACCTGATCATTTGGATTTTAATTTTCTGAATTTCCTTTGCAACAATACTTCCTCGATAATTAGCACGATGACCTTGTCGACAGTGTATACACACTTTAGATGAAGTTGCGGATTGTCACATTCTCCAGTTAGGTGGTATCTGGCACATTTAACACACCTTTGAAGTTTGCCACCTAATTTTTGCGTGTGTCCATATGCTTGACATCTTTGACATTGCGGAGTTAGTTTAGACTTTCTAAGTGGTTGAATTTCCACTTTACAACCCAATAAATTAGTGATCTTATAAATTTTAGTTATATTTTCGTCACATCTGAATGTTAGTGCAAACATGTCTAGCTTCTTTTTATTTCTCCAGCTAATTTTGTTCATTACGCTGATTATTTTAAATTGTTTTGATGATAATTCATATTTGATTTGTTCTGGGCTACATGTATAATATAAATTCCTTGCCATGCCTCAGATTGGTCTTTTAATTTTATGAAGATCGATTTAAGTAATAAAAATAAAATATATACTTTCATTAGATTCAACCTATATTCACCAAATAAAACCAATATGTATATGTCAGACACACGTTAAAGTAGTAAGGACCATTAGCATAAATTATCCTTCATTCATTAATAAGTAATATTCATGTTCTAGATCCGAATAACTTGTCAATGAAATGATTCTTTTGCTTAGAGATTTCATAAAATCTCATAAAATGTAAATATTTAAGAATGTTTTTGAAAAAAGTAGAGAACTAAATTATTTCTATTTCTAATAAAATAAATTTCTAAAATCATTAGATTTTGTTTGAATTTAGGGGGCAGGGAATTTAATTTTTTTGGAAAAAGTGCAAAATGTTTTGTCCGGGCAAAATAAAAAATTTTGAATTTAAATTGAAATTGTCGGTTCCTTTTAATTTAAAAATTTCGTCTAATTTTATTTTCAAAATGCGATGAGTTCCATTTATCTACTGTTTAATGATTTGCATAACTGAAAAAAGTTTAAACTGAAAATAAATGTCTAATTTTAAGTGGAAATGGCATAAAGGAGATAGAGAGTGGGAGATAGAACTCTTAATGTAGTGACAAATCATTTGATGTACATAATTGGTAGCTTTTAGTGTCGAAATATTTGATTTTATTTATACAAATTACCACTTTCAAAACGAAATACATTTTTGATTTTGGCCAACTTACCACCTAAGCTCGTTTCTACCAAAATCAATTCATTCGCCTTGAATTATATTGAAAATTTCGTAAACTGATTTTAAATTCAAATTAGTTGTAGACTATATAGAATTGGCGAATCGACTTAAGAATTATTTGAATCGAATTTTACAGAAATTAAAAACAGCACATCAATTGTGGCCATTAAATTAATAATTTAAAAAATATAAAATAATTTAATTAACTATGAAAAACAAGATTATTTTTATTATTCCAACTTCAATCGATATTTGTACATATACATTTAGAAATACCCAGATTTCCTTTCTTACATCATAACCATCATTCAACAAAGTTTTCTTCTTCTCTAAACATAATCGTTATATATACAAAATTTCCAACAGTTTTTTTATATACATCATATAGGTATGCGCTGTAATCATCAACACATCTCAAACTCCATATATTGCTATATTTAAATAGCAACTATTTTTATTATTTCAGTTAGCAAACTTGTAAAATAAAAAAAAACATAATAATAATAATTAAATTGATTGATTTGACAAAATTAAAATTATAAGTAAATAAATAATAATTAAATTAATTAGAAATAATTTTTATGTTATATATGTTATTTTAATGTTTAATTGATGAATATGTATACACAAAATTGACGTTTATATGCATCTCTATATAAAGAGACAGAGAAAGACTTATTGCCAATAATAACTATACTTGATTTGATCGCAAATCAACAATATTGTGAAACTATTTCCTTCTATAAACATATATACATACTAACTATTTGTACGCGCGAGATGCTATGCTGTATGCATAAATAAAACCATAAAATAGAACATCTCTTGTGCAAAACTATAGCAATCATTTCACAATAAAATTTAATAAATTATTAATGGTAATTTTAATAATTTTACACTCTGTGACAAATAGCGGAAATTAAGAAATATAAAACAGAAAAATTGCTTGAGATAAATGGTGAATCTATCGGATATTATTAACCTCAATAAAAGTTTAAAAAAAAAAAAATGAAATAGTTTTGATTTATGGCTGAGACGTGAATAAATTGTTTAGCTGAACTATTTTTTTTTAAATTTCCACAAACATAATGGTATATAATGATATAAAATTACAAAAGTACACAAACAAAGAATGGTGGATGACACATTATCTCGTAATTGGAAAACCGCAAATAAACACAAACAATTTCCAAATCAATTTTTAAGTTAGGTATATTTACATATACTATAATATTCAATTAACAATATTTCATTTAATTCGCGCGCGCATTAACTATATCCATCGCGAATCAATTTACCTACGCTTCTAAATCATATACTCTATATAAAATTACATTGTATGAAAAATGGTAACAAAAAAAATACTTAACCGGATATTAAAATCTCTCTCCGCTGCTTTTATTTTTTAATTTTTGTATTAATTGATTTAAATCATATTTCTAACATTTATTCATGTTAACTAAAACAAAAAATATACGGTAAGCTTGTGCGCGGCGTGCAAATCAAGCAACAAGATAGGTTTTTTTTTAGTTTTAACATTGCGCGCGGATGAAACTTGCGCGCTAACAACAACTTTTGAAAATACAAATTATATTGTTAGTTTGTAATGAAAAGTAATAGACAGAAACTAATATTATTTTTATTATCTCAAAATGCACGTATATACAATAAGAAAAATCTTTAAATGTTTAAGAAAATTTTTATCTGATCTAATTGTTTTTGGATGTTGTGTTGTTAAAGATTTATTAGTTGTTTACAGTTACACTTACTGGGTAGTATATACATATATATGTAGATACATTGTCTACCAAATGAAGTATGAAAAATTATTAATTTTTATTTAAAAGACATTTTAAAATTTGTTTCGTATTTAATATGGATTTTTTTTTGTAGTAAGATTATGGATAAGGAGGATAAACCAACTATTCAAGTATGTATATAGAAAATGTTTTTTTTTCTATAATTATATTATGCTTTGGTGGTATTGATTGGTAATAGATAAAGGGAAACGAAGTGTTTTTTTTAACGTGACAGTTATTTAATATAATAAGTACTGTAATACTCTGTTGCTTTTACTTGATGTCTCTGGAGATCTTTTATTCAATAAGTTTACTATTTACAGCTTATAGCATTGTAGATTCGATATAATTTGTACACCTTAAATTTGGATTAAATTCAACCAATGATACGTTTGACAACCGATTTAGAGACAGTGGTTTATCCACAATATTGATTTAGTCATAATTACATAACTACATATCGAAATACAAAAGAGTTCAGTTTTTTTTAGTAGAGTAAGAAACGAACCCGATTTTATTATGAAATTAAAATTTCAAAAAGTTTTACATTTAAAATAAAAATAAAAATTACAAATTTTTAATTATTACAAACTTTCAATACCTCACGAAATCAAAACAAGCTTCTGACATCTTTGTTAACATGCCAAGCAACAACGACACCTTTGTTAACATTCCTATAATTGATTTTTGGTACGTGGTTTTATTTTCACTAAACCCGCCCATAAATTCTCAAAATATTGAAATCGGGCTTGTGTATATGTTGTAACATCACATTCAAAAATGTTAATACAAGTAAAACAATAAACTGCAATCACTGGAATTAAGTCAAACTAAGTAGCCTTAACAATTCTTAAGGGCCTTACTTTCACATTTATTAACTTTCATTGTTGGCTGTCACTTATCCTATGTAAATAAACACAACACTGCGCAAAGCAAATTTTAGTACTGTTGGAAATGAATTCCAATTAGGAAGGTTATTAATAAATTGAACCGAATTCTTTAAATTACTCGAAATATATGCAGCCATACAGTATGAAGAAAAATATACCGGATTTTGGCCAAACCTTTTTTATCATCTACATAGTGTTTGTTGAAATATTAGCCTTCTATTACTGAAATGTTTAATATTTTTTTGTCTCCTAAAATGAAGACACACTCAAGGTAAACTTGTTTTATGGTATTTACACGGGAGACAGTAATGCAGTATGTTCAGACAGTAAATTTGCTGTCTACTCGTGTGAAGGCTCAACAAGGGTGCAATCCGGAGAGTTAATTTTTACTGTACCAGATAGTATGTACACTGTTATTACTCTCTATCGGTGAATGCGTCCAACTTCTGAATAGGATATATACACGAGATACTCTTATACATTGTGTGTACATAATTTACATAAATTTTTTTTTTTTGACAATTGTTAATTTCTGACAATTTTGGTTTGACTTACATCTCATTTTGTTACTTTCAATCAAATTTGGACCACCAAGAACATTAGCAAAATAAAAGTTTCCACGGCCTTTTAAAGGTAAAATAATGCCCTTAAAATAAAACATTTGTCCGTCGTTCGTCAAAAAAATTAAATTTTTTGTCTTTTGAAAAAGATTTTTAAATCGTAATTTTGAGTTTAATGGTTAAATTTTTGAAAAAAATGTCAAATTCGAATAAAAAGTTTTTTAAATCAAAAGGATTCTATTTTTTTAACTTTAAAAATTGAAATTTTTAAAATAAATACATTTTTTTATCGGATTTGTTATCCTTTTAAAATAAGAAATTTATTTTTGGTTTGAAAAATATTTTTGGTATTAAAAATTAAATTTCTATTGCTAAAATATTTTATTTTGTGTCAATGTTTATAAATTTCAACTTACGAAGCAAATCATAATTTTCGTTTATTTCATTTTATTGTAACGGATTTTCATTGTAACGTGTAATTTAAGTGGATATGGATAACAGTGGGGTGATATAAAAAAGTAGTGAAATTAGTGAATAAAAGTAGTGAAAACTAATAAAAATACAAGTGAAAATTAAATACATACAGTATTGATACATACATATTGTCGAATTCAATTCATATTTATTTCGAGGATTTTTCTAACGGTAATGTATAAATTATAATTTTTTGTGCTAATATGCGTGCTTCATTTTTGGAATGTTTCGATTCTTTTGATTACAATAATTTGGCATGCTCAAAATACAATTTTAAATTTTAAATCAATTAATCGACCAAATATCCGCAACACCAGCACTATGAAAATTTTTATATATGTAATAACAAAAAAAATTATCTGTGTAATTCTGTTGTTGCGTGTAGTGTTAAATCGGCTTTAATAACTGGCGTTTGTATACATATTGCAAAATGAACCAGTTCCAAAAAATTTCCAATTTGGATGAATTGGGTCCATGTGCAGGCGATAATTATTTGGAAGGCACCACTAATGTACTAACCGATGAAAATAACGTTAATTTAAAATTAAGTTATATTTTAATGATTAAATCATCTAATGATTACACCAAATTTATACGTAACTCCAACAGTATAATTTAGAAAACATACCACCACCAATTACAATGGGGAATAACGAACACAATAGAGTTATTTTATATCAAAATAACGGTGATTTCAACTATGCTGAGCTTGTAAATCAGACCATTAAAAATGACGAAGCGACAACAGATGATCAACTGATAAGAGCTGCTTTGGTAGAAATTGGGTGTGTGGGTGTTTAGCAATTTTTAAAAGATAATTTAAAACTCTTTTCGTGATTTGTAAATTTTAGGGAGGATTTGAAAGAACTCATTCCGGAATGCGCGTTCGGTTTAAGAGTGGAATTCCGCGAGACATTACGCGGTTGGCGAAGAAATGTTTTTGGGGACGATACTGTCATAAATTGTTCTGCAATTCAGTCTTGGCTAGATAAAAATCAACCCGGTTGCTCTAAAAGTAATTCAGCCCCAACTCCAAATAGCTCCACTGCAGCAACGAATTGTCAGGACTGTTCTATCCTCGTAATTGAAATAGTTAAATATAAATTAAATTTTTGGTAGTAATGCTTAATCTAATATTTTAGGATATCCGAAATATTCTTGAAAAAAAAGGCGAAGACATTCTATTTTTTTATAACGAATACGGGGTGTTCTTACCGATAAGCATCGCTCAAAATTAACAAAACACATTATGGAAACTGTTCACCTTCACAAAAAAAAAAAACTTGTATCCCGCGATTTTCAGAATATGGCGGAGCAGATTGTTGCTATATTCCCGAAGGAAGCAATTGTAAGTATATTCGTATATTTAGAAAAGGTTTAAACATAAAAACTCATTAACATAGTTTTACATGCCTGCAATTATTGATACAACATAAGGTATTTGAATATACTAGATGGAATAGCACTAATAGATTCGATGATATGTTTGATGATATGTTTGATAATAGATTCAGTTGATAATATAATTTATTTAAAATTAGATTTAAGAAACATATTATTGCTCGGGAAAACCATCATCAAAGGGTAAAAGAAAACGGCAATCCGGCAAAATTTCACAATGGTAAGATTCTGTATAAAGCGAATATCAAAAAGTAGTCTGGCTTTTTGTACAAAAACACTTTTTTAATATCGAAACTGAATTCGACGATAAAATATCGAGCGTATTGAGCTTGATATCGTCTCTTAAACCCTAATTATTTAAATTTATTAACAATAGTTAAGAATAAGGCGAATTAATTATGATTTGTTTTAAATGTAAAGAAACTATAATTTTATTTCCACAGTTTACAAAACATTTGAAGTTAGTACATGGTTTAACCGGATCAGACAGCCACCAATGCGCTAAAAATAATTGTAACCTGAAATTTGGCAATTTAAAAAATTTTAGAAAACATTCATTGAATCTTCATTTCGACCGGAATTATACCGAATCACGCGAATTACCAAATATTGTGGAGTCCGAAAAGCAAATTTCTACACCCAGTACTTCCCATACTAATATTTCCCAATCTATGACCCAATTTAATGAGAGCTTAAGTTCTGCTAACGATGTAGTTAATTTATATCCGGAAAAAAGTTTGATTTACAAACTTAAGCGTCAATACACGTTATTAATTCTAAGTTTATATTCGAAAAATAATATGATATTTCAAGAAAAGATGCAAACTATACAAAGTAATATATACAAAGTAATGTTAAACTATTTAATGAATCTTTATGTTGACCACCATAAAACAAATTAATTTCCCACATGTTTCTGCTGATGTTGAAAAATTAATTAGACACTTACTTGTTCCATTTGAGAGTTTATTTGAAGACATAAAAACTGAATACCGCCTATTAAACAAACTCAAAGATGATGAACTATTTGACAGCTCACTGGCCTGTTGTATTAATAATGAAGTAGTCGAAGTTATAAGAATGGGTGAACCTGTTAAGGAAAGAATATATTCAGTTATTTCATTCCATTGAAATTTCAAATAAAATGTTTTTTATTATTATTCCATACAATATTTTCTTGGACGATTTTGAGGTTAACAACCCCCTGGGTAGCAATTCTTCAGAATATTCTGTTTGTGGTATTTACTATTGTTTTCCTACGATACCACAACACATGCAATCAAAATTAGAAAATATTTTCGTTGCAGGATTTATAAGAAGTAAATACGTGAAATCTATCGGTCGTGATTCGGCGTTCTACGAATTGATAAATCAAATTAAATCTCTAGAAAGGGATGGTGTTGTTATTAAATGCAACAACGAAAATAAATTGGTTTATTTTATTCTTGGCGTTATTTTAGGTGATAATTTAGGTTTAAATGATAACCTTGGATTTTCTACAGCTTTTAATTCCGATGGGTTTTGCCGTGGATGTAAGAGAAATAAAGATGAAACCAAAAATGATTTATCTGAAGTGGCTGATGCGTTGAGGTGTAAGTTAGAATATGATCAAAGTTTCACAGAAGGTTTTTGTATAACAGATGTTAAACAAAAGTGTGCATTTAATGAGATTCCCTCTTTTCATGTTATCGACAATTTCGTATTTGACATTATGCACGACCTTTTTGAAGGGGTATGCATCTATGATATTTGTCAAATTATACTTTATTACATAAAAAATAAAATATTTACTTTAGAAACTCTTAAAATGGTTGAAAACCAATAATTTGAAAATGACTGCCAGAGAATGTATGAGCTTTATTCATTTCTTTCCTCTTCTTGTGGGAGATTTTATTCCTGGAATGTGTCGTGTTTGGAAATTATTGTCTTATTTATTACAAAATATAGATATCAGTTTACTTCCTGTAATAAATCACGATGATATAGACAATTTACAAAACATCATAAAACTGCCCAATCAGTTATACATTGAACAATTTAAAGAACCCATCATGGTTCACTATCCGACAGCAATACGAAAATGTGGGCCTTTAACATACCAAAGTTGTTTTCGTTTTGAAGCTAAACATAAAGAATATAAAATATATGCTGCAACAATCACTTCTCGAAAAAACATCGCTTTAACGCTCGCCATTAAAAGTTCCCTGAAATTTGCAAACTCTTTATCACAAAACTTTAACTTTTCGGAAAATAAATTTATTTCAGCGGATTGCGTTATATATAAAAATACTAAGTACAAAAACAATTTATTACTTAACCAAACTACTAAATTCATTTTATTGATGTATAAAATAATTTATTTTTTCGTTTACTTAATGGCAAACAATGTCATTTCTTAGCTGAAAACCACAAATCACTACTTATAATAGATTACGCCTTCGTGGATTTCATTTTCGTAGTTTACTGCGCATTACGTCAACTGAGAGTTGCTGGTAAGATATTGCAAAGGAAATGTATGAAAAATAAGGAATTTGTCTAATAAATGTATAATAATGGATGTATTATGGTTGAATAAGGATACATTATGGTTGAACATTTCTTTCCTCTTACAAAATAAGATCCATGCTTTCAACAATTTCTTATTTGTTGGAAAAGAATGGAAACTATATGGACAATTATTTATATTGTTATTACAACAATTAAATACGGTGCACCACATTATTTATTTAATTTAATTTAATTTTTGGATTCAATTACATACAACAATATTGTGAAACAAAACTGTTCACTCTCATTTGACGTCATTATTTTATGCCGTTTATTTTATGATCCAAATAGGCAAAGTGCGCAAGGCGTAATCTATTATAAGTGATTTGTGGCTGAAAACAGTAAAGAAAACAGCTACTTTTCTCTTTAGCAACACATTTCTTCACTATAAACACTTTTCTTCATAGAAACACTTTTTTTCCAAATGATTTTTGAATTTTTGACATTTATTTATTTGCTTACTGCGATTGTTATGTACACGCTATGCATTAATACTTTGATCCAAACTGGGTCTACCTTTTTTATTTTTACCTGATTTGTCATCAAATACACGAAAAAATAGCATGTCCGACACGTAAGAAAAGTGGTTTTCCATACTCGTAAAATTGTTAATCCACTCGCTCACTAGCGCTCGCTCGTGAATTAAACAATTACACTCGCTGGAAAACTATCACTTAGAACAATCTACTATTGAAAAGGTTGAAAATGAAATAATTGTTATCTGTAATGAAATATCAATAATACAATACGATGCGCACTACAATGCATATGAAGTTGTACAAAATCAAAAAAATTGCTTTAGAATTTTTCATCGAATAATTTTCAAGCCCACCGTTGGACGTATGTAAACTAACTAATGGAAAATATTACTTAAGAAATAAAATTATAAATTTAAATTAAATATTTAAGTACCTATGTAAATGTTATGAAATGATGTTATATGTATGTATGTAAACTCTATATTCGAGTATATATGATGTTATATAATACTGTAAATATAGAATGTAATAAACATTGAATTAAATTTAAAAAAAGTTCGTTACTCTTAAATTAATAATTTAATTTTTGATAAATTTGTTTTTTACTTTTACAATGAAAACTGAAATTTTCATAATGAAAAATATTTTTTTTTTAAAACATTATGACATTGAGAATCAAAATTTAATGTTTTACAAGTAAAAGCGAGCAGTTTTAAAGTTAAGTTCCGTGATTTTCATTACAAATATCATTCTTTGAAGATAAAAATTTAATAGTTTTAAAATAAAAATTCTGGAAATTAAAAAATAAAAATAATTGCTTTTGATTCGAATAACTTCTTTTTCTATCCAAAAACCTAAGAATAAAAAAGTTTTTAAATTAAAAAAAAATTCAAATGACATTTAAAACAAAAACTGAAAATCTTTTAAATTAAAATGAAATTCTTTTGGTGAAAAATCATGTCGCATTTCATTTGATTTTACGTGGATTTCTCTTAAAACTAGTGATTTTTTCTTTACAAAATTTCCATATAAATAAAAAATTGAAACTGTTATCCAGTTGCCATATAGAAATAACAGAAATTTGGAAGATCGACATTGAATTCCCACAAATAGAATGAAATTTAAATTTCTATATCAAAATTATTGGTAATGATAGTGGTTGGAAATGGTCCATAAACGAAAAGAACTAAAATATCACAAATTAAGAATAGCCGAAAAATTTGAAGTTTTTTGGGCGATTAATGACTCAAATAAGAAATAAAACATTAGACGTTAATCAGACATACATTTTTCAATAATCTTTGCCAACATTTACCTCTGAAAACAAAATTTCTCTGCTATATCTGATTCACAGTTTCAGACTGGGCATATAGCTTATACCATTTTAAATTCGATATTGTACACCTTAATTTTGTAATAAATTCATCCATTGACTGTAGTCTATACTCGCAAATTTGATTTAGTTGTAAACATATATCGAAATACAAAAGAGTTGAATTTTTTTAGTAGAATAAAAAACGAACCCGATTTTATTATGAAACACAATTTTCAATAAACTACAACATTACTAATAAAAAATTCTTGATTCATGCCTTGTTAGTTAAAATAAAAATCATTTTAAAACCGTCGGAAATGTATTGGAATCAGAAAGGTTATTAATAAATTGTTCGACATGAAACTGTTTCAAAATCTCTCAAACTAGAATACTAGAATATATGGATTTAGATTTTAAGAAAAACAAAACGGTGGGCCTAATTAAATACAAAAAATTAAAAATTAAATAACAGAAATTTATAAGATCGAGATTGAATTCCCAATAATAAAATGGAATTAAAAAAAAAAAAAATTATTAGCGAAAACGGAAATAAACATTTATTTATAAGATAAATTTCACTGAGGTGAATCTGAGTGCTAAGCTATGTTAAAAAAGCAAATAGGATTGTTTAACAATGATATTTTGTTAATGGTTTTTGATAAATTAAATTGTGCTCACTTTGTTAACAAAAGAAATCAAAATCAGTTTAAATCTAAATAGCCGACATTAACTGTAGTGTACATATAATTCAGATTTTTCAGAATTCAGAATAATTATTCAGAATTGAATGTAAATTCACGTGACATTCATGTGACTATTTCGTTTCTGAATGTGATATGGATGAATAAGACGATTACACAGATAACATAGTGATATCAGCAACCATTGGGGGTAAATTTCATCGGCTCTCATCAGATGTCGAGGCAAATACGTCGGTTAATAAAGTAAATTGACGCCTCGGTGGCACAGTAGTTAGCATGCTTGCTTTTAAGCTCCCAAGGTCCCGGGATCGATGCCCGGGGGGTGATGAAAAAATCATTGCTGGTTAATGTAAGGATCAATGAATTAATCACTCATTATCCGTTAAAAAAATGATTACGAAACTTCACCATTAAGCGCCAAATCCCTCTGATGTACGCCAGAAAAAAAAAAAAAAGAAAAGTGAATATAATGCCTAAAATACCTAAACCTTCCCCAATAATTATCAAAAAACTAAAAATGGCAAAAATCAATGAGCTTAAGGCCATACTTGCAAAATACAAAGGATTACTTCTAAGAATTACATCTAGTACTCATGATGAGATAAATCTAACAATATTCACCAAAAACCAGGTTCAGCACAAAGAGGTCGTCAGCCAGTTAAACAACGAAAATTATCAGTTTTTTACCTAGGCAACTAAAAATATGAGACCCAAGGTCATGTTAATCAGAGGAATTTACCATGTTACTGACATAACTGATATCAAAAATAACTCAATAAGCAAGGAATTAAAATTAAATGAAATCTATCCCATGCACAAATTCATCAAGCAAAACGGGGAAGACAGCCTAATAAAGCTGCCATGCTTTACAGTGTCTTTGGACCTTTCAACTAAAAACAGCGAAATTCAACTTATCAACGGCTGGTGTGGTTATAAAATTTCTTGGAAGGCAAAAAAGAAATCACCAATTCTCCAATGCAGAAAATGTCAAATCTTTGGAAATGCTGCTTCAAACTGCTACATGGGATACAGGTGCGTTAAGTATACCAACAGTCATCAACCGATTTTGACGGTAAGCTTAAAACAACAATAGGCAATAGTAGTAATAATAATACGCGTAAGCTGAACTCAAATTATATTAAGAAGGGAGTCTCGTTTGCTGACAATTTTAAGCCTAATTCAACAAACTTTTCTAATAATTTTCTATTGGAAGATCTGTTCCAGAAGCCACAAAAACTTTTCGGTATGAGCTTTGATTCACTAACCCACACCATTTCCAGCTTCCTACGCTTAGCAACGTAAAAGACATAATTCCACAAAGAACTATGTATCTTAATTTTATCTGCCAATTTCTTGAATGAAAATAGTTACATTAAATTGTAACGGGTCAGTCTTGGTCGTCGCCAAGAACTTGCTTATTTCCCCTAAAAATAATCTGGATATTATTTGTTTTAATGAAACTAGATTACAAAATAAGCACCGCTTCCTTTTTGAGGGTTACAATATATTCAGAACAAATTCTACAATCAATAACTCAGGGGCACGGCCACATTGGTTAGAGAGCATATTGAATATTCTAAATCCAAAACAATTTTGAGGAATAAGTTCGTAGCCACTTCTGTGATCATAGGATCTGGTAAAAAATCATTTTTGCTTATTTCCATTTACTTTTGGAAAATAATGTTATTGGATCCTCAAAACTTATTAAACCTTTACGATAAAATCGTAGTCTGTGGATAGTCTTATGAATATAGTGATACTGATTATAAAAAGGAAGGGCATTGATATTTTGGATAATCTTAGACCGATTAGTTTAGTTTCGATTCTATCTACAATTTTTGAAATCATTCTTCGTGACCAAATAAATCAGCATTTAGCTAAGTTTAATTATCTAAATGAGTTTCAATCCGGATTTCGTAATAACCATAGTACAACAATAACCCTTTTTCATATTATCGATGATCTGGCTTGTCACCTTGAAAATATAAACTCATTTGATATTCTTATGCTTTTGGATTACTCAAAAGCATTTGACTATATAAACCATGTTTTATTATTACAGAATTTAATGCTTTTCTTTCATTTTGATAATACGGCACTTAAACTTATGTTTAATTATTTAAAAGATAAATATCAAAAAGTCATAATAAATGGAAAAGAATCGGAACCTGGGCGTATAATGTCAGGTGTATTTCAAGGAACGTTACTTGGTCCAACTATATTTTCTCTTTTTATAAATGTCTTACCTCACGTAATAAAATATTCCAAATATACCATTTGTATGCTGATGATTATCAAATCTATCTTGGTGGTACAAGTGAAAATATTTTGGAAACCTTCAATAAAATCAATCTGGATCTATCATATATACTAGATTGGTCTAATTCTAATGGGATCTCACTAAACATCGCAAAAACACAAGCAATTTTCATTTCTAGAAGGAACTTCCCCGTGATTCGGTGAAATTTTTATCAATAGTGTGAAAATTAATTTTATGAATCATGTTAACAATCTAGGAATTTGTATAAATAACAGGTTCACATGGGATTCACAAGTTGTTAATGTATGTGGCAAGATCAATTCCACTTTAAATGGTTTGAAGCTCCACAAAAATATTTGCCCTAAAAATGTTTGCAGTTTGCTTGCACGATCATTATCATTAGTAATTCCCTACGTACTATATTACGAATTCTTTTTATTAAGTTGTGATTCTGCCTCAAGTGGTTTGTTGCAAGTAACTTTGAACAACATCGTGAGATACGTTAATGGACTTAGAAGATTTGATCACGTATCAGCTTATAGTTTAGAGAATTTTTCGATTGCACTACGGTTCAATTCTTTTATTACAGAGCATTATTGGTTTTATATAAAGTCATTAATAATCGGATTCCTTCATATTTATATGATAAAATTAAAATTGGTTCTAGTTGAAATGATAAATTCGGTTTTTTATTTTCATTTTTCAGTGCGGGTTTATCACTTTAAAAACGTAATAGATAGAGTTAAACGATTTTAATTATAAAGATATTATTGGTTTGTTTGATAGCGTAATTTACTCAATACAAATTTTGTGTAGATTGCAATATATTAAAAAAGAATTTTTTATCTATTTACTTTCCACTTTTACAACAAACAATCCTTTAGAAAGTGTATCTTAACCAAGACATAAGTCTCTTAAAAGCTTTAAATTTACCTTGATCTCCGATGTTGATTAAGCAACAGTACTAAATAATTATCGATCACTTAGTGTCAATTGCTCTGAAGTCCTACTATATTTTATACAAAATATGTTTACCACCTCAAGAATCATAAAATATTTCTCTTTCTAAATACTTTATGGAATCCTTACACAATTTCTGTTAGTGTAGTATATAATACAAATCAATAATTGATCTAATTTTAATTTAAGTATATATGAGAGTATTTACTAGTAATGTAAAAAGACATTGACACATAATCATATAATAGCTAATTCATGATTTTATGCCATAAAATTTTTTATATATATGTATGAATATATAATTTTAGAATCTCAAAGTTATTTTATTTCAATTACATACCAATTTTATATCTACATATAATATTGTAACTTTAAATGGATTGAAAATTATATAAAATAAAAAATATTAGTCTATCATTATCGGCTTAAGTGTAAAAGAAAATTATCAAGGTGTATTATACAAAAAAACAAGGTTACTTTTAGAAGATTCTGTCGTCATTCAGATTAAAAACTAATTTATAATCTCTAATCGCGTAAATATTTTGAATGATTTCTCATTGCAAACAACTTCTGCGTATATATATAAAATATTGATATCAATATTCAATATTTAAATTAACTTGTAATTTTTAATTAATATTTTTTTTTTTTTTTGTAAAGAAAACAGATTTTAATTTGATTACTATTATAACCATTTAAAAGAGGTTAAATTTTAAATTATATGCGCGCACAATATTATTCCAAGGTATTTGAATTACATTACGTTAATATTATGATGTAGTTAACATATAATGTATGTGTATGATGTTAAATGTTATTAAAAAAAATGTCTTTACTGACAAGATCATAAATTTCTTGACAATAATTTGTATTGTGTGTGTATATAGAGAGGTATAAGCACAATTTCTTTAATACTAACATTTAACAGCTAAAACCTATTCATTATTAACGTATATTCATTATAAAAGCACTTAAAATACAAAAAAAAAACAGTTAAAAATCCATCAAACGTCCCAGTTGAGCATGTGTCGTAAGGTTAAATTATTAACAAAATTATTATTAATATGTTATATTAAAAATAATAAATAAAACAAGCTTCTTATAATAATTTATTTCTTTTAGAAATAAAAAACTTCTAAATAAAAAAAATAATGAGATTTTAAAGTCATTAAATAAAATAAATAAATAAAAACAAACATCTTAATTATTAATCATGACTATTTGCTATCAAAAAAAAAACGTATAATAATAATAATACATAATAACAAAAGTTTCTTGATGTACTTTAATATATTTTATGTACACACAGCAGGTAATCATTTCTAATTCCAAAAAAAAAAAAAAATAAAAAAAATTTGATTAAAAAAGTAGTAACAAGAAGTTTTGAAGAAATGTAAATAAACGGAATCTCATAAGAAAATAATTGTCTAGCTAGATATTGTAATAATAATCAGTAGAAGATGTTATGTAGCCAAAAATTAAATAAAATAAAAAATCGGTTCAAAATAAATTAGTTTACATGTTTGAACTTTTAATAAATTAAAATTAATCGAAAAAATAGTGTTGTATAGAAAGAAAGTTGTTACTGTCTTGTTCGATGGACATATTCGGCATGAAGTATTTTTTTTTTTTTCTGGTAAAGAACTTTCAACATAAACTGGATGATGATTGAAAGTCATTGGGGGGATCAAAAAATTATACAAATTATAGATTATAGACTTGAAGAAGAATAGGAAATTATGGTGAAAAATATTGTGATTATTCTGGATTTTATGCGTGCATTGGAATATATTTTTAACAGTGATAATAAATTTAATTACCATTTCATTGCAAACATAACAATTATTATTGGATTGTAATAATAAAACAATAGGTTAGGATTTTTAATAGATGGAACAGCGCTGTTAAATTAGTAAATCATAATATCTATAAGGGACACTGCTGTCAAAAAATGGGTAAGGATGGCAAAGCTAAAAGATGGCAGTACTTGACATTTAACGGATTCTTTAAACATATCGAAAAAATACTAACAAAAGCACCAACACAGATAAAAATTACAACTCGACTTGAATTATAGAATTTATTCATTCAAAAACTTTTATTTATTGATTAATACGATTAGTAGATACATTAAATCTACATTTATCTACAGTAACTTTAACGGTTTTTTGTTAGATTTACTTATTTTTACATTAATTTTTATAGTGTTTAAAGTAAACAGCAACTGCTAACATTTTTAATTAAAGAGTGTTTAACTCTATTTTTTATTATCATATACAAACTTATCCTAAACTTAGTACTAACTTAAAACAAAAATAAAACTAAATTTACAAAAGCTATATTCACACCGTACACATCATTCTAGTATTAGGTGTTGAACAATATCAACTGTTGTGCGCGATATTAACGAGATATTCGTCGAGATATTTATTCTGTTTCCAATAATTTTTTATTAAAACCACTAATTGGTAAAATACCGCCCGTGGTGTGTAAAAGCTTCATTGATATATGAAAATCTGGAGGGGTAGGCCATTTGTTGAAAAACGAATCTTAGCGCCTGATTTTGTGAAACTTGTAATGAATTCTTATGAGCCTTTGTAGTAAGGTCATACCACGCCGGAGCAGCATAAGTCAGAAATGGACGGATGTATAATTTATATACTATTAGTATAGTAACTTAGTTCTGCTGTCTAGACCACTTTTGGAATTTAGTACTGGATAAAGTAGATTAAATGCTGATTAAATGATTTCACTATGTCTATCAGTTTTTCGTTAAATTAACTGGAACAGCCTTATTACATTTATTCCAGTAATTTCTGGTTGGATGGAAATATATAAGGCTTGTTTTTTCACTATTTATTTTAATTAACATTTTTTTATATAACCATCGATAGATTTTAGAGCTTACTGTATTTTTATTGAGCACTGATATTCGCTATAACTGAAAGTAATGACTGTAGTGGTATTGGGATGTCGTGAGTGATGAAGACATAGAGCAAAAATCCTAAGAAAGAGCGCTGCGGCACTCTTGCAGTTATTTTTCTAATTGAAGAATTGAATCGGTTCGCAATGCTTACAAATTACATTTTATTTAGCTTTAATATCAAAAAAGATAATAATTATTTGAAATAGTAAAAGAACGACAAATAAAAAACAAAACGTAAATGGCAGATAGTAGAGAATTAGTAAACATAGATATTGATATACCATTTTAATCATGTCATGTCACAAATAAATTTTTTGTAAAAACCATGTTAGTTATTACTTATACTTTATTTAGATCTCAGCTCCGAAAAATATTACCGTCGCGATAGTCAAAATACACTATTCAAAGAAACAATTTTTTTATTTACTATGTGGTTTAGATTAGATTCCTTGTGATAAAGGCAATATTGTTGTTTTCTAAATGACGGTGAGCTGTGATATTATGTAGTCCCTTGAAGTCAGAAAATAATTGTTGGCCAGTCCAGATGAATAGAGTATGAGATAGAGGATGGTTTGATGCATTTGTTGCAAACTTTGTAGAATTTTTGTAAGTCGGTGAGCTGTAATATAGTCCCTTGAAGTCAGAAAATATTTATGGGCCGGCTCAGATGACTACAGCATGAGATATAGGATGGTTTAATGCATTTGTTGTAAACTTTTTAGAATTCTTGTATATCGGTGAACTATGATATAGTCCCTTAAAGTCACAAAATATTAGTTGGTCGGCTCAGATGAATATAGCATGAGTTGGGAGTTTGTTTAATGTCGGTGAGCTGCAGTAAACCATCCTCTATCTAATGCTCTATTTATCTGGGCCGGCCAACAAATATTTTGTGACTTACGGGACTAGATGATAGCTCACACAAAAATTCTAAAAATTTCACGACAAATGCATTAAACCATCCTCTATAGCTCAAATATTGAAAATTTTCGTGACAACAGGATTTTCGGGACTAAAAGTAAAAAGTGTCACGATAGTGTTATTTAGTGTTACCATAGCATTTTGCGGGGATGAAAATTGGGCTAACTTCACATACATCCATCGACAAATTTCCATTTCATTTTTGGGTCAGAAATGCTTTTTAAGTTGTTTTTGTTAATTGTCAGAAAAATTATTCACCACACATACAAATATTTACCACGTTGCGGTGAGAAACATTTAGATACTGTTTAGTCTTAGATGTTGTACTGTTGTAAACGTCTTGATCGAAAGGCGCAACAAATTCCTATACACTTTTCGCTATACTCAATATTCACGTCGCTGGAAAGGTCTTAATCTAGATAGTCTTAGGTATGATAGATGAATATTTCCGTGCTTTATATTATTGTAAATGCCTTGAAGAATGCAAGAATTTTATTTCTTGAATTTTAGTTAACAAATCATAAATATGGCGCTTTTGGTAGATATTACTTTTTTAAAGTAAAAGTAAAATTGTTGTAAACGCATTGACCACTGCTATAAATATTTGCTAAAATGATATTATTGGGTCGAATATAATCGTGTATCGTTTTATAAGGCTTGAAGAATGTAACAATTTTTGTTCTGGCTCTGGTGGTATAGATATACCAGTTAGGTATTTACGGATGTCTTAGCAACTGTATAAATGTAGGAAACTTCTAAACTGTTCCACCACCCCTATAAATGGTTGGAGGATTATAGCACAGCAAAAAACACTGCCAATAAGATGCTGCGACACATAAAATGCGCGTAACTTGAACAATAAATTGATTTTGGGACATTGGTTATAATTGGACGTGTCAAGTCTACCTTTAGAATTCGGAAATTCGCAATTCCGGAAAGGACGATTTGAGATGATTTTTTATTTTCCGTACCGTAATCCACAACTCGTTGGTTGTTAAATTAGTCAACACCCTCCCCCCCCCCCCTCCTCCCCCCAATACACTAAATTTCTTGATTTGCTTAGAACTCTCGAGTACCGAACGGGAAATGTTTTCTTTTGTTCGTTGCTAAGCGGTAAAACTCCCTAAAGCATTGTTACGGTGTACAGGTAAATATCTTGAATAGGGTGAAAATTCACGAAGTCACGAATGACGACGTCTTGCAAGAGCCCTCGAAAAAACCGTTAATTTTTTGTTCGAACTGGGCACCTTTATTTAATAAGCTAGATAAAACGAGAATATTCACTTCAGGGACTAAAGTGTAAAAATTGAACATCTTTTAGGGTGGTCCGCTACTTTAGTATACAAAAGTTTGGTCGACTTGAAAGACCATAAGTGGAGATGAGTTGATTGATAGAGAAATCTGTGTATTTGAGCCAGAATATATAACAAGTGATGCGCATGAACTCCGAACCTCATGTCGGGCAAGCAATAAAGCATATTCTCCAAGATTAGGAAACGGTGCATTGCAACGTTATGAAGCTCGCTAAAATACAATGAATTATTCGAAAACGGCAATCCTCCGGCAGTTTTTCCATGTTACCTAAGTAACTTCGGGAACTAGAAGATGATGATAACCATCTGTATAGTACTTGCAATAGCAGTTCTGATAGATCAATATTTTGAATTGAATGGGGCGTTGATCGTCCATTCAAATTTAGTTTCTTGCAGCACTTAATTTTCAATACATTGAGTTTAAAGGATACAATGGATTTGATTTTCCAAATTTTAATGGTTATTGTAAATGGAGAAAGAAAATAATGAACTGTTGAGCTGTATTTGATAAAAGTGATATACTAACCAATATAGCGTAATCGATATAGTTATTGACACTGCTGCGTTTCATAAGATTTTTAACCTTAGAACCGTGTTTGGGGAATACAGTTCCCCAAGTTATTTTTGGTGAATAATAGAACTTCTCTCGTCACTCGTCGTTAGATTTTTGTAGTAATATTTGAAAGTTTATTGCATTACTTAACATAAACTAACAAAATTCAAGACGATTTTAGAAGTATAACAGGAACACAGAAGAAAAATAAACACACTGTCAATTTCGTGTTGTGGGGAACTGTATTCCCCAAAACAATATTTGATGAAGTTGGTATGCAAATAATTTTTTTCAAAATGAATGTAATGGACAGGCTGCTGTATTTGGTAAGTCGCAGTGAAAGAAACAATTCAGCCGATGAAGAAGAATTTCAGGATCTTTGGGAATTGCACATCGACAGAGGAAACAAATACATTATTCGGGGTATTGAAAATGGGGATATCGAAAGCAAGGTAGACGTTGTAGGGAATGATGCAGATTATAATCCGGATAGTAATTTATCCGACCTAGATCGTGGTTCAAATCTGTCGCTCCAAATCGTGGGCAAAAATACAAAGGACAAAGTAGGCAAGACAACTGGTCATCTGGTGGTCAATGACCAGTCCGACAGACTGCCATAATGCAAAATTTAGCGTCTAGCCGAACCTTGTTCTTTAGAACATACGTAGAAAGGGAAGAAGCATTCAAACGTCCCATAAATGCATCTCTAATTGAAAATTTAGTGTTTGGAACGAACTGAAAGGCAAAAAAATGTATGAGGACAATAGACGATTAAAACGTTAAAAAAAAAATCGGCCTTGGCGTGGTACAAATGCCGATGAATTATACGTATATAGCTTTAATTTTTATGGTGATGAGGAGAAGCCAAATGTAGCAGCTAAAATTCTCTTCGATAAATCACATATGGCGTTTTGTAGAGCAAAAATGTCATTAGAAAAATTTGAACATGGTGTGAAAAATTAGCTCCATTCCGCCATGTTTGAACGATATTTCAAAATAATTTCCAAAGATCATTTTCTCCATCCAAAGAGCTAACATTGGACGAACAATTGTTGTCAACAAGAGGAATATGCCCTTTCCGGCAGTATATACCATTAAAGCTTGGCAAATACAGTATAAAATCATTTGGTTTACAGATGCTAGAGCTAACTATCCTCTATGTGGTGAGATTTACTTGGGTACCGAACCAATTGAAGAACGATCGAAGGAATTGCGCATCAACTAGTACTACATCTTTTGGAATGCTTTTTAGATAACAGCTATAATATAACGATGGACAGTTTTTGTAAGTACCACTTAAGTTGGAACAATAAGATCAAACAAACCGGAAATGCTGAGCCAGCCGTTTTTGCCAAGAAGGAAATTACAGCTGGTGCTGTTACTTCTGCTTTCTGTTTATAAGATGAAATTTCCTTGGTTAGTTTTACATTCAAAAACAAGAAAAACGTTTTACTTGGACTGCACACACTACTGATAGCATTAACAACTTAATTAATTAATTAATTTATTTATTTGTTAATTTTACAAATTTTGTATGAGTTCTAACATACGAACAATTTTCACCCAACACTTACACATAATAAATTGAGAATGAATGCTCATTCAGATTACAATGTGCCGGATGAGGTGGTTTATCATAATAATAAATATAGCTAAAACTCAATTATTACAGCAAGATTCAAGCACTGCCAAAATCCATCAAACTTAATTTTCCATCTTCTTTTAGATTGTTAAAATTTTCTAGCGATTAACGAATTCCCAACATTTGACGGAGCTGCTTTATACTTTGACATCACCAAAAGTGCTCTTGGTGGATAGATTTTGCATGCTACGTATTTTGGTCCAACTTTTGTAAATATACATACATAAAATTTAAAATATTATGGGAAAATAAACAAGTTCGATTTCACTCAAAAACCGGAAATAATCCTAGTGTTATAATGAGAGCAAAGGAGGCTTTGATACCTCCGATAAAATGTGTCATTTTCGTATACATGTGACAAAAAACTATTTTTCAATATGGTGAACGTAGCCGCTCTCGCAACTTACCGCCTATTTGAATTATCCTATTTATCATCGAATACGAGAAGAAGCGAGAGTAGAAAGATATTTCTCAAAGAATTGGGAGTGTGTTTGGCACAACAAAAAGCACTTCTGTAAACTATGCTATGATTTGATTTGGTTTTAGAACAATAGTCAGTACGGAACCGTCATCTGTTCCTGAAACGAAAAGTAACAGTAAACCAGAACGATGCGTAGCGTGGAAACCTCACGAACGAAATCGAAAGATAAGAAAACAACGGCAGCCCGTGATTTGTACTCTAAATCTAAATGCTCGAAGCATTATATTCGGGTTTGCGAACATTGTTACATGAATAAATTTACAATATCTAGTTTAGATGAAGAAACGGATTTGGGTACATTTTCGGCAATTTCTGCCTCAAGAATATCAGCGCCAAAACGTGCCTCACCCGGGAAGCCTACACGAGATCTGCCAAGACCAGAACCTTCTTCATCTAGCATTGGATCACCTTCCAAACGCGGCAGTTTTATCTGTCGTTCAAATTCTTCATTAAATCTAGGAGAAATTAAAATAATGTATGGGTATATAAGAGACATCTTGTTAACCTGTTGCTCATTATATAATTTTTTAAGTAAATTACAGAAAAATATTTAAATAATCTCTTTATTCCTAAATTTACAATGAAAATTAGTACTGGGGGTGGGGAATTATATTCCCCATAACACGGGATTGAGTTGTAAAACTTACACACGGGTCTAAGGTTAAGTAAATTGAATTTATATATTCTTATTTTCTCTCTCTCTTTTCAAAGCCTTAATAATTTCTCATTCCGTGATTGGTACTTTTTTTTAGCATTCATTTTCGATTGAGTCATCGTTGGACCTGTCGTCGCTTTCTTTTTCGTGTGAATGAACCCAATTTTGTTAGGCACTTAACGCCGTTAGAAATAAAGAAATGTCCAAAAAAGCGGCATCTAAATATTTTAATATTCCATGACAAACAATAATTTTTCGTTAAAGCACAAAATTCAGCAAGGTCATACCTGGTCCTGAAACAATTTTATCCAAAATTGAGGAAAATGTGATTGAAGAATGGATAATCACATCACAAAAAAAAATGATTTCCTAAGAGAAAAGAAGATGTTTTATATTCCTGGCCAGACTCCGTACATTTCGTTAAGGATACCAGAACCGGTAACATCTGCTAGTGCAACTGGAGGTGCTAGCGATATCAAAACTTGGTTTAGTTCAATTCAAAATTATCTGACAGAAACCAATTGTTTTGATATTTTAGAGGACCCAACATGAATCTTCAATGGAGGCGAAACGAATTTTTTACTTTGCCCCAAAACTAAAACGGTACTTGCAGCAAAGGGGGCTCGCAATATTTACGAGCTAGACCAAGGTGTGGGTGGCAAAATCAAACTTTACTGTATTGTTTACATTTGGCGCTGATGGATGGTGCCTCCGATGATTATATATCCATACAAAAGGATACTTGATGATATTAGAAAATCGATTCCCAAAGGCTGGGGTTTAGGCATAAGTGATAATGGGTTGATTACGAAGGAGGTGTTGTATGAATACGTTTTAAAAGTCCTCCATCCATATCTAATCAAGATTAGGAGAAAATTTCCGATTATATTTTTTGTTGACGGTCATACCACTTATCAAACATTAGCTATGAGTAAACTGTGCGTTCAGCTTGGGAGCATTTTAATAGCTTTGTACCCCAATGCAACCCGCATTCTCCAGCCAGCTGATGTAAGCTCATTTAATCCTTTAAAAAACTTGGAACAAAAAAGTCTTTGAGTGGCGGCGACAAAATCCGGGAGAATTTTATACCAAACAAAATTTTGGTCATTTGCTTGCCCGGGTGATAGATTCCAGTATTGATCCGGCAATAACTAAGCATGGTTTTCGAGCATGTGGAATTTTTCTATTCAACAGTACTGCCATTGATATTTCCAGGTGTTTAGGAAAAACATCCAGTAATCTCCCAATTCTTGAACCAGTCAGTAAGACGGATAAACAATGGTCTTACCATACATTTTCAAAATTGCTAGATTCTGACCTGACAAATTAAAACAATTTGAAGATGCTAGCAATGGTTTATGCAACACTGCGAGGTGGTCGATATTATACCAAAAATCAAGGATAAGAGTTCTGTCAGAAAAACAACCATTTCCGAAGCTGAAATTTTGTCATTCGATAATTTTGTTGATTCACGCGTCGTTACTATACTGATTTAAATTCCATTGATGAATTTTTATTTATAAATGAGGATATTGTCGTCGAAAAAACTGTAGCAAATGTTGAAATAAGATTAAGGCTGGTCGATTAAAAAAAGGAGAGAAACAAAAGGAAATTATTAACAAAGAAGAAAAGAAGCTTAAAAGATTGGAAAATAAAAACAAAAAAATTAAAGAAAAAGGTAAAGTGTTACAATAAAAGTTTTTTAGGAAAGGGCGAAAAAAAATATTAGCTCCAAGTTTAGTAACGAGTACTCTTTAAGATGCTACAAATAAGTTACAAGAAATCGATAATGACCCAAAAATTCAACGGGTTGCTTCAAATTTTGAGTCCCAAAATTATATTGGGACCAGTCAAAACGAAGGTTTGTACAATTTCAATAATTTTAGAATTCATTAAATTAAATTTGACGGACCAAATTTTGTTTTCAGTTGCAGTTCTACATTCGATTGATAATCTTTGTGATAATATGCAAAGTTCTTCACCAAATCTCAACCATTCTCACGTAAAGAACCTTTTTCAAGAAATTGAGAATTGTAAAAGCATTGGCGAGAATAAGATTGATGTTGGTTCTATGTGCTATAAATGTACATTTTCTTGAAAAAAAGATTGGGAATAAAATGTGGCAAGTGCACTAGGGAATTCCATATATCTTGCATACAATAAATGAAACTTCCATATATTCCCAAATTTATATGCAATAGATGATAATGATAATGTTAAGAGCATAAGCTCTTCCTATTAAGTTTATGTTTAAATTTTTTCGAAAAAGGAATTTATGTTTTTAAGTTTTGCGTAAACGAATTATGCTTTTGTTATTTTAATATGTACTAAGAATACAGTTCCTTATTCTAATCAATAAACTATTATTTTATACCAAAAATATAACTTGTCAGCCAATCAGTAAGCAATCAATAAATTACTAAGTAATATTTGTGCATGTCAATAGTTGTACTATATTGAGATGTCAACAATTGTATAAAGACGTGTTAATAATTGTGCTTTTTGGACATGTTCTCAAAATTTTGTAATTTAACAGATTTGGGAATATCTTTCCTGCTATATACATATATCATTGGAAAGCTTTGAATACTGCAACAATTTATGTCATGTCCCTTTAGTTATCAAATTCACCACAAGATCACTGGTGGCAAACACATCGCTTTGGTCGCTTTTGTAAGTTGTGTATACTTCGTTTACAGTAAAGATCTGAAAGGGTGCAACAATTTTAGTTTTGGCACTTAACTACTAAATTCCACCGTTAGAGCGCAGGCGGTAAATATACTGGTTTAGTCATTTTTAAAAGTGGTGTACATTTTAAAATGATACTGTTGGAACGGCCTCCACCTAAAGGTCTTGAAGAAGGCAACAGTTTCAGTTTATTCTATTTTGTAGCGCTGCGAATTGTTGATAATTTTAATGTTTGCTCAGATACTTAGAATAAGTACCGGTAGAAAGCTCCTAGGACACATAGCTCCTCGAGGTTGTTTCAACATTTTGACCGACATGCGATATAGATATATAGGTATTATAGTTTGCATGACACAGGCTACCAAACTAGAGCATTCTACTTTGTTAGTATTAAATAAACCAAGCTATACGTTATATTTATCTCGACCCTTAAGGCTTGTGGGAAATACGGTGGTTGGAACGGTCTTAGTAAAAGTTTACCAATGTTCATCACACGTCTTCTCTATGGCCACAGTGCTTATTTATAAAGTCTTCACAAAAATCAATTTTGACGTTTTGAAAAGTTCTGTCACGTTTTTGATACCGTAAAGATTCTAAGGTAAGCAAAATGTTCTCTGGATTTTCATGGCATATTCCGCTTACTGTTTCAGATAAGGCCTCATCTCAAGTTGCGTTAGTATTATAGGTCATAGACAAATGTTATAATATCCTATCAATGCGAAGTTGTCTCAGGGACATGAATCAGAAGAAGACGAAGACCGATTCTTTATGGTTTGAGCTAAAACTTTAAAGAACACATTCCGTCTCCGATAATTGTGTTTGCTCCTCTTTGTCTAGGTTTATATTAAAACCTTTGTCACCAAACACATATTGATAAATTGTTGTCTATTAGCGATTGTAAATATAGGAAAAGCGCTTCTTATGGAAGTTAAAAAAAATGGACCTAATCAAAGGTATTCGAAATTATCAACAATATTCAATATTTTAGAGATTATTCGACGCCTTCTAGTTATTTGTTCGAGAAAGTTGTTTTTGTTGCTTTTTATTTGCTTCTAGCATTTATTACAGATTTTTTCATTGTTATAGATTTTTTATAAATTATCCTGGAACCCTAATTTTATTCGTGATTTTCAGGAATATTTATATTTCATGAGATAAAGGTTTTAGAGATTATTCCAGTCCCTTCGGGTTTTATGTCGAGATTTTTCGAATTTTTTAGGATTTTTGATGTTCTTAAGGTGATTCGAGATTTGTTTGGCACTGAGTGGAGCGTATATAACATTCAGATTCATGATCTTTGTTCTGTTATTTTTATTTATCTAGATTTACAGATTAAAAAGGCGTTGAGTACCTTACGACATCAAAGTATAACCAATATTTACTATTTTCGAGATTTTCGTAATTCTTAGTGATTTCTAGATTTTTCTAAATTATTATAGGATTCTAAATATATTCGAGTTTTCTGGGAATATTTGAAATTTGTTATGAATATCGAGAGTATTCTAATCGGAAGATTATTTAACCATTTCGAGATTATTAATGTTTTTCGATATTCTTCGAAATTTGAAATGGATTAGGCTGCGTCTTATTACAGAATTTCTAATATCTCGAGACTTTTGCTTTTGGGTGTTCCTAAATTTTTGTTACACAGATAAGTTTGGAGGTTTTTAATTTACCTATACTGATTCATTTTTGAGGATATGTCAAAATATTCAATATCCATACAAAAAAATATATCAGAGTAGCTATTATTATGTGGTTTTGAAACAAAAATTTTAAAATCAAATTGATTTCGAACATTATACTATCATTTAACCAATAGACTCCAAAAAAGCTTGAATATGTGTACCCTATGCAACATGCTACTACAAGGTTTTGATCGAGGAGACAATGTCATTTGCTTTTATATTGTAATACGGTTTATTTTCTACATTTAAAAAGCGAGGAAGCAATAATTTTGGGCCGAAATTCTATATTGACGATTTCATGGCCATATAGCTGTGAAGTGCTTGACATAATAACCAATCTCTTCGATCCATTACTTTAGGTTTAGTATGTCCTATGATTACATTGGCTAAGTTGCCCTCATTAGATCTGTGGAAATTGAAATTATGGGATGTGCCTTAAGTTGAGGAATTGGAAATGGAATGTTCGGCGAGTTGCACGGGTTCGGCGATTTAAGCGGAAAAGCTTATGCTGCCTGTTTGTATGGTTGTTGCAAGAATAATTCGATTACAATCAGACTGCTAACACGCAGAATACACCTTGCTGGATTACCTCAGAGCCAACATGTTCCACACTATCCACTAGTGTATTTATTGTCTTTTAGTAGAATTGTTTTAATCAAAACAATTAGAATATTCTAGCAGCGCATCGAGTATGCAAGGTAAGATCTAGTAAGCCACTTCTATTACATTGTAGAGACATATACCAGGCGACCAATAATCTCCTGAGTAATGGTTTATCAAGCTCAAAGCATTTTTCACAATTCATTTAAAAAATTGTCGAACATCAGTTCTGAATCCCGAGGAGCAAACTATTTTACCTCCATCAAGTGACACCTATTAGCAAGAGTACCACCAGCTTCTTTACACTGTCCATGTCATTTATCCGGTCAATTCAAAAGGTCGAATTTTCTGATGATTATGCACTTATACACACTTTTATAAGACACTAACCTATTTTTTCATTATTTTAAAATCTTCCACTCTGATCCTCATATTGTTTTGAAAAATACTGGCCAATATGTGAATTAGTTCAAATGCAATGTGTCCTACATAAACGTGTGTAATGTTTCCGAAAACGCAACGTTTTGAATTTTAAAACACTCGTCCTATTGTCTGTCACTAAGGAGTGGATTTTGCTGGAATATTCGCTATATGCCAACAGACAACAGCATCACATTCACTGTAGGATGCAGAGGAAAATGTATGTAGCACTGTTTGCGTATTTTTGCACCAAGGTGATGCCCCTGAAACTAGTGGTTGACGTATCTAAAGCGGCTTTCATTCGGCCATAACGGTTTATTAAAATTAATTCACGATAAGGTGTATCACAATCGTCTTTTAGGCTGTCTCAACATCTCGAAGCTTTCTATTTGCGATAGCGAATACATTAAAATGCCTAATGTAGGCCTCATATTACCCATTGATTTTATCATAATCCAGCATATAATGCTCAACTTTGTTATATGTATAGTGTCTGAGTGTCTGTTAACAAAAATCCTATTGTAGTTTTGTTCAAACGTTGATGAATACGATACAGGTTTCTGCAGTTACCTTGAGACAAGTTCAAAATGAAATTAAAACAGTTTTAGAAATGTTGATCTATATGTTGCATCTGTAAAAACAATGCCAATCAGTTAGATGATTTTTTTAAAATATTAATTTTAAGTAACGTTTGATAACATTGTTAAAAACCTCCAATTTATATTTTGCCAACCTTCGAGGAGCTAATATGCTTTGCGCGCGCATAAAATGCACAATATGGGTGGTTTTGGCGATATTATCATTCAGCTCCATATTTTGATATTAATTGAAATAACATTGAATCACGATCGCACGAGTTTCCAACTTTTATATTCCTTAACACCAATTAAGTTCGAGATGTTGCTAGTGATTGTGTCAAAAGAAAAAAAAAAATGTAATAATAAAAATCTTAACCATATTTTTAACGTACCTGCTACGAAATAAAAAAATTAAAAAGTTTGACTCATTAAAACTATCGAAATTATAAAACCTGTTACATTTAAAGTTTTTTTTTTTTTTTTAATTAAAACTCGAATAACCATTTTTATTCCATTATTTGACACAGTTTGTGGGTAAAAAAAAACCGAAAATACTTTCCCAAATTTTGCGCCACACTAAATAGTGTGATTTTTAAACCAACATTGAAATTATTTCAATCATATATATTATAAACACCCATCTCGAATGACGTCGACCAAAAACATTATATCTTGTGTTCTCGTATATGTAGTATTCACTAAATTAGTAATCTTAGCCGTAATTATAATTTTACTTACCTTTATATGTAAGTACGATGCGTCGTTCGTTATAGATATTTTTTGAATCCAAAATAGAAACATCAGATTACAATCATTTTGAGTGTATGAACTTGAGACGACTCCAATAATATCTAGAAATAAATAAAAAAAATGAAAAGTTAAATTTTTTTTTTTGGTTTTTATTTATCTCATCTGTCGTCTGTCAATCTAATTAAAATGATAAGAATTTGACAAGATTTTTTAATTAAAAAATAAAATCTCGTACACGTGTGTATACTTTCTACATACAAGTACTTTTATAAAATATAGGAAATGAACTTAAAAAAAAAAAATCTTAAGTGAAAATTCTAATCAAACACCAACAACCAGTTAAGTCGAATTGAAAAACTATATAAATACCAAAAAAAAAAAAACGAGTCAACTGTCGCAGTAAATTAAAACTTATGCACATTTAGTAAAGTAGTTTCGTAAAAAAAAAAAAAAAAATTTCCAACTGAGTTTGTGTGTGCAAAAGAATTTCTAAGAAAAATATTCATATATTTCAACTTCAATAAACATTTAACTGTCAACTGGTGAAATACATTTCAAGTACCAATTTTTTTTTGTTGTTGTTGTTTTGTGGTGCCATGGTTACAGGAAGATTTTTGTATACATAAAGAGTTTAGTAGTTTATATGTAGCGCGTCCCGATCAACTTTTCATAAGTAGCATCGCATCATAAACTTAACATAAATGTTGATTATTAAGAATAACGACGGCGACGGCGACGACGATGACGATGATGATGTTTAATGGGATTAAATATTGTAAATTGGTGAAATTAGTGTTGGTTGGGTGTTTTGTTGTGTTATTTTTTTTGCTTTTATTTTAATTTTTTTGTGTCATTTTTACACTGAAATATATGTGGTGGGCGTGTGGTAAAGCAATTTTTTCGCGATCATAACCAGATGTTAAATGTCAATAAGGTAATAAATCAGCAAATAAATGAAGTACTTGAAATATAAATTATGACGAGACGACGAGATGAGTATGTTTTTAAAGATATTTAGTAGCAATTTAACAACTGTTTAAAGGTTAGATAGTTTTTACCAATAGACAAAGTGTTGATGATCGTGATGTTGCCAATTTAAGCTGATTAATTTTATGAGATTAGAAAACATGATTGAGAAATGTGTATTTTAGAAAAGGCAAGATAAATTTTGTACAATGTTTCTTGGAATTTGCCGAATTTTATTTTTAATATTTTGCTGATGGTTTGTAACAGTAGCTTTTAATAAAATTTTTGAAAAATATTCTGAGAAAGCATACAGGTTTGAGTTTAAAATTTTCCCACGACTTTTATATTATATTATCTTGCATTTAGTAAGCCTTTGAAATAGGAATTACTGTGGGAAAATATTCGAGGGTGGAACCTACGATACGAGTAATATTTTCCATTGCAATTAAACTGTTTTAGTTTGGTGCTAATGCTAGCTGGAGGAGTAAGTTTTCTATATACTCGACTTAGTCTGCGGTTAAAGCTAAATTAATCCGAACTAACCCCAACAACAAAAGTGCATAGTTTTAAGCATCCTATAAAGGAGAATTGTGTGGATATGCTAATAAGCGATATAAAATAATGTTGACTCATATTCACCATCTCTTTTGAATATGTCTTTTCGAGCCATAAAATGACTGTGCTGATTATATCGTCAATCCTTCATATACTCGAGCAGAGTAACGTTCAAATCAATATCGCATTCTTCCACTTAGGGATTATTGCTCGAGCATTTACTGTATTGATATAACCGTCCATTCTCAAATTATTGCCTACCAGGACAGACGAACGGACGACAAACCGAAACTTATACAGCATTTTTTTACAAAACTGCTTAAAAACGAAGTTGAATGGTATTGTATTCAATAATTTATAGCATGAATTGTATAACATGTACTCCTAGTGCCCAAACAAAGTTCGATTGTAGAGTTTCAACCCATAGTTGTCGATTCTTAGTTTACTCTTAGACATTCCTTAAAACATTTTAAAAAACTTATCCGGTTTCGGTATATATCTGAAAATCTCTGTTTCAAGATTTAGAGACAACAGCTGTGGTGAAATCGGTTTCAAAATAAGCACAATAATTAAAGCTGTCGTTAAGACGGGATTTCTACTTATTTACTTTGTTCATTTCCATAAATAAAATATATTTCATTACTCCTAAATTCGATATGCTTGAATTGGCGAAAGTAATTCCAAAGTGAAATAGGAATAATATTAAAATACCTAACTAAAGTTTCAAAAATAAAGCTTTCCAATTACAATATTATAACTTAATTTGTGGCTAAGTAAAAAAAGGAAAGGAAATGTTAATGGGATTTAACAAACGCTTAATCTATTTAATTACAATCTGTCGGAACTTGGCAAATTAGAAATAAATTTATACATTGACTAACCAGAATTTAAATTGAAAAACATGTCAGAGTTTTGTTATATGTAATGGTAATAATTTAAATTAGAAGGAATATAACGAATTTATGGTTTATTAAAGTTTCAACATAAAATGATTGAATCATATTTATCCCAAAGATGGTAATAGGAACAGTTTGCCACGAGTTTGTTTTGATAATCGTTTTGTATTTAGAACTTAAACCGGTTAGACCTTAACTAACTGGAATGGTAAGTATTTTAATTGGGGTTCAACAATTTCGATCTTTTAGGAAATTCCACATGCATTGCATGCGTAAAGAAAATTAATCATTTTATTTTTATACGCAATATTCTCAGGTGTCGCTTCCAATTAAGAGTAATACATCTGCCAATCGCTTATTTTTTATAGAGGCCTTAAAGTTTTTAATGCTAACTTTGACTTAATTTTTTTTAAATAAAGTCCTTCCCAAAAAGTGTGGCAAGAATTTTATTTAAAAAATATGAAGCCAAATTTAACATTAAAAACTGGACACGCCCCTAAAAAATATTAATGATTTGTAGATGTAATACTCTTATTTGGAAGTGACCCACCTCTTCATCTAATTTTCAATTATAATAACAACTTTAGGCAACGAACTTTTCTCGTTCGCATAATTATACATCACATTACAATATTCAAAAATTTCTCTTCGCTGTTTAAATGGAGAAAAAAGCAATTTTAATTGTGCATGCAAGCAAGAATATTACACAAGAAGAAGTTGTTTTAGCGATATATAAAGTACTGTAGAAGCTCTCTTTTGTGATTATGACTTTAGTTTAATATCGAATAAACAAATCAATATTTGAACGAATCACCGAGGTGTAAATTGATCAAGAGACCATACATCAATTTTTTTGTAAATTTGGTTCAAATTATTGTTTCAACCGCAACTTAATTTTTTTTATGGTTGATTTTGCTTTTCAGAAAATCTAGAATCGATCTAGTTGATACTTGATGAATAAGTTTCCTAAAAATAACAAATCATTTGAATGTATGGGTAAATACTTCGCACTAAAAAATTACTTATTGACGAAAAATTCATATTACGAGTATTTAACCCTCGTCAAACGGCATAATTTTACAACATTAACAGTCCTCACTGTATGCATTCCTTTTTATAAGCATTTTTCCCTTTATGCATTCCAATATGATCTGCATTCCATTCTCTATGTTTTCTATACAAGAAAAGTTATTGCAATTTGAAAAACGTGAAAAGGTACAATATTGTACCTATGCCGCCTGAGGAGGGTTAAATTAATTTCTTTTAACAAAACGAAAATTTAACCAAATTTCTTTTCCTTAACACATAGACGTAAATACAATTTTATTTAAAACGAATAAAACTAATCAAAATTATCTTAAAAAAATTATTAGGTAAAATTAATTATTCAAAAATTAAAACTGTTTCCGGATGTTCCTAATTTATACCAATTATAACGGATACCTATATTAAGTTACATACCGCAGGCACAAACAAAACGAAAATATACTGATTTCTCAAAGTCTAAGGGAATAGGTAGTTATGATTGAACATTTCTGAATTCCTTTCCACTTCGATTATTTACCAATTATGCCCAAATTTTCCTGCTGTTCCAGAAAAGCGCGCATTCTAACGGAAACCTATTATGAGTTACTGTAGACCTACTCTAAAGGAAAATCATACAAATGTTCTGAATTTGCGTCGACACTGCTTGTATATCGAATTTCCAAAATTTTCCTGCTGTTCCTAAAAAGCGCGCATTCCAACGGAAACCTATTATGGGTTAATGCAGATCTATTCTAAAGGAAAACCATTAAAATTTTCCGAAATCTAGGGGAACAGTTAGTTAGGATTGAACATTTCTGAATTTGCTTGAAAATTTTCCTGCTGTTCCTGAAAAGCGCGCATTCCAACGGAAACCTATTATGAGTTACTGTAAGCCTCTCTAAAGGAAAACCACACATATTTTCCGAAATCTTGGTGAACACGTAGTTAGGATTGAACATTTCTGAATTTGCTTCGACTATGCTTGTATTTCGATTTTCCAAAATTTTCCTGCTGTTCCTGAAAAGCACGCATTCCAACGGAAACTTATTATGAGTTACTGCAGACCTACTCTAAAGGAAAACTATACACATTTTCCGAAATCTAGGAGCACAGGTAGTTAGGATTGGACATTTCTGAATTCGCTTCAACTATGCTTGTATAGCGCATAGTAGAAGCGACTTCAGAAATGTTCAATCCTAACTACCTGTTCCCCTAGATTTCGGAAAATTTGAATGGTTTTGCTGTAGAGTAGGTCTACAGTAACTCATAATAGGTTTCCGTTAGGATGCGCGCTTTTCAGGAACAGCAGGAAAATTTTGGAAAATCAATATTCAACCATAGTGGAAGCGAATTAAGAAATGTGTGCTCCTATTCTATATCTATTCCGCTAGATTTCATGTCGTTTGGTGTAACTCAAAATAGTTTAGCTGTAAAGTGATCGCTTTTTAGGGGAATCGAGAAACTAGAAAATTGAAATGCTGCAACATTGTTTAAGGATTAACTCTTAAAGAGCATTGTGCGGTCCGTATAAATAATTCGGGGTGGGGTCTTTCGTCTACACGTCCAAAGATAAATTAACCACCACTGCTTCTTTATACAAAAATTTACTTCAGAATTGCTCGGATCGGATGAGTCCGTCTCTCGCTATAATTGTTAAATCATTTAAATCGCGCGAAATCAGAGTTTCGCGGCGCGGCTTGCCTCGCCACCTGATAACGTCATTGCGATGATATTATGTGTGCGGCATGCAGCCTAAGGGCCAACCTAAAAAATCATACATATAAATTAAAGGTCATGTTTGCAGTTGATGAGTAATTGCCCACGACCAAAGGCAATATTTTGTTTCAATTTTCTGAACATACGGTGTAAGACGTTATGCCTTCAAAAGTATATCCCCACTCCGTTTACTTTTTTTTTGAAATTGTTAGTACCTATCTTCCTAATCGAAATTTTTAGTAACGTTATAATTAAATAAAAAATAATTACTATAAAATTGCGGACCGCTTGCTGGCACGCATCATTTTTTCCATGTAACTTTTTCCACGATGGGAAAAATTTCTGTACGGGTTAATATACGTATTAAACGATAAAAAAAAACAGCCATTCAAATGCCTAATTAAAACGAATTTTGCATATTATTTACTCTAATACACTCGTAAACATTTAGGAATAGGAAAAATTTCACTCTTCTGCTCAAATTTGTGAAGATTTTCCTAAACTGGTCCTAACTTTTTTTTAGGAATAATTTAGTAAATACTTCACGTGAACCAAATACCGATGTATCTACAGCGGAACCTTTGGAGTTTTTGAAAGAAATGTAAATGCTCCATAATGAAAATTAGGATTTAAAAATAAAATAAAACAATAAAATTGTTAAATCTTAAACTTCTAGACTTTTCTAAATCCAATTGAATTTCCTTTGATTTTGCTAATTTCTTTAATTTTGCACGGCAAATATGTACTCATTGTTTTGTAACTGCGGGTTTTGTGTATTGCTTGCAACCAAAATAAGTTAAGTATTTCTTTTGGATAATGGCTGGTCAATGTAACAGCACAAATTAAACAAAATTTGGTCTAATTTTTTTTGTGTATTTTTGTGTTAATTTAACTCTTGTGGCAGGTATTAAAACTAAAAATTTTATTAAAGTTTGTTTACCTACTAATTTTATTTTGTTTAGCTAAACTATTTTTTGGTCTATCTAGTAAGATTGTTGTTGTATTTTTTTTTGTCGAACGCAATACAACTATACTTTTAAACATGCCCAAGAGTGTTGTTTTGCGATTTTGCGATGAATGTATGAACAACTATTTTTGGTTCTGACACATTGTTCAATCTCTACGAATTTAGTATACATCAGTGAATTTATTTTTTAAAACAACTTTTGTGCATGTTCTATATTTTAGTGAATACCACTACCGCGAGATACCCCAATTTTGCATTAAAATAAAAATTGATTTTCCATTTTTCGAGCCTAAAGAAAACACTTCTGGTGAAAATTGAACCATACTATGGTTAAGAAGATGTAATTGAAATTAATTTCAAATGTGAATTTCAAGCATGACGAAATACTATTATATAGTAATGCCATAATATAAAATTAAGCGTTTAATTAAAAATTGCTTTCTGGCCCAAATCCTCACGTAGCTAAGATCTGAGTTCAGCTATATCTCTGCAAAAATTCCTCATGGAAAATTCTCATGGGTTCATAAATCTTGATGTTCAAAATATCGAAATCAAAAACTCAACATTGTAATTTCGGATTTTAAAACACCGAATCTCAAATATCGAAATTTTGAAATATCGACAACGAAATCTCGAAAATGTGATCTCGAATTACGAATAACTAATTGATCCAATTTTGTAATATTATTTGCCGCGTGGCCGGATAAAATATTTTCCAGGATCAGCGAACCAAAAGACAAAAGGTTAAATGTGGTATAATTATATTGTGAAATGTACAAATTTCGATTTATAATTATTTTCTATGAAAAATATGGGATCACTACATTTGCTTGAAAAAAAAAAAAATCCACAAATTGTAGAATCCAGAGTAGTTAAAAAGTAAAAATCCAGGAAAATAAATTCCCCAAAAAAAAAATTCTACAAATTACCGGAAAAGCAATCCAGAAAAAATATTTTGTTTAAAATAAATTAAAACAATTTAATTTTATAGGCATTTTTAGACTTTTGACGTCACTTGAAATATTTGTGGTACATCTATCAGTAGAAGCGATACGATTCCATTGATCTGTGTCTGAAAGGTTGACGAAGCAATTTCCATTATCGTAAAACTTTGTGGAAAAAATAAAATTCGATAAACATTTTGTAAATTTTAATTTTAGTTTTGTCCGCACTTTCATAATTGCGTTTCTGGATTTTAGTTTTCTGGATTTTTGTTTTTCTGAATTTTTTAGTTTCTGGATTTTTTTCGGAGTTTTCAGTTTCTGATTATTTTTTTGATGTGAAAACATCTTTAGCGGCAGGAGTAAGTAAAAAATTATATAGAAATCGGGTTACGGAAACAAAAATGCCGAACAAAAAATATTGCTGGTATGTGTGAATATCGATAAGAACAAAAATAAATAAAACGTAAAATCAATGCAAAATCTACGCATACTCAGACAATATATACAACATCATCCGGCATTTCAAAAACATCGTGAGCCGAATACAAAAAAAATCTAAAAAAACCGCCTACTTTAATTTATTTTGTTGTGAAAATATCTGCTATATATGGCCGCAGCAGCAAGTGTTTTTGAAAATGAAAATTACATACGAGTAAAAGGACCACAAATTATGCTTGTGAAGTGTAATAGTTATTTACGTCACAAGGGCGGTAAATGAGTTGTTATAGTACGAGTTCGATGTTTATTTGAGAATTTTTGAACGGATACTGTAACGATCATTTAACAGACGTGTAACCTGATTTTGCTTTGTTCAGTGAGTTTGCCGTGACCATTTACTACTATGGAGGTTTAGGTGATTAACTTAACAGAACTGTACTTTGCTCATGCTTAATTATTATCAGTAAGGTTCGTCCTCCAAATTCAAAATAGAATTATAACTTACTGGCTTTTTGAACCAAAAATGTAACTTTGTTTAAATACTGAGCAAACTACATCCATCTTTATCGAGAAGTTCCTGAGCCTTAACGAAATGGCTTGAAATGATTCAATAGTTATACAAAAAAGTTTTCACGTGAACTCGCTCGTTGTTTTTTTTTAGATAAGGTAGCCAACCCGAAAAATATTTATTTTATTTAAATTCTCATTCACACTGTCAAAACGTAAAACCTTGCGGACTGATGTTGTCGTCCCTAATATCGATGCACAATGCTAAAAAATAAAACAGTCAGAGGAGTGTGAATATTGAGAGGCTCAAATGTTGAGAGGCTTCAACATTTTTTTATTTTTTATTATTATTTTTTAGGCATCTTGCACACTTTATTGTAATGAACCCTTTATATTTATCTAAATATATAACAAAATCTTCAGTCGTGCTCACATTTAAATTTGGAATTGGGAATTGATTTATTGTGACTTTTTTAGTTGTTTGGATGGTTCGACCCGTTTGTAAAGTAAATAAAATTATTTGATTTTCGATTGAGCAGCTTAATACTAATCCATTTCACCATTGCTTTGCATTGAAATTCGCCACCGTGGCTTGGAATTATATTTTAAATTCCACACCATTTCGGTGAAAGTGGTACATATTTTAATTGGATTACACATGACCCCATAAATATGGAGCCAGAGAAAATACTCAACGTTTCTCTAGTTACGAGATTACGGCTGATGTTATTTGTTATTTGCTCAATCATTCTAGTTGTGATTAGCGATTATAGATTGCATTTCAATCTTATCAATTCATATAAAGTTTGCTTTAAATATTTTTATAAAATTTATTTTTTGGTTGCTAAAATTTGATATTAAAATCTCGATCTAAGTTTGAACCATGAGTATTGTGGATCTGGCGTATTATTTCCATTTTGCTACAATTCCTCAGAACATTCACATTACTACTAGCGTATACGTTATAGTCGGATCGTGTGATCAACAAAATTATGTAATTTAGCTGTACTGATATACTGTGCAGTTAGGTTAAAATTAAATTTATTTAACGCAGATCGTAAACGGGTATCATCTAATCGTTAAAAAACCGAAGAGAATATTGTGCTTCAAAAGAGGATTTCGATTATTGAGCTATTTACTTATTATTATATTATTAAGAGACAAAACGATGACTTTTATACGAAATTAATATTTATATCAGTGCTTCTTTTGATACTGCGGCCCTTGAAATCGAAAAAATAAAATCCAGGGGTCCTATTCTCGAATTCCACATTCAATCTCCACATGTGGACATCTGTCAAAATTCATAAAAATAAATGGAGTAATTGCATTTTTTCGGTACTAATGGAATATTTCCGAATGGGTATAAACAGGTGAAAAAACATCGCCCCATATAGGGTATTTGCTTGCATGTGTAAAATACATACATTTATGAATTTTGACAGATGTCTACATGTGGAAAAGGGATGTCGAATTTGAAAATAGGACCCCAGGGTTCCTAAAAATTTTATTCAATAATAATGAATTTGCAGTCAAGCATTTTGGGCATTCTTGTTCATATATCTCAGATGTCGCATATCCGTGTCCCGCCAATTAAAAAAAATATTGTACCAAGCCAAAATATTCTTTTAGATTCATCCGATTTACATGTAAAAAAATTCCTATAGGCAAAAATTGTAGAATTTGAGAAATTGTTAAGCTTGGTTTTATAAAACATGAGAGGATTTTATATGAGGAACTATTAAAAATTAGATGTAACTGTGAAAACTCCGGAACTAAATATTTTAACTGGACATACGAGTAAAGCAGAACAGTTTCCGAAATGACTAAACTTAAGTTAAAGCTAAACAATTTTGAGCTTACGACTATTCTAATTTTGTCAAAATTCTTTTTTGCAAGTTTTTCTAATTTGACCCCAACCCAACCCGAATTTGGTTCGTTTTTAATTTTTGTGTCAAATTATTTTTACTTAAGTATTTAAAACTAAATTTGGTATTAATATATTCTTCAGAATTATCGAACTTTGAAAATTCTGGATGTACTTGGAACATAAAAAAAAATTGAATCAGAGTTATCCAAATTTTTTTTAGATTTTTTCAACACCAATTTTCAATGTTAATTAACCAATTTGAAAGCTTTGGTCCTTTTAGCAATTTTATATCCAAAATTTGAAATTTTATTTATGAGGAGTTCTTTAAAAAAAGATAGAGTAAATCAGTTTTGGTTTAGGTTCTCGGTAATTTTTTAATTGTAATACACGTAATTTACCGAAAAATTGACTTTTCTAGAAAAAAATTAAAGAATATTCCTACTTCCCTTATAAATTCTAAGTGAGCACCTGATTTGTTAGAATATTGAAAGTTAAATTTTTTTATTTCTTGTATTAGTAGTTTGACGCACAAACTTTGGTTCGTAATTTTTAGAAAATTGATTGACCTCATTATTTTATTGAGGTCTGCATACTATAGAAATATAAACGTTTAAATTAAATTTTATACGTATGGTCGTTTTGAGCCTTAAACAAAGCTTAACAATAGTTTTGATTACAAATGTCACTAAGCCAACATTTATATTTTGTGCAAAACTGCCCTACAAAATATCAAAACTTAAAAAATAAAGAATGACCAAATAAATTTAGCCAGCAATGAATAAAAGCCAGTTACACAAGCTCAGATGCGTCAAAAACGGGTCACAAAATTATGTTTAATTTCTAATTTGAATAACTTTTGAACCATCAAGAAACGTAAACAAAAAAAAAAAACAAATTTATCTCATACATATCCGTTTATTGGTTCCGAAGAAATGTTAGGCACTTTCTTTATGTTTCTTTACTAAATCTTTAAGAGGTTCGACTAAGTAAGCAGCTCAAACTAAGGTATATGTTTCAAGCGCTCTCCAAAAGAAAAAAAAAATGGAAAAACTAAAAATATTGGGAAGAGATAAATTTTGATGTTTGTTTATACTTAAACACTTGCATTTTTGTTTTAAATTTGGATTTGAAAGCAACAATTAAAGTTGAATAAAAAAATCTTAAATACGAGTGCTTTTAAAATGGATTTAAGTGACGAATATTTAGCGCGAATTTAGAAATGATTCCTCGAAACAGGAAAATATCTCAATCGTCTCAAATTTCTTATTTATTATCCAAGTACCGAGAAGAATCCATGAAATTGCCGAAAATCGCGAACATTGGCCGACTCGTGCTCTGCACTACTTGATAAAAGTTCGAGATCTCAACCAGGTCCAACTTTTAAACAGCACGAAACCGCTATTCCGACACCGTCGTATTTGCCTTTTAATTCATGCTCATTCAGCCGCAACATAGTCAATTTTGAAAAAAATGTTTAATGTTACCCCATGTGCGATATTTGTACAATACGTTTCATCACATTTCCACATTTCACCTGATTGTACTACATCGCGCAATGATGATAATTATTTAACACACTTAGAAAAATACGTAAGCGATAAAGAAAAGTATCTCGCCCTTTTGGTAGACGAGATTTATATACAAAGAAGCAAGATTGCAGGGCAAGCCTTAAATAATCCCACGGAATGCGCAAGAACTGTAATGCCATTTATGATTACATAGGGTTTTGGAAGTTTTAAACAGATCGTTCGTCTGTTTCCGGTGTTGCATCCTACTGGTGAAACATTATTTAATTTAACTAAACCTGTATTCAATAAAACAGGCGTCATTTTCTAATTTTGATTTACTGTACAATAAGTCAAATGATCCATTAATTCAACTTACGAAGCCATAAATTGGGCCATAAAACTCTTCAGCCAAATAGTTTAGAACGCCAAAATTGTTCCTTAGTAGATAATTTGTTTTACGATTCTACCATTGCCGCATTATTTCAATATGACGAAATGAAAGAAAGTGCCTACTTCTGTATTATTATAAGGAAATGGTAGAATATTGTCTAAATTCAAACGAACGGAATCAGAGCCGCCCAATCAAATCTATTACAGACGAAAATTTTTTAGTTTGGCTGAATATATGGGGCTCTAGTTTTAATAATAGCGGTTGCTTGACAACAAGTACATTAAATGCCCTGAAACTTACCACACAAACTATTATAGATTTAATTAAATTTTCGTTCTCTTATTGTAAGGTTGATTACATTTTAATAGGAAAATTGCAAACCGATGATTTAGAGGGTCGGTTTAGACTGTATCGATCGTTAGCTGGTTGCAGTTACAAAGTGTACTACACAGAAGTCATGGAATGCGAGAAAAAAATTAAAATTCATAATATTTTAGCACATAATAAAAAGGACTAAATAAAATTAATCGAATGCAAATTCGTTGTATACGAAGAGGGTGTTTTGACCGTATTCCATTTAATTTTAGACAACGATTCTTACCTACAAAACGTAGAAATTTACGATAATGCAAAAAAATACGCAAGTGGTTGCGAAGCTCATAGTGCGTCAAAAGCCAACAAATGCGCTTCTCGTCGAAATTTATTTTTGAATGATAAAGGTGCCTTCATTAAATCTCTCTATTTTAATTACCTACAACGTGGAGGGCTATCTGTTGCATCAGACGAAACAAATTATATACTCTACCATAAGTCTTCGATATTTCAAGCGATTCTACGTAGCTCCAAACTAACTGTCAAATTTTTAGAATCAAAAAACCAAAAAGGCATATTAATAAAGTTGACAATAGATAGTCTTAGGAAGAATGATGCAACAGTTATTGACTTGGACCATGAATGCGAATGCGGGTCTAATAGTTTTAATTACTTATTTTAATATAAGTATATTTTCCAATATTTTAGTTAATAATTATGTAAACAACAATAAACACAATGCATAATATAATATTAAAATAATGTCTTAAAATTACAAAATTTTATCATTTTACAATTCAAGGGGACAAGCCCTTATAATTTGTGCTTAAGAATTAAAATGGCGGAAGTCGACTTATGTCCTAATTAACTTTTGTTCATTTTCCGTTTAATTTTCTATTAATTATTTTCATTTTCCTAATTTATTACCAAAAAGAGAAAGATATTTAACTCTATTTAATGTTACACTTTGACGTTTGACAACTTTTACTACATGTACACTAATAATAAATATATTACGGAAATATCAGATTTTTTGTCATATTTAAATATCAAAAACGCACCAACACTAGTAAAACATTTGTGTTGGTTTTGGTTCAAGCTAGCAAAAGAAGGATTGTAACAAACACCACCAAATTACAATTACAATATACTATTATCCTCGTAAATAAAGACATCATGTTAAATACTTTCACTTAATTTAATAAAATAATTAAAATTAATATTATGCAAAGTAGCATACGATACCGCGCGGGCACAAAGTAATTTTATTTTTTTAACTAATTACTTAAGTTGTTAAAAAAACGTGTATTAATAATTTCATGTACGCATATAAGACAACAAACAAATAAACACGACAATAATAAAGAATTAAATTACAAATATATTAATTATATCCAATTTAATTAATTTTTATTTTATTTATAATTTATGTTGTTAATTGGATAATCAAATTCAGACTAAAAAAAATTATGTAACGTGAATAATTAAGATTGAACCGTGCCGCGATACTTAAGAAATATGATACATATAGTATATAGAGAGAAATCACCCTCATATGACCTTACTTTAAAAAAAAATAAATCGTGATTAAATGTGTTTTCTAATCTATTTTGATTTTGATGTCTTATATAGAGATGATGAAATTCTTCAAAACTTATTATATAAAATGAATCATAATATTTTGACTTCAACGTACAAAAAGAAAAATTCCAACAAATATTTGTAAATTACTATAGAGATGAGCTTTTTATTAATAAAACAAAAGAATTATTGATTTATAACAACAACAAAAAAATTGATGATTTTAAGTTTGAGATTATAATGAAAAGGTTTGTTTGTACTTATATTTAACCCACAATATGTACATTATGTTGTGTTAACTTATAGAATTCATAAGTATGCAAGATATTGTTTTCGGACCAATATGCAGTTGGGTTAACTTTGTTCATGCGCATTTCATAATGATTTTTTTTTTTTTTTTTTTGGCGGGGGAATGATTTAAGATTATATACCGCGCGCAATAAACAATATAATAAGAGAAATATAAAGAAAATTAATAAGATTTTAATCATTTTCAATTAGTATTTTTTATTTATAATAATAATACTTCTAAATGTCAATTTCATGGCAGTAAATTCCAATCTTTTAACATTTTTTTTTATTTTGTTTGTGCATAAAGGATCACTGGGATCAACAATAAGGTTAGTTTCTTTGTTTTTTAATTATTGGAGTAGTTTATAACTAAAAATAAATTATTCTATAAAGTCAGCTTGATGTAGAGTACTGATCATATCCAGATGATCTAGCAACTAACGTGCACAATAATAAATGTGTAACATAAACACTCAAGCAATATTTATAACCGAGGCTCTTCTAAATAACAAATATACAGAATTTACCTTGATTTAATTATTAATTGCTTTAACCTTTTAACCTATAGCGAGTAGTCGAGAGGTAGTTGCAATTTTTCTAGCATCCACGTCAAAAACATGATACCTATATATAATATTCGTAGAGTTATAATAATAATATTTTTATTACCATTATTAATTCCTACTGTTGTTTAAATTAAATATAATTTCTGATACGTTTTTTCTCCACTGTACGTGTGTACATATTCTTATTTCTGTCTTTCCAGATTCTTGACAGAAATATAAGAAAAATAAAAAATCGTTGAAGATGAGAGGTTTTTTTATTTTTTTTTGTGTACGTTTAATGTGTAAGATGAATAATATACCTATAATATCTTCGTGATATGGAAGAACTAAAAAAAAACAACAACAACAACATTAATGATATGTCAAAATGATATTATTAAAAAAAATAAAAAAATTGTGTGGCTCTATGGTGGCGAGATGAAGTGTAATGCTGACATAAACATGGTTAAATTTGAACGTTATAATAATATAATAAATGGTTGTATGTGCTTGAAATGCTATCACTTTATATCAGGGAAATTTTTTTGAAAAACGTTTTGGAAATTTTAAAATTCTCATGTTTTATGACAGACCCAAATTTGGGTTGATATATTATATACATAATATTACACGCAGTAAGACTAAGAACTGTTCATTCAAACTCGAGCCTTAAGCATATTCCTTTTTCTGCATTCGTCAAACTTTACAACAAGATTTTACTAAATTAACTTTCAAATTGAAAAAGAAGAAACGTAGTGAACAATATTTTATTCGGTTTCTGTATCTTTATTTATATACATATATTATGACAACAGTTGCAAATAACTTTAAACTATGATTTGCGGCAAATTAAATTTTATTTTTAAATATTTACAAACTACTGTCACGCAAAGAGTAGCCCTGGCTAAAAAGAAAAAAGCATTGCCATGATGAACGGCGGAAGAAAGGAAGACTCTATCGAGAATGATTAAAGGGAATTATAAAGGGATATATTAAATATTTGTGGTTAAATAAGGTGTATATGACAATTCAGAATTGGGATAAATATGTATATGTAGAACGGGACAAACTTCGGGGAAACTTAAAAAAAATTTGGACATTACACAACTTAACAAAATTAACAGTAGCGTGTAGGAGCCATTATATGATTATATCGGGTTGTAGAACTCTACTCGTATATTTGAATAAGAGACGAAAGTAGCATGCGATAAAAACAATTTAACTGATAATTTGGTAAAGATTCTGAAGACGGTACAAATAAGTGGAACGAGAAAAACGCAAAACTAATAAAGAAAACCTAAAGGATGATAACGAAAACGACATCATTAAAGTCATTTAAACGGTATGTGACCCTGCGAATTGACATCGAACATTTTTTGTCAAAACTTGTTCAACTGTCACAGTGATGACAGTCAAAATTATTTCATTTGAATATGTCATGAATAATAATAATAATTATTACTGAAATTTTAATTAATTGCAAAAAGTATCAACTTTATTTTATATTTATGCATTTTTATTGAGCTCGTTTTTAACAAGAGGTTTGTACAGATATAATTACCTTTGAGTTCAGCAGTAACCTAGGGGGTTTTATTAAGAAGCATTTTTATTTTTTTATATTTTACAAATTAAAACTAGAAAGAGATAAACTTAAAACTAAATAAATACAAAACAAAGGATGGATTAACTTCTTACTACTTAGGTTAAGCTAAACGTGAGCCCAAAAACTTAAACAGATAAACGTTTCCAGTTATTCAATACTCGTGGGCAATATTAAGCAAAAGCTCGTTTGATGAGGACAGTAGTTTGTTAAGTACATTAGACAGCAGCTTTTCGTTAAACCCACCTAGTGTAAGAGTAACAGCCTTTTTGTGTCGGGCAGATAAGGTCTCATGCCTAAAATCAGGTGGACGGGGCCAAAAATCAAATGCGAATCTGAGTGCTTTGTTTTGGATTCTTTGAATAGCCAATTTTTGACATTTGTTGCTCAAATCATACCAAGCCGGTGCAGCGTACATAATTATGAGTCTTATAAATAACTTATAAACTAATAGTTTATTGGAATATTCGAGAACACTACTGCTATAGAGAAGCGGATACAGCTTCTGAAAGGTCATTGCAACCCATTTGCGTACATGTGTATGTGTGGGCCAAAACTCAGATTTTTTTGTCGAAAGTATCATCAAGGTATCTAGCCTAGTCCACAAGTTCGACTACCTGATCCTTTATCGCTACCGGAATTGCATCCTTCAACTTGTTACGATGCTTATAAGTAGGTCTAATACCCAGTAACTGAATTTTGAAAGCATTTATGGCAATGTTCCATTCGCAAAAATACTCTGTCAAAGAGTCGAGATACTTTTGTATTCTGATCGAACATTAGTAAGTGCTGTAATTTGAACAGAAGACAATGGTGTCGTCGGCATACACCTGGACCCACGTGTCCTTAGTAGTAGGAGCTGGAATGTCGCTTGTAAATATTACGTATAGCAGTGTATCCAGTACAGAGCCCTGAGAGCCACCAGCAGATATGTTTTTAGTTTCAGAGATGAAACTATTGTCAGTACTTACATTTACGATTTTGTAAGTAAAATTTAATCAGAGCGATCAGTACCGGGCAAACTCCCCCTCGAATTAATTTTGATAATAAGCCAATGTGCCACACTGAGTCAAAAGCCTTTCTAATGTCCAGCAAGACAATGGTAGTTGTTTTACGACGACTTTTAGTCTTCTTTACTTGGTTTGCCAATATCATAATAACCTCCGTGGATGATTTATGAGGAACAAATCCAAACTGAAATTCAGGAATCAGGTGGAGACAAGAGTCCCATAACCTACAGTAAATGATCCTCTCTGCAATTTTAATGAGTCCGGTGAGCAGACTAATAGACCTAGTATGTTCCGGTCTACAAGGCTTCCCGCAAAACTAAACATATCATTAATTATAGCTGCTAATTGAAAAAAACAGACTTTGGAAGATTTTTAATGGCCCGATTAAAAATACTGTCTACACCCGGTGTTTTTTTTTGCTTTTTAACCTATTAAAGTAGCTGGCTATCTCATCAGAATTGGTTTCAATCGCTGCTAAGCTTTCTTTGCTAAATTGTGTAGGGTATCAGAAGACGAAATTCATAACGCGATTCCCAATAGCAGGTCTGGTAACGTGATCAGATCTGCTGAATACTGATTCATAATAGTCAGCCATTTTCTTCGCCACAACTGAAGGGTCAATGTCGGGACCATCTTGGTTCTCAAGTATTAGTGTTCTATTTTCTGCAGGCATCACACTTCTAATACTCTTGTATAAGTTTGACTTATCAGGCTTTACAAAGGATAGTTTTTTGTTAATATCATCTTGTAACAATTTGCGATGCTAATTGTTACTGGGGTTTGACTGTAGCTTAAGAAACAATTTCCAGATTTTTAATTGTTCCGTAATTGTTTCAATACTCTAAAATAATTCTGATTTTATTTACATTTTCCCCACCATTGATCATGATAATTATGTGTTTTAGTATATAACCTGGTCATCCCGTTGGTTGATGACTATAAATAGACCGATATGAAAAAAAAAATCGATCAGTTCTGGATATAATTTTGATTAAATATTTTCCTAAAAATTTTCAAGTTTTGTTTTTGAGTTTGCCTAGTTGTGCAACAATTATTAAGTGAAAACTATTATATATACATATACTATGTGAAATAGTGACAATTCGAGTACTTTGTTACACGAAAACTATTATATAGATTAGTGAAATAGTGATTATTTGAATCCTTTGTTACACCCCGTAAGATTTGCTTAACGTATGGTGTAATCCATAATTAAGCTTCCAATTTAAGGAACAACGGTGGTGCGAACGCTATGTGGTGTGATTTAGTTTATGATACGAAAAATATATGTGGTATATAAACAAAACTCTAGTGAAATTTAATGTGCCTATTAAGCTTGATTTAAGCTATGATGTTTGAATGAATATTTATGCAACATTCATAAGTATATACAATACATAATTATACAGACATATCATAAGTGTATAATCATAATTAAAGTGTATTGAAACACGCTGAAAAAAAAAAACATTCTATAAAATTCGAAATGGTACGTGAACCAAACGGTCGATTCATTCATTGATAAAACAATACCGTTTCGTTTTCTTTAATTCTCAAAGTTAAAGTGTCACGATAAAGAAAAAAAAAAAATGAATTCAATTGTATTTATTAGTATAATGGTTCTGTTTAAATTTTAAAAATAATATCAAATACATATATAAACATTATGTTCTGCTATACATTTACATACATACAATATATGTATAAAATTGTATGTAATTGTACTAATGTATGAAATTTTATAAAAACAAAAAATTAAATTGAAAATTCAAAATTAAATTTATAAAATTGTAATTTAATAATAAAATTTCGATAATTACAAAATTTGAATTAAACAAGTATAATCCAGTTCGGATTGTTTCATTTATATGCTGCGGTTTCACATGGTGTTATGTTTCTGGTGGAATCCATCTTCACAGTTGTTCGCCTATATTGGAGTTCGAGTTCGCTGTCATCAGAAGTGGTTTTTTTTGTATGTGAAGTGTTGTAATGCAGATAAATATAATTAAAATTTTGAATTAAGATTTTGTTATAGTCGAGTAACGTAACGTAAGAAAAATAATATCTTTGCTATTTCATTTGTTTTTAAATTTTCTTCTTAGTGGTTTTCATTTTGTTTTATTATATTAATTTTCATATGGTGTAAAAAGAAAACGAACAATTACGAGGAAGACGAGTGCGGGAAAAATTTGTTTTCCAGAAAATTGGTAAGTGACGTTTTGAATTATTTTAAAGAATGTTTTGTTTTCATTTAATATGAGAAAATAATAAGTTTTACATAGGAGAATGATCCATTGAAGATATGCGAGGATTGAGGTCGGCCATAATTTTATTTTTCTTTATTTTTTTTTCTGATTGGGATGGTTGGGAATGAAAACTCACGACTAAGTAACCTCTAACGACTGAGCTCAGGTTAAAACCAAATGAAATAAATTCCTTCCCAATCATCCAACAACACGTAAAGTGTTTTATGTCTACGGTTGAACCATTTTCATTTATTTTTATTAATTCATTTTTAATCATACCGTAACAATCTTGCCAAGACTGCCGAATCGCTTTCTGAATATTCTTCGTGATGCGGTTAACCGGCGTGAAGGTAAAAATGCGGGGTGCCACAAAAAAGCTAACTCCAAAACGCTGCTGAGAAAGACGTTACTCAAGTGACGTTACTCAAGCCATCGTTCGGCTGAGAGAATCAAGGTGGCTTATTAAAATTAAAATCAGACTGAGTGTTGTTTCTGAAATGATCAGAGAATGAAATTCCTGGTTTAACAAAATTTGATTTAAAGAAATTGTCTTCAGCCCGTTTTTCTGTTTTTAAATTTGATTTTAAGTTTTTGTTCTTATTTAGCTTAGTTTTGTTCTTATTTATACTGTGTTCTCTCCTGACATCGGGAAAATTTTCCCACGTACACTCCAGCGCAATTCGTACATTTAACTGGAATTGTTCCCGCTGAACGTGTGCTGTTGTTTGCTTCAGCTTCTTTGTTGATAGAGCAGAGTTGCCAGGAACATGAGTACCGCCACACTTCACACATCGGAACCCCATGTTACAGGCTGATGCAACATGTCCGAACACCTGACGCTTTCGACATTATGTCAAAGGCTGCTTTCGTAAATAATTTTGTATCCGCAATATCCTCTAAATACTACGATGTCCGAGTTTGTTGTGTTGTGTTCAAATGATAAGGTGAATCATGGGAGTTTGACCTGCTTCTCCGTGCCGTTGTTGTCCCTGATTTTTCCTAATGTGAGGTAAACATTAATAACTTAAAGTCCTTTGCTCAATAGGTCATTTTTTTTGTCTTCTATGACCGTCTCGAGAATACCCTTAAATATCATTACTTTAGGCCGATCGTTTTTATAATTGAATGTGTAAAAGCGTTGGTCAGCTTGCTTCAGCTTCTACACAATATTTGTATGGTCCTCAGTTGTCGTAATGTGCTAACTGGGTAAATTCTAAGCGCAGAATTTCTTTGTGCTCGTTTGTAATTCCTATATTAGCCTTTGGATATTGTTGCTGTCGAAGCCATTTAGGATAATCGGTGGTGGTTTGCTTTGCCTAGAAGCCTTTTGTACTGATTGATTAATTTCCGCAGACACATCCGTATTTAGTTGTTCAAATTTACCACCCACCTCGGTTTTTGGTAAGTTGTATTTGTATGTGAGATCCTCGTCCTCATCCATATCTGAATCAGAGCCAGATGAGTAATCGTTGCGATCGATTAACTTTTTGATGGTCTACCAAACGTCGTCAGGCACCTGATTTTCGCAATTATTTTGCGGTGCTTCATGACGACTGCATTAACAGAATCGATCGAGTTGCCTTCAGCCCTTTTCTTGTTGCCACCCTCGCTGCTAGTGGGGCAGGTGTTTTAGGGAGATCCGCTACTTGAGAAATGATTGAAGAAGGAGTAGCCAGTTCTAGCTTGCTCATGATGTTGTTTGTGATTGTCTGAATAGACTTGTTTAGTAGTTTGCTAACAAGTTTGTTTATATAGCTAAGCATTCTTTCATCAATTGATGGCGAGCCCCGATGTATTTTTAGGCTTTCTTACCTTATGTAGTGGTCTACACAAATTATTTTTATTTTGATTTAAGCCACTGATAAATATCTTTGGTATACTATTTTAACACTAATATTGTTCACTTTAGTTCTTTAGGATTATGGTTATATGATTTTCCTTTTTTTGTGTTTTAATTGTTCTTTATAATATTTTTAGAAGAAATATTCCGCTCCGCGAGCGTTATATATTTAATATTATCATATTTTTGGGTTTTTATTTTTTCGGAAAAGAAAAACATCAGCGCGTCGACGTTGAAGTCTAGCAACTCCTAAAAAGTATCAACTTGAATCTATTTTAATTTATTGAAAATAAACTTTTATTCAACTTCAATTTTTTATTTCATGATTTTAATTTCGAAACTCGTAAAATGATGGAAGGAGAGAAATTGACTAAGGAAGAAATGTTTTGTTTGTAATTAATTTCGTGTTTTCACAGCAAAGTTATTCTGGGTTATTTTTGAAGCTATATATTTCTCAAAGGATTAATGCTATTTTCCGGTAAAAATTAACGTTAATATAACAAATTAGTATTGGTATCTATCTAGCTGACGTTTTCGGTACACCAATATTTATTATTGTTTTGATTGTATTTTGGCGTTAAACACATTTTATACCCTACTGAAGGACAAATTTGCTTAATAAAATTACCGTGTGGTGTTTATGATTAGGTTCTCTAATGGTTAGATTAGAGCTGACGGAAAAGATTTTTTCAACAAAACAATAAATTTATTAAAAATTGAATGCAAATTGATGTTGAATTTGATTTCATTTAATTTTATGCAAACTAATCCACCCAACCTTTAATTTTCAATTTCAAAAACTAATTCCGGATTAACATTTCATTTAGGTTTTTTCTTAAACATATCTCTAGAATCACAACTATCATTATCCAAATTTCTCGAAATTGAGTTAGCAATTCGATTATTTGTTATAATGAGCTGAAGTCGATATGGACGTAATTTTAGTCAAAACTCGTTATATTCCGCCTAGAAAAGGCTTATCCAGAGAATAATGTTAGTTTTGTTGCGAACATGATTAAGATTCATACAATATGCAAAAAACAATACAATATTTTAACTAATTTCTGCATTGTGCATGCACACAGAGAAAAAGCGTAAAACAATAAAATTAACGACTTTTTGATATTCATAAAAGCAACAGGTTAAAATCATTCAGGCTATAATAATTCATCAGTGATCTACTTCTGTGCTGTGCAGTTATTATAATTAATTAACAAAATTTTCCTTATTAACAATTAAAATGATTTAAACAATTATTTTATTGGTATATAGGGCTCTTTATTTTTATTTTTATTTATTAGTACTTGAGCTTTCAATCCCACTTCGGAATCATTTTCAAAAGCATAATGAAAAATTATTTCCAAAATAGGTTCCTTTTATATAAAATTTTTACATAAAACAATCAAACATTTGTTACAAAAACCAATTTTTCATGAAAACGCACAGCCTAGACAATTTTTCGAAAATTGGTTTGTTTATCGAGAATTTTGACATTATCTAAATTGATTAAATTTTAGGAAAAAGGTGTAAATTTTAGGAAAAGATCGATTTTGGAAATGTTACATATTAAATCAAGTAAAAATTCGATTAACATTGTATAAGATTATGCTTATATTGTCAACTCGTATGATTTATTTATATAAGTTTTTTGTCTCACCTCATTTTATTTTTATTCAATTGTACAACCTTTCTACATGAAAAACGCTTTAAGGCCCTTTTACATTCAATCTTTTCGTTCTTTTTCAAAAGAATAGAATCACGAAGAAAAGGGCAAATACATTTTCCCCATATATAAAAATAGGACGGACATATTCAAAATTTCATTTTTTCTTTTCAAAATGTTACTTGGATTTTATATCTTTTGAGCAACTTTTACGAAAAAAGACAAACCAGTTCATCTTTTTCTGATTTTTCCGTTCTTTTTCACCAAAAAAGTTGAGTGTTGCAGTAAATAGTATTGAATAATACTTTTTTAATATTCCTGCTGATTTTAATACAAGGAAAACATACTAAAACGCATTTTTTATCGTACATCTTTTATCTTTTGGAAAAGAACGAAAAGATTGAATGTAAATCCGCTATTAGCCAGGAAAAGAAAATTATTTTTCGAAAAATTGTCTAGGCTGTGCGTTTCCATGAAAATTTGGTTTTTGTAACAAATGTTTGATTGTTTTATGTAAAATTTTTATATAAAAGGAACCTATTTTGGAAATAATTTTTCATTATGCTTTTGAAAATGATCCCGAAGTGGGATTGAAAGCTCAAGTACTAATAAATAAAAATAAAAATAAAGAGCCCTATATACCAATAAAATAATTGTTTAAAGATTTGGCTCAATATAAATAAAAATAATTAATTAAAATGATAACATTTGTAAGTGGTAAATTATGGAGGAGTTTGCCTCTCCAGTATTAGGTTCTAGAGAAACCAAGAGCTTTTTCCCAGTGGGAAAAAATATCTGTAAGTATTTTTGTTTAATATTATTTTCAGCAACTCAAACAATGTAATGAATACATTGTTTGAGTTGCTCACCATTTTTTGCGAGCCAACCATACCAACATTTCATTAGTGTCATTTGTTGATGTGTGTGACTTAATTATTATTGCAAAAATAAAACCCTCAAACAATCGTATATAGTTGCATATCCCAAATGCAAGCATTCAGCGGGAAAGCTTTGCTGTAGGTCGCTCATAATATACGATAATAAAAGCTTTCATTCGTTATCAGTCCGAAAAGGGTTTGGAGACCAAAGCGTATAACACACAGTTAAGGACGACGTGATATTTTGTCAGAAATTACAAAAAAGAGAAATTTCTAGTGGGTTTACAAAGTTTTATTTTTATTTTGGGAGTTTTGAGATTCAGAGTTAATAGCCTCGGCGTGTTCAAAAACTACGCGTGAAAGTCTGTTTTTTCAAAACTGCAAGATATGGACAAAAAGCTATTCATTTTGTCATTTGATTGCAAAAAGTTACTCTTGCACGTTTAATGCAATATTATTATTTCTTAAATTAAGGTAGGAAATGATTCTTTTCAGATGCACGTACAGCTAAAAATAAAAATTTAACATTTTTAGCTTTGTGTAGCTATTATTCATCAACAAAAGCCCCAGACCATATAAAAGAGATCCAAATAGTACATCCTGTAGCAGGTCACGGAGGTGATATCAGCGAAAGAACAAATTTATGGTATTGTCCAATTATGCTACTGTTAAACCTTGGAATCGGTACAATCTTGGCATTTTCAGATTTCGAAATGCAAAAGGATCAGTCTTAAAAAAAAAAAAAAATAAAACAATCAAAATAGTTGTCTGAGGGGAGATGACATATAATAGTGATTAAAATGTTTTTAAGAATTTAGTTAAACTTGGAAAAATATCCGATGATTTAGAACCAGATAAAATTACAGAAGGAAATAATTTAAGCCGCGAAAAAAGTATAGACGCTGAAAAACACCAAGCATTATGGTGTAAATTGAGGCGATAATCGAGGTCTGCAGTTTTATGTTAATGTTATAAACGGTTCTGATAATAACAAAGATTATTAACAAATTAAATTATTTTTTTCTTATTATTGTATACTTACTCCGCCAGATATTTCAACGCCAGTAGAAACGACTAGTATACAAATTTGAAGTTAATAGTCACATTATTCAAACATTGGTTACAAAAGTACCAGTATACAAAATTGAAAAGCTCAAAATGTTATAATTGATGTAAAAATTTATGATGTTTGAAAGAGATTCATTTGAAAACATCTTAGTGACATCGAATTAGTTACTTTGTGAAACAAGATCACACAACAGTTATTCATGAATTCCCTCGAAAATCACATTTTTGGATAATTTTAGTTTTGTTATTAGAGGCCTCATATGGATAGAGGAAATGATGTTTTATTCGTAATTTGGCGCTCATATTCTAGGAGAATTTATAATACTGTATTTATCAGCTGAGTCGTAGTATAAGTAGAAATAACATTACTGTAATAGAAAGAAGGGGGAATTTACTAACATATGCTCAATAAAATTACCGTGCAGAGTTTATGATTCTACTGCTCGGATTTGTAATTGACGAAAAAAAATAACTGAATTTATTAAACGTGTTGTATCTTTTCAATAAATTTATTCAATCTGTAAAAAATCAATTTCTGACGGCATGGTAGTTTGCAAAAGAAATTTAGGATAATTTTAAATGAAACATAAGCAAGATAGAAATACGAATTACTAAAATCCTTAATACGTAAACGGCATCAGAATATCACGGAATATACTTTTACGAATTGAAAAAATGTGGCCAAAGGAAAGTAGTTGATAAAACTCTTATTAAATATATACGATCATACACTCTACCCAGGTTTAAAAACTCAAACTATTTCAAGTAAGAATACTGCACGAGCATGCAAACGCAGGCCGATCCCTATTCCATATTCGTATATAAATAACGATTATAAGACTTTTTCAAGTCAAAATCAAATGTATAAAATCAATTTAAACACAAACAATATTATACGTTAAACACCTGAGGGAATAATAACAACAATCCAAGGTCAAATCAAAATGTACAATAACAAATCTAAGTACAAATATCAACATTTTTCCGAATAATAATAAAGCGATTGAATATTTAGTTGGTTATTTAACCTCCCCGACGTGGGTGATATACTAAATATTAAAGGGTTCATATAAAAGATGATCCAGGTTCTACTGGTATACAAAACATAACACGATGAAATAAATGTTTACCTTGATAATGTATTTATTCCCTTAAGAACTATTGAAGAATGTATGACTATACTTGAATTATTTTATGAACGGTTTAACGTTAAAACCATCAAAGTGTGAATTTTTTCATAAAACAAGGCCAATTTCTCGGTCACGAATTATGGAAGTGATGGAATAAGACCCGGAAAATCAAAATTGGATACTCGCTGCACAAATACGAAATTCACCAATTTATGGGATTAACAAATTATTTTCACAAATTCATCTATGATTTTGAACTTATTGCTGAACCATTAACCCGATTAACTGAACTTTCAGAACATTTTAATTGGACGAACAAACAAACGAACGCCTTTTGAATTATTCCGTATATATTTAATCGGTACACCGCTTATACTGTTTATTGTACTTCCTTGACAATATGTCGGACCAAAAAAAAAAAAATTTAATACCTCGAATTGCACGATGGTGCCTCAAGTTTGCGTTGTACTGTTGAAGGCGACATAATATGCGGTAGCCGAAGGTGATGATTTCAAAATCGCATAGCGAGAAACTGATTAGCTAATTGGAATGCAGTGTCCGGATAACCGACAAATACATAAAGATTATCAGTTGGAAAATAACAACTAGCGGATTTATGGTTAGTAAAGCAAAGGTGAATATTGTTCATTATAAGTTGTTGAGAAAAAAACTAATGCTTTGTTTTTCGATTTAAATGACGTTACTGTCTTAGATTCGAACATTGTTTAATCAAGATGCTCATTGTGATCAAGTTTCTTATATTGATGCTTATTTTAAAATTTAATTCGTTCAATTAGCTCGGCATATCTATTCATAGTGATCTGTAAAATGTACATCTTACAACTAGTATGCCCTGTATCGGTTTTAAAAAATATTTAGTTTTCTACTGCAGATTCGAAATTATCGAACTGACTATGCTGAGGTGGAACACACTATGCTATAATTTATTCTCTTGACACATTTGTGAAATGATCAGTGTATTCGGCTTCAAAAGATTACAACAACAAATTTTAAAAAATAATTTTTTAATTTTCAATAACCTACCAATTGGGTTGGAAATTTGTAGGAAGCCCAAACCATTCGCATTTGGATTAAAATCAGTTTTGTTTAGCGTTTCCTACCTATCCCGCATGTTATGTTTAACTATAGCAGCTGAGAAAGTTCTAGCGGTAGCTCTAAATATATAACTTTCAATTCAAATCACTTCATTTTCTCACGCGTTGTCTTCTCCTCATCTTTGTATACAAAAGAAACCAAAAATCCTCATATGACGCGCAAGCTGGGGTTAGTTTTTAACTGTTTAGCCAAATTAATAATTTATAGTGCCGTTAATTACAAACATATGTACCTATCTATATATTGACAAATCTGTGCATGTTAAAATAATAAAATAACCAAAGAAACACTTGCAAATTGCCGTAACAATAAGTAAATGGACCAAAACTGGTGCAAATAATAATTTTGTTAAAACACCATGTTAAACATAAAATAAATGGTTTCTCATATTACTCAACAACCTAGTGAAGGTGACGACGAACTAAACAAAAAAAAAAACTAAAAGTCATTTCCACAAATTTATTATTTTTTGCCACCGTACAAAACAATTAAAATGACAAAATTTCGTCTATGTTGGTCAAGAATTATTTCTTGTATATGTATACATAATTCATTATAATGTCATCAATAATATTGTTAATGAAAAGGTATTTCCAAATTTTCTCACACACATACATGATGCTTGCAACATCTTTCATGTATCTTTAAACGAGCACATAAACTATTTGCATTTTTTTAAGTTTTAACATTTATAAATTCTATTGTTTTATTTATGAAATGATAATTAAACGAAATGAATTTTTTTTTTAATATTAATACATAAATGATCTTGTCTGTCTGTTTTAATTTATATTAAATTTTGTAAAAAAAAATCTGATCTAATTCTCAAAGTAGTTTTTCCAACACATTACAAACGTAATAATAATTAACAATAAATTGCACTTGAAATTTTTTTATTTAATTAAAATTTTTGTTTAGTTTGTATTATATGTGTAGTACTCGGTATGTACACAAACGTACGTACGTAATAAATAATTATTGGGAAATAAAATTATTGAGTTACATATATGTGAAAATTTATTGTATGATTAATGATTTATCTCTTATTTATACAAGCGACGCACAGTTGATGTACCTCATATACAGAATAATCATTGTGTTTTAATTAATTTTAATTAAAAGAAAATTATATTTTGTCAAGATTTTTATTGATTTATATGTTTCTAATTTTTGTTTTTGTACATGGGTAACATTACAACAGCATAAATTAATATTGGATGAACGTATAATAAAGTAAAAAAAATCATTTTGGAATTAAGATATACGTGAACATTTTATTAATATTTTGTAATTAATCTGTGAAAAAAATTAATTAAAAAATCATTTTTCCGATGTGTTTAAGATTATATACGGATTGAATTACTCATTTCAGTGTTTATGTATATAGTTAGTTGTTTTGGTGTTAAAAATGTGTAGAATAGTTTGAAAGAGTGTACGCCACGACACGATCAAATACAAATTAATTTCGCCTTAGCTCGTGGCCAACGTTGGGTTAAAGGTGAACCCAACTATGACCCACTGTTGGATTATGCAGAATTCATGGCAGGTCGTCCCACCTTTGACACAGCAAGTCATCAGTTGGCAAAAAATCAACTAAACAGACAAATATTTGAATGAGACAGAGAGATTGAATACAAATTTTGAAGAGATAAAACGATTTGCTGTCACATTTTGCAATTTTTTTATAATATGCCGTGCCAAATTTTACTCATTTGAGCAATTTACAAGAACGTAGAATACAAGGGACTTAGGGCATGTTGCGTTCCTTTAGGTAAGTTCACACAAAATTGGTATTAAAAAATTTCTCATTCTTGGACATATATTTTAAAAGGTAGCCGGCGATTACCTCTATTTAAAAAATATAACAACTTACCAACACCTAGAAGATATAAGTGACTTAGCAGTTTGATATTGAAAAAATTACGATCTCTAAAATTATGTGTTCACTTCGGTATGATGTTTGGGCCAGATTAATAAATGTTTAAAAATCGAATTTCATATGAACTTATACATATGGACATAACACATTTGTCCTAGGTCACTTACAGTCTATATTTTTAGAAATTGTTATATTTTTTAATTAGAAGGGATCCTCGACTACGCATAAAATAATTTGGTCACTTGACTAGATTAACAAATTTTCTAAAACCAACTTTCGTATAAATTTACATATAGGGACGGAACACACCTATCCTATAGTTCACTTATTGCGTATATTTTTGGAAGTTGTTATAATTTTTGGTTATAAGGGTCCTGACTACTTATAAAAATTTTTGGCTATGATATTTGAGCCTGAATGATAAATTTTTTTAAAGATCAGTGTGTACAATTTAAATAGAAGCAAGTATTAGAAAAAATGGAAATAAAATGATTTTAGTGGACCAAATTCAAAAATACTGATCGTAAATCATAAAAACCAACCGCTATTGGAATAAGTTTTAACGAAAGCAGATTTAGCTTTTATAATAAACGAATAGAGAAAAGAATAACAGTGGAAAAGTAGATTTTGAGGAAAAAAAGTCAGAATCAAAAGCAATTATTAGAACTTCAAATATCTACGAACTTCTCTAAAAAAAATTTTTCTACAGTTCTTGAATACAGTTCCATTCCATATAAGAACTGGTCAAAATAGCAAAAGCGGCTTAATTAAATATTGCGGAAAAATTTGGTAGAGGATTACAATGGAACGTGTTAGTATCGGGAGATTCCAAAATTGTATACTACACTAACAATCCACAAGCCTGGCTATCGACTTTGATGTGATTTGACGTATCGACCAAGGCCACAAACACACTGAACAGAAAAGTATAAACTACAAAAACAATAATACCAATTTGATTCGAACCTCTTAAAGTATTACAATTTGATTTATCTTTCAAATATTTTTTCTGAATTCATCATATTCAACATTTTGAGTTTATTTGTAAAAATTCATAAAACTATGATAAGTCAATTTTTTTTAAAATTGTTTTATAAAAAACTATGACATATTCATATAGCATAGTTTAATAAAAAGTGAAACTTTGTTTTCATGGAAAATTAGAGTATGACAAATAATTTTAAATTTTTGATAACTATGAATTGAGTGAAGTTGAGTTACTATTAAAAGAAAAGAATGGTCAATTAAAATTAAACTATGACAATTTGGGAGGTGTGATGTATACTCGATATAATCATGCTCTGATATAATTTTTCCGTATTAAAAAAATTGTTCCGCAGAACATACTTTAAGTATCATCGCTAGGTAGAATCATAGACATTCATACTAGATTTCTCATTTAATAGTAACTAAAGGAAAAAAACAAAAACTTCTGATAATTCCAATGTATCGTTGTGTTGTGTATTTTATGAGGCAATGATTTTAGAATGCGTTGCAAATATAATACGTATATGCAATACACCGATAATATTTGAATGGAAAATTTTTGTTTTTATTTTCTGTTTTTAGTCAAATGAGAGATCTATTATGATTGTCTATGGTAGAATGTTACACGTGATAATTATTTTTCTAACACATTATTGATAATATGTGTAGTACACTTTTACAAGTTTCCAATGAATACGCGCACAATTCGCAGAAAAATCTGTATAATCGTAGGGCTTTGAATGTACATATATCGGTACATATCAACATAAATACCAATTGAAGATTTTTAATATGAACAACAAGACGTATCGATGTCATGTTAATACTCTTATTAATTTCTTATAAAATTCTTTCATGAATTAAAGCAATAAAAAAAATAATAATTTATTGTTATAATTTAAATCATTATCAAATATAATTTTTATTTTTGTAAAAACATAAATAAATAAAACAACAATATTTATTTATTATTTAGTTAGAAATATAAAAATGTGAAACTTAATGGAATGCGGTTTTATACGTACATACACACACACATATTATATTGATACACGTCTTAATGTGTATTACAGATTTTATTTCAAAATTCTAAAACAATTCAAACCACTTTAAAGGTGATATTTTATTGTACAACCGATATTTGTTTTCTCCTATCACTATACTGTATGTCGATTTTTTTTTTTTTTGCAATCCAGATCAAACATCAAAAGCTATTACTTTTAGTTTTTGTGAGATTGATTTGAGATCAAATACATTTCTTGTTTTGTGTTTAGAAAATTTTCTGTGTACATCTATTTAAGGTGAAGGATATCGCAAACAGCAGCAGCAGTAGTAAACAAAAAAAGAAAAATATCATTAAGATTTATTAGATACAATTAATGTACTGTAATTAAAATTCCGTACATATATGGATTATGGGTGATGTATTTAATGATTTAACGTTGTACGCTCTATACCAGAAATTGATTTATGAGAGATAATTGGTAACATTATCTTGAAATGAAGGATCAAACAATCAGGTCAAATTATTTATACTGAAACACTAATCGGTTTTTGTTTTTGTTGTTGTTAATAAATTGTAGCATCCAATAAATTCGTTTTATAAACTTAGCGAGCACACGTGTAATTAAAAATGCATATAAGAGACAGTTTTAAAAACTGTAATATTAATTAATTAATTATATTCGAGTATTGTCGTTGTATAAATATTAACAATATTGCCAATAAATCAATCTCATTATACCATCTCTCAATAATTATAAAATACAGTACATTTCTATTTTTGTAATTATTATGATACTTGTTTACATAATATACTTACACTCGTGTTTATGAATGATCAAGAGAAAAGTCAGGATAAATAGTTAGTTATTGTTAATAAAGTTGGCGTATAACCGTCCGAGTCTGTATATCTATTTCCAACACGTATGACCCTTGCATACGGGAGTCATCTAATCATATACATTTGATGTATTAGCTTTGTACAATAAACGACTTCCACTGAACATAATTTGTCATTTATTCACAAAAAAAAAACGACTTCAAAAGTATTTCTATTTAGATTTATTTTAAATTGCGGTTTCTTTTGATTTAAATTAAAGAAATTGAATATTGAAATTTTCGATAAAAGTCAATGAATGTATACACGTATATACATATGGCTAAGTCTATAAAAACCAAAGAGTTTAGAGATCATTCCACATATATTTTTTTTTTTTTTTTTTGTTGATGATGTTGATGATGATTTATCACATAAACATTAATCATATTAAGTAACATAAACATAGGTTTTATTTTTTGTATTTTTATGTTAATAAATCATAACATACATTATAAATAAAAATATGTAATTTTATATAGTAACTCTAGTTTTTTGGTTTACGAAAATTGTATACAGTATGTAGATACAGAGACTATTTTTGTAGACTTTCACCTTAAAAAATATATAAAAAAAATTTTTTTTTTTTTTTGCATAATTATGATGTCGTTGATATGGTCACTAATTTTTCGAAATATCTTCATTTGGACAATAATTTAACAAATATTTTTGCTTAGTTTTGTAAATTCGGAATGTTGATAAATTTGTAAAAATGTACCGAAATTTCACAGAATTACTAGCGGCCTGTTGCTCCCATTGGCGAAAATCTACTGTAACTTTTCAAATAGCTTTTCAATACTCATTTTCAGTTTCTTATTGGTTAAAATTTTCTGGTTTCGAAAATTATAGTGGGCTATTATAATATTAGGGACACAACAGTTCTATGCTAGAAATAGCTCTAAGGGCATAAATTTAGATAATAATATTTCAAATTGGTACTTGTTGGTATATGTACTAATTAGGACTTATCGTATTTAGTAGACAAACAAAAGTTATTTTTTAAGTGGAAAATTCATTAGTATTAGGCTTTCAATAATAAAATAATTTAACGCTTGACAAAAAAGTTTCACAAAAAAGGTTTATTTAAAAATATGACTGACTTCGACTATAATTGCTAACACTGACTGACTCGACCGAGCCGTTTTATTCTTTCTTAACTGTATATCTCACATAAATATACTTATTGTACAACATTTTCCCGGATTAGTTTCAAACCAACTTAATAATATTTTTTTTATTTAGTTTAATGACAAATAATTAAAATTCTGGACTGACTAATTTTGGATAATGGAGTCTCTATGGTTGTTGTTTTAATCTGGATGATCTCCTAAAATGCTCTTCTTCTTCATCATCTTGTGATCTCTTTCGTTTTCTAGAAGTGTTTTGCACAAGTTTATCATTGTTAGACAATATCTCAACTGGATGATATTTGTCGACTAACGTAGATTTCCTTATTTGATTCTGATGAACCATATTGACATTATTATTTACGTTAATAATGTAAGTAAATTTATTTATTTGCTTTAACAAACGCGCTGGAATTCATTTGAGATATTCTTTAACATGACTCCCGCACATCACTTTTTCTCCTTTTTTAAATTAAATTCCCTCATAATCATACATTTGGTTCTTATTTAAATTTATTGACACCTTTTTCTTTCGTCGTTTACCTACGTTCCTTTTGTTCAAATTTCCTTCTGTAACTGTTGGATTAATTGTAGTAACAATTGTTCATGGTCTATATTGAAATAGTAGTTCAGGTACTGATGTTGCTGTTACGGTTGTGCGATAATTATTGTACGAGTGTAACTGTCAATTTATAGTAACTTTTCTTGAATAGAAAATTTGCTCTATTATCATACAAAAATTTTATTTAATATTTTTTTACCGTTTAGACCCCGCGTTCTGCTAATCCATTAGATTGCGTGTGGTATGGAGGAGTTTTCATAATATTAATTTCATTCAGTTTAACAAATTCTGAAAAAGCAGAACTATTAAAAGATGGGCCATTGTCGTTACATATTTGCCCTAGTAATTCAAAATAAGCAAAAACATTTTCTAGGCATTTTATCACTTGAGTTGCATTAGACTTATTATTAAGTAATTTTATATCAATAAATTTACTATATGAAGCGACTAGAATCAAAAACGTTTGATTCTGAAAATACAACAAATCTAAAGGTATATGGTGGAATGGAATTTTTGTAGGTTTCCATTTAGAAATAAGCATCTCTTTTCTTATATTTTCCGTTTGACTAAAAATGTTTACAACTTTTCACTGCATTTTCTATATCATAATTCATTGTTTTCCACCAAAATATACCGCGAGCTAATATCTTTATCCTTACTATGCCTTCATGGTTACTGTGTAAGAGCTGAGATATTTTTGAACTTAATGCTTGTGGAATGACCATACGATTTCCATTGAAAAGACAATCATCTTGAATGCTAAGAAGTTTTTAATACGTGAATAATATTTTAATTCTTCTGAAATTTTGTGTGGCCAGCCATTTAATAAATATTGGTATACTTCTTTTAATATGTCGTCCCTACGCAAATATTGCCGAACATCTTCCGAGCTTATATGAACTTGGTCGACTTCGATTTATTGAATCAGCTTCTTTTTTAAATTCCTGATTTAATGGAAATGGTATCTGCATTTGCCATATTTTTACCAGGACGGTATCTTAGTTCATAATCATACATAGAAAGGTATACAGCCCAACGTTGCAGACGTACCTTTCTGTGGATGAAATATTTCCATTAATATTTGTGAATCCGAATATAAAATAAAATGATGGCCATATATGTATTTATGAAATTTCTTAATGGAAAATATACTGTTGCTAATGCTTGTCAGTGTTATTGTAAATTAGTGTTTTTTGCTTGAAAGAGCGTGCTAGATGCAAATAATATAGTTTTTCCTACTTCGTTTACGAAATGGGATATGTTTTATCCAACTCCATGAGGACTTGCATCTGTAGCTACAACTGTTTGTTTTTTTTTTTGGATCATATGCTTCAAGCAGATTATTGTTCATTATTAATAATTTACTTTTTTCAATATAGTGTTGAGACGCTTCGGTCAAATTAAAAGCTATGTCTTTCTTTAGTATTGTAGATAATGCAAATCTTTGAGTTCGCTTGACAAGTTCGGAATAAATCTTCCATAATTATTCAACAGACCCATATAATATTGTAATTCAATACATTTTTTGGAGAAAGAGCTTTAGTGATATCCTCTATTTGACAAAAATTGACAAATGCTTAGAAAAATTTTGATATTTTTACATTATACTCGTCCAAGCGACGCAACACTTCACATAATAATTGTTGACAATCTCCAAAGCTAGAACCGGCGATTAAAATGTCATCGAGATAACAAAGTGTTCTGTCTTATCCACAAAGAATTTAATCAATAACCGATTGAAAAATAGAAGGAGCAATTTTGACCCCGACAGGTAATGTAGTGTATATTGGTATATATCCCTATAAGTGTGAATTGTCAAATACTGCCTAGATGTTTCAGTAACAACAAGTTGCTGATAAGCTTCAGTCAGATCAATTATGCAGAAACATTTGGTATGAGCCAGATTTGCAAATAGATCGTCTATCCATGGAAGAGGTTAATGTTCTGTTTGTACAAATTTGTTTATTGTTACTTTACAATCGATGCAAAGACGTATACTTTCGTTGGGTGACTCAATTTCTTTTTCGACAAAACACTGTATGTGATATAGTACACTACAGGCCTTATGAAATATTGAAACCGCTTCTAGTTTTACAAAAAATTTCCGCGTAAAATTTCCTAATAGGTTCCGCAGAGTTCGATAACACGTTTGGGAATATTTCCGTTACTTTAGGTATTAGATTTTCTGCATTAAGAGCAAACTTTCGACTTACTTGATTAATACAAAATAAATGTCTGCAATTTGTAAACAACTTATCCATTCAATTCCGGCCTAATAAAGGTAAGCTATATCTTTACCACTCTCAATAGCTATTAGCTCAACAACAGTTTCTCATCATCACTTTGCTTTTTAACTTTTACATAAATTTTCCCGACTACATTTATTGTTAATCCTGTTGAAACTGTTTAAAATACTTATCTAAATTTGTTACCGAGGAATATGCACCTGAATCCAATTCCATTGTAACCGGTTAGCCTTCTATTGGTATTCCATTTGTTAAGACTTAATACCGAAAACGGATTTATTGACGATTTCGACGACTGACTTAACGTGAACTTCTGACCGATCTTGATTTACTATGTGACACTATTGATGATTGACTTGTTGCCCTCGTGTGACACATTCTTGACGATAAATTACTGGTGAAACATTCCCAATATTTAGCAGGACACCTATCTGGATTATGGAATCGGCTACATCTCTATAAAACAGCATTCCATTCTTGAACTGTAAGGGCTACTATGACGTCTACGACTTCAATTATTATAAGATTTTTGCGGACTTGAACTTCTTGAAGTTGATCCGTACTTGTAATTATCGTTGATTAACTTGATGTTGAATATGGTTTTGCATTCGATGACGTAATATTTAATTTTTGTATTTTTTGAGTCGAGTTGTTGTACATCAAAATGTCCTTCTCGTATTTCTCTCTCCGCTGTTGCTCAATTCGATGCAATTTCATAAGCATTGTCAAACGTCAAAGTTTTATCTTTTAACAAATGCGACCTTTACTGATTATCAAGAAAACAGAAAACAAATCGATCTCTCAACGCATCTTTTAAGAATTTACCAAAATTGCATGTTTGGACCTAAGCTTACAGTTTAACACTATTATTCTGCAATTGTCTGCTGCATTCCACAGATCTTATAAATCGATTGTGTTTTTTGATTTATTGACCGCTGATCGATTTAATTTGTACAAACACTGAATTGTAACCGAAAGTTTTTGTGAAATTTCCAATGATAAAACCGCTATCTTTTGATGTCGAAAGATTTTTTTTTTTTTATGTGTTTAGCAAATTTTCTTGTAGTGCAAATCACAAGTCATTACTCAGAGATTCCCTATCTTCAACCGAGAAGAAGTTGTTGGTAATTTCTTCCTGATAGTGATAAGGCGGCTAGAGACAATTTCTCACGCATGGAATAATTCCATCGGTTTCTTTTCAATTTTAAGAATTTTCTATTTGATTTGGAATGCTCTAATACAAAACTGTATACAAAAAAATTACAGCCCGCACCGCCTAAATGTTGGAGATACTACTGGTAGGGAAATTATAACAGATTAAGACTAACCGATTAATTTAAACTTTTCGAATAACCAATCCGACATTAACCGATTTTTATCGAGTACCCAATTAAAGCTCAGTTTACACCTCTCGTGAACATGAACGTGAACAAAACATTTTTTGTTGATAACTCTGAAATTATTTGATTTTTTCATTAAAACTGATTGGAATAAACTTGAAATAAAATTACGTATCGAATAATTATGAAAATAATGAATAACATGTCATTACAACAATATTTTTTTCAATTCCCCAATGATTTTATTTTGTTCACAGACATTTCATCGGGGAATTGAAAAAAATATTGTTATAATGACATTTTATTCATTATTTTCATAATTATTCGATACGTAATTTTATTTCAAGTTTATTCCAATCAGTTTTAATGAAAAAAATCAAGTAATTTCAGAGTTATCAACAAAAAATGTTTTGTTCACGTTCATGTTCACGAGAGGTGTAAACAGGCCTTTATACTGAATTATTTATTAAATTTTGTGAAACAATTAGTGATTTTCCCAAATATAATTGCAACGCTTGCTGACTGGCGGCTAAAATATTTCGTATGGAGTTTTATATGGTCAAACATGTGTTTGAATTTTTCATTAAATTATTAATTTCGACTAAATTAATTTTAAAATTTGATATTTATTATTAATCGCAACATACTCATCTTTATTAATCATAAAAAAAAAGTAGGGGGACATCCACTAATTTAGACAAGAAACTTGTATTTGTAAACATGATTTTACGTGTTTTTGCATGTAAAAAAAAAAAAAAAGTAGTCAGCGCTGCCCAAGCGTGGGGACAAATGAACTAAAATCGATATTGGGAAAGTCCCTCATTGTCACAAAAATTAGATTCTGCAAAAAATATCTCTGAAAAATGATGTTGAAATTAATAATAATTTATATAAATTTTAATTTTATCTGCTCGGGTTACCTCTGCTGGTCGATTATCTTTCATATTTGTAGGTTCAGGCGTCTCAATTTCTGGATTTGGGTGGTCTTACAGCTTTTTTTTTAAATAAAGTTTAATTTTATACAATAGAATTGTCTTAATAGGGATTATTGGACTCAAATTTTAACATTACATTACACCATAGTACCGACTTACAGACACAGCAGGATTTTCAAGATTATATGTGATTTTTCCAGGCTATCAAGCTTATTTGTGGTTTGTTTGGCCTTTAGATATTATTCGAGATTTTATATTTTTTTCAAGATTTTAATATTGTCCGAGTTAATTTGGATTGAAATTTACGAGATTACCGAAGTTCAATCGAAATCAATTTTTTTTTTTAATTACTTAGCTTTGAGAATATCTCGATTATTCTAGAACTCTAAGATTATTGAGTTTTTCGAAAGAATTCGAGTTTCCAGCTTATACTCGAAATTTGAAATGCCTAATGGAAAAGCGTGATGTTCTAGAATTAGTAATGTACCGATATTTTCTGATAGTTTTCAAGGTTTTTAAGTTTAGCATTTGAAATTTTTTAGACTTCGATGTTATTCCATGTTATTAGCTTAAAATTGAATTACAAGTATGCTTATCACTTAAATATATCTTACAGAGTAAAGATTCCCGAAATTCAAAATTACTGAATTTATGTGTATAATTCCAGATTTATATAGCGATGGGTAGTTTCCGATATTATTTATAGTTTTGCTAAGACTGCATAGTATTTTTTCAGATTATTAATTTATGATTTTAAGTTCACCCAAGTTTTTCAGGAATACTCGAAATTTTTTGTAAATTAGATTTCTCTTGTTACTCGATATTTCTTGGAATTCTCACGGGGTTTTTGTTGCATCTTGTTACTTACTACTTAAGTTGAGTTGTATCATGATCTGTAATAAGATCGTTTCACAGTATTCATATAGTTTTTGCAGATATACATACACAGATAGGTAACAATTCCGCATTAGTCCCTCTAGCTAAATAATCAATTGGTGATAAAATGGTGAATCTTTAAAATATTTAACTAATTTAGAATTTATTTAGCTTTCTTTAAATAATCTGATATACCATATTTACATGGTAATAATGGAGTTAATTTAAGTTTCGGTTTCGTTGAGTTAAAAATATGGTGGCGTTAACCCGTATCGTCTCCATGGACATCGAATAATCGAGTTAATTTAACAGTTTATATTTCGTGTTGATAAAGAACTAAAAAAATTGGATATCAACACTAAAATACAAATTATTATTTCCAGCTTATCCGCAAAATACTGAAAATCTATGCAAAATCTTATTTTTTCCCATCCATCAACTCCCGTGAACTAAATTACGCATTAAAAAACTTAAAAAAAAATACCTACATTTAGAATCCAACCCAACCACACTAGTTTCTCACGAATAATTCTCACAGCAATTTTTGCGCCGTAATCAGAGTTTTGACATTAGAAAAATAAACACCCCCATATATTATCAACTCATATTCTAACTGGGAATTGACTAGCCCATAGTAAATTCTTTCCAAAATTGGCTTAGGACAAAGTTTTCTTAACAGAAACAGTTTTGGCAATGTACCGTATAAATGTGATATTTCACTGAACTGATGTGCTTCTTAAAATTTAATTTGTTATCGATGAGCACTCCCAAGTATTTATATTCGTCAACAAACTCTATATTAACACAATCTGAATGGCAACAATATAAAAAGGAACATCCTATCTGGTGATAAGTGACGTTCATGTTGTATGGTGTATCATCTCCAATATTAAATATCATGCCTTTAGTTTTTCTACTAAGGGTCAAACCAATCTCGTAACAGCTGCAGATCAAAATTCATTTGAAATTGTAGTTCATCGTGACTATTAGTATACTAACTATGGTAAAGGCAATGCCATCTGCAAAACCAATCATTTTACCATAAAAATGTATCTCAAAAATTGAATTTATGCGTAAATTAAAAAAAGCAGTGGACCCAGGACTGATCCTTGAGGAACACCGGCAGAAATTTTCGTTGCATGACTATAAGTAGAACCTAATATAACCAATTGAGTGCGATTTTCTACGAATGACTTCAGGCTATTAAACACAAAGCCCCGCACTCCCAATGCCCAAAGTTTATTTAACAAAATCTTATGAGATACAGTAACGAATTAGATATACATATTGGCTTTATCAATAAAAATTCGCCTGTTATTTTATTTGCATTTGGGGAAGAATAAATTGGAGTGAGAAAAGAGAGTAAAGCATCTTCGGTACTTCTTTTAAATGCGGTAAGATTTTCATTTATGTACACTGATGAATTATTAGACATTCCCACAAAATCAGATGAACTATTTTTAAATTTCCTTCTGGACGTAAGAATAGTATTTTACGATAATTTTAGCTGTTTTAGCGGAATCGAACTTGTTTTTAACACAATAAGCCACAAAAATGTCATTTTCAAGTATACGTTGACTTTCAGAACATCAGTAAAAAATGCCACCGCTGTTTTCATGATCCCTTTAACAGGTGTCTTTAACCCAGTTATTTCAATCGAATCATTTCTATAAAGCTGATCCAGTTTTTCTACTTGTAATTCAAGTGATGCAATCTGTTATTTTCGTTTTTCAGATTATCAAAAATATCTTTAAATAATTATCAATACCATCAAACCTTTTATTGATTGAATCGATCGAATTTGTCACTTGTCAACTTAAAAATTAGTTTTAATGATTCAGCAGTATACTGAAATCTATGTAGATTATCAAAATTTTCAGTTTCATTTGTAATGATTAATACAACTTCTTCTGTGGCAATAGTGGAACAAGTTGGTTTTATTTTATTTACACATTCTAAGCAGGTTCATGATTTTCTCTAATTTTTTAGGGCGTTAATTAGATTTGCCGATACATTCACACATTTTGCATGCATAAGAGAATTACAAACACTACAAGGCACTCTTAAATCTGCCCGATTTATTTTATTTGCCATCGTTCTTATTAGGTACTTTATTTTGTATTTAAAACTTATTTATTTTTCTGATTTTACAAAAAAACTTTTTTTATTAATTAAAACACCATGACTAACTGCAATTTTAATACATTTCACTATACAGAGGCACATTTTACCTTCAAAAATAATCGATTTACTTTGAAATTAATTTTTGTTAAAAACACTTTTAGCCAAACAGCAGCGAAATATACGGAATATACATTTTGTATTATACAATTTTATCGACTGTCCTCTTCAACTGCTGAAACAATTGTGAGTTGTCTATTCACAGATATCTGCATGCATTATTATTTGTTCGGCACAGGTGTTTCAGTAACATTATTTTTATACAATGTTTTAGTTACTTCTGTCGCTTAAGATGTTTTCACATCAAAAATTCATCCTTATTCATACATTTCATTACAATAAGAAATTCTTATTGTAATAATTTTATAGATCGAGTGGCATTCTGTCGTCGGGCTAAAGAGCAGTTAATAAACAACAACAGTTTTTTGAAACGTTTTATTTTATTTATCTCATGAATCAAACGAAAAATCAAAACACAGCGTCCTGGATTGGTTATTGTCCCTTAAAGACTTTCACATCTAAACTAAAAGAGAAGGTATTTGTGGATACAGCGACTGCAAAAAATATTAAACAGCAAATAATTAATGTTCGAAAGAGGTGTATGCCCGTTTCGTATATATGATTCATTTCAGTTATATCAGTTTTAAAATCGGCTTTGAAATCCTCGAGAAGTTTTTGGTTTCAGCAGCTCTAGCCATCAGTTCGTTATGAATATTAGTATTAGCCTCAAGAAGCTTAGCAACTGCTTGCATAATATGAGCATTAGTAGGAGCTCTAATTTTGATAATATCGTCTAGCTCCATTAGAACTCGTTAAAAGTACCGTATAATGTTTTTGATTAATGCACTGACTTATTATTTTACCGACTTAATTATTCTGTGACTGACCATTAGACAACTTTCGATATTTAGAATAGATTTTAAATTTGGTCATTATCACTGTTTTATACTGTGAATTATGTTTGAATTATTACGTTTAATTTAAGTCCATAGAATCATAGATAATAAATATTCTACCTAATTAAACTAGAAATCCGGTGCAACATTTGATTATGCCACTGCATTTCATCAATAATTAATCATTCAATTATTCAAAATAGTTTCAGAATTTTTGGTTGGGTTTTAGATATTCTAATACACCTTTATGTTACTTTGCAAGATATTTTATTTACTGTTAACATCTAATTACTATTATAAATTATACTTTAATTATTTTATTACAATAAAGCTCAATTAAATAGTTTAGAGCATTAAGCAGAAGCAATTACAGATAAGTGGCCAGGAAATTGTAGTACGAAATTGCTGATATTAAATTCTTCTGTTGTATAGAGATATTCATTTGAAATTTGTTTCAGGGATTTATATTGAAATTGAAATTATTTATGAGTTTGGATTATTAAACTGTATTTCATACGAAAATAACAATAAGTTGTCAAATCTTAAACACTATTATAATTAAGTAAATCTGCGAGACCATAATTTACGTGCTATGAATAATTACCAATATTTATGATGTGATAGATAATCCGCATCTTAACTAATTTGTCTTTGACAGTTAGGATGCAAAGGTCCTTATGTATATTTTTGTTTTCTACAAACCAGGGTGCCCCTCTAATCATTCTGAGAATTTTTGACTGTATTCTTTGAACCATGTCAATATTTGAATTAGAAGTTGATTGCCATAATTGACAGCCATATACGATCAGATTGGTTTAATCATTGTATTATACAGAAGAAGCTTGTATTCTAGATAAAGGGTTGAATATTTCTACATCAACCAGTGCATTTTAACCACTTTTAATTTGATATGGCCTCGTTTCATGTCAATATGTTTTCGCCAGGTTAATCGTCGGTCTATAGATGGATGCCTAGGTATTTTGCTTCGTTTGTCTGAGGGATTTGTGTTCCATTCATTGTGACCGGTGGATACGTAAGCTTAGTTAAAGTGAATGTTACGTGAGTCGATTTTTCTTCATTGACCTTTATCCTCCATTTTTTGAGCCAGATTTCGATATCGTTTATATGTTTTTGCAGGGTTTTGGACGCTGTTTGTGGATTTTTATGAGTGCATACGATTGCTATGTCATTAGTGAAAATAGACGTCATAATTTTCGAAGATGTTGGTACATCAGAAGTGGAAATTATAGGTAAGGTTGGGCCAAGCACACTGCCTTGTGGTACTCCAGCCAGGAGTATTGTGAGGTATTGTGTTTGACATAATATCTGCGATTTGACGAATACGACTTCATAAGCTTGTAAATTTCTAGCAATTTAATATTAATTTTATAATTGATTGCTGATGTATTGTTCCATTCTTAGCTCTAAAACCAAATTGATGATCAGGGATGATATTTCGGAGTTTCGCTTTAATGTTTTCGATAATTGTGTTTCCGAAGACTTTCGTGATGATTGGTAGTAGGCTTATTGGCCTATATGATGAGATCTTGGTAGGATCCTTGCGATCCCTTGGGATTTTTATACTTGACAGTTTCCAGCACTAAAGGGATGCATTTTAATTCATAGATTGAATTGAATATTTGAGCTGGTCGACCAAAGGCACATTCAGGCAATTTTTTAAGCATTTCACCTGTAATTTGATCATACCCAGGGGCTTTCTTTAATTGAGTTTTGTGAGCAATAATAAACTTAACTAGCGGCTTCTTTATCTTGAATTTCCTCTCAGGTTCGATTGCTACATCTGTTTGAACCACCGATAATCCAGGGTTGGGAGTGAAAGCACCTTCAAGATGATCAGCGAAGGCTTTAGCTTATTCCTCGTCATTTCTAGCCCAGTCACCGTTGTGCAGACGAATTGGCGGGTTTGGTTGCTGAGGCCGTTTAAGGTTATTATTGGTCTTCCATAATGAATAGTTTGTGTCGTGTAGTTTTGCAGAAAACCCCATTTTGTTTTTGGAGTAAGCTTTGTAGTTTATTTTTGGCCTGGTTAAAGTTGTATTTTGCATCAGGCGATCGATTAGTTTACTATAATATGCGTCTTAAACGGCGTTTCGCTGTTAGCAATTTTTCTATTTTAGCGGATGTTATGAAAATGCTACGTAGATCAGGAACAGATTAAAGTTTTTTATTGCCATATTTATATCGTTTGCCACCTCCAGGGTAGATGTCAAGTCGATATGCCAGCTGATGTTCATCTTGAATTTCAACCAGTTAGTAAAGGTATTCGTTAGGAAGTTGATTGTAGGATATGGCTTTTGGTCAGCCCAGTAATGTAGTAAGACAGGAGAGTAGTCAGAAGGGAATTCTGAAAGTGGTTTAGCCTCGATCATTTCACGGTTTATTTTACACGTGACAGCAAAATCAACGATGTCAGCAATTTTTTTACGATCAGTAAGCCAATAAGTTGGATGGCCACACGACGCAACATCGTAATGATTTACCTGAATAACATCATTAATTGACGTCCCCTTGGTGGAGTCATTTTTGAGCACCAGTAGATATATTGCAGAGTTGCAAAAAACGTTTTATAGATATCTGCCGAAATGTTATTATTTGGAGGACAATATATTAAAGCGAAGACTAAACTTTCTTTATCAAGGTTAACACATACAGAGGTTGCTTGAATTTCTTCAGTGTTATACTCATTCAGAACATATAATGGCAAGTCCGATATTTTATAATGATAGCAGTTCCTCCTAGACTTCTGCCCAAGGGATGTTTAGTATCATCGACTTCGTAACCATTTATTCTAAAATTATGTATCGGTTAAATACGTTTCAGAAACCAGCATAATTTCAATTTCGTGTTTTGCAAGAAAATGTTGTAATTCTAGTTTGTGTTGGCTTATACCATTTGCATTCCGGTGGCATATCTTCAGATAATTTATCGGAGACATTCAAGTTTCTGGATGATAATGGTCTAATTTTGCAGCATTGATTGTAGCATATTTTGCATTGTTGTCATTAACTGCATCATCAGTTGCATTCAGGGTAGATATTCAGGGTAGATTCAGCATTTGAGGATTAACCACTGAGAACGCTTGCATATGTTGGTTTTCAGGCTGATGTTCTGAGCGATCGAGATTCATTCGGAGCATTCGAAGGTATTTTATTCTGCGAATACGAAGGTGTATTATTCTGCGATTGAATAATGTTTCTGTAGACTGGGCATCCCCGATAGTTTGCAGTGTGGTTTCCGCCGCAGTTGCTGCATTTATTTACTGTTGAGGAATTTTTTGGTTTCGGGCAACTAAGGGTTGGGCGTAGTTCACCGCATACAACTCATACGGATATCAACTTGTAATTCGTTTTTGAGTATCCATATTCTTGGCAGTTTAAACACTGAATTGGTCCGGACATTTTATTTGGTTCTTCAATCGTTAAGGGTCTATGCATGAGGTACTTTATTTTATATATTGGATGAAATTATCCCTTTTTCAAAGTACTTTCGGATGAAAACAGCTCAACTTTGACCATTGGTTGTGGTTGCTTCAAGCGGTTCATGATCCTATATACATTCTGTATTTTAAATCCAACTTCAACAAGCGCGACCTGGATTTCGTTTGCCTGAACGTGGACATCGATGCCTTTAATAACGACTGAAAGACCCTTAGAAGACTTGAAATGGTATGTATAATAGTTTCTATTGTGAGTATCGTAATAATTAATGACTTCTCTATAATCGTTGACCTTGTGTGTTTAAATTTTTACTTCGTGTATTTTGCCATGAAGTAAATTTGTTACGTGAACTGGTTTTCCATTCGTGAGCACGCTTGATTTAGTTCTTGCACCACCCTTGTGTGTATCAGCTTCCAACAAGTAGATTGGAGGTGGATTGTATTTTCGATTTGTCTGTCCCTGAATGTTTGCATTTTCAGGTTCACTCTATTCCACATCCTTATCGGCGAACATTTTAGCGGTGTTTAGCATTAATTTGTCGACATTTAGTTTCATACTTATGTCAGTAGTATTTCATTTTTTGGGCTATCTCTTTTCCGTTTTACAGTAATATATCGATCGATGCCAGTTTGTGTCATTTGTACATTACGTTTAGTGCTCTCCAGTCCTTTCCAGGAGGTATATTCATCGGGTCATTTACCACTTCTGGCTCCATATTCGATAATGAATTTATTGAAATTGATTGATGGATAGTACTTGGGGCAGACGATTTTGTAGGCGATCTTGTTATTGAAGTACTTCTTTGGAAAGGACCACTCAAATTCGTAAAGGTGGAGATATTGCTTGTAGATGTATATGATGTAGTAACCAAGCTTGCTCACTCCAGAGAACCGTCGGTACTGGGCTTCCGATTCCCTGCACCGTAGAACTGCGATTATAGATATGCGAAATGCAAAGAATCTTTCGTTGATAATGAGATTCGTGACATGATTATTCTCCATACGCCGCATGACTAAATTCGCACGGCTGCATTTCAATTAGAAGATCATATTTTATCCAAAGTTTTAGTCCTGGCGGAAACATATGAGTCAACACAAAAATCAATTAACGTAATAAAAGAGATAAAGCATGACCTAAATCCAAGTACGATAAATACCGTTAGAAAATCCTGTTACCATACTCTAGGTCGTTCAAGGAACAAACCGGTCCAGCTCTAAAACAAATAGATCATGTCGTGGATGTTTTGCCCAGCATCAACGAAGTGATCACCGGTTTCTTTCGGCGAAGTGTCATAATTGTGGAAAGGTCGGTCCCATAGCCTCCGTGTGTATATCGAAAGGATGGAGTGATCAACAATGGAATAGAGTAACTACTCACCACAATTCTAAAGAAGAGGTTAAAAATGCCGATAATATATGTTCAAATTTAATAGCATCCAAACTTTGGAATTATCAGAGTCATCCGATGGTGTGGTATCCAATAAAGTTTCGAGTACTAATAAGTTTTGGATGTCCCTTATTCTATTTTACGGAAAGCCAGGAAACTTTAAATTAAGATTTACATAAACGGCAAACATCTGGATTTTCTGGAATGGGAAACATTATTCGAAGATCGACCTGGCCGATGCATATTTCCAAATCCAGCTGGATGAAAAATCGAAGCGGTTGATGGCGATAAAATCTCCGTTCGGACTATTTGAGTTTGAGGCCATATTGCGGGGTTAACACATTGCGCTACTTACCTGGATGATATCATTGTTACGGGTACAAATGAAGAGCATCATCTACGTAATCTGGAATCTCCTTTTAAACGTCGACATAAATTTAACCTATGGTGCAATTTAAACAAGAGTACATTTTTCAATCAGAAGTCGAATATCTGGGACACATAATTGATGCGCAGGGATCTGCCCAGCCGATTCTGGATTGAAAGCCATCCAAGATTTGCCACACCCATGTGATATCAACCAATTGGAAGCATTTATGGGGTAAATGCAACTAATATAACAAATTTGTTATGAACTTTTCACAGATTTCTGCACCATTAAACAAATTGAGCCGGAAAGATGTTCCCTTCGAGTGGACCTCAACAGGAAGCTTTTCAAACATTAAAGGGTCAAATAATAGATTTGATGGATTGATTGACACGGATGTACGACCAAGCTTCAGCAAGATTCCCGGATACGCCGGATCCACCGTACACCACTTTACATATAACAAGACCGAAGGATAGGAAAGGAATGTTAGCATTATATAGACTCGATTTTTATTTTTTTTTTGACAAGTTGTTAGTCACAAGACAATATACAATCTCCTAATCAGCGTTCCCGGTTAGTGCCGCAGGTTTTTCTGGAAAGCTGTAAGAAATTTCTGTTATTTCCATCGGCGGTTGTGAGGGGGGGGGGGGGGGGGCAATATTTCGTTTCCAACATAATGTTCCCATGCGGTCACCCAAATTTGTTACTAACTATAGCACGTGTTGCTTGACGTTGTTGTTGAAGTTATTGCGCCCTTTGCTGACTCTCCTACTCGCCCCCTATTAAAGGGTCAAATAATAGATGCTGCTAAATTGGTTCATTTTCGGGACGACTACCCTGTTTTTATGGCAACAGATGCCTCCAGTTATGGGATTGGTGCCATGATTTCCCACCGATACCCTGATGGATCAGAGCATCCAATAGCATTCGCTTCAAAGGCGTTAGCAGATTACCAAAATTCATACAACCAAATTGAAAAGGAAGCTTTGTCGATTAGTTTTGGATGTACGAAACTTAATCAGTACCTCTATGGCAGGCATTTCGAGCTTTTCGCTGATCTTTCGCACCTCTGTGCCAATTTTTCATCCACAGAAACAAATCCCAACGATGACAGCACACAGATTGCAACGGTGAGCAATCAAATTAATTGCTTATACATGACGCACTATCCCGACTTCCATGTGGTCCGGAAGATGGATGTCTCCAGCTTGATGATCAGGTAGATGGACAATTAATCGTTTTCTCAGTAGACGCGATAGTTATTCGAGAAGTAATAACACAATATCCTGTCCTAAGCAGAGTGGTACACTACGTACAATGTGGTTGGCCAAGGGATTCTGAGATTGAACAAGATGTTATGCCATATTTTTGCAGAAGGTGTAGTCTCACAGTCCGTAAGGGTACATTGTTGCTGCATATATCTTACGTCCGTGTGGTTATTCCGACACTACTCCGATCTAAAGTTATGAATATGATGCATGAATGCCACTGAGGTACAGTGCGAATGAAGCAACTGGGAAGACGTTACTGCTGGTGGCCGAATATAGACATAGACATAGAGACACTGTCAGCACATTGCACAGTCTGTCAAGGTTCACAGTCAGACCCAAAGAAGGAATTCGCAGCTTGGCCCTCTCCAACAAAACCTTGGGAACGAGTTCATTTAGACTTTACTGGGCCATTCATTGAGAATATGTGGCTCATTTGCATCGACGCGTATTCTAAGTTTCCCTACATTACACAAATGCGGAGCACCACAGCTGTTCAGACAATTCGATCGCTTCAGGTAATTTTCAGAATCGAGGGCATCCCTGATACTATCGTAACGGACAATGGACCACAGTTTGTTTCCGGAGAGTTGAGAAAATTCTGTGAACTCAATGGAATTCAACATCTGACGGCGGTTCCATTTCATCTGGCATCGAATGGGCAAGCAGCAAGAACGGTACGGACATTTAAGGGATCGATGGAGAAAATATTATCCGCGACAAAATCAGATTTGGAAACAAATGCGGGAAAAACAACCAGTAACAGAAAATAGGCGTCCTGCATCAGCTACCGGTCAATCAGGAAAGCATTTTGATATAATTATTAATCGTTCTAATTTTAGTGAACGAACCGAAGACTCTACAAGCAGTGAGCAAACCGGATGGGGAAGGTGACCACTTACAAAGGGAAATACTGAGATGTTTCGAATGCGTGAAGAAACCAGTTGTGAGATTTGCACCTACTGAGGCCTAAATTAAACGAGGGGTTTAACACAAATACCATTGTATAAAATAACTGCTATCTTGCTATTTTTCAAGCCAGTTTAATTTGGACCGAATTATTTAAAAATTAAATAAAATCTATAAAACTTAATTGTTAATCAATAATTAATATTTGTTTCAATTTAAACAAACTTTACATTAACCATTATGTATAGATGAGTCGAAATTAAAATTTTGAGAAATGTAAATTAATTTATTTTCACTTTTAACAATATTTTGACATAGTTTAACGATTCGAAGGAATTTAGAAATGTGTGTTTGGAAAATATATTTTTTCGGAATATGAAAGCGGTTGTAAAAAAAACAGATTAACTTCTATAACCCAGTCACAGACTATTGGCTAAAATACTGTTCAAGTGGAAATAGTTATCCAATTCATTTAATTATTTAAAACGTATACTCATTATAATAATTAAATTAATCGTATGCTTGCAAAATAAAATTTAATGACTAAATTGGTGAATGACTTTTCGCTAAAATTATACTAAATCGTCTGCTCGACCAACCCGTTATATAGTGTCGAACCATTTTAATTAAATTCATTGAAATATAAATTAAATTAAATACTCTAAAAATTGTTTATTTTCTTTTTTTTTTTCATTCTGTGTAATTTAACATGACAATCCTCCAACCATATAAAATTACCATAAAATCTAGACGAATTTATACTAGTTTTCGAGAAAGTTGACAAAAAACACAAAAAATTATTCAGCGATATAATTAAAAAATTGTAGACCACAAAAATCTTCTAGAAAACAAACAACAAAAAAAAAAGTAAAACTTTTTTTAAATTAATGCTCTATTTCACACTATGATATTTGAGAGATATCATATGATTGACAATTTAGTGGACATACGTCACTCGTATAGCGGAAAAAAAATAGGTCGTACCAAAAAGTTGACCCATTTTTACCCGTCTCACGTTGTCAAAAAATAAAAAAAATAAAAAATAATTAAAATTCTCAAAAATCCCTTAATTTTAATTAAAAATCATGAATCATGATGACACATAATTTTTTATTAAAATGAAATATGATTTACTTTTTTTTTTTAATTTATGTATACCTATATGATCCGGAACAATTTGGATTGTGACAGGCACTTGACAGATTTTGCAAAACTCATGTAGAAGAGTGATGAAAATTGTATGATAAGTTGGCTTTCTCACCGGTCTACATATTATTGTTATGTGAAATTATTGTGGATAAGGTGAGAGGTCAGTGGTGCGTAATTTTTGTTTTACTTTAACATAGATAAAATTCAATTTTCTCACATACATTATTTGTATACACACAGTAGGTACCTTAAGCATTTTTTTTTTTTGCAAACATTTAATAAACCATTAAAGACACCATCAAATTCGTTCATTAACAAAATGTTTTTTAACTATTAACTCACCAGTGCATAATATATAGTTTGTATAATAAACAAGCAATAAGGCAATTAAAAATTATGTTGTCGTAAATCAATGATGAAATTACAAAGTGTTTTGCTAAACTTTAATTATTTATTTCGGAAGTTTATGAGATGTATATGTAGCTCGTCTCTGCGTGTAATTATCGTTGTAATTTAACCTTTTTAATGATTATTTGATGACAGTTATAATATCCATAAATCATGGCAGATGTATACAAAAAGATTAAATAATAATATTTTTAATCAAATGTTACGCGGTAAAATTTTCTAATCGATTATTACTTCCACCACGAGAGATGGATAACGTAATAATTAGATCAAGATTATTATTTTTATTTATATTTAATTTTATTTTGTAAATGTACAAGAAAATCAACTTTATAAATTTTTTTCATTCTTCATGATCTGGTGCGGTCACAAAAAATTGTTAACCGAAAAAAAAAAAATATGGTAGGTAACATAACAACAAGTGAAGTTTACAGAGAGGAAAAAAAAAAATAATTTCACCAGAAACGTAAGAAAACTAGTGATCCGCTTCAAGTAATTCAACTAATAACGTAAACTAGCAACAACAACTAAATTTGTTACTTTTACAATTTTTTTTATTTTTTTTTTATTTTTTTTCAACTTTAATGTACACCAAATAGTTGTCATCATGTATCTTGTTACAAATTTCATTTCTTTTATATACAACATAAGTATGTTTGGAAGATTATAAGTAATGTTTGTTTTAAAGTTGTAATTTAAATTTTTGTACTACAACCGTGTTTATTTGTTTGTTTATAATATATTATGTTATGAAAGTCGTCCACATAAGCGTATATTTAAAATATGTCTCATCTTGTGTTAGATAATACTATTTATATCTCTATAATTGAAAGTTTTTTTTATTTTATTTGTTTATACCTTTAGGTGGTTTAGGAGATGATATGTTGAAATTGTAATTAATATTTTCTTCGTAGAGTTTTTTTTTTATATGACAAGTACAAATCTATAGGCCGCGAAAGTCACGCCAAAAATGATGACATCTAACAAAACATTAAATAAATTTAAACAGAATAAAACTGTCAAATTGAAATATAAATATATTATTAAAATTAGATTAGAAGAAAATAACGATTTTATTTTATTTTTTTTATGATTTCAATAGAAGGGAATAGAATGGAATTTGACGGCGCTGTTCTCTAGCATATTTTATTGTTCGTTTATAAACATAATATAAACACATTAAATAGAATGGATTTTGATGTGTACAAACAAAAAAAAATGTCTAATTAAAATATAATAATTGTTTATGAAAAATTGTGTTGCAATTATTATAGTTTTGACGGTGATTTTTATTGTTTATATAAATCATGTGTATCATACTACTTGGTTACGAAAAATTTTCTACCATTCATGTGAAATTCTGAAATATTTCAAATATTTTAAGGGCATATTAAATAAAATTTAGATCAAACCGCACTCACCAGATAAGTAGTAAAGTTAATTATTGTGTAATAGATATAACGAGGTAACATTTTTATCTTAATTTAAAAATCGTTTGAATTTAGTTATGTTCAACTTGGAACCAAGTGTGTGATATTTTATTAAAAATGTTTGTATAAATCTTTAATTTAAACTTGAGAAGGCCGTTTATTGTATTCAACTTAAAAACTTCGAATTTCAAATAATCAATAAAAACTTTTTCAAGAAGAGAAGAATTTCATAATAGGAAACCCTCCACTGATGAAGTACCAAACCGTAATCATTTTTCCTTAAGTCATGAAAATAATTTAAAAAAAACCGAACTTTTATGGAACTATTTATTTGGTTTTTGAGAGTTGAAGAATCAGCGTCGAACTATTATTTATGTAAAAACCTCTGAAGCAGATTAGCAACTAAAGTGCGTTCTGTTAAATTACAAAATAAGCAAAAACTTGCGAAAACCGAATAAATTTTTATTTTCAAATTTATGGAGTTTACAAACATTAATTTTTGACACCACTTTCGCCAATATGTAAAAAATTGAATCACTTCGGTCTAAAAAGACCAAAGTATTGAAATCCTGTCAAAAATTACGAAAAATTTGGTTGGTCCAAAACAACTTTTCTCAACGTTTTGAAAGTCCCTGAGTCTGAAAAAAAAAAAATGTCTGTCCGTCTGTCTCGATGTCTGAATGTCTGTACCCATGGTATCTCGAGAACAGCTTGTCTAATCTGTTTCTATGGTTAAGACGTAGGTTTGAAAAGCTTTTGGATACTATCAGAGCCTTCTAGAGTATAGAGCCATAATCATTATGACGTATTTTTTAGAACCTTTTTAAGTGGTATAACTTTTCACTGATTTCCATAGGAATCCATAGTAAAAATGGTGTTTTTTAGCTTCAAGTTTTTCAATGAAAACAGCAAAAATGTTACAAAATGTTTATACAAAAGTGTTCTACATATCTTTAGCAGCAATATACAAGAAGGGTATATGGGTATTAAGTAAATATTAATTGCAGAAATTTTAAAATTAAATTATTTCTAAAATATATTTTTCGAACTTTCATTTTGAAAAATACATCAAAGTTGGCTCTGACAAATTAAAATAATACTTGTTAAATTTATCTTTAGTTTTACTAGTGTACGTTAGATGTCTATAATTGTTGGCAGAGAAATACGAAAAAAAATTATTTAATCACACAATTATGACACGTTCTTAATATTTTCTGAATTTGTTTTGCTTTTCCTACAATTTTTAAACTCAAATTTCCCCACGTCGCAATTTTTGCTACGATTTTTCAAAATGTTTACTACCCACTGCCATCTATGTACATTGACTTAATGCACACGACTTGTAGTAAGCTTTTCTTTTTAATTTGACCAGAATGCTGTTGTTATGAACTTTTTTTTTTTTATATTTTGGTTTAAATAAATCAATTATTACAAGAAAATGAAAACGATTTACTTAAACGAGATTTATACATGTTGAAATTCAAACATTTATGAAAATACTTCACAGATCACAATTACGAATTTGCAACGTTTTCATTTATAAATTTGTCTTAGGAAAAAAAGTGATTTCCCATATGTTTTATGTGTTTTACTATGGAAATTTTGGTTTTTTCCTCGTTTCTAATTCCCTTATAAAAGCTTCGTTTTTTAGATTATGGCTTGTATAATCAAGGTTGCTTTGATACTATACGTCATGAGGTGGTGCACTTGCCACACGAATTGACCCAAAAGACCTGGTTTTATAAATATTTACGATTTTTTTTACATATTGTATGCTAATTGCTAGTTTAATTATTGAATTGGGCATTAAGTTTGGAGTTGATTTGAAGGTTAAGTTAGGAGCCTATGCGGTTGAGTTTAAATTGAGTTGGGGATATACAATTTTGTATATAGCTGGTTTGAGGATTGAGTTTGGCGTATAGTTTGCAGTTGAGTTGAGGGTTTAGTTTGCGGGTTGAATTAGGGCTGATTTGGGGTTGAATTAGGGTTTAGTGAGCAGTTCAACAGAGGATAAGTGATTTTTTTCAGTAAAATTCAGTATTTTCAATGGAAATGAATTCTCAAATTATTTTTAGACGAAGTTCAGGAATATGGCCAAGTAGGATGTAACTTGGCTATTTCTTAACGGATTTTTGTGAAATTTAACATCTGCGATGGACACGGGATTCTAAAATGATTTTTAGATAAAGTTCTGAATATGTCCAATTAGGACAGAACTTGGCTATTTCTTAATGGATTTTAGTGAAATTTGATATCTGTGATGGAGATGGGATTCCAAAATAATATTTGGATAAAGTGCTGGAATATGTCCAATTAGGACGGAACTTTTGGCTATTTCTTGACTGATTTGAGTGAAACTGGATATCTGCGACGGAAATGGGTTTCCAAAATAATTTTTGGATACAGTTCTGGAATACGGCCAAGTATAATAAAACATTTTTCTACTTGGAATATGGCCAAATAGGATGGAACTTGGCTATTCCTTAATCGATATGAACGAAATTTGACATGTGTTGAGGGTTAGGTTAGGTTCCGATTGCCGGTTGAATTAGGGTTGAGTTGGGGCTAGATTAGAGGTTACTGAGCACTTGAGAAATCTTTATACATAGGGAAACCTCACTACAATGTTAATCGACGGGACCAAAAAAGTTGTCCGTTTTAGTGAGTCATCGGTTAGCTGAGGATTTATGATTTTTTTTTTTGTAAAAATTTTATTAGGATTTTATATCTTATCCGATTTTACTGAAATCAACATTTCCAATGGAAATTGGATTCTCAAATGATTTCTATACTAAATTCTGGAATATGACGAAGTGGGATGGAAGTTGGCTATTCCTTAACCGAATACGCTAAAATTTGACATGTTCTTTAGAAATGAATTCTAAAATGATTTTTAGATGAAGTTCTGGAGTACGGCTAAGTAAGACAGAACATTTCTATTTTTTAACGGATTTTTGTGAAATTTGACATCTGCAATGGACATGGGAGTCTAAAATGATTTTTGGATAAAGTTTTAGAATATGGCATAGGATTTTTGGATAAGGTTCTGGAACATGCCTATATTTCAACCGATTATGATGAAAATCATGATTTTTAGAGAAAGTTTGGGAATATGGCTAATTAGGTTTTGACTTGGCTGTTTCTTAACCTATTATGATTTTTAGATACAATTTTGGAATATGGACAATTAGGACGGAACATGGAATTCTAAAATGATTTTTGGATAAAGTTGTGGAATATGATGGTATGATTATATGACGGTATGATGGTACGATGGTATATACCATATAGTAGATAGTATTATAATATTATGATATGATGGCACGATCCTATAATGGTGCCATGGCATGATGTTGTGATAGTATGGTGGTGTGATGGAATGACGGTATGGTGGATTGATGGTAAGATATACGTCATGGTATGATAGTTAGACTTTACTATGGCACGATGATATGGGTGTATGATGGTTTAATCGCATAGTCTCAAGATGGTATGATGGTATAATGGAATAATGATATGATGGAATGATTGTTTAAGGTTATGATGATACGAGGGTACGTATGCCGTGGGTAGAGAGTTGAGATTTTGTTCGAGCTAAGTTGAGTCGAAGAAGTAAGTTAGGATTTAGTTAGCTTGTATGGTTAAGTGAGTTATTCGGTTGGAGGATCATTTAAGGGTTGATTTGAAAGATGATTTGGGGTTAATTTGGTGATTGAATTGAGCGTTGATTTGTTGCGATTGAGATGGAGGTTGAGTTGTAAATTGAGTTGGAGGTTGAACTGAAGATTGGCTTAAGAAGTTTATTCCGGGGTTGATTTGGGAGTAGAATTAATCTAGACCAAAGTTCTAATCACCTCATGAGGTTTCAGCCCTTTATATTTAATTTAATTTTAATTTTAATTAAATTAAAGTGTCAATTTCTCGTTATCACCCCCTATTTTACCCCTATATGCGGGTTTAACATTTTCAACGCGCATATAGGGGTAAAATGGGGGTGAAACCGAAAATTGACACGATAAAAAAAAATTTTATGCTGAAATTCGGATTCAGCGCATTAAAATACATAGGGGTAAGGGTCTGTCTTCTGGGTCGAAAACTTTTTTTTGTGTGTGGCTGGCGTTATCTAACTTTTACTTTTATTTTTGTACTAAAATTTATAATTGCTAGATAATATGGATTTTATTTAATTTTTCAAATTTACATGTAAAAATGTGTAATTTGGAAAAAATCATGCTAGATTTATAGACTGTGGTTGTTTCTAATGAAAGTGTAACCCTTATTGTTGAAACTGAACTGTTGCGATTTGTGAGATAAACTCTATTCGATCACTACGAAATACGATTTTATTTGTAATACTTTCCAATCTCGATTTGCCAACAATAGTTATATACATTTTTTCTTATTACTTCATTTACAAGAAGGCCTTCTCTAGACGACGATGATGATTGTATTCTTTGGAGCTCTGCATGATCGTTACCCTCGAATTCTCAACAAAAAAAAAATCACCAAAAAAATCTCGCAGAATACATTGGCAAAAAGAAGACCCCATTAAATTTTTGTTAATCACGACCAACTACAATTTGATAGCAAAAGAATGCTACATAATTTCTTGTCATCCTTGCGCGAAGAGGACTAAAGCACAGCGGCTTTGAGGAAGTTTTTATTTTAGCATGTGGAAGAGAAGGAATGAGGACGAAGGGCCGAATTTCAAAGGGCCGAATGTCGAAGGGCCGAATGTCGAAGGGCCGAATGTCGAAGGGCCGAATGGGTCGAAGGGCCGAATGGGTCGAAGGGTCGAATGTCGAAGTGCCGAATGTCGAAGGGCCGAATGGGTCGAAGGGCCGAATGGGTCAAAGGGCCGAATGGCGAAGGGCCGAATGGGTCGAAGGGCCGAATGGTTCAGAGGGCCGAATGGGTCGAAGGGCCGAATTTTTTTGTTTCGTTTTTTTTGCTTTTAGAAATATATTTTTTTAATTTCTTGTTTTAAGGAATATTTTGTAAATTTTTTTATCAAATATAAATAAATTTCTTATTAGTTTATACAAATTTTATAATGTTTAATCTTTGGATAGTCTATCGGCAAAAATATTGCATTAATTTTGTTGTTTATATTTTCTGTTCTTTTTGTAATTATCAAGTGAAAAAATATTTGTACATAATAGGTGTTTCACCAAAACCAAACAAGAATTTTGTCATAAAATGTCATACAAATCAGACCATTGTTTATTCGTTAGGGTGAAGGAAAATTCTATTTGGACGAGTAAAATAATTTCTCTGTGATTTAGTGATGTGAATATACTGCTAACAATTTGCTACATAATTATAAAGACAAATTACAGTTTAAGGCAAAATTTCCAAAATGTCTGCTTAAATTAAACTAAACTGTTTTTTTAAAGTATATTGTTGCCTCATGTGTTGTTTTGAATATTGTTTTAACCTGAAATGTATTATGTACTTATTTTAATATGAGTCATTTTGGCAAACAACATTTCAACCAGGCATTGGTATCTGGAAAATTAATAATGTTTTTCATAAATAAATAAAAATTATAGTTAATAATATTCCTTAAAACAAGAAATTTAAAAAATTATATTTCTAAAAACAAAACAAAAAAATGAACAAAAAAATTCGGCCCTTCGACTCATTCGGCCCTTCGACCCATTCGGCCCTTCGACCCATTCGGCCCTTCGACCCTTTCGGCCCTTCGACATTCGGCCCTTCGACATTCGGCCCTTCGACCCATTCGGCCCTTCGACCCATTCGGCACTTCGACATTCGGCCCTTCGACATTCGGCCCTTCGTACCATTCGGCCCTTCGACATTCGGCCCTTTGAAATCATTCCGAAGAGAAATGTAAATATTAAGATAAATATCCATATTTTTAAAACAACTACATATCACGTTTCCCTGTCACCCTTGCACAAAAGCTCCAATGCTAAGCGACTTTAGGGAGTTCTTTATTTTAGTATGTAAATAATTAATAAAGAATCATAAATTGTTGAAAAACGTTCTAATTTCTATTGCTATTGGAACTTTAATAAATCGTAAAAGTGGCGGGGTTTGGAGGAGGCAGCCTTCATCTTACAAGGTACACAACGAATTAAAATAAATTTCAAAATTTTTTAATAATTAAAAAATTTGATTTTTTGGTTTGATTATTTTTTGGAGAAATGCCAATTAAATAATAAGAAACGCATTTTTTTAATTTTAAAATCGATTGGGTCAATTTAACCCTAATGCACAGAGTAAAAGTTAAAAAAAAAAAAAAACTTAACAAATCTAGAAAAACAAATATGCATATCAAGGGTGCTTTTTGATGTCGCTGATTTTAAATTTGATGTCAGCTTTCCCAGGCAACTCAAGATTGAGGATCCATAATGCCGGTTCTTAACGTCAAAAAGCTCAAATATTGAGTAATTTTTAAATATTATCTATGCATGCATTTATTTTGGATGCCTTGAAGTCGCTGAATCGAAGATAGCGCATGATTTTGACAATTGGAAATGGTGGATCCTAAATAGCGGCAATGAATATTATTTTAAGAAAACCAGTGCGTAATTTTTTAAAATCTCTTCTGAAAGAATTCTATTATAAAGTAAAAAAAAATTACTCCGCTGAAAGCTTTTTAAAGTTGTTTTGAAAACAGCTTTTAAAAAAAGTTGACAAATAAATAATATTGAGTAAAATCATTTAGAGAAATTTTGAGGTCGTGGAGTATTGATTTTTTAACACTAACCACAAAGAAAATACACAAACAATGATTAAGATGGGATAATGTGATTTGAAAACCGCTTGAGTTACTTGGTATCGAAGTTAGTAATTGAGATTATCGACATTGATAAACATTTTCAAAATTATTTTACAATTATAAGATTGTTAGAGAATTTGACGAATTTTCGATATTTTACCGAAATAATTCGAAATCAATCTAGAATTCAAAAAAAATACTCGAGAATTTGAGATTATTAGATTTTTAGTTAGCTAATTATAAGTTTCAGCTTACCATTTAGTGCGATTTAGCTTGGCGATTGAGATTAGATTTTTACAGACTATATAATTTAAAATTTTGATAATCCTCAAAATTCGACTAAATTTGTGATATTTGGATTAATAAAGTTTTGTATCGAGATTATTCGATTATAAGTATTTTTGAGGCTAACATTGTTTTTGGTTATTTGAGATTTTTGAAATTTTTACGATTTTGCTAAATTTTAAAGATCATTCGTCAATTTTCGTGAATTACACTACAGATTATTCAAAATTGTCGAAGATTTCAAAATTTTTTTTTGAGATTATTTAAAATTTTTAATACTATACTTGAAAGTTTTCAAAACTGAGATTGTTCAAAATTACTGTTATGTTTATTAGGGTTGAGTAGTACTTTATAGGTAGTTTTTGAGGCCTTGTTGATTTACGAGTTGAGTTGGGCGTTGTGTTTGAGGTTGTTTAACGGGTGGACTCCAGGTTGAGTTGAGCTTGAGTTGGATTTAGTTTAGGTTGGGTTAAAGTTGAGTCTGCGGTTCACTTTATTTTATTTATTTGCGGGTTGTATTGAGGGCTGAATTAGCTTGAGTTGTTTTTTGTTATGCTCATGTAAAAATAAAGTTTTTCGAATCGCGATGCTCTCATGCTGGTTAAGTTGGACGTTGAGTTTGGAGTAGAGTTAAGCGTTGAGTTGGAAGTTAAGTTAAGGTAGTAGAGTTGGAATAGTTGAGTTGGGGTTGTGTGAAGGATTCAGTTAGGAAAAAACCCATTTGGGAGGGTTTTTCGTTGAGTTGGAAATGAAGCTGAATTTAGGATTGAGTAGAAGTTGGGGTTGGGTTGGATTGGTGTTCATTCAGTCGTTCAGTTCAGAACTTGTTTGGGGGATTAAGATGAACTTGAGATATGAGTTGGAAGTTGTGTTATTCTAAGTTGGGTTCATGTTAAGCGGTGAGGATCGATTAGGAATTTATTTTGGGATTGCGTCGAAGGTTGAGATAGAGATTAAATTAAGTTGAGTTCAAGTATGAAGGCAGTTCAAAGCTGATTTAGGGTTGAGGTTCGGATTGGGTTGAGGGTTGAGTTCGGGGTGAGCTTTGTTGAATATGGTCTCAGTTGAAGTTGAGTTTTATTTGAGTGAGGGTTTCTGTTGCGAATTAATTTAAGGTCGAGTTGAGGGTTTAGTGGGCGGTTAGATTGACTTGATTTGAGTAGAGTTCTTACACGAATGTAGTTTTCGAATCAAATTGATTCCGGGATTTAGTTGGCCGTTGAGTTTGGCGTTGATTAGAGTATTGACATTTAGTTTGAGCTGGGGTTAACTTGCAGTTGAGTTGGGATTAAGTTGCTTGTATTGGGGTTGAGTTGGGGATTTATTTCGAGGTTGTTCGTGGTTTGAGTTAGGCGTTTGAGTTTGGCGTTAGGTTAGAGGTGGATTTTAAAGATAATTTGGATTTGAATTGGTTATTAAATTGATGGTTGGGTTGAATTGGTTTGCGATTGGAGGTTGAGCTGGTAAAGTAAAACTTCATAGCTGATGGCGTAGCGATTGAATGTAATAGATGATTTACTTATTGCAATATAAACAATAGAGGAACATTTTTCATTATTTTAAGAAGTATTTAAAAATCTCCGATCCTATATAGTAAGGCTGCCAGATATCAAAATGGTCAAAGCATGACATTTTATGGATTTCTGATATCTAGGAGGGACAGGGAGGGACATGTTTTAAACTTTGTTTTGCGACACATATTAACATAAAACAGTACTTTTCAGTGTTTTTTTAAATTCATTTATTGTATAACAAAACCCAAAGCTGATTTATCACCTGCTCATAATATATTATATTATTGATAATCGAAAAACTCCGTTCTACTGCCGCATTTGTTGCAGGTAAACAAACACAAGTATATTTCTAGCAACTTCAATAAATTTTCATGGGGAATTTCGTTTTTTTTTAAATGTGTAATTATTTCGACCCATTTTTTATCGGATTGCTCTTTATTGCTATTCCAGTTTAAAAGAGTTTCTTAAAAGAGTTTCAGGGGACAATAAAATATTAACACGGCTTATTTCGTCCGATAGTTTTAGATCATCGATATTCATATTGGTTTTGAATCTCCCCATTAATTTTCAAGGCAATGAATCACTTCATTTTTCTATAATTTTTTTTTTAAAATGTCCATTCAAATTTTTATTTCTTCCAAGGATTTTGTCCGTTCATTTAAATAGCTAGCGTAGGAGGGAGACTAAAATAATTTGCTATAACAGATTTAGTGTTGGATGATGAAATGAAATTTCCCTTTGTTTTTTCTTTTATAAATAAATTATGAGAAAGAGTTTGTATTTCGAAACAAAAGTATAAAGAAGGTCAAACTGTACAAAAAGCATTAAAGCAGGACAAAGAGGGATATAATTTCTCGGAATGACAAACGCTGCCAAAACGGGGCTGTCCCTCCCAAAACGGGACGTATGGCAGGCTTATATATAGGCAATACATAATTCGAACGCAATTCATACATTTGCGTGCCAGATCGGCTACGAAGCTTTTTTATTCAAATATCAAGCAGACAATGATGCTAGCTCCTTAAGGTAAAAATAACTTAATACTGTGATAGTTTTTATTATTGTAAAATTATGGCTATGGGACGGTTAAAAAGTTCTTATAGAACAATTGCAACATAGCCAATTCAAATTGTATTGGCATACTTAGTATACTTTATGGTGAAGTGAAACAAAAATTATTATTCGTTCCATCGAAATTAGAACCGGAATTATGTAATTCAAAAATATTATAAATTGAGCACGTAGGTGTAGGAAAAATGCACCAGCACTTAAAAGAAATTGACAATATTTTCAGAACAAGACTCATAAGATATGAAAGAATGAAGGTTGTTTCAATATTTACGATTATTCGGCGAACCATTTAATACAATCTATTATTGGTTCATACTGTTTATTTAGTGAGCCAGGGAAGAAAAACCAGTATTATTTTGAGAAGTTTTGATGGCTTTACTAAATACGTCTATCTTTTACCAACTCTGACAACTAATTCGGGCGAAGTAACTAAGCATTTTAATGATAATTTTTACTAAATGAGTTGTCCTAAGTGTATTATGACATATCGTGGGTCTTTTTTCTCGTCATTTGGTTTTAACAAATTCTTAGATGCTAGAGGTATTAAACGAGTTCTCATCGCAGCTTATTTCGTGAAATAAACATAATTACGGCTAAATTTATAGCTATATCAAAACTTGGATAATAGGATCGTGTTGTTAAAAAATAGGGTTCATTTTAAATAATAGAAAAAGAATTTTAAGATTTAATTTATGGTAGTTTTATCGGAGAAAATGTTGTTAACGTATTTTCATGGGTTTTTTAAACGTAACTTTAATTAGATGCAGCATTAGATGTTATTCTGGAATAGGGACAATTAGAACGGCAACTTCTTGGAACTTTTTTAACCGATTTTCAATATGCAGATTTACCATTAGAATGGTACTTTAAAAAGGTTTTATATTAAGTGTTGAAATATGGCCAATTAGGATGTGCTTGGATTTTTATAACCGCTTAGGTCGAAATTATTGAAGCACGATGGAAACGGGATGGTAACGACACGTAATGTTGAAAATGGGACTCTAAGATGATTTTTAGATGAAGTTCACGAATTAAAGAAACGATATTGTTCTTTACGAAAAACCGACAAAGTTAATGAATTAATCTATTATTTTCTGAAGTGTGTGGGACCAAGAAACCGGGACTAGCAAGTGAAAATTGTGCAATATAATATTCGTGCAATAAATAATTATATTAGCTTGTACAATGGTAAGTTGTCCCATTTATGTTACTTTTGTACAAGAAGCCTTCAGATTTCAAAGTATGATAAAATGTTAGAAAACGTAAATCTTGCAAATATTTTAAAATTTATTTTCAAAACAAAACAAATTATAAAAATTTGAAAAATCCCAAAAAGTTTAAAATTCTCAGAAAGCCAATTTTAAAACTGTATGATCGAACTTCTATAATGCATTCGCCTCGAATCGGAATTTAAAAATTTAAATGTCTTACAACTTTTGGATTTATAAATTTAATTTAATAAATTTTTAAACCGAATTTGGAATTTAATAAAGTTATTTAACTATGAATAAGTTATGGTTGGCATACTTCTGTAATAATCGAATTATCCATTGATTCTCTGATACAATAATGGATGGCACTTTATTCCAAAGCTTTTCGATAATTCGTTTCATCAATATTGTGATTTGCTTAAAATATTACCTCAGAGATCTCGGGATACTAACAAATTACCTCAAGTGGGGTAAACATGAAAATTTCAGAACCAATAAAGGCTCAAATTTCATGCTTTGCACCAACAATGAAGAACACTTAAATGAATTTTTTGAACAAACCTAAGCTGAAATATTTTCGGATGCCAATCATGGCACGTTGCAGCGCATAATTAAAGAAAAAAAAATTCTCAGTTTTAAAAATATAATGTAGCTAATTATATTTTTGGGGTTTAACCGAAGAAAGCTCCGAGACACCTGCAATAAGCTGAAATAAGTCTCGGTTTGAATTAGACCACCAAATGACTTATTCCACACCGCCATTTTCAATCAGTCAAATAATTCGACTTATTTGAAATATGTTCAGCCTATAAGTAATATGACGAGTACTGTTTTTAAAATGCTAAAGAGTATCCTTTACCAAAGGGATATTTTCCAGCTTTTAGGGAATGAGTTATGTTATTTTTTTCTGCAGAAAAAATCTTCAAGAAAAACGTCTTTTTCCGTTTGTAATTTTTGTTGTGATACATTTATTCTCTTTATACGTGACAAGGTGTCCTGTTTTCTTCGGACATGTTCTGCGGGCGTCCAGGAAAATATCTTACCCTGTATAAGAAGTCAAACTCCAGCCCAAACGATGTGGCCTAAAACATTTATCGAAACTAATCTATTTTATATTTATAGAACTGGCTTAACGTCATAGATGTAAAATAACACACACATTTGTTGCACTTGATACTGAAAGCGTAGAAAATTGTCTATGTTGGATGTGGATGGAAAACCAAAATTGGCAAATCAAATTTTTGCTGATAATATCATTAGTATGAGTAGTGTTCCAAAATATTTTTGCCGTTGGGCCATATTTTATTTTAACAATTCTGATCCCGGTCAAACCTTATGGCTAAAAAATTCATCAGGTTATGAAATAATAGGTTTTAGATTAGGAACTATTCCTACTCACGATCTACAAAATACTTCAGATATAAAATTTCATTAAAGTCCATCAACAAATGTGCTTGTTCAATTTGATGTTGGATACCGACAAGATAATCTGAATTAGCTAAGTATGTATAAATAAATTTGGCGAATATAATTTTTGATTTATATCGACCAAAACTTCATTGACAGTGTTCTGAAATATTTTTTTAATTAAGAAATCGTATGACTTGAAGAATTGACTTCACATAAGAAATCTCAGGTATACAATTTTCTTAAAACCCATCCACAAACGTGCTACTTTCATTTGGAGCTTGACGCATAGTCTCTAACTACCTGGATTGATTGTTTATGTAAACAAAAATTGAAGATATGCAAAAACTAACCTTTTTTAGCAAATCTAATTTTTTTATTTACTGATACTGCGTATCATGGGATATTTATTTAAAAAAATCCATCCGTGCCCCAAATGGAACTTCTGCGTTTATGCACCAATTTAATTGAAATTTGGTGTCTGACTTAACAAACATATTTTTTGATGATCAATTAATTAGTTGCAATATATATAAATGATGAATCAAGGTAGCGGATTTGAATCATATCTATAAGAAATTTCAGCACACCAATGTTTTATGATCAGTGGATAATCGTCGCCACCAAACCAATTTTATGCAGCAATTTTTTTTTTTAAATCAAATACATGGGTTACTTATTTCAATAAGGAAGCCGGAATTTTGATGAATTAAAAAAAATCAGAACAGTTAATTTGAGATTTAATAAGTGTTCTGTTTTTTTTTTAATTCATCAAAATTCTGGCTTTCTTTTTGAAATAAGCAACCTTCTGAAAATCGAAACCAGTGATAAATACTTTTTAGTACTAGATTTTAACTACATATTAGGTATTTGGAAAAACTGCACACACTCAAATTGTCATAGTCAATTTGTATGATAAATTGTGACAGCTACGGAATAATTTCATTGTGTGATTTTCTAGCTGCGATTGACTTACTGCACTGATTTTACTTAATTGGGGTAATTATGCCTATACCATTCAGGACATTTTACCAAAAAATGTACCAAAAATTATTACAATATTCGGACAGAATAATAACAAATTGTAAATGTATGGTGTTGCAACCTCATCAAAATGATACTAACTTTTATTTATAATTTAATATTTCTTTCATTGAACTCAAGTTTCAGTTTGTATGTGCAACTGTAAGTACAGATCGGTAATAACTGCTAAATAAAAAATCAAAATTAGATGTAGAGACTTTAACACAAATGGGATGACGAGGCTCCCTATAATAGATTAGAGACACTAGATGAATTAATTGGGTTTTTAAACAAGCGTTGTGAAACACTCGATTGCATGATTCAACCATTGGGACCAGGCCCTAGTTTTAAATCTTTTACTTCAGTACATCGGCAAAACACACATTCAGCATTCAGTTCGTCGAATACTAAACCACGATTCCAGTATGAGTTTTGCTCGAAGGCCGGTCAAACGTTTAAATTTTTGTATGGACTGCTTGTCGTCTGCACATCATACTACTGCTTGCGAGTCACCATATCACTGCAATGTACCGAATTGCAATGAAAGACATCATTCACTCTTACACTAGTCCGACGAGAATGCGAGAATAAGTGAAGTGTCAAATAGTGCTCCAAACATTCAAGATCCATTTAAAAATCAACAATCGCCACCATTAAATAATTCATTAATAGTCTCGTGCTCACAAGAAAATGTTAACGCCGATATTTTACAAACACTTTCCCATAATGTTAACTCATATGTTTTCCTGGCTACAGCTTTAATCACTGCAATCGATGTCAATGGTGCCGCAGTTTTGTGTCGAGCTCTTCTGGATCAATGGCTCGCAAATCAATTTGATCGCGGAGGCCTTTGCGTTGCAACTCGGATTCCAGCGTTATCAACACCAAACTCAATTGGGAGGAATCGGAAATATAACATTTAATTCAAAATCCAAGATATACTTCAATATCAAATCCAGAATAAATAACTTCTCAGCCAATATTGAAGCATGTGAGCTACCGAAAATTACAAATCTTCAGCCAATTTCTCATATGTACAAAATATCATGGGCTATGTGATGCGGTACATCCATAATCTTAAACCTGGAAACGCAAAAAAGAATGGAGCGTTGACAACTAGTGAACAAGAACTAGGGATGACAGCCATAATCAAGATTATGCAGGTTTCCAGATTTACTCAAGAGAGAAATTTATTACGACAGAAAAAACCTCTGACTCGAAATTACCATATAAATTCACTTTCCGTCTTTTTAGATGACACTAACTTGATTCGAGTAGCAGGTCACCTTTATCACGCCTCCTTATCATATTCTTGCAAGCATCCCCTCCTTCTCCCTTCCACACATCCTTTTACCGTCATAATCTTTAAACATTTCCATCTTTCTCATCTACACGCAGGTCCTCAAGCACTATTGGCAGCAGTAAGGCAACAATTCTGGCCAATAAGATGCTCAAGAATCCATCCACAAGAATTTTCGCAATTAATGGGTAACTTACCGTATGAGCGTGTAACGGCTGCACCTCAATTTTATAATACTGGCCTGGCTGGACTACTGTGAACCAATTTACGTGCATCACCGAATACGAGAGAAGGGACCTACAAAGACATATATCGCTAAATTTGTTTGTTTCGCAGTTAAAGCCGTTCACCTGGAGCTGGTCTCGGATCTCACGACAGCTTCTTGGTGCTTTAAAACGATTTATTACGACGCGATGTATATGTAAACGAATTTTCTCCGATAATGGTACCAATTTTGTAGGGGCTAACTCTAAATTGCACAGTTTATATCAACTATTTCAATCGCAACAACACATTGATGAGATGAAAAATTTGTACTCTTCAGATAAAATTGAATGGCATTTCGCACCACCTAGTGCACCTCGCTTTGGTGGTGGTACCTACAAGGCAGCCGTCAAATCGGCTAAAAATCATCTTCGAAAGGTAATGGCAAATGCAGCGCTCACGTACGAAGAACTTAATTCGCTCGTGAAACAGGTAGAGGTTGTCTTGAATTCCAGGCCAATCACTCCACTCTCTTCGGATCCAGCAGACCTACAACCGCTAACGCCCGAACGTTTTTTAATAAACAGACCTCTCACTTCCATTGTCAATGAATCAATATATGTATGTATTCTCTTTCCAATTATTTATGTTGCTTGCGATTACGGTCAACTGGCTTGATCAAAAAAGAACTTAGGATTCATTGTATTATTACCATCGATATTGGCTTGAGTTCATCCTCGTTAAAATATAAATTAAGTAAAATAAAAATTGTAAACACACTAATACTGGAGTTGTTTTCATTTTGGGAAAGTTGCGGAGTGCGAATAAGTATTTGAATCCCGATTATTTTTTCATTTTTCAAAAAGGCTTGGAATTTATTCATATAAGGGAATATTTTTCAAAAAAATGTCAAATATTTGTTCTAAAAAATATTTGTCATAGGTTTCCGACACAATCTTACAATAAAGAGAAAACTGTTGTTTAAGATGGTGCCAATAGCCATATAAAAATTACGAGGTGCCAGTGTTTGTGATCGTTAAGCTACGGTTAATCAAATATCACGCTTTCGATACCTTATTGGAGATATGGTATATTAATAACATGGTTGCATCTAAGGTAATACATCAAAATCTACTGCCTGTATTTAAAGGATCATTTAAAATCACCTGGTGATCGATATATTATGGAAAATATTCCTGGATGCGATACTTCAATCGGTCTAGGATTTACCAAATTAATATTGGTGTGACAACGATACGAGTAACTGAATTGGAGTTTTATCTTGATGGTGCTTTGTAAGAGAGTTATCGGTTACATAACAAGCAATTTGTATCGAATATAAAACGAGCATTATCGAGAACGTGTTCCAGCAAATAGAATGTAAATCAAAATAAAGCGATATGTATAATAAATGACTGTCGACAACACAAAGCCCAAAGTTGTCCTCAGGTCAATTATTTTTTTATCAATTGATGATGAATCTTCAATAGGTCTATTGTAGCGTTAAATTTGCTTTCTATAAATAGTGTGATGTTTTAATATTTTTTTATTTTTATTTTTTGAAAAATTAAAAATTTTAGTGAAGGGTTGGAAAAACTAGTTTGTATGATTCACGTTATATGAGGAAACTAATTTATCCATGTTGTTCTTTTGCTTGTCTAGCATATGTCTTCTCTAGTAAGGTAGTAGACATCTAGGAGGGAGAGCAATGAGCCCAGATAGTATGTATCACGTACCGGTCGGCAGTATTATCAGGTTCATTAAGAGCCTAAATATTGGCTGGACGGATAATTAAATAGGGCTTGATGCACAAAAGATCTTTTAGGTCGCAGTGCGAGGTGGCTTAACGCACACATGGCCCTCAAGTAATAATAATATGTCTTAAGATAAAAATAATTGGAATTTGGAATACTGAGGTGTTTATTTTAGGATAGATATTTAAAAGAAATCCGAAAAGAGAATATGGTTGTAAAAGTAAGATCAATAAAATCAAAAAAATAAAAATCCATCATTATTTTCTAGCCAGTGAAATGAATTAAATTTCGACACCTTTGATGGTATATATCGATATACAACCGTAAATATATAGAAAGAAAACAAACACTTTTGAAAATAATTAATATCGGTTGCAATTAAACATAAAAATCAAATAATATATTGTGATAGTTTCACCTTTGACTTTTCTATTTATTATATCATAAGCATGATCCCATCAATAATCTTAATATATCATCTAACACTTTTTCTTCAATCTATTATATACATACATATATACATATATATATTTTTTAAATTACTTCTACTTATTTAACTTAACTTCCAAATTACCTAAAGATATATGCGCGCACGTTTATTTTTCATTCTATTATTACTACTTTGTGTGATAAATGAAGAAAAGAAGAAAAAATCTTAAAGAAAATTAAATATTTCTATTTTTTTTTTCTTTGAGATCATGTTTGATGATCATCATCAACAATGGGGATAACACAATAGATATTCTTAATCTTTATAGCGCATATAAATTCTGTGTTACAACTTTTTGGCGCTATTGTTTAAATACGTTATATATATTATAAGAATATTTACTTTAAAACATATAATCGGATACATAAAAGCTTTGTACCTATCTATAGAAAGTTCCAATAAACATTTTTTTTTTTTTGTGGTTTTTCAATGTTATTTTTATAATGACTATTGTATTAGATTTGGTTTTGTTTAAACTATTTATATACAGAAATCATAACTAATAATCATATACAACTCGTATTCTATGTACAGACCACAAAAATGATAATAACAGTAATGATAATGATCTTCATTATTATTAACATCTTTAGTTTCTGTTGGTTTTGTTTTAAGAAAACAGAAAGCTATGTTGTATGCACAGAAATTGATCAATCATCTTATATTGTGCATTGTACATAATACATAAAATTCAAGGAGTGACTACTGACAAGACAACATTCTTTGCGGGATTTTATTTTTTTGACACTTCCTTTCACAACATAAAATAAAAAACCTGCCAAAAAACAAAAAGCAGGTCTCCAATTTTATTTTATTTTTGTTTTGGTGAAATTTAATTCAACCCTGATTCAATTTGTTTTTGTTGATGTTATATGTGTATATTTGCATATAAAAATTACGTTGATTTTTTAATTATTTAACCAATCAATCAACAATACATTTTTGTTGTTGCTGTAAAGATACTAAAAATATTTGTTCTTATAACAAACAGAAAACTTTAATTATAATCAAGGATTTTTTTTTTTTAATTTTTTAAATCAAAATGATTAATTGAGTTAGTCATTGATGCATAAAAAAAAAATTAAATTGAGACAAGTTCACAATAAACATAAAAATGATTTTGGTTTATAAATTATAATTATTCTATATAATGTGGAAAAACCTTCAGCTTCGTTGAAATGGTCAACCGATATTATACACACTGCAGTAATTGTTTTTGGGGCGTTTATATTTTTAAAGATCATGAACGTATTGCCAAAACGGAATTTGACTTCCGTTTTATTTGTTTGATGCCGTCGCCACAATTCGAAGTATTAATCATATTTAATTTAATTATCTTTACATACCTGTGCTCACTATATATAAATAGAGTAGCTTATCAAAACTAAATCTATCTACTAAATTGAGGTTTTATTCCAATTAACTTAATTTTCTTACCTGCAATGAAATAAGAAACAGAAAAAAACACATAAAATACAGCGGTCATTAAAATTAAATATTTAAAGAATTTGATAACAAGTTTAAAAATGAAATAAAATAAAAAGAAATTTTTATTTACAATAGAACTATTATTTACCATAATTATATGTTAATTTTAACATTTTAACCTTTTTATAGTTTTGATTTCATCTTATCATCATATTTAATAATAAACTAGTTCAAAAACATTTTTTTATTAAATGTTACAAACAAAAAAAAAAATGTTTAATCTTCTTTTTATAATCTTACATAATTTAACATGTATACACGATTATGGAACGTACTGTCACATATTTTGCCGTATAAGTGTAATTGCCAAAATTGTGTATCTATATATAAAATATGGAGAGTTTGCTCGACTAGAATTAATAATTAATAGAAATAAAAAACTATAAAGATGGCGTAATACTATTTTGTTTCAATGTTGCAAACATGTATACGATTTAAGATTAAGTTTGCAATGTTTAATTGATTCCGCATTCCGTTTTATCAAATGGAATGAGTGAGATGGTTTGTTTATTCAAGGATGTCCTCTTTATATTAACCGAGAAAAAACACTCATGCGGACGCCATTCTATCTTTCTAATTGCTACACGATTCATACCTCATCTAACTATAATTAACTCATCAATGTCTGGACCAAACAAAATACGTAAAATTTGGCAATAATATTTCAACTTAAAACCTAAAATTAAGATATTAATCTTCCGTTAAAAAAAATATTTCGTAACACAAAATACTAATGTTATGAGAATAATTATAAATTAAATGTCCCTTAGATAATTCGTTCAAGACCATGAAATTATTTCTTTTGTGTTAAATGATGATGATTACTATCTTCATCTTGAAAATCTGTACATAAAAAATGAGACCATTTAATTGTATTAAAATTAAAAAAAAATTCTCATATAATCTCGTAATATTAACTGTTAATTTTCAAAAAAAAAAAAAAAAAAAAAAAAATTGTGAAGAGTACATACAACAACAACTACAAGCAACACAACAAAAAAAATGGTATGTATTTAATCAACAATGAATGATGACTTTGTCTTAAGTAAATTATTAAGATTATTTTGTAAGACATAAATGGTTTAACTTTTATTGTGTTGTGAAAAAAGTTTAACACACAAACAACAAATAGTTTCAGATTATATTCGATAATTTTTTTTTTTTTTTTTGAGTGTTGGATTTAATTGCACCAGATTATTATTGTGGTTACTTTAATATACCTCTCGTTTAAAAAATTAACTACTTTGGATTCCAATTTATTTTTTAACTATACGTAATTCATTACAAAGTAGCTTGTTAAAAATGATTGTGCAACGGCAGCCCTTTAAATGTACATAATATATATAATTTACGCATATATGTAGGTACATATGTACAGTTGTAAGTATATTGCTATTTATATAGTTAGGAACTTCAATGAACCGATTTATTTATTAACCGATTAAACGACAAAGCTTTAAGATTTTTAACCGATTAATGTCGATTTATTTTTATTCTATGCTGAAATTTTTCCAAAAAATTATTTTTTTGTGTATAAAACGGAAGTATTATAATTAAACATTTATAAATGTGTTGCTTCAAAGTTTATTTAAGGCAAAATGTGTATTAATTAATTAAGTAGTTAAATCCCAAGGCAGATTTCGATTTACAGTATTTTCATATAAAGGAATCATCGTAGGCAAAATATTGTCAAAATGTTATTTTAGAAATGGGTGGGCTGATGATGATATCACAGGGAAAAAATTGGCATGTTTGAAGTATTACTACATCTTAATTAACAATTCTTACTTGTGTTCCGCTTTTAATTTGCGTACATCTAATTCTATTTTTATTGTTTATCGCGAAACACGCTCATTATTCACTCTTTATTCACTGATGAATGCTGAATTCACACAATATTCATTCATTATTCGTTCTTACTCATTAATTATTTAACCATTATCTGTATTGCTACATTTAAGAAAGTACTACATCTATTATTCACTAAACATTCAGTCATTACTCACTCATAATTCATAAATTATTTACTGGCTATTCGCTCATTACTGACTCGTACATTTCACTAATTATTCTTACGTTAATCAATGATTATTCATTCAGTTCTCTTCATTAATAACTGATGAATAATAATTTCGCTTTTTAATCACCAATTATTAATGCAATATTCACTCAGTATTCCCTTATATTCAATGATTATTCACAATTTTTTACTGATTATTCATATTAATTCATCATTCACATCATTCAATATTTTTTCATTATTCGCTAATAATTCGTTCATTATCCACATACTATTCGCTCTGTATTCGAACAGTTTTCATTCTTTATTCACGTTATTTGCAGTGTTCTTTCAATATTCACTGTGAATAATGTCTGAATAATGAATTAATAATGATGGAATAATCATTCTCTCTATATTTTACTTTTATAATCGTTAATAGAGAACTATCATAGTTTTTGATCTGAGGAGAAAAGTATCCCCAAATTCGTTCTGAGCGACATACGTTACGCGTACGTTATTTTTTCTGCACGGAAACAAGAGACAAATAACCAAATTCAACCAACTCAGATCCGCTGACTGTTAAAATTTCACACAATGATGAAACTTAAATACTATAGTGATGTCATCGGGGCCTGTGAAAGGTTTTACAGGACGGGCCTGTAAAGTACTGAAACGAACTGAAAATTATACTCAGACCGCTTACTTTTTAAAACATAATTTATTTCAAGAATTCTTTTCTTCTATTAGACCGAGCTCCCAAATTTGTCTTTAGTCGCTCAAGTCGATTTTTTGTCTACTAATTTTTTGATTTTTCTTCCAAGTCGAAATTAAGCTTTTCAGCACCAGGTGGTCAACGAAAAGTTTTCTCGAGAGGTTACTATTCAATTTAATTGTTATTTATAATAGGGGTGCTTGGATTATGAATTAGGTAATAATAAAATTTGCGCCACGATAGTTTTGCGACATACTAAAGTAATGATGACCTAATATTGCAATAATACTTATATTATGCCACGAGATTTCGAAAACTAATCAGCTTTTCCTATTATTCGAAACAATCAGAAATAGAATGGATTCGTTTAATACCAAACAAATTCCTGTTTTGCGATTTTATATAAATACAGAAAAATGTAGCTACATTACAAGGAATGTTCTGTTCAACAAACACGAATTCCAAAGGAAGAAAGAGAAACGGGACTGATTGTTCCTGCCAGATTTTAGTTCAATATTATTAGGATTGGAAATGCTAGACAAACGCATGTTTTACATTTAACGAAATTTAGAAGGTGAGCATTACTTTATTCTCTCTTGGTTTTCATGTTTTGAACCATATCATACTTATTGTGTGTATCGAAATTTTTACCGAAAAAGATGACGTTCGTCATCTGGAAACGGTAACTTGAAAAGTAGATGTTATATAATTCAATTCGCGGCTTTCATTCGTCTGTAGTTATACATCAACTGTATTCAAGATAAGTAAGAATATCTTACATTTTCTAGTTAGTGCAGCATCTAGTTTTTAAGCATTATTTTTCACCATGTTTTTAATAAACTACCTATCAACCCTTATTTATCCTCTATCCATTGTTGATAGTTATTATAAAAGAAAATCTCTGAGATTTGTGTTAATTGACGTAGAGCCGCATTTTGCCTTTTAATTTTTATTTTTTACAATGTTTAAATCACTTACTGAACTATGTAGGTCTGTAGACCAATATAAGTGCAGAAATATTTTAATTTTACTTCTGTAGACCTACATATTTTATTGTTAGATCTGCACATCAATTTTAATTTTAGACCTATGGTCCTTTCGTAATTTTAAATCTCTAGACATATTTAACTTTAAAATCTATAGATAAATTTGAATCTTAGGTCTACATATTTAGGTGTGACCTAATCAGGTTAAGATATGTAGGCATATTTTAATTTAAAATCTTTAGAACACAAATTTAATTTTAAATCTATAGACTTATTTTAATTCAAGGTCTGTAGACTTATTTAAATTTTAGGTCTGCACCCTAGACCATTTTAATTTTAGGTCTGTTGGGCCTATTCCACTTTTAGGTATATAAATTTGTTTTAGTTTTGGGCCCTGTCTGTAGGGTTATTTTAATTTAAGGTATGTATGTAGAAAACTTTTTTAGGTTTAGGTCTGTAGGTTTATTTTAATTTAAAATCTGTAGACCTGAGTTTTAGGCAGTGATGTGCGCGTAGATTACATCCCGTAGTCTACATCAATGTTTACGAGTAGATTACTCGTGTAATCTACGTCAGATTGCCTATATGCGATGTAGACAATTGATGTAGATAATTAATCAAACTATAAAAATGTACTATAATATGAAAAATTAAAACATATAGTGCAAGATCAAAAATATTCAACTTCAGAAGCATTTTTTCAATTCTTTTTTTAAATAATACTTATATTATAAAATAAAATTTTTATTTTCGTTTATTGAAAATAAAAAATTATAACAATTTGTTAATTGTAATTCAACATTCATTACATACTTATAATCTAAATTATCTTGAGAATGAATAATTTTTAATAATCATCAGACTAATTTGAATCTTTAAATTTTAAGGTGTAATTACTAATAATAAATTAATTTTTGGAGTTCTCGAACGTCAGCCTATTCCATAAATTTGAGTGTACATACGACCAATTTGAGAAAACTCTTTTAATTTGATCCGATAATGCCGGAATTTTTAGAAGTTTAATCGCTAAATTGCTGAGTTGCTTATACTCAAGCTCAACTGTGTACCAGTAAGTAAGGGGATCTTTGATTGCTTTTGAATTTAATTTTTCAGATTTCGATTTCTCTTTTAAAATTGCTCCAACCTTCAAGGCCTTCCTCATTTAAAGTTCCCATTAAACAATTTTGAATTTCCTCTAAATTATTCGCTGAAAGTTTGGAATTATCGTACCCATTGTGAAAATAGAAATCACTCAAGCCATAAATATTTAATGCCATGTCCATGGAATTTTTCGTAAACCCCAGCTATGGAGCAAGTAGAGTTTTCTGTATGTCTTAATAAATTACAAATTGGATCAAAGAGTTGCAAGTTAAATTCAACTTTTTTTATAAATTCATCGTCGAATAATAATTAACATGTTGCTTAATTTTTGATATTTCGTATCGGCAGCTATTATTCGCATAAAGGGCAGATTCCTTAATAAGCATGCCAATGAATCCCTGTAGTAGCACCATCTTATATTGACCTTCATTCGGGTTCCGTATAGATCAATAACAGCCCTTTCCAGATCTGGATGTTTGAGTTCTTTTAAAATTTTTACTATATTCTGCAAGCAACCGTCTACGTTGTTTGATAAAATGTATTTCGCCAGTCGTATGGTCGTGTGGCTGTTGCATTTAGCGTACCAAATTGATACTTAATAGCCCATTTTTTTCATGTTGGCTGCGTTGCTTGACACGACCGCATATATCTCTGTTCCGTATATTTCTTTTATCAATTTGATTGATTGCTCCACAATATTTTGGAGCGCTTCACCAGTTTCAGCTATTTGTGCAATCCCATGCATTTCAGATAAAATGCGATCCACTTTTACTGCGACAGTTGGCTGCATTGAACAATAGTTACGACCAGTTTCGAATTGCTGGCAGTATTCTTTCAACCATCGATCAATATCACGGATTCCGATGAAGCCGTTATTTTGTGGTACATTTGTTATGAATTTTATCGAGCAAAGAATTTGTCAAAACTTTACGGAATGGAATTTCATTCTAATAGCTTGGTCGCAGTATTTTGGCAAACTTTTAAAATGGTCTAATTCCATCTACACTAAAGGGGATTACATCCAAAGAAAAAAATGGCGAGCGCCTCTGAAATAGAGGGTTCTTCTGTTTTGGTTAGGGCATCAATATACGATGTAATCGAGTGAGAACTTCTCTTTCGTCTCTTTTTTTGGCTATTTGATGACAGCTATTAATTTTGTGACTATTTCCAAGAGTATTTGAAGCATTTGAAACACTAGAAATGGCCGAGGAAACGACGCTTGGAATATCCAAGGGCAATATTTTTTGTAAGGATAGTCTACATACTTTTCATAGTCTACACATTGTCTTCATAGTCTACACAAACTAACGTAGCCTACGTATTGTCTACATGTTGTGTAGACAACGAATTCTCTACGCGGTTTTAGGTCTGTAGACCTGTTTTAATTTTAGGTCTGCAGACTTATTTTAATTTTTTGCTATAACCTTTTTTTAATTCTAGGACTGTAAACCTGACCTAAGTATTTCAATTTTAGATCTGACTTATATTAATGGCTGTGGGTCTATTCTAATTTTTGATTTGTACACCTCTATCGGATCTAGACCTCTGAGCGCCCAATTTTTATTTTTCACGAAGAGGAAATTAACGAAATTGACAGTGATTTAGCAAAAAAGATTTAATGAATATGCGACGCTTCACGCATCTTTTCCTGCGTCTAAATTAAAAACGCAAGCAAACACACAAAATAAATAATAGCTGCATTTCTTGACGCATAGTGATCCGGATCAGATCAAAATTTATATGTGAAGCAACAACAACACATGATCCAATATTCATTTTGGATCACAAATGGTGATCTAAAAATTAGTTCAGCTATTAAAATGTAGTTGAGCAGTATTTAGTAAAGCGACAAAGAATAATATGAATACAGTACGAGTATGAAGAGGAAGATTCAAAACAAAACGAGACAGAAAATTGAAATTTGATGTTTGTTTGTTTTACGCATTTTGGTGTCGTTTCATGAGACATGATCTGATCCGGGTCAGGTCAAACGTCAAGAAATGCGGCTAATAATAACACAAACACAATACAATAGAACGAAGCATGTTTTGTAACTTTGTATGGAAGAGACGAACTCTTCCATACAAGATGACAAAGAAGAATAAAATCAAATAAATATCAGTATCATCTCAATCTCTGTAGCAATAACACGTCGCTTGTTGCGTTGGCCGCCAACCACACAAATTGTGTGCCAAAAAAATGGTGGTGGAACAATAATAAATAAATGTGTTAAATAAATAAATTAAATAATAAATACATTTTACAAACAAATTATAAATTAAAAACAAAATAAATAAATTTTAATTAAACCATAAATTAAAATATGTAATGTTGTTGTGTCATTAATTAATTAATAAACAAAATAATTACATAACATTACAAATATTTCATGTTTAGTTGAAAATTTAGCGACTCTATAGGGACTGTTTTTACTTTGAGTGTTCGACGCATGGTGCAGGTCAAGTCGGGGATAAAAACACAAATGTCAAACATTTACACAGGAATCCTATGCAACGGAAGCCGTAATAAATGTAAAATAATCAATGGTTTTAATTAATTTATTAAATTTATGTAAGTGATTGTCATTTATACTTTAACTTGAATTGGTAAATATTTTTCTATTTTAGTTAAAAATAAATATAACTCTAAATATCAAGCAAAAGATATGAAGATATAATTTGTGTTGTTTTATAAAGGTAATTTATTGATTTTTATGAAGTAATACGAGTGCCAGCAATTATACAAATTAATTCTACTAAAATTTATAAAAAAATATTTATATGAAATCCCTTACACGCCATCTAAGGGTGATCACTGAACTAAACGAAAACACGTCCTATAAGCAAATATTTTAGGACCCTCCCAAATGCTATAGATTTAATTAAACTCCGTGCTATTTGGGTGGCTTCAGACAAAGTCGATGCAAAAGAAAACATACATAGGCGAAATTTTATGAGTAAGTTTTGTTTTATCATTGCAATGCAAATAACATTCTGTGATATTCAGTTGACACTCGAAAAGTCGCAATTTAGTAAAATGAAAAGTCTGGCTCTTATTGAACCTTTTGCCATCTATGCATGCGTTATATCAACTAGTCCAACTAATTAGAAATGTCGAAAATTTAGCCAAAAATTCGTTCTGAGCCACACAGCATTAGTTAATATGAGCACTGTGTTTAATTTAAATTTGCGCAAGTATTTGTGAGGAAAGCTAATGGTAATAAGTAATAAGTAATAGCTTCAGGGACACGATATCATTATTAATTATTCCATCTAGCGCAAATAAATTACAAAATAAATATTTTATGAACTATGCATATTACAGAACAGCTGAAGCTTAATTAGATTCAAATAAGTTTCAAGGTCTGATTTGAAACACTGGCATTAAAATTAAAGGATTATCAATTATGTTCTCAACGCAGTACGTACACTAGACAAAACCTTCATCAATTCTTTATGGAAATTGTCTTTTAGAAACAAACGGTAGGATAAATGAGAAAGTATTTTGGACTGCTTCGGAAAATTTTTTTACTGGATCGCCGTAACCATAAAGTTTTTTTATAACGTTACTTAAACTAGCTTAACTTTAAAACAAATAATCGAAAAAATTTAATAAATTTAATTTACTGAAAATGAGTCATGCTTTAAATTTAGTTGAAGGAAAATATGATTTGGCAGACAAAATAAATTTTTGAATGTCAAAACAATTTGTTTTGATTTTAAAGAACTTCAAAGAAAAACTCTGAATTTATAATTTACGAGGCAAAACACGAGGGGAATAATTTGGTCACCTAATGTACACCTAATGTTTGCCCTATGATGCGACAACATAAAATTTTCCATCCATTAGCCAACATTTACCTAGTGCGTTGTCGTTGTCCTAATATAATTAATTTTTCATTTTTAAATGTTTTGTCCGGCAGCACAAAAAGCTCACTTTCTTGACGAATTTGTACAGAATCTAAACTACTAGGCTCTTTAAAAGTTGCATGCATCGGATGTATTCTATCAATTATTTCTTTTTGTGCTCTTTTGTGGTAAGTACACTAAACTATTCGGTTGGTAAACAACACTTGCTTTTTGTACTATTTATCCTCAGCTTGTTTAATAAATAATAAGTTCAAACCAAGACTAATTTTCTCTATACATAAAAGTAAATTTGTTCGAAAAATATGTTTCGTTGTGTATAGGGATTTTCACTTTGTTTTTTTTTTGTTTTTAAAAGTCAATTGTACGGTTTGGGAATTTCGTGTTTGAGGTTTGCGTAGGTTTTCCGAGGAAAACAATTCTAACAAAATTATTTCATTTGAAAAAAAAAATTAAACAACATGCAAATTCTGGAAATAGTTAAAAAATTTAAAAAAATAAAATCTTTTTGTACAAGATTCACGGTTATCCATTTTTTTAGATTTTTTCGACTACCCTATTTCGATGTAGTCAACCAATTTGGAAATTTTGTGGCCGGTTATTTTTTTTATTGAGAATCTTGGATTTTTCGGTTTGGATTATCCAAAGCTAATTACAGATCAATCCTAAAAATGGTTTTTGTTTTGCTATAGAAATATTCAGAAAAACTAAATTATACTTCACCTAAACGGCCACCTAGGGGCCGCGGCGCACAGTTTGAGAAGCACTGATCTATAGAATTAAATATTTCGGCGATTAGTTTTTCCCAAATTTGGGTAATTTTTCCATTTTTTGGGGGTATTTTTGAAATGGAGTTTAAATTAGTTTTAATGTAGTAAAATAATGATCATTGATCATTTTCGATATAAATTTAAATTATTTGTTTTAATTTAAAGTAAAACAAAAAAAAAATAATTATACTACCAAATATCAGCTGTCGTTGAGACGAAGTTCAGAATTTTTAAATGGTCAGTCAAATTTGATTGAACGGCTTTGTAGTAGTCATTAATTTGTCGGCCTAGGATTCGTTGCGATATTGTACTATATATTACCGTCTAAAGGCAAGGTTCCATGATACTGATACTTTTGACTTTTGTGACTTATATATACCACGAAAAAAAATTGTCATACTGGAAGATGAGTTCGTTTTCCGGTTGAACGATTTTTTTGTTTTAATTTTTTTTCTCGAAGTCGCCATATCGTACGACGAAAAGGAAGAATTACTTTTATTTATTTATTTATTAAATCAAAACAAAAAAAATACAATTCGAGAGTAATAACTCTCACTATTAAAAAATTGTATACATTTCCATAAAAAAAAAGAAAAAGGTACCAAGTAAAAATTATAATAAGTAAAGTTAAATACAATAAAATTAACAAAAAATAAAACTAATTATAAAAAAAATAAAATATAAATAAAATAATAATAATAAACTACAATTTGCTGAATCATTGAAGGAAATGCCGCTTGAAATTAGAAACCGTTGAATTTCTTATAACAGGATCAATATCATTGAAAATGTGAATGCCGCGAACAAACATACTATTATGATAAATTTTACACGCATTTTTCGGTATAATAAGCGCTCTCTTACGCAATGATTGGCCAAAATGCAACTGGTTATACAAATATAACGGTTCAGTGTTGTTTAATATTCTATAAATAAAATAACAAACTCTATAATTATAGTAATCAGAAATTTCAATATTCAGTAAACTTGTCTTAAGATGAGATATATGATCATACTTTCTTAAACTAAAAACATATCTAATACAAGCATTAAATAAAAGATCAACCATATATTTACAGGAATGAGATAATTCATAGTAAGCCTCACACCCATATAGAAAATGCGGCAGGAGGTATGCAAAAAACATAGTTTTCCTAAAACCAATGTTAGTGAAAGAGGAGGTTCTCCATAAAATTCTAAGCATTCCGAATATTTTAACTCCAATATTTGAAATATGATCAACCCACGACAGAGTCTGATTCATAACCAAGCCAAGATTCTTAACCGTTTTGGAGAACGGAATAATTACATTATTTAAATAAATTGGCGGAAAACTACTAGTGTCAATCACAGTATTATAAATAACAATCGCCTGCGATTTGGACGAGTTTAAAGACAAACAATTATCTGATGCCCACATAGAAATGGCTGACAAATCCTCATTTATATTATCAATTACAGCTCTAACACTATTAATGGTCCCTTTTAAATAAATCTGCAAATCGTCAGCATAAAGATGGTACGACGCACAATTAATGACAGACGAAAGACTATTAACATATAATAAAAACAGAAGAGGTCCCAACACGGAACCTTGCGGTACACCTGAACTCAATGGTAAAACCTTTGAAAACTGCCCAGCAACAAATACTGTTTGTTTGCGATCAGATAAATAGGACATTATTAAACTAATCGCGCTCGATGAAAACTTGAACTCATTAACTAGCTTATGAAACAGCTTAACATAATTCACAGAGTCAAACGCTTTACTAAAATCCAATAACACAAGAACAGTGAAACATTTAGAATCACAGTTCCTCCGAATGTCATTACAAATACAGGTCAAAGCACTGGAAGTGCTATGATTAGGTCTAAAACCGGATTGAAAAGGACACAACATTTGATTATAATTTAAATATCTCATCATTTGATCTTTCATAATTACCTCAAAACACTTAGAAATACATGGTAATATACTTATAGGTCTAAAATCACATAACGATTTAGGATCTGAAACCTTCGCAACAGGCAAAACTTTCGAAATTTTCCAATTTTTCGGGAAAACAGATGTAGTTAAAATACAATTAAAAATATCAACAATAAACGGACAGATATAAGGTAAAATAATCTTAACAAACTTCAATTGAATGCCATCAAGGCCAACAGAATTAGACTTAATGCTCATAAATGCTTTCAAGACTTCTTCAACGCTAACATTGGAAAAGGAAAAACTGTTCTGTGCATCATTACAGCAATTGTAATAATCGAGAGGTGGAATAGATGTCGGATTGCACACCAGTGTTATATAGTCATTAAATTCATTAGGGTTAGGTACAAAATTGTTTGCTTTAGCTTTGGTGATCCCAAGATCTTTACAACAACCCCAGAAACCTGAGGGGGAGTTTTTACACCTCCTAAATTTATTACTATAGAATTTAAATTTCGCTTTTCTAATTAAACTAGTTGTTATATTACGAATTTTAATATAAATTGCACGGAATTCAGTGGTACCATTAAGCTTCAGATTTCGTAAAGCAATATTCCGCTCCATAATAGCCAATTCAATTTCATTATTAAACCACAGAGGCTTACTTTTGCCAGAATTTTTAACAGTCGAGATAGGAACAGAATTCTCAAATGAATATGTAACCAAGGTATTAAAAAGATCAATTTTCATATTAATGTCTGCTATTGAATACAAATTATCCCACGGCAACTTATTAACACACTCCAACAGCGTATCAAAATTCAATAAATTAAAATTTCTGAAAGAAATTGATTTAGGTTCCAACTCAATCGCCATACTATTAACATTGTAAGAAAAAGCCAGTAAATCATGATCTGAAATATGACCTAAACTCAACTGTAGCAAATTTGAAATTTTCAAATTATCACTGGAAGCTACAACATCCAAAAGAGAACTGCTATGGGAAGTAAAGCACGTTGGTTGATCATTAAAAATTTTAAAACCAAATAAATTCAAAATATTCCTAAATTTAATGCCACCACCCATACCACCGCTAAGATCAAAATTGATGTCACCACAAATTAAAACGTTATCATACATGGAACTAAATTTCATTAAAATATCATCAAAAACATATAAATTGCAACACTTAGGTGGTTTGTAGAAAGCAATAAGCAAAAATACGGAGGATTTGTACACAACTTCTAGCACCATAAACTCGAAATTTAATCCCTTAGACACACTCTTATCTAAAATTTTAATTTTAAGACCATCCCGAAAATATAAGCATATACCACCTCCTCTCTTGACCAATCTATCATTGCGCAGCGAATTAAATCCATTTATAACAACAGCTTTATCGGAATAACTTTCATCAAGCCAACTTTCAACTATACAAACAATATGCACATTAGTGTTATTTAACATAAATTTAATTTCATCTAACTTGTTAAACAAACTTCGCGAGTTGAAATAAACCAAATTAAAATTCGAATTATCAATAAAATTCACTTTCAAAGCATTATTTAAATTACAGCTGCGCACATTCACATTGTTTGGAACTTTATTCAACATAATAGAATCCAAAAACAAGCCGCAACTTCCCACAAACAGCAAAATTGTAAACTAAAAATAAAAATATAATATAAAAATAAACTGACATAATTATAAAGAAAAAATAAATAAAAATATATAAAAATTTAATAACAATAAAATAATAATGACATAACTCGAGCTTCATTTTCATCATTGTATTGTACAACATTATGGTTGTAAAACAGATTTTAAATCCCCGTTGATTTTCAAAACATTTCATTCATTCATAAACACTTTACGCGTCATCGTGCAAATTTATGTTGGTATTTGTTGTTGAGCCATTATTAACGGAAAATACAGGTGGTACAAGGTGATCCAATTTTTTTTTATCATTAATGAATGCAGGTTCATCATTTTTCTTTGCTATCACAAATACTTTCCCAAACTTCGTATAGCTTCTGAAGATTTTTCCGTCTTTTTGCAACTTTTTCGAAAAATGCAAAAGTTCAGCATTAACTTTAGTCAAACCATCATTAAAGTAGATACGAGATTCTGACAAGAAACCTATATGTTTTAATGTTAGGCTACCCAGTACTTTATATGCACGAAATAACTGGAACTTTTTGCTTCTCATATAAAATTGGACAACAATTGACAAAGTTAAAGGTGGTTTTACAGTTGAATTTTTGGATTTCAGAAAGAAAATTTTATCAATGCCAACACTTGAATCACATTTCAATACTTCACAAATCTTACAAAATATTTCAGTAGCAGATAACTTGGAATTAGAAGGTATTCCAGAAATAATAAGGTCACTTGCACGTTTTTTAATTTCCATGTCCATTAACTGGCCTCCAAAACTGTTAATTTTATCATTAGATGCAGCTATTTCACATTTTAAATTATCAACTTGGTCACTTAAATTATCCAATTTAATTTTAAGTCTATTATTAATAACAAAGTTCAAACTTTCCACTTTAAGTTCCAAATTTGAAATGCGTTCTGTTAGATTATGAATATTTAACGCTAACTTATCAAGTTTATCGGATAGTGACATCACAAAAGCAATTATTTGATAGGGCACACAGAAAAAAAAAACAGAAATAAAAATTCACAACCACAAAACAATTTACATGTTACTCTTTCGACATACCGAATCTGAATCAAAACTTGTTTCAATTAAAATATTTATTGTGAAAATTAAAATTTACATGTTCCGTTAAAATTTTAAATTAACCACAATTTAAAAAAATATAACAATAAAAGTAAAAATTATAAAAACGTTCTAACAAAATCGTTCGTGTTAGCTTCATGGAGCCTTGCCTTTAAGTCTTATAAAAAATATTCGTCCGAATTTTTAAACCGACGTACATTTCGATTTTTTGACACAACTGTTATTTAAAAAAAGAATTAAAATGCAACAAAATAAATGACAAAATTATTAAAAAATTGTTAAAATATAAAATAACAAAATTTTCATTAAAGAAACGCATTTTTATATTTTGTCGGACGTATTTCGACGTGTCCGTTTAAAGATAACAATGTATTTTCTTTAATGAAAATGTGAATTTTAACAATCTTTTTTAATTCTGATGGCTGTCATCATTTCGAACCATATTTTATAATTCTGCGATTATATGTAGAAATCACAATTTTGTCAAACAATCGGAATAGTTGGTTTAGTATCTCGGGCGAACATTTTGTATGTGGCAAAATCTTTCTAGGTTTGAAATTCAAAATTTATTTTTATTTCTGAGATTTAGATGATGACAAAGAATATGCATTACCAGAGCATCATTCAATCGCTGATGAACTTCTCCAGTGCGACCCATTTTAAGTCTACTACAACATCAGATTACTAACTAAATTAATTAAAAGTAAGAGCCTCGTATCCAAAATCCACCATCCCGCGATTTCAAAATGTAACAAATTGTGGAACCTCTCATGCAAACAAAAATCAGCGGAAATAGTTAGGGATGCTTTAAAGTGTCAACTAATTTTTCCTTGTATAACAAGATGGAACTCGATGTTTGATGCAATTCAACAACTGGTTAAACATAAGGAAACACTCAATAAAATCATGGATAAATTAAAAATTTTCCTGTTTAAACAAATTGATTTTGAATATTTAGAAAAGTTAATTAAATTAATGACACTAATCGCTATTGCATTGGATAGCCTTCAGGGACAAAACTTCACTTACTATCAACAGTTACTCCCGACGCTATTATAAAAAAATTCAAAATCAGACGATTTTGAACTTCTATGGTTCAATCGTACCAGAACTAATGAAATGCTTTCAAACCAGATTTGATAAATTCTTTAATTTATCTTGTGAAATTAATCATGCATTGATCGCTACCAGCTTACATCAATTACTTAAATTGAGATGGCTTCCAGAAAATTTACCAGAAATAGACGACATAAAAAGTAAAATTCAAAAATTATGCATTCAAAAAATTCAAGCTACAAATAATGAATAATTAAGCTCGGGAGCAAATGAATCTAGTAGTGTAGTAGTGTTGCACGTGCCGATGATGAAGAGGATTCGTATATTCTAAGTTCAAATTTGGGCTCTTCTATCCTTCTTAAATGGGTATCTTAGCTATCCATCTTAAATGGGTATCTTTTGGTTAAAAAGGCTTTCATTAAATTCAACTCAAGTTCTTGCTCGTCAAACCCAGTTGAAAAGCATATTCAGTGGCGGGGTTAACTCTTTCTCCCACAACTCCCCCAAGAGGAACATTGCCAGACGACAATTTTGAAAAATTAATGTTTTTAAAGGGAAATGAGAATTTTTTGCTAAATTAATGTATGTATAACTACTAGCTATTTCTATGTATAGCTAAAAATTACTTTGAATTTGAGTACCTGTAAAATTAAATTTTTGATTTGTACACATTTCTTATAAATACAATAAATAACCCTAAAAACACATCAAAAAGTTTTTAAAAATTTAGAAATTTGAATCAAATGTATTTTAATTTATAATTATTGTGGTAATTAAATTACATTTTTCTAGGTTTATAAATTAATTCATATTTTGTATTTTAATTACTGAAATGCAATGTAATTGTGATTTGAAATTGAATTACTTGAAGCATAATTTGTAATTGGTAACTGAATCACTAATATCAATGTAATTTGCCCATGTATATATTGCGTTCAAAACGAACAATTAATTCTGAAAAAAATTACAAAATAAATCTTCATTTTCCAGGATACTTTAAAATTAAATCTTCCTTTTCCAGAATTTCTGAAAAAGGACAAATTAAATTTAAAATATTTTTAAAAATGAAAATTTCCATTCTAATTTTAAAATTAAATCTCCATTCGTAAGTAGCATAAATACCACAAATAATTTCCAAAACATTCCAAATTTTTTGCCCAAGTTTAAATTGTTTATTTTTGTGCATGTACATTTAAAATTGGATGTGCTGGACTTGAATGGAAGCAATGGAATCAGGAATACTAATGGTTAAAATACTTTTTAGATTATGAAATTTTAAATTTCAATTTTTCAAAATTTTTAATTTCGATAAATATATATTATAAATTAATTAAATAAAATAAATAGATTAAATTTTTTTGGGGCAAATTTTCTGGAACGTGAATTGTTGATGTTGATGTTGAAAAGTGCGAGTTAAATAAAGTGGATAGCTATGTAATAATAAAACACGTAATTAAAATGCATGCGAACATTTTTATTTTCCTCCAATATATAATGCGAAAATAACTAAAAATTCGCCTCTCGCATGCATACTGAACATTTCCGTGTTCTATATATTTTTAAAAAAAATATATTTACCGTAAAAACGAAAGGTATTAATTTTAATTTCTTATATTTTATTTTATTTTATTTTGTTTTTTAAATAAGAATGACATAAAAATTTCTTTAAAAAACAATTCGTACAAAAAGATATAATTAAGAAATCCAAAATAATTTTTTTAATTATCCATTTCAAAATGTATTTCGTTACAAATAAATAAAAATGGGAGGATTTTTTTATATTTATTTATGTGTTTTTATGAAAATATGGGTAAAATGTATAAGTGACATTTTCTCTATATATAGCTATATAATAATTCTCAAAGTTATTAAAACCAGAACGCTTAAACCTTTTGAACTTTTACCAAAAATTAAATAAAAACCGAAATATATTATTTTCCTTTCTCAACTTTCAAAACGTAACAAGAAAATAAAACGGTTAAATATAATTTAACACGATTTATTTTTATTTTTTTTATTTGTACTTTGTATAAGATGAATAAGTCAACATGATGATGATCATCATCATTAATTTATGTGGTCACTTTATTTTCTTACAAAAAAAAAAAAATAAAATCCAAGAAAATATAGAAAGAAATGTTTTAAAGACAAAATATTAACACTTGCCTCTGTTTTGTTTTATTTATTTATATATTTTCTTCAAGAAGCGAAATAAATAAGAGGAAGAGGTTTGGTTTTATGATATTAATTGTAAAATGTTTTATTAATTTAATTAATAATAAAATGTATTGTTAATTGTTTTATATTATTTAAATTATTGCGCTCGAAGCAATATAACACCACCTACATAGTTTCCGATTTTTTTTTTTTTACAAAATTTTGTTTCAATTATTTATTTTAGATTTTGCAAAATAATTTGGCATCTAATAAAAATCTTACATAATTTCTATGACAATATACAAAAAATTCTTTAAATAAAAGTGAATTTTACATACTTTTGTTTGTTGTTAAATTATTTCATTTCATTTTGATGAAACGTGGGAGTTTTTTAAGTAGTGTTACACGTCTCAAAATAAAAAAAAGTGAGATATTCTTTACACAAGACAATAGAAAATTTCGTTTTTCACTGCATAAAATTAACGAAATGCGCTATATATTTGTAGAATTATGAGAAATAAAAATAATTTTGCGCGTTTGTCTTTTTAAATATAATATTATAAAATTAATAATAATAAAGTGGATTTGGTGCAAGGTCGTATTCTAATTTAGAAAAAAAAAAAAAAAAATTATATTTAATTTGATTACATAAATTATAGGCGTAACCTTATAGTTTTTATTGCAATTTTTTTTTTACATTCAATGGTGGGTATAATTTACACTGTTTGTGATTTCAATGTTGAGATATACAACATTAGATATAGATCAGTGTTTTTAAATCTTTGTATACATAATGTACACACAAATAAAATGAATACCCACTTTATATAGGGGAGCCTGTTTCTTTATCGATTGCGAAATCGGTCATTCTGTTGCGAAAATGATGGTTCTATTAAAATATTAATATTAAGCACAGCTTTTTACTTCGGTTTGTAAACACAATAGTTATTTGTGTACATCAAGGGTGCAAAGTGATAATTTGTGGCACGAGAAACGAAATTGCTGACGAGCGATACTGAGATTTTGTGTGTGTTGTGTGGTTTATCAAAAATTTATCAAAAAGAATGATTTTTCATAAAATTGTTCTCTGTTGCCTTATACTGGCTATCTGTTGCCTTATCTCTGTTTTTATATTGATGCTTACTTTTCTTTGGCGATCCACATTCACTCTAACGAACATTATTCATTAGAAAGTATTCGAAGCATTAAGAAGTCCCCTACACTGAAACAAAAAATAATTTAACTTCAATACTTTAAGTAAAACTATTTTATTTTAGTCATTAATCATAAGTATTTTTCTCCTACAATGAATTATATGATCTTGTTTCCAAATATCGGGATGAACAGCTAGCCATAAGTCCTGTTATATTTGACTTTATTAAACAATTATTAAAATTACTAGTGTATTGGTAAAACTTAATTATTTGTGATAATTAGTATGGATTGGTAAAAGCTACCTAGTGCTAGTCCAGGAACCGAGAAACTAGGTAAATAATTTTCATTATTTCAAGAGAACAACTGGCGCGAGCAGAAATAGGCAAATATCGGGATAGCGGAAATCGTGCCTTGATTTGAAGTAAATAAAAATAAACAAATAATGATGTCTTATTACCAAATATTTATTTCAATTTTTCTTTTCGATTTCGAATATAAAATTCACAAGAAATTCGAGAACGGTTTGGCAAATGCGGCAATTTTTTAATACTACATTATTATTTTTTATTATATTCGGCCAAACCATCATTGTACAATATACAATACATAATTTAAAATTAATAAAATAAAATATTGAGTTTTATTATTGGCCTGCCTGTGTTGCCGTCAGTTTGGCAAAAGATATATTTTATTCCTGTTTTAAGGCTGATTTATTTATCCTTTCAGTTCAGTTCAGACATGTACAGACACGGACAATATTGTTAAAAGAATGTTTTGTCTGATATCTGAAGGCAAGAAAATACGAAAGAATAGTAGCGCAAAAATATCGAATGCATTTATTTTCTGTTTAGCATAGCTGGTCGTATAAACATAAAAAAAATCTGTTTACAATTCATATGAAACAAAAATACGTTGAAAAATAAATTATTAGTTCCATATCAATCTAATTAACTTACAGTGTTTGTGTAAACCTAAAAAAATTGCCACAATACAAATAGATATGGATATCTAACATAATATTCAGTTTGTTACACTGTCTCTAACTTTGTAATGGGTCTTTATTTTTAATAGCGTTGCACCCATCATCGGCGACTTTCTGATTAGTCCATGAAGTTAAAAAAGTACACGGTGAAATCTTGATATTGGATTTTGCATTCCCAGGAAATATTCACAACATTTTCAGGAAACGGGAATACTTTCTTAAATTCTCGGGAATTCCCGGGACGTAAGCCCTAGTTCATACGTGTTCTGATATGGTCGTTAGATGTAAAAAACATAAATCCTGGAACTGCTTTATCTGAAATTCTAGACTGCAGCCTTCAACTTTTAATCGGAATGTGCTCATATTTTTTAAATATTTTTAAAAATTTATTAATTAATTTTTTAGTAGCAAAAGAGGTCGTTAGGGGAATAAAATCTCTTTTTATAGTAAATATGTGCCTTTGAATATACTTTAAATTCGAAAGCTAATTTATCATGAGAAAGCAATTACTTAATAAATTTCGAATAGGTTTCTAAAGCTGTCGCTTGTACAGTTCATGCTACCTAATAAAGTTGCATAAAATTCCCCAAAACTTTCAATCTAGTTTTAAAGGATAATTTAAACTGATTGGTGCGAGTATAATTAAAACTTTAGGAAAGTGTGGTCGCCCTTTTGCTTCTGGACCTGGCATATTTCAAATTACCCTATTTACCGTAAGTTTAAACATTATTTGGGCTGGCGGGGGAAAAATGAATTTAGAAATTTTAAATGTTATTATTTACAAATTCTGAAAGATTAGTACTTAAGCTTTTCAGAAATTTGGCTGTTTACAAAATTAAGGCAAATTAAGTAGGAGTAATTTGGAAATAGATTTTAAGACCTGATATTTTGAAATATTGTATTTAATGAATGTAGAAAAATTAAGAAATTTAGATATTTAGTGATGGACCTTGTTAATAAACTTCATTTATACAACATAAAGTAATTTGGGAGAAATAGAAATTAAAAACTTTAGATTTAAATAGTTTATTGAAATGAAAAAAATTGGTAAAATTGTAAATATTGAAAATTCAAAAGTTTTCGAATTTATTACGTTAAGAGTTTGAAAAATTTACAGGGGTTGAGTACGCAAATTCAAACACAAAATTCCAAAAACTCAAACGAATATTAAAAAACTAGATAATTCGAGTTGGTTTTAATTAAAGTATCGGTCAACAATTCTAACACCAGTTCTAACATTCACACTATGTAAAATCTTAAGAAAATTTCATTCCAATTTATTTTCAGGAAATGAAATGGAATTCAATTGTTGGAATTTTGTCTTTGAACTTTGGAATGTTGGACTTGCAATTTTTTTTTTTTTTTTTGGAGTATTGGTTTTAGGAAATCCGTACCTAAGCTTAGACATATAGATTTCTAGAAATTTTAGAATTCCGTAATTTATAATATTTTAAATTAGTCAGGAACCTCAAATGTTACATTGAATTAGATCATTGAAACTTACAAAATTAAGAAAGTTACCAATATTGAAAATGTATGAATTTAAAAAAAAACTCGTAACTTAAGTAAAAGTTTAGAAAACTAGTAACTTAAGTAAAACACTAGTAACTTAAGAAAACGTATAGAAATTCTGAAAATATATACGCTAGATTCCGGTTAATTGGGACACATCGGAACAAGAAAAACTTTATACAAAAAAAACAATTTTTTTTTATTTTCCATGTTTATCATGGACAAATGCATTTGTTCCTTAATTTAACATATTGGAAAGTTTGATTTGTACTCTAAATTGGATCCCGTTTTGCAATACATGGACCACATAATTGGCTGTCCCGTTTAACCGATGGTCCAATTAACCGGATTCTACTGTATTTGCCAAATAATTTATAGGATTTTTTTGCAATTAAAATTTAACTATCTTATGAGCGATTTTCGACCGATTTATTCATGAAAAAAAAATCCTTCATATTGATGCCATTTTTGCAAAAATCAATATTTTTCAAAAATCCTACATGCTTCTCTAGATTTTCATATCTTTATTCAAAATCTTTTTCGTTTTTGCTTCTAGATTGAAAATTGTTACCTGTTGGTTCTCGCCCGTGAAGGTCATTAAAAAACAGGAGTCGCCTAAAATCAGCTATTGCGCCGCAATTTGAATTTTAAATAATAAAAAAAAATGTTTTCGTCTATTATATAAACATATGTATTAAAAACTGAAATTAAAAATGTCACTTTCTTTTTCTTAAATAAATTGGGGGGAAATGATCCTTGATTTCGTTCCCAGAAGGTGTTATTACCCCTTAAGAATAATTAATTCGAGAATTCTGAAAATTATAAAATTGAAAAAGTTAGAAATTTAGAAATATAGAAACTCTGAAACAGAAAGATTTTGTAATTTAGTAACGTTGAAACTAATAAAATTAATTTAGAAAATCTAAAAATTTGCAAATTTCAGTATTAAGGTTTTAGTATATAATACAACTGTAATTTGTAATTTAATTAGGAAATTTAAAAATCTTCGGAATATGAAAAACTAAAAATTCTAGAAAAGTTAGAAATTTAGCAAATTCAGAATTTTAATAACTCCCGTTATATACAACTATTGTTTATTAAATTTTTCGGAGAAAAAACAAAATCTTAAATGCATTTTTAATTTTGATGGTCAATTGGCAGATTTCATGCTTTAGGATTGAAAATATGATGAAGTTAGAAAGTTCTAAATCGGGACTGTATGGCGACAGATGCCCAACAAATAGTGGAGCACCAGTGATCTATGGGCGTTTGTACCTGGGTTAGTTTGTCTTCATGAAGTTGTTTATTAATTATTAACACAATTAAGACTTATGTATACATTTTACAATATCTCTAATATTTAGAACAGGGGCGTCCAAGCCAAATGAGTATTATTGACAAATTTTCAAAATAACTAGAGCATTAAAACTGCGATTAGAATAAAAAGCCAACTGGACAACGCGGTAATTATTTATGTATCCAGGGCCAAAGAATTTATCTAACTAATAGAAAATTTGTTGTATCGATTCCTTTTGTAATAACTTAGAGGGTCTGGAAAAATCTAAATCAACAGCTTTGAAGCGATTTAATTATTTTGAACGCAAGTTGAACAATAATTCCTTAAACATTTATATGTGAAATTCATTAATGAGTATTCTCATCTAGGCCAGATGAAACTCGTGAATGATACCAACACGTTCAACAAACAGCTTACTACATGTCACACCATGCAATTGAGCGCCCTTCTAGTTTTTCCACAAAACTCCGCGTAATGTTTGAATTAAGCAACATTTAATTGAATGAAAAAATGTTAGTGGGTCCGATGGTTCGACAATTTGTTCGACATCATTCTTCGATTTAGAACCTAGAAGTACGTTTATTACGAGTGAAATTTTGAAAATATATCGTCAAATAAAAATCAACAAAAATCAAATTTTCTCCAAAGAATTCTTTGGCGAGAACAGTTAAACCAACCAATTCAGACGTACGAGTTACAGCCACTTATGGAACAGCTCTGTTCCACCGATCTATGTTTCTTGCCATCTTCCCCTCTATCAGAAGAAAAAAATTCAATTTAGAATTGTGTACCTACAAAATATTTTTGTGGTTTTCTGATTTTATATTCAAAAAATCAATCGTAGGTATATATACGATAAGCACACGAACAAAAATGTCTGAACTGAAACGACGGATAGTATAAATTCATGATGTCTGACACGGTACATGTAGGAACTGAACTGAACGGATAATATAAATCAGCCTTTAATCGTAAACTGACGTGTATAATGTTAACATTTTTTCAATGTTCGTGAACGTTTTTTTTTATCGGAATAGGAATTTGACAAAATAGAAACGTTCACGTTAAAGAACATCGAGTTACCCGCTACGATTTTTTTACTTTTTTTCAGAATACTCAACTGCTGGTTGTCTCTGATGGTATACGACTATGCATGGTATAACGTTGGAATTTGTTCTAACTTCGGTGCAATTACCTAAATAATCGTTAGGTTGAAATGTAGCATCGATAGCATTAAATGCGTCGATTTAGTTGGTTGGTTTGGTTGATCTTTTAATATTAAAAATTTCGTTCGTACCAATATCTTTAGTTAAATCTTCTAGAACCTTGTACTCCGCATCAGTTTGCGTTGATTTATTAGCAGTATGATAACTTTGTTTGGAGTTTATTCCACATTTAAATTGTTTGTACATATCAAATAAAAGAAGAAAATCGTCATTATAGTTGCTAGTTTCAGTGTAATTTTTCTCCAGTTTTGTTTAATTCTTCGAGCTTGCTTTCACCAGCAGTTGCACAGAGCTTTATAAATGCATATCATCTTGAATTCCCTTGAGATATTGTTTAAGGTTTTTATCAGTTTTTGTGGTAGACTTTCACAGTCATTTTGATATTTTAATTGCTTGCTTACTAAATGAGTACAGACCACAGGATTTAAATCCGCTTTTAGTTGTATCCGCACAAATGCTGTTACCAATAACCTCGAATAAGGGAGGAGCAAATTTTCTATTCTCTTCCCCAGTGCCAAATTTTGCAGTAGCTAAGATCTCTTGCTTAGTTACCAACATATTCCACATTCTGAGACATGAGATTCAGGTAATTTAAATAATGTTCTATACATACAACTATAGCTAGATATATTAACCTGGCAATTGGCCACACTAGCTGTTTGTTTAATTAACACTTGTCCAGCCGAATTAAACAAAAATCGGGCTTATAAACGATGTAAATTCGTCCGAAGCTTTATTTACGATGTTGTATTCAATGAGTCCCGAGGTCGTAAGAATGGAGAAAGGGGCTAAAAGAGATTTTTTTCACTCCTTTTAGGGGGTGGCGGTTACGTTTTTACTAAAAACTCAGCTATTTCGCTAGTTTATTAAACAGCAAAGTTGTTATCCTGCAGGGAATAGTCCTATCGATAGTTGGTTATTTCTTTTTTTTTAACAAAAAAATTCGATTAGCAAGAGATTATTTACCTTTGAAAAATTCGATTTGTTAAATGTCTCACTTATTTTGAACTAAATTGATAAGGAGAGAGGTGTACCATTAGAATATCCTCCCTAACCTAGCCTAACCTTTGGTGACCATATAGCCCGCATTTTACAGGACTAACCTGCATTTCAAAATACTGTACTATAGATTTTTGCCCTTAAAATTAGCCCGCAAAGTTAAATAATATCCCGCAAGTCCTTCATTTGTTCAGTCTTTTTGCCACAATGTTCGGCCAAGATTCGAAAGTAGATGAATGTAACAGAAAAGATTCACAAGGTTTAGCAACAATTGGGCTAAATGTGAATAATGATCAATCGCAGTTCATATTCGTAATGCTACTTCGGCGAAGGGTGCATGGATAGCGTTTAAAGAATACCATGAGAGCACAGAAAATAGTAAAGTTCGGTTGATGAAGTCAATTATGAGAATACGTTTAGAGGAGGGAGGTGACATGGAAGTACATCTAAGCAGGATAAACGAATTATTTCAACAGATGATTGATTTAAATATTCGGATAAGGCGACCATGCAGCCATTTTATAGGACTAACCTGCATTTCAAAATCCTGTCCTGTAGAAATTTTTGCGCTTAAAAATAGCCCGCAAAGTAAAAAAATATCCCGCAAATCCTGTATTTGTTATAAATTAATTAATGTTATAAGGCTCCAGAGAAACGTACGTTCAGTCAACCCACAGTACAGTAGTTATAGTTATATGAATTAGGCGATCGAACTTTAACCAATAATCATGATCCAGCCGACATTGAAATTCCGAGCAATATTTATATGTGGCATTATCACGAGTCCAAAAATCCACGGTTGCAAAAATTAAAAATTCAGGTAGCACCTATCAAGAAACTTATTAGCGGGATCAAATGAAGCTTTACCAAAAATGTTGTATATAAAGAAATGTTTGCAAAATAAACAATATTTACTGTTTTATCTCTATAGTTTTATATAAAATAGGTAATTTAACACTCCGAAATTTTAAAGGTCGAGCTGATATTACCAGACATCTTGCTTCTAAGAAGCACAAGAAATTGGAACAAGCTGCGGCAACTTCAGTCGATGGACCGGTCAATGAATTGTCCGATCAAAATCTATAGGATTAAATCTAAAGCAATAGTCAGAAACGTCTTGGGTTGCCTTATAAAAAGTAAAACATAATTTGGATGATGCCAATTTGATTTTTGTTTTTACTGATGCTTTGAAGTTTGAACCACAACGACCTTAAACTAAAACACCAGAGACCTTTCCAGTTCTTATTCGATATTTTAGCGCAATTCCAGTAATAGAATTCGAGGTAAATTACTTTAACTTGCGTCACTAGTATAACATTTTTATCTAGAATCCGAGGTAGTACATTCAAGAAATTTCATTACATTTCGCAAGAATAAAAATCTAAACTTATTTCAGATAAACTGCAAAATGATAAATATTTGGAGTTGGGTATGCTGTGAACAATACTAAATAATTTGCTGCTGATTTAAAGAGTTGTGTCAGTGAAGCTACACGGGTAAATAATCTAATGGAATTCTGGGTAGTAGAATATGTACAATATTGTCGTTTCTTTGGATATTGCAGAACTCGCTGGTTAGCGTTATTACCAGTAATCGAACGTATATTGCAAATGTTTGAACCTCTTAAATCGTATTTTTTGTCGCTCGACAGGATAGAGGTATCAATCATCGAAGTCGGAGCTCATTTGCAGATTTTCGATTTTTGTGGCTCTGAATTTGTGGGCTATAGTTCAGTTGATTTTAAAAAAAATTGAATTTTCCACGGAACGTGTAGAAATATTCGACCGATCCAAATGGCCGTTGGTATCAGAATTACAGGTCTCAACGCCTATTGATAGAGGTATCAATCATCGAAATCGGAGCTCATTTGCAGATTTTCGATTTTTGTGGCTCTGAATTTGTGGGCTATAGTTCAGTTGATTTTAAAAAAAATTGAATTTTCCACGAAACGTGTAGAAATATTCGAACGATCCAAATGGCCGTTTGTATGACAATTACAGGTCTCAACGCCTATTGATAGAGGTATCAATCATCGAAATCGGAGCTCATTTGCAGATTTTCGATTTTTGTGGCTCTGAATTTGTGGGCTATAGTTCAGTTGATTTTTAAAAAAATTGAATTTTCCACGAAACGTGTAGAAATATTCGAACGATCCAAATGGCCGTTTGTATGACAATTACAGGTCTCAACGCCTATTGATAGAGGTATCAATCATCGAAATCGGAGCTCATTTGCAGATTTTCGATTTTTGTGGCTCTGAATTTGTGGGCTATAGTTCAGTTGATTTTTAAAAAAATTGAATTTTCCACGAAACGTGTAGAAATATTCGACCGATCCAAATGGCCGTTGGTATGACAATTACAGGTCTCAACGCCTATTGATAGAGGTATCAATCATCGAAATCGGAGCTCATTTGAAGATTTTCGATTTTTGTGGCTCTGAATTTGTGGGCTATACTTCAGTTGATTTTAAAAAAAATTGAATTTTCCACGGAACGTGTAGAAATATTCGACCGATCCAAATGGCCGTTGGTATCAGAATTACAGGTCTCAACGCCTATTGATAGAGGTATCAATCATCGAAATCGGAGCTCATTTGCAGATTTTCGATTTTTGTGGCTCTGAATTTGTGGGCTATAGTTCAGTTGATTTTAAAAAAAATTGAATTTTCCACGAAACGTGTAGAAATATTCGAACGATCCAAATGGCCGTTTGTATGACAATTACAGGTCTCAACGCCTATTGATAGAGGTATCAATCATCGAAATCGGAGCTCATTTGCAGATTTTCGATTTTTGTGGCTCTGAATTTGTGGGCAGTTCAGTTGATTTTTAAAAAAATTGAATTTTCCACGAAACGTGTAGAAATATTCGAACGATCCAAATGGCCGTTTGTATGACAATTACAGGTCTCAACGCCTATTGATAGAGGTATCAATCAGCGAAATCGGAGCTCATTTGCAGATTTTCGATTTTCATGGCTCTGAATTTGTGGGCTATAGTTCAGTTGATTTTTACAAAAATTGAATTTTCCATGAAACGTGTAGAAATATTCGAACGATCCAAATGGCCGTTGGTATGACAATTACAGGTCTCAACGCCTATTGATAGAGGTATCAATCAGCGAAATCGGAGCTCATTTGCAGATTTTCGATTTTCATGGCTCTGAATTTGTGGGCTATAGTGCAGTTGATTTTTAAACAAATTAAATTTTCCACGAAACGTGTAGAAATATTCGACCGATCCAAATGGCGTTTGTATGACAATTACAGGTCTCAACGCCTATTGATAGAGGTATCAATCAGCGAAATCGGAGCACATTTGCAGATTTTCGATTTTTATGGCTCTGAATTTGTGGGCTATAGTTCAGTTGATTTTTAAAAAAATTGAATTTTCCATGAAACGTGTAGAAATATTCGGACGATCCAAATGGCCGTTTGTATGACAATTACAGGTCTCAACGCCTATTGATAGAGGTATCAATCAGCGAAATCGGAGCTCATTTGCAGATTTTCGATTTTTATGGCTCTGAATTTGTGGGCTATAGTTCAGTTGATTTTTAAAAAAATTGAATTTTCCACGAAACGTGTAGAAATATTCGAACGATCCAAATGGCCGTTTGTATGACAATTACAGGTCTCAACGCCTATTGATAGAGGTATCAATCAGCGAAATCGGAGCTCATTTGCAGATTTTCGATTTTTGTGGCTCTGAATTTGTGGGCTATAGTTCAGTTGATTTTTAAAAAAATTGAATTTTCCACGGAACGTGTAGAAATATTCGAACGATCCAAATGGCCGTTGGTATGACAATTACAGGTCTCAACGCCTATTGATAGAGGTATCAATCATCGAAATCGGAGCACATTTGCAGATTTCCGAATTTTGTGGCTCTGAATTTGTGAGCTATAGTTCAGTTGATTTTTAAAAAAATTGAATTTTCCACGAAACGTGTAGAAATATTCGACCGATCCAAATGGCCGTTGGTGTGACAATTACAGGTCTCAACGCCTATTGATAGATGTATCAATCATCGAAATCGGAGCACATTTGCCGATTTCCGAATTTTGTGGCTCTGAATTTGTGGGCTATAGTTCAGTTTATTTAAAAAAACTGAATTTTTCACGGAACGTGTAGAAATATTCGACCGATCCAAATGGCCGTTGGTATGACAATTACAGGTCTCAACGCCTATTGATAGAGGTATCAATCATCGAAATCGGAGCACATTTGCAGATTTCCGAATTTTGTGGCTCTGAATTTGTGGGCTATATATAGTTCAGTTGATTTTTAAAAAAATTGAATTTTCCACGAAACGTGTAGAAATATTCGACCGATCCAAATGGCCGTTGGTATGACAATTACAGGTCTCAACGCCTATTGATAGAGGTATCAATCATCGAAATCGGAGCACATTTGCAGATTTCCGAATTTTGTGGCTCTGAATTTGTGGGCTATAGTTCAGTTGATTTTTAAAAAAAATTGAATTTTCCACGAAACGTGTAGAAATATTCGACCGATCCAAATGGCCGTTGGTATGACAATTACAGGTCTCAACGCCTATTGATAGAGGTATCAATCATCGAAATCGGAGCTCATTTGCAGATTTTCGATTTTTGTGGCTCTGAATTTGTGGGCTATAGTTCAGTTGATTTTTAAAAAAATTGAATTTTCCACGAAACGTGTAGAAATATTCGAACGATCCAAATGGCCGTTTGTATGACAATTACAGGTCTCAACGCCTATTGATAGAGGTATCAATCATCGAAATCGGAGCTCATTTGCAGATTTTCGATTTTTGTGGCTCTGAATTTGTGGGCTATAGTTCAGTTGATTTTTAAAAAAATTGAATTTTCCACGAAACGTGTAGAAATATTCGAACGATCCAAATGGCCGTTTGTATGACAATTACAGGTCTCAACGCCTATTGATAGAGGTATCAATCAGCGAAATCGGAGCACATTTGCAGATTTTCGATTTTTGTGGCTCTGAATTTGTGGGCTATAGTTCAGTCGATTTTTAAAAAAATTGAATTTTCCACGAAACGTGTAGAAATATTCGACCGATCCAAATGGCCGTTGGTGTGACAATTACAGGTCTCAACGCCTATTGATAGAGGTATCAATCATCGAAATCGGAGCTCATTTGCAGATTTTCGATTTTTGTGGCTCTGAATTTGTGGGCTATAGTTCAGTTGATTTTAAAAAAAATTGAATTTTCCACGAAACGTGTAGAAATATTCGACCGATCCAAATGGCCGTTGGTATGACAATTACAGGTCTCAACGCCTATTGATAGAGGTATCAATCATCGAAATCGGAGCTCATTTGCAGATTTTCGATTTTTGTGGCTCTGAATTTGTGGGCTATAGTTCAGTTGATTTTTAAAAAAATTGAATTTTCCACGAAACGTGTAGAAATATTCGAACGATCCAAATGGCCGTTTGTATGACAATTACAGGTCTCAACGCCTATTGATAGAGGTATCAATCAGCGAAATCGGAGCACATTTGCAGATTTTCGATTTTTGTGGCTCTGAATTTGTGGGCTATAGTTCAGTCGATTTTTAAAAAAATTGAATTTTCCACGAAACGTGTAGAAATATTCGACCGATCCAAATGGCCGTTGGTATGACAATTACAGGTCTCAACGCCTATTGATAGAGGTATCAATCATCGAAATCGGAGCACATTTGCAGATTTCCGAATTTTGTGGCTCTGAATTTGTGGGCTATATATAGTTCAGTTGATTTTTAAAAAAATTGAATTTTCCACGAAACGTGTAGAAATATTCGACCGATCCAAATGGCCGTTGGTATGACAATTACAGGTCTCAACGCCTATTGATAGAGGTATCAATCATCGAAATCGGAGCACATTTGCAGATTTCCGAATTTTGTGGCTCTGAATTTGTGGGCTATAGTTCAGTTGATTTTTAAAAAAATTGAATTTTCCACGAAACGTGTAGAAATATTCGACCGATCCAAATGGCCGTTGGTATGACAATTACAGGTCTCAACGCCTATTGATAGAGGTATCAATCATCGAAATCGGAGCTCATTTGCAGATTTTCGATTTTTGTGGCTCTGAATTTGTGGGCTATAGTTCAGTTGATTTTTAAAAAAATTGAATTTTCCACGAAACGTGTAGAAATATTCGAACGATCCAAATGGCCGTTTGTATGACAATTACAGGTCTCAACGCCTATTGATAGAGGTATCAATCAGCGAAATCGGAGCAAATTTGCAGATTTTCGATTTTTATGGCTCTGAATTTGTGGGCTATAGTTCAGTTGATTTTTAAAAAAATTGAATTTTCCACGGAACGTGTAGAAATATTCGACCGATCCAAATGGCCGTTTGTATGACAATTACAGGTCTCAACGCCTATTGATAGAGGTGTCAATCATCGAAATCGGAGCACATTTGCAGATTTCCGCATTTTGTGGCTCTGAATTTGTGGGCTATAGTTCAGTTGATTTTTAAAAAAATTGAATTTTCCACGGAACGTGTAGAAATATTCGACCGATCCAAATGGCCGTTGGTATGACAATTACAGGTCTCAACGCCTATTGATAGAGGTATCAATCATCGAAATCGGAGCTCATTTGCAGATTTTCGATTTTTGTGGCTCTGAATTTGTGGGCTATAGTTCAGTTGATTTTAAAAAAAATTGAATTTTCCACGGAACGTGTAGAAATATTCGACCGATCCAAATGGCCGTTGGTATGACAATTACAGGTCTCAACGCCTATTGATAGAGGTATCAATCATCGAAATCGGAGCACATCTGCAGATTTCCGAATTTTGTGGCTCTGAATTTGTGGGCTATAGTTCAGTTGATTTTTAAAAAAATTGAATTTTCCACAGAACGTGTAAAAATGTTCGACCGATCCAAATGGCCGTTTGGTATGACAATTACAGGTCTCAACGCCTATAAGTTGTCTAACATTTTAAGGACGTTTTTTTAAATACGAACTGTCTGAAATTTGGCTTATATTTATGCACAGTGAATTTTGACTTGTAACTTGTTTTATTATTTTTCATTAGGTAATCCAAAATTTGTCTAGGCAATATGGAAATATTTTTAAGTTATTATAAAGTAAAACATTATTTTGAAAATTATATAGGGAAAAACGAACAGAGAAATTTTATTTAATTAAAAAAAACGCCCAGCTATGGCCTTCTTGTTTTCGATGTCCTTCAACATATTTAAAAAAATTATGAATGACATTTGCACTTCTGTCTAACGTTTATCGTTTCTATAATCGATTCTCTCTTGGTCTATCTCTGCTTGGAACTATTTTTTTTGTTGAAAATTTTGAGTTGAAACACGTTAGGTTTATCTTAAACTAAAAATTTAAAAGAAAGGTTTAATTTTAGAAGTAACCTCAATCAAGCCAACAGAAACAAAAAAAATACTAAATTTTGTAATAGAACAACAAACGAGTTGAAATAATTAACGTTCTTGGCCTTTATTTACAGGTATTCTCATAACGTCCAAATTGAGGCAATATGGCTAAATTATTTTAAAATATCTGTGTATGCATAGCACACAAAACTGAAATTTCTAAGCGCATCGCTTAGCATTTTGTACATTTGATGATTTTTCAAAGTATTTAAATAATATTTAGATTGGAAATATTAGCGTATTTTCCGATATTTAACCACTTTACACGAGATTCGCATAAATAAAAAAAATTAACAAATTAACCCAATTCAATGTTTTAATTAGAATCATATTTGTCTAATTTTAATAAATGCAAGCTTTTGCCAGAAACATTCCTTAAAATGTCACAGTTCTCAAAAAACTTAAAAATTCATCAATTTGCGAAACAAAATCGATCAACGTCCCATATATTATGCATAACACATCAAAATATACAAACGCCATTCAACAAGTCATGTTACATGCTACATGGAGCGTAGGTTAAAATCGATAAAAAACGACTTAATAATTTTTTATTCGATAATTTTATTGTTTCTTACCAAATTTGGTTTGATTTTAGTGTTAAAAAAAAATTCTTTTGAATTGTAACTATAGACTAAAACAGTAAAACGAAGAAAAAACAAATTATTTCACTGTCGCGACAGTATCGCGCCAGAACAACATGACTTTATTAAATACATATATTTTCTTTTTGTTTGTAGTTTCAACATGTATGTTATTGTTGCACAACTTAATTTATTATTATATTCATAGCACGCTTTAACCTTATCTATATTTCATCAAATAATTTGCAATCTTGTTAAAAATACGTCGGCTTGGTGTTCACCTTTTATTTTAACTCAATTATAACGTTTTTTTTTTAGGTTCACAGTTGAAATAAGTAATGTATGTATATAAAGATTTATTGATGCACTTTACATTTATTTTGATTACAAATTGTGCGTATAGGATTTGCGATGGTGTAATTATTGTTTAATGATAAAATAATTGTTGAAATATGATTTTATTATTTTTTGCTTAAGACACAAAAATATATAAAGTTTATAATAATCTCGTAATTGAGATTTTATTCTTGGAATTGGTTTTGTGAATTTATTGTGGGTTTCGTAAGATGAAAAATCGCGTAAAAGGGTCAATATATATATATATATATACTATAATAATACACCAATTATTTTCAGTTAGTTTCATATTTTTTTTTGTATATCGAATACATCCTTTTATTTAAAGTCTTATTGGATAAATTCTCCTTGTACTCCCATTAAACTACACTATAAATCTCGTATAAAATATTAATTGAATTAATTAGAATCATACACATATATGAAATTGTTTAAAAAAAAAATGTAAGACATTTTTATAGATTATAGCAGGTATATTTATAGTGAATAAAATTTTTTTTTTTTTACCTATATGTACACCAAAGTGAAAGTGAAAGCTACCTTTTATGAGAGACACGAAGAAAGGAATGAATTACGAAAAAGATAAAGAAATTTTTAAGACATTAAACAGTGATATCACAATTTACATGCACAAAATACAAAAATTAACTCAAATTATCAGATCATTTATTTATTTTAATTATTTGTAATCAATTTTGAATAAAAACCAAAAAAATTATTATTCAAATTGTTTTATGATAAAATAAATAAAAAAAAAAAGCTTTTTACGTAATTCAGAAGAAAAACTATGAAAGAGAAAATGTATTCATGCAGAGTTTTGAATCTTGATACAATCGGTTTTATATACAATCCTTGTGGTATATTTTGTTGTTCTGCTGCCTGGCGCAGAACCATTATATAGTACCAGTACGTATAAAAAGTATTATGTAAATTCAACATACTGTTTTCGTTTTTTTTTTCTTTTTGCAAATAAATGCAGAGGAAACAGAAGAAAAAAAAATGAAAAATTAATTGCGCCCCAATAGTGATTAGCATAACTGTGCAGAAAGTAGCATGTTGATTTTAAAATAATTGATTTTTATTGTGCAAAGTTCGGTTTTATATGGGATATACATAAAATTTATGTACTTATTGGTGATTAATTTTTTGTAATACAAACCCTTGGGGATCGCTAAAAATTGTCACGATATCACACACAGACAGATATATATTCAGCTACCAGAAAGGGTTATCTATATGTAATTTTCATTTGCAAATATTTTATTAATAAAATTAATGTTTTCCATTGTGGGTGGTCGTATTTATTTTATTTTTCTTCTTACTTTGGTATTTTCTTCGATTAGATATGTATTTGTGTATGCAACAATTATTTTTCTTCCTTTAATATTCTTCTTGAAAAAAAAAAAAATAATGTCGCCTTTCTTTTAAGTCAAGCTAAGTAAACAACAAAAAAAAAAAATACAGAAACCAAAATAAATAACAAATCTTAATCCAGATCTTATATGAATTTATTATTTTTCCTATTAAGTTTTAATGAAAATCTTATCTCCTATTTTATTCAATTTTAAAGAGATTACTAAATTTGATTGTTAGAAACGTAATATTGGGATGGCGTTTATTATGCAGCTTAATACACCATTGTTAAAGACTTAAGTATCCACTTAATATTAAGCTCGCTATCGATTGAATAGGTATAATATTCGAGTGTGTGTTTATAGTTTTCAATTCGGACATACGATATAATAAAAACCTAAAATAGTTTTTATTATAATTTTTATTTTATTATTAAAAAATAATAACAATAGTAGTTTAAATTGTGATAAAAGTGCATTTATGTACGTCGTATATATACATAGCTACATATATAAGATGAAGAAGAATAAAACGAATTCTCTTTAGAAAATCGTGTTTGAATAAATTATTTATTTATTTTAGTTTTTAATTTGATCCACTTTGATTGAGGTTTTTGATATCAGTATACCTATATACGTTTAGAAAAGAAAAAAAAATTTCATGTATTTTGTATTTTAGATTAAGAAGAAAAATTATTTTTTGGATGATTTATTCAGTGGAATGAAAACTATTTTATAAAATTTTAATTACTTTATATTACTGTAAATACTTGTTATTTTTCAATTACTGATTTGATTGGTTTTATATATATAGCATATAGGCGGTTTGTTGATTAAGAAGTTTGATTCTTTCCAATTTTTTATTTTAATGATGAAGGCTATTGATGCATGATTGATATTGTTGTATTATAGTTTTATTTGAAAATAAATGTTATATAAATAGTTATAACTAATGCAGGTTGATTTTAATTCATCATTTTTAGGAAAGTTAATTGGAAAATGAAATTAATAATGATTCAGCAGAATTTTGATTGTGTATGGTTTTTTTTTTTTTATGGGGCTACTATTTTAAGTTATTTGGGACAACTTCATTTCACAGATTCAAAGCTAGCAACTATAGATGAATAATTACCCTAAATCTTGCAATCATTTAAAAAAACAAAGGAAGTAAAGTTTTATTACTGTTGGAATTTATGATAAACGGAGCAAATACAAAATTCAAAGAAAAATATTTGTACATTAATTTTTTTAATTAAAATTAATTTTGTGGATCACTCTGTAAATTTTATTTTTAAACACCCTGTCTTTTTTAATATTTTTTTTTTTGAAACTGCTGCAAAAGCAGTTTCTCCTTTTTGCCTTTGTTTGTTTTGGTATAGAGGAGAAAAGTAAACATTTGAGAACAAAACCAAATACTTTTACAGTTTTCCCTTTATCTAAAATTGTTTTACTTTGATAGTATCGCTTGAGAGTAAAGTTGCAAGTCGCAAAAAAAACATTTTAAATAAAAAATGTAAAACTAAAATATCGTATTTTTAATTGAATCCATTTAATAATTAAATTATTAAAACAAATTTGAACGCAGCGTGTTAGAAAATAAAGTTCACAACATAAAATTGATCCTTCAAACGCCGGATTGCAAATAAAAACTACACTGAAAAAAAGGAGTGTTTGGAAACTATTTGTAGCTAAATATCGAATGTTTGGGATGAACACAAATAATTTATAATAAATTATTCTTATTGGATACAATTAATTATTGTTAGTAACAATCATTTAATAATTAACGTAAACAATTTATTTCAAATAGTAGTGGTGTCAAATAATTCAAAGTGTCTTGCAAACTGTTTGAGTGTTTCCAAAGCACACTTTAATAAAAAAATTAAATATGGTAGCCAACGTTCCCTTTAATTTTTAAAATTGGTGTGCGGTGTTAACTACAATGTGGGCAAGTCTTAAATTAAAAAAAAAGCGGGCAAAATTTAAAAAAAAAAATTGTATTTTTATTTTTAAGTATATAAATAATAAAAATAAATTACACCTTGCATTATATTATATTCAAGCAAGTATTACTAATTTAATGAAAAGTTATAAATAGAAAACAAAAACAATATACCTATATTAAATTCAAAAGGTAAAATATATGTATAACTATTAAAAATAAAAAAATAAAAAATCATAATTTAGTATTTTTCACGTCTGTCCTTATTAAAAACCCAATGTTCATAAATACTGTCTAAATTAATATTGCCTCCTGATGTGATAAACGTTTTTATTCGCATCAAGTTATCTAAATTATTAGCCTTTAATCTGTTTTGTGATTTTGATTTAATAGCATTCATCAAGCTAAAGCCACGTTCACAATCTGCACTGGATTCCTGAAATGTAGCACATATATCTAGAAGCACTGACAATTCCTTAAATTGTGTATCTGCATTAGCCAACTTAACTAAATCAAAAAAATTAGCTACGGAATTACTTTTCATCTTTTTAATAATTAAAAACTTAAAATCGTTATATTGTTTTGAAATTGCTGTTCCAATTTGTTCGTCGTATCCGGGAATTATATTTTTATATTTTTAACCAGCTTTACCATACAATCTTGACCAAAGTTAAAATCTTTTGAATTTATTATAGCATTATGATCAAATGCATGCCAATCCATTACGTCTTCTTCTGAAAACTTATTCTTTAAATGTATACATAACAATTCGATAAATCGTAAAATTGCTGAAGTGTCGATACCAGGATTTGTACCAATTAGATCTTTTGTATCATTATTCCAATGAACTATTTCGCCTAAATATTGGTTTTCGATTTTGTTGATCCTTGCTTTTGCGAATTGCATTGTATCCATTATTGTCAGCAAACTCCTCTGAAATATTTTACAAAGCGATGACAACTCTTCAAGAACGTCATTTAAAACCATTAATGAAAGGCGATATTTTGGATCCTTAAGAAGTTTTAGGCAATATTTGCATATTGGATCATTACATTTCTCTATTTCTTCAGTGCAGTATTCTATCAACAGATCGTAATTACGAATAAATGCTCTTACTGCAAAATGTCTTGACAGCCATCTAACTTCATTTAATGGACGAAATGCTAATACATCACATTCAGTTACGCTTGCCAATTCTTCAAAGCTTGCTTTCTTTACGGTTGATCTACTAAACATGGTAAATAATGTCTTTAATAATGTTTCAATATCACGCATTATTGGTACTTGTTTCCAAGCATCATCAATTCCTAAATCTTCCTTGTGTGCTACACAATGCTGCTGCGATAAATGAGGGATTCTGTTTCGTAACAATGCAGCCACACCATTATTCTTACCAAGCATTACAGAAGCACCGTCTGATGTAAACATTACCATTTTATGCATATTGATATTATTTTTTATATAAAATTCATCAATAGCTTCAAATATGAAGGAACTAGTACATCCAGTTAATTTTAAAATTCCTGCAAATACGGTTTTATAGTCAGAAGAAAATTTAGGCCGGTATTTTATGTATAAAATTAAAGCTTTGTGTGTAGATATATCAGTACTTTCATCCACAATTAAACAATGAAAGGACGATTCTCTTAGTTCCCCAAGAAACTGTTTTTTTATTACAAAATTAAGGCATTGAACAAATTCGAATGCATAGGTTGATTTATACTATCCTTTCAGCGCAGCGCAGTATCGTTCAGTATCATACATCGAGTATTTATACTATACGCGCGTTTCAGCTCATACATTTGGTTCGTATTTTCTCGCTGGATGTTTAGGGGAAAAATATTTCAATGTAGGAACATCCTATTTGGCGAGTAGATCTACTTGTATGTGTGAATGCTTGACTATTTATCAAAATTTAAACAATTTTAACGTATAAACCTTTATAAATATCTTAAAAAAAGCAAAACCTCGTTAAATCATATTTCATTCATCGTACATCACATGCTAACAACCGAAATGAGTGTTCAGTGTAGAGTTGTAGACTAAATAATTTCTGAAAATACATAAATACATTAATAATATAATACAAAACATGAAGAAACACAAAAAAAAATATAATCGTTTTGATTCGCATTTGTTCGGAGCAGTTTCGCTTCCGCGCGTTTCCTACAAACATTCTTTTTTACAATGTCTGTAGGATTCGGAACGATAAGGAAAGGAAACGGAACGATAGTATAAATACTCTTATAGTAAAAACATGTAACAATGTTTTTTTTGTTGGAAACGAAACGATACTGCGCTGCGCTGAAAGTATAAATCAACTTGTTGCTGCGCCAACTTTTGGGAATAGATATATATTTTTCCATATGCTCATGAATTTCCTGTACTGATGACATCGAAATGTTAATTTTTATTGTAAGTATAACGTTGTCTATCAAAATTTTGGTATCGCTTTTATTAGATTTTTTACGTTCTATCAAATCTGCACGTATCTGTCGTTCTTCTGTGGAGGAAGTTAACATTTCGACAATTCCACCTTTTTTGCAATTTCGTAATTTTATTACCGAATCTAAATGTACTTTTTGGCTTAAATGCCTCTTTAAGTAGTACAATTTCCAATTCGTCCAGTTTTTGCCTTTTTGACTTTCAGCTTTTGCTTCGGTACATATTTTGCAAAGAACATCATTGGTTTCAATTTGATAATTAAAAATATCACCTAATTTAGGCATGTTTCAACAATTTCATTTAACCATTCTGTTCTAAATTTTGAAGACGTCTTGATTGTGGATTTTAAGCTTTCATTGAATTTTCGTTTTGACATAATAAATACCTGTATAAAAAATAAAAGGATTGCATTTTAAATTAATTTTTTAAATAAATATCACAGCCTTCTCAACATTAGAATAAATAAGCAAAAACATAGTGCTAAATTTAATTTACTGTAGATTACTTACTTATTTATTATTTTGCTATCGTATCGTGGTGTTATCTGTTAGTTATATTTAATTTTAAATTTGACATTCACATTTATTCAATTTAAAAAAGTGAGGCTCGGTTCACGAGATTTGTCCAAGCAAGATGACAACTTAACGGAGTTAAAAATATGTTATTGCTGGACACAAAATTTCAGTCATACCAACTTTTTTTTTTACTTTTGCTTATTCTGATTTAGGTTTTACTCATTTTGACATTTCTCAATAATTTACATTGTTTTTTCTTATCATTATATGTATTTACTTGTGTTTATTCATTTATTGTGTTTTTTTTGTTATATGAATTTTGTATTTCTTTCAAAGTTGGTATGACTGAAATTTTGTGTCCCGCAAGATAACATATTTTTAACTCTGTTAAGTTGTCATCTTGCTTATGTACAAATCTCGTGAACCGAGCCTGAACATTGACATTTAATTTCAATGTTGCCAATTGAGAAAAACTAAAACCAAATAAATACCTATAAGGGAAATCGCTAGCAAATTTTGAAGACAACAGGAATCTTAGGTAGAGATGGCATTACTAATAATTCAACGAATCCCAATAAACAACTCAATTAAATATTAAAGCGAATATAATATTAATATTAAACGAAATAAAAAAATAAAATCTCGGTTGAAAGGTATGCAAATACAAATTTTTTGACTTTTTTTTCATTTTCTTTGTTCAACGGTTAATGATGCCATCTCTACCCAAGGCACTGGTACTAGCATTTTAACGCACCCCAACAAGCAGATGTTTACTTCAAGCTTTACTATGAGAATTATGTCTAATTTCCCTTATAGATATTATAATTTATTTGACTAAAACAAATAACCCAGCAAACAAATAAGCCAGATTTTAGTGTGGAAATCTATACGAATTTTTAAACTGGGTGCATTTACGCAATTAAAATGGTGACAAATAAAAAAAATTATTGTTTGCATTATTTCTGGTGGGCGGATAGAAAAGTTAAGTGGGCAAATGACAATTTTTAGCTGGGCGGCCGCCCGCTTGCCCAGCTTAGGGGGAACGTTGATGGTAGCCATAAACAGTAAAAACGTGGTCCTCAACCGCTTAAAATGTTTGTGATAAACACATTGTCAATGTATTGTTTGGTGCAACTGCGTTTTATTTCCTATAAACAATTCATGTTTGTGTGCAACAGAAAGAACCGTTTTATAAAAAATTTAACAAGTTAAAACATATTTTTGCAGAGTTCGTGGTAAAATAATCTCTAAAATATAATTTAATTACATATAAAAACTTAAAGTGTGTGTAGTGAGAAGTATATAATTATATTATTTACATGAGTTTAGTGCGAGTATACATAACATTGTATCAGAAAATTAGTACGTGAATTTTGTATTCACAGTTCTCATTCGAGAAACGAAACGTGTTTTATTGGAAGTTGAAAGTGAAAAATTAGCCAAATAAAATAAGATATACATAGTGAGTATTTTACTGCACATAATAGGTTATTACCTCGAAAATTATATTTCAAAGGTATGTTAGTTAATTTTATTTAATGTTAATTTTTAAATGGTAATTCTCGGGATCAGTAAAATTATAATTATAGTAAAATATATAATTGTTTCATAAAATGGAATATTTCGAGGCGCTACAGGTTTTACACAACCCAAAACTAGAAATAATACCGGTTTCCGGAGTAGGTACATTTACTTATGAAATATTTCATAATGCGGGTATTTTAAATAACTTAAATTTTTTGGAATTGTTTCTAAATTAAATAAACAAAGTATTTTCTCTAGTTTGGTCTCACTTTAATAATATCACAAATGAATTTAAATTTACACTCGAAAGTGGTGCTGAAATAAAACCTGTTTTTTTCGTTCCGTATGTACAGAGGTACCAACAGAATTTAATATTAGCAATTTCTGAAAATCACATTATAGAACAAGAAAGAAGTATTTCTGAAATTGCTGCTCAAGAAATTACACAGAATGTTGTTTCAGAAACAACTGCAAGTTCGGATAATTTCGGTGCAATTGTCATATGCGAAGAAAATCAAATTACAAACATCATCCATGATCGAGATTCCCTTGTTTTAGATTTAGGCAATGCAGGCCCTGCATCAAAAATTCAAATAACTATATCTTGCTTAGGTGAAATTGAATTTTTAGATTTTCACGAAAATAATGCCGTAATTAACAACGACAAATACAATAAAAATGTAATTAAGAGCATTAATTATTTAATTCACTATTTCCTATTAAAAATTGTATATGTATTTAAATTTTATATAGGAGATCCGTGCTCTCCTTTCCAAGTCAGCACCAGAAGTTATTGCAAAATATATCAAAAACCCAGCTTCTTTGGCTAATAGTGACAGAATCAACGTCTCCAAAATCATCATACACAATATTTTGTATAATAACCTTCAAACTGTGTAAGTGTATAGAAATTATACAATAATTTATAAATCTAGTATTATTATTTTTTGTTAATTATTGAATTATACGTTTAAGGTTGAGTAGAGCTGATTTCAACAACTTAACTGATAACTTGTAGGATATTTTCAATAAATGCACTGAATGCAAAAGTGTGTACTACACCCCAGCTGAAAAGATATTATAACAAGGAAAATTTGTTATCTAGAGCTGGTGTAATAACTAGGAGGAAGTTATCTTTCAAAAATAAAGCTGAATTACCACAAGAATCTGAAAGTGAGCAAGCAGAAGACGAAAGTAACAGTACTGAATTTTTAGAAAATAATGTCAGTCCGTGGAATGAAGTGGTATAACATTGGAAAAATACACACAAAACGCGAATTTTAATACTAAACTCAAAAATTAGCACAGTGGAATATTTAAATAAATTTTTATGTTTGCTTGAACCTAAAGGATTGGAATTGGTATACTTAAGTATAACAAACTAACAATAAATATTTATGCTAATTTTTTTTTTTTGCTTTACATTCAATGATAGTTTGAGATTGATACGAAGCTAAGATATCCCGAAATAAAGTTCAACGCAGATGAGTTTGGGGAAATAGCTTTTAAGTTATTTCGAGTTTATATCAACAATTTTTTTTTTATTTTTTATTTACTGAATAGATTTACAAGCAAAAAGAGCAATTTCTTTATTAATGTTACCACACGTTACTCCAACTTATTTTATTGCCGGAAAGAAAAAACCCAGCAAATTAGAGACACAAGAGAGTTTTGTTCAACATTTTCAGGTGCAATTACAAATCCATGAAATTTATTATTTATTATTTTAAACAAATTTTCTTATTACAGTCTGAAGCCGAAGTTGAAAAAACTCAGGCAAAATTCAAGCAACCAAGGATTTTATTATTGGGTGATCTTATAAATCCCACGGCAGCAATCTCATTTGTTGGTAAAACGATTTACATAGAGGGTATACGTTAGCCGCATTTAAGACATGTTTTAATATTTTTTGCGGTTTAAACATTTCATAACCCGAAAAATCACAACATATTTGGATACTTGTTGAACAACTCTTTTTTAATTTTAATATTTCCAAAACAGTTTTTCCTAAAACACCCTTTAGGGTGTACACACTATTTTACAATGATCACTTGTAATATTTGCAAGGTAGCATTTCCAACAGTTAATTTTTATATAAATCATTTGAACAATCACAATTTAGTGGAACTTAAATGTCCATTTAGTAAATGTGCCAGAAAATACTCATATACATATTACTTGGAACTAATATAACTGAATTTGTTGTGTTAAAATGGGCGATACTGCCACTGTTCATAATCCTTCTGTTTTATTATATAATTTTGAAAACGATGTTTACGGAATAAACGTGATATTCTGAAATTAATCGTAAATATGTATCTCTAATGAAAACTCAGTATCAAGAAAAAAAATGTTACAAATCTTAAAACAAAACTTTAGTATTTTCCAACACCACATAAATATTGTTATAACTAAATTAAATTATAATTCAATTGGAGTAATCGAATATTTACAAAGCCTATCCAATGGTTGCACGATTGGGTCGGAATACAAATTATTTAAATTTTCCAGAAACTCATGTAATAAGAACAAAAGTTCATTTAAAAAATTCAATTAATGTAAGCATAATTATAAGAAAAAAAGTAACAATTCAATTAATTAATTTAATCGATTTATTTTCTAAACTTTTTAATATGACCAATTTGTTAGGTGATATTATAAATTATATTGATGAGCGTTTTCCAAACTATGTTCCGCGGAACACTGATGTTCCGTGGACGATAAATAGGTGTTCCGTGAAAAATTCTAAATATACTAAAAAAATCTAAAGTAGATGATAAAGTATCCTAAATAATTTTAGAACTTTTCCATGATTTACAGTCAAGCATTTTACAATAGTTTCCAAAGTCCACTGAGGATAACTCTTGGATTAGGAACCCATTTGTAATAACAGATAAGCCAATAGGTTTCGGCGTCCGCGTAAGTGATTATTAAAACCTAATTGATTTAATTGCTGACTCTTGCTTAAAACGAAACTACAATGAACTTCCACTAAATGATTTTTTATTAAATTTAACAAAAGAGTATTCCAACTAAGGAATCCAATCCCGGTATTATATATAAGGAAATACCGGGATCCCGGATTTCGGTATTGACAAAAAAACAGCGATATGGGGATTTTGGGATTGGCAAAAAGAGCGGCATCCCGCAATTTGACAAAAAGGTCGGGATCCCAAGATTTCAACGGGATTCAGGGATTTCGGGATTGAGAAAATCACCGGAATCTAAGGATATGACAAAAATCCCGGATCCCGGGTTTGCATTCCCTAATTCCAACACGTTAAAACTAGCCGTTCATGTTTTTCTTCCTTTCACAACAACATATTTGTGCGAGACCGAATGTTCAAATTGTTCCTCGGTCCGAAAAGTTTGGGAAACGCTGATTTAAACAATAGTAACAACACATATGTGTCAAATTACATCCAAAGTTTAAGCTGGCATAGCAAAGAAAAAAAAAATCAATGAACCAAATAACGTTCTCTTATTACCTCTTTTTATTTATTTTGATGATTTCAAACCAAACAATCCGCTAGGTTCTGGTAGCAATAAACAAAAAATTGGTGCAGTTTACATAATGATTCCATGCATGCCACTTTATATGCAATCAAAACTATCTCAAATTTCTCTAGCAATAGTCTTTTTTTTGGCAGACCGTAAAGAATTCCAGTTAAATGGTAATAAACGTATTTTTGCGCCTCTCATTAAGCAATTAAATCACTTACAAAATATTGGCATAAGCATTAACCATCCAAAATACATCAAAATTAAATTAATTCCTTCCTTAATTCTTGGTGACAATTTGGGGTTAAATCAGATTTTAGGGTTTTCAGAAAGTTTCAATTCTAGAGTTTTTTGTAGGATTTGTAAATGCAGTAAAATATTCACCATCAAATTATGTTCAGAAAATTCAGATTTTTTAAGAAATAAGATAAACTACCAACAAGATGTTGAAAACATGTCATGAAAAACTGCGTTTTTCATGACATGTTAAATTTTCATGTGGTAGAAAATCTAAGTGCTGACATAATGCACGATATTATAGAAGGGGTTGCTCATTATGATTTAATGGGAATTTTGAAACGCTTTATTCTCGAAGACGGATTCTTTACTCTTGCTATTTTTAACCAACGACTCAATTCTTTCGATTATGTAAAACAGTTAAATAAACCACCACAAATTAAGAAATCTACACTATTACATGGAAATAAATTAAAATATTCAGCGACGGAGATGACTAATTTAATAATTCACCTTAATTGCATAATCGGAGATTGGAGGCTGTATTTAACTTTACGGTAAATTTTACGGTTCTCACAATTCAAAAAGTTGACGCAAATCCTATTGGATTATTAAACAATTTAATTGCTGATCACCACAAGCAGTATTTATCGTTATTCGGAAAGCATTTAACGCCGAAATTCCATTTTTTACTCGTTATTCCCATATCATGAGCAGAATTGGACCAATCCAAAACATAAGATCGATGCGGTTTGAAGCTAAGCATCAGGAATTGAAAGAAATTGGCAGAGTAAGCAAATGCCGAAAAAATTTGCTGTACACTTTAGGTTTGAGGAATCAATTAAAAATTTGTTATATATTATTTAATTATAACGAAATTAGTATTAAATGTCAGACGCCTAACGTTCAAAATAAAGGGATTCAAAGAGATGGTAAGTTGTTAGAAAAATATAAATTATTGTCTAATTCATTCACAATGATTGATTGAATTGAGATGACCAATGTAAAATATAAACCTGGTGCATTAATATCAATTGGATATTACGAAGATGAAATTCCATGTTTTCAAATAATACAACAAATAATCGAAACAGAAAATGGCATATTTTTATGTTGTCAAGCACTAGAAACCGTAACATTTGATCCACACTTACAACTTTTCTTCGTAAAAATAATTAATGAATTTAATTCCATTTTATTTGAAAAATTAGAAAATAGAAACATACATAATCTGCTAAATTTTGGTAATATTTTATGTATTATTTAATTTTAATCTATATTAATAAAATAAAATATCTTAAAATCAAAACTTAGTTTAATTCATTCATTGCCAGATTTTTATTGTTCTTCCTGTACTTTGTACATAATTATGAAGTATTTATACAACAGCTGTTCGCTAATCAGCTACAATTTCAAAATATATTACGTCATCACTTTGGTGTATACCGCAACTTTTAATAAACAATTATCAACGTCCAGCTGTAATCAATGTATAAGGAACCTAACAAATGTCAACTCTCTGAAAGAGTAACGTGACAAAGCTCAAATTGTAAATACATAATATTTTTTTTTGATTTGTTGCTCCAAACGTAAAAACCATTCAGATAGTGAATTCAATCGGCTAACTCAAAGTCATTATCCACGTATTTTGTTTTTGTAATTTCGTTAAGCCGAATTTGGTTAACTAGTGCAATTGTAGTTTTTATTCATTTTGACACTCACGGCTTAACATTCTTTAGTTGAATTTAACAAGAAATTTAGCATACTGAAGTCAAAATGACAAAACACGTTAATAAGTTTTAACCAAAGAGGACAATTCCTCAAATGTGTTTATACAATAAGCCTTGTTGACAGCTTCTCTACTGTCGTTGATAAGAAAAAACTTGCAAATTTTTATACCGATTTTGAAGAATTCGAAGACCGGTATCACAACTTAATACGCAAGCTTGAATTTCGATGCGAATCATTTATTTTTAACCTACCGGTCAATAAAACCAATCACGGATCAAATGATTCTTTAACAAAGAAACCCCAACATAATTCTATCTAAATCAATCAAACTTCCTGAAATTAAAATTCTCTTCACGGCAATTCAAAAGATTCAATCGGCCATATCACTTTAGAGGAATCAGTTGATCACAGCAAACAATCGACTTGGGAAGAATTTATGTCATTTTTAGAGAAAAAATGTCATGTCTTAAGAGAAGTCGAAAAAGCAACGTCAAAACCTGTTAATGCGGTTCCAATCACAGGTCATAAACCGTCATTGGGTAACTATACCAAACATTCAGGTATAAACCATTTCTTAAACGAGAGTCTTCATATTTTCTAACCAAACAACCTTAAATAGAACATGTAATCTTTGCAGTACGGCAACTCATTCGTATTTTTTGTGTCCCATCCAATGCAGAAAACTTACGATTGTCGATCAATTCGATGCAGAATTTGTAATAGTCCCCATCATACCCTTCTACATTTTAAATACTCCAAGCAAAATGAACGTAAATTTTAAAGTGGAATTCAAATCATTGCAAAATAATCAATCCGTGTCCAAAAGGAGTAATTTAAAAACTTTAAACCTATTTCTAGACTCAGATGGTGTCATCCGAGTGGGAGGGAGACTAAACAATGCAGCGAACCTAGATTATGATGTTAAATTAATTTAACCAACCTTATTTTCCTGCACGAACATATTAAGAATCATCATCTTGTGCTCCAATTGCTTTTATCGTTCGTTCGAAAAAAATATTGGCCAGTACATGGAAAAAATATCGCGAACGAAGCCAATAACTTCACAGCAAATAATGGGTTATTTACCTATTGAGCTCTTTAGCTAGTTTAAGGCATTTTACAATAAACTTAGCAACATTCGAAAGGCACCCGCATTAAAAATGTACGTGGCATATTTTGTTTGCCTAAGCACCCAGGCAATACACCTAGAAATTGTCCAACATTTATCAACCGACTCATTTATAAACTGCCTAAAACGATTTATTAGTCGAGCTCTAAGAACATTGCAGTTTATTAAAGTCATAGGCTGAACTCATAAAAATAACCGCATTTTGTACGGTTCACCGAATATGTTAAAGTCTGACGAATAAAGTCTCTTAAGACGCACCTCAAAAGAGTCGCTAGGGATAGAGTTTTGCATTTTGAGGATTTTAGTATACTTCTCGTGCTGATCCAGAGCCTTTGACCCCAGGCCATTTTATAACTGGAAACGTTTTTTTTTTTTTTCCTTTCTCTTTGTTGTGGCTAGGTAGTAATAACTATTGCCAAATAAAGTTAGAAAACCTCCGGATTATCCCGTCCGGGAAAAACAGCAAGACAATACCATAGAAGATGTCAATCGAAACAATTTTAAAAAAATTTCAAATATTTTTCAGATAAACGCGGTAAACACTAAAGCACTGGAGAAAGGAGGCGTCGATTTTTTGCGGTTAAAACAGGTACATTTTAAAAATGCGCAGAAAAATATAATGGTCTTAATTGGGCTGAAATATAGCCTAATAAATCAAAAAAAAATAATTTTATTATTAATCTAACAAGTTACGCGATTTCAAAAAAATAAAAATATCATATTCCATTGTCCTAACCCCAGTATAAGGTATTGGAATGCCAAATTCTAAATTTGACAATTTTAAATTTTATCAAATGACTTCAAACTTTATAACGTCTCAATACGTCTAGTTCAGTTCTCATTTATTTGTTGGATGATACAGGATCCGTTATACTCGTCAGTGGCACCTCAGTTTTAGAAGGTGAATGAAAAAGTGGGGTATTACTAAACAGTTAATTGAACAATTTGTCACCGTCAGCAATTATATTTACACATAACTTATTATTAGATGATAATTTCGGGTTTACCACGATATATAGTCTGGAAACCAAATTTCTTGAAAATAAAATCCTATATGGGGTTAAAATAAATCCCCCTAACCTACAAAAAAAATACCGTATGTTTTGAGGTGGAAGAAGCTATTTCGGTGGCCCTCATACTCGTTCCAGAGAGCTAACTTTGAAAATTTATCGAGAGCTGCCGCCCCGAAAACATCCGTTTTGATGATTGCACAATTTTTTCAAAAATATTCATATTTATATCATTATTTACATTTGTGTTTCACAAACTGAAGTTGGGAACACCTCAAAACATTGGTCCTCTATGCGCACCACAGTTGGGCGAGTAAAATACACTGTGTAATTTAGACAGTTTTTTACACGTCTCATTTGATAATCTTTTAACAATGCGATCCCTTATCAAATTTCTTTATTTATTTAGTGGCAAATCTACATTTTGATAAATGGATAAATGCTTAGAAAACGGAAAATGCCCCAAAAATGTATATAGGATTGGGGGCATTTTAAGGGAAGCTATATTTTTTAGATATTATGGAAACTGGAGATTTCAGCGCAATGGACATAGTCGACCTAACTGTTTTTCGGGGAGGGGGAGAAAATGGAAAAAATTAAGGAAATAAAATATTCAGCAAATAAATTGGGGATAAATTCCAATTTTAAAAGGGACGTAATACCTAAATTGAATAAGATATTTTAGAAATGTTATTTGAATTCGCTAGTAAAAGTTGGTCAATATTGGTTTCCCAAAGGACCGCATATTTAAATGCAAACTAAGAACTTACGGCACATGGTTTCAAATTCATAATCTTTACCTATACCAGGTTATTAAAAATTTCTGCAACAACCAAGTGTACCTCGAAGGGATTGAAGTTTTGGAGAAAACAGTTTATACAAAAACTGTTTAGTTAAACAAATAAATATATTAAATGATGATATTTATTTAACATTGAGATTGGCCTTGTAAGTTTTCGTCAAGGTCAATTAAAAAGAATTAATAGTAATACATATAACTAAAATTTTCAATCATCAGTATACAATTTCATAAATTAATTAATTTTGAAGTAAGTGCGTATGTGATTTGCAGAAATGCATGTTTAAAAATGAAGTTTTTTTGTTCAGAAAATAAATTCAGCTGCAGAAGCATATATACCATATACCATAATTTAACGCAATTTAAACTAAAATTTTTTAATTCTATAAAGCAATTGCCAAGTTTTTGACAATTGGTTAATCGTTAGAATAACAACAAATTAACCAAATTTTAAATATTTACGGTTGTTTTGTTCGCATTGATCAGTCCCTCGATATTGTATGAATTGCTTTAACACAAACATTTTTTTTTTATAATTTTAATGTTAGAATAACTTTGAATAACCTGTGAGTGCTGCGTTTGACATTCCAGTAAATATTTTCCTCTGAAATTTTCTCTATTCTTTATACCAAATGTCTTTGACTCAGTGCAACCAGTTTGATGACTTATAAAATTGATCACTCGCCATAGGCTCAAACATAATCTGGTAGTTCCAACCACTATAAAGCAAATTTTTTATAAAATAAAAACACGCTTTTGGGGGCTCAACCGGGATGTAGGGCAATTGAAGGGATACGGTAGTCGATTTTCTAGAGTTAAGTTAACGAACACGATATGTCACGAAATATTGAGAAGCCGCTATATTTGCCAATTAGGTCGTTATACATATAATAAAATAAAATGAGTGAAGTTATTGAAGATGATGCCATAGAATTTTTATCTCGAGATGATTTGATTGAAGAATACGTTTAACGTGTGGCTTACGCTGGAAAGGTCAAAGAAGTCGCAACTTATTAATCGACTAGACATTCAAGATAGACTTTTGGATGATGACAAATATGAACATCAGATCCACTCTCATAATGAAAACCCCGATGTTGAATATGAAAATAAAGAAGCTGATATATAACTGTGTTATTAATTAACGCCAGCACAGTTGTAGCTCCGTAAGGCGCTATATTACTAAGCCAAAAGATTTATGGACAAATTTGAAAGAATCTCAACAATAAGATTGAATTTGTAACAGATAGTTGCACAATTGCTGAAATATTTAGTTAATATTTTCTTAGTCCAGTAGTAGTAGTTAAGAAGCCAATTTACTTCTTTCACAGTAGATGATTTCTCGTTAGTAAACTATAACGTTACACAGAAATCTGAAGTTATTGAAATTTATCGTCAATTACATAAAACCTTTATTGTGCAATATATAAATGACGCTTTTACAAGTGGAAATTTCCCGGATCTATAAATCTGGTGATCAATTTGATGTAAAAATTATCGTGCTATTTTCATATTGCCATCGGTACCTATCTAAAGTATTTGAAAAAATCATACTAAATAGATTAAATAGCCTCTTATAAGTATTGAAGTAGTCACCATTTTAGATAACAGCGGCGTGTTTAAATTTAATGATAGATATACATAGATAGATCAGAAATTGTTGTTGGCTTGCTTATTATTAAACCTTCGAAAAGCATTCGATCCTCAAATTTTATTAATTAATCTAAAGAAATTCAGATTTAGTGACACACGGCTTAAATTATTTGAATAATTTAATTTTCAAAGAATACAAAAATACAAATTCTCAAGGGATGGTTTTATACCATGAAAAGTTTAAATTCATTATATTGCTAAATCCTCAGCATTTGGATGAAAATGTTCTAAATTCTATCTTTATAAAATATAAAACATCTCACTTGAATGAGTAATAAAAATCAATACCTGGGTTTAGTAATTGACAGCAAACTCAGTTGGTCACATCATTTAGAAAAAGGTATAGGAAAAGTATTTCGCTAAACAGAATAAAACAGATACTTCCGAAACAAGCGCTTTTCACTGTCACGTTTGAAAATTGATTAAACGAATAAAATGTAAGTAGAATTTTATAAAAAAAAAATTCAATAAAGCAATTGTAGTGCTGGTACCACACATCTACTGATTCCACAACTAAATTGCGGCGCCTCACAAACAAAAACATCACTTTTATAAAATCTAATATTTCTTATCGCGCAACATTATCTTACAAGGTAGAAACTTTACAAAAAAAAATATTTAAACGCCTCTTGTTAACTCAAACATTAATAATAAAGAAAATGCAAGATAAATGAATTAAAATTATATTTCTTACATTTTTAACAATCTCTCATCAAGTTTTTATTTTCCAGTAATCATAACGTTTCTTGTTGTAGCGCGCTTATTATAATTCACAACAGATCCACTTTGATCATACATATTTTATGTAGATAAAAGCGCACCAATAATCTAATTCCGTTCTATATATCTAAATAACGATATATAAAAGATAACAGGATGATTATATGACGATAAATTCCATTTCTTTTTGTAATGATAAATCATTGCATTATCTGCTGAAAGTGAAAATTGTTAAATTGTTTTAAGATCAGCTTTGAAAGACACAGTAAATAAAAACAAGTCGATCGATAATAAATTTCCACTTTGATAAATGAATACCGGAATTACGAGCGAATGTATACGATACACAAATTAAATTTAATTTTATACATGTTTAATGGCAATGGTTGTTACAATTTATATATGTGTGTAAATTAGGTTAGAAAAAAGTAAGATTTATTGTTTTACATCAATAATTGATATAATTTGTGTTGTGTGGAGAAATTTTCAAAGGAATTTCATACCATTTCTCGATTTAGATATCCTTTCTAAGTGTGTGGCAATAAAAACTCGTGTCCAAATCCAAGTCTAAATGTAAACTATTTTATCTTGACAATATTCTTTATGAAAATACAAAAAAAAAAATAAAATTTTTATCTAAAAATTTATATCGGAATTTTATTTATTTATTTATTAAATAAATTACATTCATTTTGTACGTTTAGTAAGTATACCTTGCTATGCTGTTCAATCCTATAAAAATACGTATACGTTAGATAAATAATCGTGTATATAAATCATGAATATTTAAAGTATTTTATACATAATTTTATTTAAATTAAAATTATTTAACATTAAATTATGTTTAATTACAAAAATAAATTATTAGTTTAGGTATTTGTGTATTATGTGCATATAAATAGAGAGTCGATAAGAAAAATATGTGTGTATCTTTTGTGTATATACAAATACGAAGATTTACAAATTTATGTACACATAATATAACTTACGAGTGGTATGGAAACTGGAAGAAATTTATGGCTGATTGTTATCGAAAATTTATTTAGTTAAAAATTAAAATTTTACATAAATAAATACTTAAAACAAAGATAAAATGGATTAGATTTTAGCAGATTTAGATTTCATCAATAATTGAACGTGGGTATTTTTATATAATGGCCTATTGAGCTTTTTAATCAAACTTCACTGTTTTAAAAAATCACAAGCTAATCACAATTTAATTAAAATTATGTTTATTACAAGATGTTTGATTGTTAATTTTAATGAAGTTTTTAAGTATAAATTGAAAGTGTTTAAATAATTAGTTAGAATAAAATTGTAATATTTAACGTAGAGAAAATTGTAGAATCCAATTACTTGACGTTTTTATTGAAGTTAGGCTCATAAGGATAAAGGCATACGGTGCACACGAAGGACTTATTAATGTTTTCGTTGAAATTCTGGTTTAATCGGAAACGTAATCCGCTTCTATATTTTACTATAAATGAGTGCGACAAAATTGGTAGCAAGTTAGTATTGAATACCTTGGAAAACGTTAAGATGATTTAATAAGGAGTTGAATATTTAAACTAGGCTAAAATACTTTTTAATTTTATTACAACAAATTTCATTATATTAAAAAGAATTTCTTTAAATAACTTTTAACGTAAAATACAATAAACTATTATGGAAATTCGGCTGCTTGTACCAATATGCACAATAATAAATCCTACAACTTTTATATACATACATACTTTAGTAAATGTAATTTTTAAGAAGTTACATAAGCAAGCAAGAGCTTATTTTTTATTAATTAATGGTTAAAACTAATTATATCTGACATTAAATTTTAACTTCAAATATTCCGTATTTTTTGTTTTTAATTGTTTTATAGGCTTCACTATATCATTATGTTTGATTCTGCAAATATTCACTCAATAGCTTTTTAAAACACATTAAAGGTTATGATTGTAAGAAAACTGTTATTATTATATCGTCCGGTGCTGACCAAAAGAAATTCACCACAAAATGAGATTCTCTCATTGCACAATATTTATGGGGTTCATCCAATATAATTAAACCCGATTATTAAATTACCCCGATTATTATTATTGTATTGTTAGCGAAAGAAATTTTTCAAATAATTTAAGCCGAGAAATTTCCACTTGTAAGAGCATCATTTATGTATTGCGCAATAGAAGGTTTTATGTGACGATAAATTTCAATATCTTTGTGTATTACATACGACCAAGTTACAACAGGCTTTAGTTGTACTATTGCAACAATTTAGCAACTACGTATTACGAAAAAATGCATCGCAGTTCTTTCTGGTGTTCAGTAAGCTGCGTATTAGTTCAATTGAAGTACGGGTTTAAAACAGAATAAAATAGTAGAGTTTTGAAACTTTGCAAATTATATTCTTTAACCATCTAATAAAATATAAAGAAAAGTATAGTGCCCGATCTTTGTCCACGCGTTCTTTCGGGAGGGTGTTGAAGGTTTTTTTTTTTTTTATACATTAAGATTTATATGTTCAGTGAAAATTTTGAGGCTGACAGGCTAAGAGAAAAAATCAGCACTTCAACTTGTTTTCGAGATAAATAAGGGTGAATTTCGTTTTTTGACATTTTTGGCGTTAATTTGACTTTATTAATTTTAATGTGTTTGGTCAAATTTACTACTGGATCCGGTATTTATGATAAAATTATGCATTCAGATTTGATCACTTTAACGGGGTTTTTACTTAAAATCTCGCCCTTTGTCATCTTCTTTAATATGCGTCATATCAGATTTACATTGCATATTAAATTTTTTCCTATAGCCCTACGAGCGTAAACACAGAAAACTTTAAAAAGCCATGGCTTTAACAATTTTAATAGTAAAAAAAATGCTGCAGCTATCGCTTGAAGACTTTGATGGTTCTTTTAAATCGAAGTTACACCAAAAATAACATTTTTTGCCATTTATTGCATCAGATAATTATGAATTAGCCTGAATACAAAACATACATAAATAAGTGTCAATAACAAAAATTAGACAAATTGAGAAATTATTCAAGTGTGGTTGTGAAAAATATCCAAAAATATAATTTTCAAAATTGTCTAAAAAAGCAGAATTGAATCTCCGATTCAAGTTGGATAATACGGCACAAAACGGTCGAAAGATTTTTAAGAATTCTAAAGTAGCAAACTCCATTGCAAATATATTTCAGAAGTGTTTAATCCTTTAACAATTCTCTTTTGGGGCCTGAACTGTCTTGATTCCTCGAAAATCCCAATAACTATTCCTAATCAACACTGTGGTTTATCAGTGTTTTATTTTGTATGCTTAAAGAAAATAAAAACAGAGTAACCTTAAATTTAAAAATTGTTCATTTAGTATTATTTTCCCGGTTGGCCATGACTTTTGAGTCAAACGGTTATGTTTTTTTTTTGTTTTTTAATTTTGTTTAAGAATTTGTCTTTCTCAAGTAATTATTTTATTTATTTGATTGATTGATCAGAATATACGACCAAGCCTATAAGCAAGACTCCTGTGGATGACATCGGGCCCTCCGTACACCCTTTTCACATAACAAAACCGAAGGAAAGGAAAGGTATGGTAGGACAAAAAAATCAACCCGGTTTCAGACACCTAAGTAGTTGATATTTAGTAAATTATTTAGCACAAGACGACACATCACAAGTTTATTTACTGCTTAAGTTCCTGGAAAGCTGTTTCAAGTTCTTCAAACATTTCCTAAATTTAAAATCTGTATTAATCCTTTATAATAACTATTCTAAAATTAATTAAGCATAAATTAAATTCTCTGAAATTAATTATAAATTATACTTTATGTACTACAAATAAATTAACATAAATAGTTTGTATAACAATAATTAAACCAACTAGGCGCTATCGCCTCAGACAATGTCAGCTTGGTCGGGTTTTTCAGGAGATTCTAAACTAAAATCATTTAAAGGATTATTTACTAATTTATTAATATTAATATAAATACCAACATCAACATTAAAACCAATACCAATATTCATATCGATACCAATACTAACATTAATACCAACCTTTTGACATTAATGCTTAGATTACATCGAAATAATAAATAAATGTAACAAAGTGTAAAAAATAATTGTAACAAAATTAATTTAATTTCATTAAATTCAGTGAAACCGAAAACCCAATTTACTTCCCCATTAATACTTTATTTAAAATACCCTTAAATAAATTAAATTCAATTCGGCATCTAAATTTAAAGGACATCAAATTAGTCACTAACTAAATAATCTGAAGTTCGAGATGCATAAACAATTTTAATTCTAAATTATGAATATTAAATCAATATCTTTTTTTTTTAGTATTTTAAACTAAAATTCCAAAATCAGTAACTAAAAAATCTGAAACCCCACAGAATTTCATTTCGAAATCTATTGCTATTGACTCTAAAAATTAGCTCCAAAATCAAAGTTAAAATAAATAATTGCTTATGACTATTCTGCTTAAAATCCCATAACAGCTTTAAGTTGTCCATACTAAACTAAATTAAATAATTTGAGTATCCACATTAGTAATTTTTTATAAGTTATATTTTTTTATAATTTATATAGTACAAAATCTGCTAAACAAAATTCCCCCTAGAAGAAGATATATAAATTTAAATTCAGAATCTTTCAATTTAGAAATCTGATACTTTATTAACCAACAATGTTTGAACAAACTATTTGAATCCAAAAACATTTCACTTTGGACGACTAAAAAAATAAATTCTAAATTTTAATACTCCAATTCTAAATTTCAACTTCAAACCCCAAATTTCAAATTTCCAATTCCAAATTTCAAATTTCAAATTCCAAATTATAAATTTTAAATCTTGAATCTTAAATTTCAAATTCCAAATTTTAAATTTTAATTTTAAATTTCAAATTTCAAATCCCAAACTCCAAATTCCAAATTCAAAACTTAAAATTCCAAATTTCAAACCCCAAATTCCAAATTTAAAACCTCAAATTCTAAATTTCAAATTCCAAATTCCAAACTTCAAACTCCGAATCCCAAATTACATAATCCAAAATTTCTTACTCCAAATTTCAAATTTTAAACTGCAAATTCCAAATTCCAAACTTCAAATTCCAAATTCAAAATTTTAAATCTTAAATTTCAAATTTCAAATTCCAAATTTTAAATTTTAATTTTAAATTTAAAATCTCAAATCCCAAACTCCAAATTCCAAACTTAAAATTCCAAATTCCAAACCCCAAATTCCAAATTTAAAACCACAAATTCCAAATTCTCAATTTCAAATTTCAAATTAAAAATGCGAAACTACAAACTCCGAACCCCAAATTCCAAAATCCAAAATTTCATATTCAAAATTTAAAATTTTAAATTCCAAATCCCAAATCCCAAATTACAAAATTCAAAACTTCGTATTCCAAATTTCAAGTTTTAAACTCCAAATTCCAAATTCCAAACTTCAAATTCCAAATTCAACATTTTAAATCTTAAATTTCAAATTTCAAATTCCAAATTTTAAATTTTAATTTTAAATTTCAAATCTAAAATCCCAAACTCCAAATTCCAAACTTAAAATTCCAAATTCCAAACCCCAAATTCCAAATTTAAAACCACAAATTCCAAATTCTAAATTTCAAATTTCAAATTAAAAATGCGAAACTACAAACTCCGAATTCCAAATTCCAAAATCCAAAATTATATTCAAAATTTAAAATTTTAAATTCCAAATCCCAAATCCCAAATTACAAAATTCAAAATTTCGTATTCCAAATTTCAAGTTTTAAACTCCAAATTTCAAATTCCAAACTTCAAATTCCAAATTCTAAATTTTAAATCTTAAATCTTAAATCTTAAATTTTAAATTTCAAATTCCAAACTCCAAACTCCAAATTCCAAATCCCAAATTCAAAATTTTAAATCTTAAATCTTAAATTTCAAATTTCAAATTCCATACTCCAAATTCCAAACTTAAAATTTCAAATTCCAAACCCCAAATTCCAAATTTAAAACCTCAAATTCCATATTCTAAATTTCAAATTCCAAATTCCAATCTTCAAATTTCGAATCCCAAATTACATAATCCGAAATTTCTTACTCCAAATTTCCAATTTTAAACTCCAAATTCCAAATTCCAAACTTCAAATTTCAAATTCAAAATTTTAAATCTTAAATTTCAAATTTCAAATTTTAAATTTTAATTTTAAATTTCAAATCTCAAATCCCAAACTCCAAATTCCAAACTTAAAATTCCAAATTCCAAACCCCAAAGTCCAAATTTAAAACCACAAATTCCAAATTCTAAATATCAAATTTCAAATTAAAAATGCGAAGCTACAAACTCCGAATCCCAAATTCTAAAATCCAAAATTTCATATTCAAAATTTAAAATTTTTAATTCCAAATCCCAAATCCCAAATTACAAAATTCAAAATTTCGTATTACAAATTTCAAGTTTTAAACTCCAAATTCCAAACTTCAAATTCCAAATTCAAAATTTTAAATCTTAAATTTCAAATTTCAAATTCCAAACTCCAAACTCCAAATTCCAAATTCAACATTTTAAATCTTAAATCTTAAATTTCAAATTTCAAATTCCATACTCCAAATTCCAAACTTAAAATTTCAAATTCCAAACCCCAAATTCCAAATTTAAAACCAAAAATTCCATATTCTAAATTTCAAATTTCAAATTCCAAATTCCAAACTTCAAACTCCGAATCCCAAATTCCAAAATCCAAAATTTCATATTCAAAATTTAAAATTTTAATTTCCAAACTTCAAATTTCAAATTGTAAATTTCAATTTTAAAATTCTAAATTTTAAATTTCAGATATCAAATTTTAAATTCCAAATTTCAAATTCCAAACTGCGATCTTCAAATTCCAATTTCCAAATTACATATAAGCATAAGTATAAAGTTTTTGAATTGTATTTTATTTTAGAAATGCTTTCCGAACACTGGAAATTGGTGATGAGGAGGTTTATGAAATGAAAATCTTAATCTAAATCCATAAAATAATGAGCTATTTTGGAAGTGAAAATGATCCATTTAAACAGGTTGGGAATTGGTGAAAGCAAGCTTTATATATGCCATTGGAATAGTCCCACTCCCATAATCGAGTATTGTAGGTTTGGTATCCAAACATCTGCAGTGATCAGCAGGACACACCAGGTTAGCCTACATGATGTAGAAGGCGAATCGGAACACTGGCAATGTTCTTGTACTTGTTAGGCCGGTGTTGAACTTAAATGCAAGCATATTGCACGTTGCTTGTTGCACATTTATAGGTAAGCTAACTGCAAGTATGTTATGTACCTATTAGATTAAAAAATAACTTAAAGTGGTATGATTTAGGTTTACTTATTTAATACCCATCAGCTGCACTGACCACTGATTTAAGGTAACAATGGGGTAAAAGTGGCCGTCGGAGTATGACCGAAAAGTTCAGTGCTACTGCCATTCAAGATTTGTGTTGCGTTCCTAAATATGAAACCAAATCGATAAATATTAGTGGAATGTCCAGTCATCATTGATATTATTTTCGAAGGTATACGATCGAAAGTTGTTCATTTACAGTGTTTTAAAATTAATATGGAACCTAATGTTTGAATGGTTTCAATAAAATATTTTTTCGCCATTTTTTCGTTGATTTGAAACAATATTGCAATTTGTGCATTATTCAAATTCGTTTTTATACAAAAAATTGTTAGTAATATTCTGTTGTTAATACTCATTAGGCAATTGTCTGTATGTAAAAACACTATATGGCTTTTACAATTTTCTTTAGAAGGGCAATAGTTGGTATTCCATATGTATGTCATAGAGTTTAATTTGTTGTCGACGTTATTGAATAACATTTGGATATAATCGAAATATGGTGGCTCCCCCTTATTACTTGAATGCGAATAGATCTTGATGGAAGTTTGTTTTGATGGCAATGACAATCACAATCAGTATCCTCATCAAGATGATTTTTATCACCTTCTTCACAGGAGGTTTCTATGGTACAATTTTGTTCATTTAATGTATCACAATCAAAATCACTTATAAGTTCAACACTAAAATACAAATATGTCATATTTATTTAACGATGAAAAAGTTAAATTATAGTGAATTGTTAACCACGGCTTCCAATTTCTTATTGCTATTTATGGTCGCTCTGGTGGATGTGCTGGGACTCATCAATTGAATTTTATTAATTTCCACATTTGTCGGTCAATGGTATTCGGTCATTTTTTAATTAATGCATGAATTGCTTAAAATGTCATTGATTTAAGCTCTTCCGTATTGCATCGCCACTTGTACCATCACTAAACAAAATCTTATACGAGATAAACTTCAAAATAATGAAAGATTAGTGCACACATCTCGAGTAGTCACTCATCCTCAAATAAAACGTTATTAGCTAACATTAATCGCGCTAAGCTATTCGAGTGTCTGTAATCGGTTCGAGTCTCTCTTTACTAACAAACTTTTTCTATACTACCTTACATATAATTAGGGTAGATATGCGTGACCGGTTCCCTCTGAGAGACTTGCCTAATGCTTGGTCATACAATTCGATCAATTAATCATTTACTACGGTGAAAGTTGACTAATTGTAAGCATTCATGTTTTTTTTAAATTTAAGTTTTATTTATTATTCCGTTTACTCTGTTTTGAGAACGATAAACATATTTTTCGAATTTAGTATTTTTAATTGCTCTGACTATTAGGCCGCAACCTTAGCACTATAAATATTTTGTAAAAAGTAATCCCATTACAAACTCGTTGACCATAACGTCTACTTAGCGCAGCATCATAAAACGCTTTTTTTCCAGTCATAAATTATAATTAGAAAAAAAACAAACACACATTATAAACAATCTTTGATTGGTATTACCCTTAGCATTCCACCCCCACACAATAAAACAATTTGCAAACAATAATAATAATCCTGTTGTATACAAAATATAATCCTTGAAATCATAACACAAAAAAAAACAAAAATTGTTTTTAACCGTCAATAAGCGCGCGATACTTCGATATACTTAACATTTACAAATAATTTTGTTTTTCTTAAACATCTTATAGTTATGCGAGGGTGGAATTAATTAAAAAAAAATTATGTTCAAAAACTTTTTGATTTTGTCAATGGAAATAAATAAAATTTGTAACAATATAAAATGAAACTATGTATGTACGAGTATATGTATGAAGAAGATATATTGTAATGTTTTTTTTTATATATGCAAATTAGTTTTGTTGTTGTTGAATATATAATATAATGTATGTACGTACATCCTTGAGATGAAATGAGATTAGATTCAAATATATGCGCGAGATGATGATGATGATGATGATGAAGAAAATCCCACTCAATTAAACAATAATAATAATAATAATTGTATATTGAAATATATAGAAGACACAACAAACAACCTAACATGACTAAAATTATAAATAAATGTTAAATTTTATATAAATAAATAAAATACTTTGACGACACCATGACGATCGCGCGCGCTTCAAGAAAACGTACATACATTATGTACATATATACAAGAAATGTATAAAAGAAAATTTATGTCTCTTCCTTAAAAAAAAAATAAAAAAAAATTTTATTTTAACTTTTTAAAAGATGATTCTGTGACAAATTATTTGCTAACGCCTTCATTTACAAAAAAAAAGAAAAATATTTATTTTGTGTTGTGGGGTTGTTGTTGTTGTCAAATAAAAGTAACAACAATTATTTTATGCTACACCTTCAGAAATACCTTTGATTTTATTTTTTATGGTATCATTCCGTGTTTAAGAATTCAAGTGATGATTTTTTTGCTTTTGTTTAGTGTTATTTATAACTTTAGTTTTGGCAATATAAAACGACAATGTTATTTATGTCAGATTCGAACAAATTATGGGTGTTTTATTGGTATGTTGATATGCGCGATTGCTTAAAAAGGGTACATTAATTTAGATTGGCATTTTGCCTGGTATTATATGGGCACAATTTGTGATGTGACAATTCAAAAAATATAAAATGAGAGTTTCTTGGGTTGTTTGGTGGTCTAAATTTGCTGCACAAGCCTATTCCTTACGATTAGAACTGAATTCAAATTTTAGTCCATACTATATCTATCAAACTGCGTCGCAAATAATAAAATTTGAATAATTTTGTGTAATTTATTTGTCGCAACATTTGGATCAATGTATAATTTTGATCAATTATAAATCTTTGTATCATTCGTCAAATAATTAAATTAAACAACATTGCTTACGATAATTTACTCGCAATTCTACGTTCATAAATCAAATTTACGAATGCATTCGTAAAACACTTTTATTGCTAAAGATCATCAATGATCTCACGTCAATAAAAATTGCAATATCGTATCTATCAACTATCCAATTTTAGTTTTCAAATAATAATTATTGGGTGTTGTAATAAAAATAATTGAAACGTTATTAAGAATTAAGACGAACATTTTTTTTAGGCACAGAGTTTAAATTTTAATTAAAAATTAAATTCGCTTCGAAATGCCCATCGGTGTCAATATGTGACCGTATAGGTAATCTTTAGTTGATGATTTTGCCTCTGGGGAGAATAAAACTATAAGCTATAAGCCGAATCTGTATGTTAATCATCGATCCACAGATATATATTGTGCTTTTATATATGTAAAGAAAATAATTTAATTGATTTTAGACCGATTCAAAAATCATAAATCACTTATGTCTTTGGTACAGGATCCTTTTCTATTTTTTACGGTGATAACGAGTATTTTTTCCTCAAATGACCTGTGAAGTTGGTTTCGACAGTAATTTTCATCTTCTGTTGTAGTTTCTCGTTTTAGCATCCAACAATAGTCTGCTAATATATTTACGTCCCATCTACTCTGGTATCTCCTCCCCATCTCCTTTAAATCTTGGTGAAAACGATCACCTTACTCTTCATTGCAATCACCTAAGTTTTCAGAAAAATAATCCAGATGTGAACCTAGAAAATGAAGCTTCAAGTTCATTAGGCATCCCATTTTTTCGAAATTTTCTATCATTTTGCTCTTAATGTTTCCAAGGAACTTTTCAGCAACATTACAAAAATTAAGCCAAGCGGCCTTTTCTATTTTTGTCGTCTCTGATGTAAAATTCTCCTCCCGGAACATCTTCCGAATATCAGGCCCATCAAAAATGCCTTCTTTTAATTTTACTTCGATTTTATTAGGAAATTGTCTTATCACGTATGTAAAACACTGACCCTTCTTATCTAAGGCTTTCATTAACCCGAGTTTTATGTGTAACGGCGGAAGCAGTATTTTCGTCATCATCATCTACTGTCAAAGAATTTGTGCTGTTCATGTTGTTACTCGATTTTGCGGAAACAATTGGTCTTGTAACTGAAGATACGTCTGGATATTTTATTTTAGACTTATTTTTAGAGTTGAAACCGTTCACTTCTATTTTGCAAAAATAACAGTTTTGTTTTGATTTGGCCATATTGTAGGATCGGCTCATCATAGTGAGACAAGGGCAGCAAATCATTTTAGGAACCCATGGTTTATCTTCGTCAAGTATTGACATATTAAAACAATCAAAATAAAGCTCTTTAATTGCTTCAGATATTTTTCTGCGATATTTCAAAATTACCACATACGTAACAAAAAACATTGGTATCCTGAACACAAACGTGAGTTTTTCTTGTAGCCCTAAACTCTCGAGAGGCTAAGTTACCAACCAGTGAAGAGTTATACTGAAGTATCCCTCACCTGCATTGTAAACTTCTTTTTACCTATATTTGCCATGAAGGCATTGTTCCTCACCTGGAAACATAGCCGGAAGGACCCGTTGCCGGCCTTCACCACGGGGAGCTGCCCCAGTTACTTTTAGATTAAGTGATCTTAGTGAATGACCTCATCAGTAAAGTTCACCAAGAATTCTTTAGACACATCTCTGAACTGCTTAGACTCAGTTATACAAGTATATGTAAAAATTCATTTCACTTGCGAAAAGCAAATTTCATACATACTTACTCCGATCTCAGGTTCATTAATCGCTTCCAATGTGAAGCATCTTAATGAAATTATGTATATCATTTGCCTTGCTATGGCTAATGATAAATTTCGTCCGTCTAGAAGAGTTTCCAGCAGTGTGAATTTTGTTATACTAACCTCTTGACCGCAAGCTATGCGAGATCTTCCCAATGATCTGCCCTTCTAGACAGACTTAGAGCCTGATATACAAAGTATTAAAGCACCCGAAATATTTCCAAAATCATAAAAAATTATTTTTTTTTTAAATTAATATGAGTGATATTTTCAGTTAATAGAAGAATTTCGAGTTCATAGAAGCGCAAAAAGCAAACCCGTACACTTTCCCAAGTCTGTACAGGCGAAATTCGTGGATGTCAAGAGGATTATCAAGAACCCAGGATTATTCATATATCATACAAGCGGCGTTCACTCAGCCCGCATATCCGTAAGATCAATTCACACTGCTGGAAACTTTTCTAAACGGAAGAAATTTATCTAACAAGGCAAATGATATAATTTCATTATGAAGCTTCACATAAGCCTAATTTAGGCTAATTGTAACATTTGAGTGTTTAGCCGAAAATTACAGGATGATGGTTAATTAAAAAAAAATTTCACCGTATTCAGTTTTAACGCAGGTGCCTTAGGTATACGCTAATTATAATTTTTAGAAACACACCACCTTTTGTAATAACAGACTCATGCCAAATGCCTTTAAAAAATCTGAAAAATCCATGCATCCACAAATTCAATGTATATAGGACCGGAATTCATTGTATAATTTTATGGTTTTTATGTTCTGAATAGTCCGAGAAAAAAAAAAAATTGAGGAACCTAATTTTTTATTGTAGATATAGCAACTCAAATATTTAAAAAATCGACGAATGTTAACACTTAGAATTAATAGAAAACTGTTACACTTAGAATTTGAGTGATCTGGACAATTTTCAGATTTTCGTAATTGAAGCCACTGAGCCTTCTCTACCAAAATTATACGTAAATGCGGTAGAAATAAAACTTGTTGGTCAATTAAAGGTCCTTTTACTAACGTAATAATAATCATTTAATTTATATGGAGCTATCATGTCCATCATTTGTATGCCAATAAAACAATTCAATACTTTTTTAATTTGGGGCTTACGTTTTTATTCCAGGAGACCTAAATTTTATTTAATTAAAGTCTTAATTTGTTCCTTGTACACAAATATCTAAATAGCCCCTGTACGATTCCTGAGAGGAGCAAGTAAAACTCCACGAATTGTTTATTTTATAGGGGAACTTTAAACGATTTCTGAAGGCTTTTTGCTTAATTAAGTACCTATTAAATATTTTCCTGGACCATAAAATTGATTTTAATTGTTACCTGATAAATATTGGTTGTTAATCAATCGCGTTCCATCAAGCCATGCCTAATTGCCTAATCCTGTCCCTTCAAATCTCTGAATAGAACAGAAAAAGTATCGAATATATTTTTTCAAAATGTAAACGATGATCCAACTCGAGTAAAAAATGTCAGATTATACCTACAATTTGTTGGTCATAAAACTTTTACTACATAATTATATAGAAATAAGTGTCAGATACACATTTCAAGCAATAAATGTCAGATTTAACCATACCACAAGACATTAGAATTTGTACGCTAAATATTATAGTTTGAAGAATTTATGATTTAGGTAGATATAGTTATTTAAAAACGGCAAATCGTTTTTGAGTAATTGCAGTTTCAGGAAAAAAAAGTCAAAAAACTCGTTTAAATGATAAAAAGTGTATTAAGTGATTTTAACTGTTAAACTAAGTTATCTATCAAACTTCTTAATAAAGACGCATTCTGTAGAAAACAGTAGTTTAATTTATGACAGGCCTAGTTTAAATGTCGAGATGAGTAGGAGAGAATGATCACTCATTCGTGCTACAAAAATTGTAACTTTAGTTCAAGCAGGTGGAGGAAATTGTGAAATACTACACACTTTCAATTTAAATGTATTTGTGTTAAGTCGAATATATCATTGATATTGAGAAACCTGCAATGTAAAACGGCGTGAATAATCTGGTCGACCAAGAAAAAGTATGGCAATAGGAGATCGCGATATCGCACGTCTAAAAAAATATAAGAAGTAATTCATGTTGCAGTAAACTACTGACAGATCAGTTGAAAGACTATCGGCTACGATCACATCGACCATTCGGCATCGCAGGTACCTACTACACGTTGCTGTATAAAAACTGAACCGTTCGGATATGGCGTAATAATTCTGACGAATCGCGGTTTAGCCTGTATATACACTAGACGGTTGATACAGATTTGGTGTGCAACGGGAGAACGATTAAATCCTAATTGCGTGACGCTAGTCGTAGCATTTCTGTTGTTTACTTTTTCCCTTAACGGATTAGCATCTCAAACCCGGACACCCTGTATATTTACAAAAAACCGACAATTGGGGGTGTTAGGAAAAAAATATTTGACTATTTTAAAATAGTAAAATGATAAAAAACCGAGGTTTTTACAAAATTTTGTCCACCGTCTGTATGTCTAGAGTTCTTAATTCTCGTTTGTTTCTAGTTTTAGTTAGACTACTTTCTTTGCCTCTACATATTTTCTTTTTCCCAACCGTAATATTCACACAGCCTCTTACATCTTATAATAAAAATACAAAATCTAGCATCTTAGGTAAAAAAGACATGCTGGTCACTAACATTTCAAAATAAATCAGCAATAGTATTTCTCAGCGAAACACGATCAACAGGAGATATGTATGACTCAGAATTTTATATTGAAAATTACCAATGCGTACGGTGCGATTCGGATAGTCGGCATACAAAAGGTGTTATTATGTACATGATGTACTTCTACATAAATGGTTGTATCTTCGGTTCTGAGAGGAGTATTTTCAAAAGCGATACCATTTTGGAACGGTATTTATTTATCCTAAATTTTACCAAAATTTATTTTTGAAAAGTACCGTTATCTAAGGAGTTATGAGCAGATAAATCTGTATTTATATTTTTGCCGTTAGAGGGCACAGCTACCAAAATATCGAAAAACGTAATATAGCATTTGATAGATAATAGTTCAACCTTTCAAACAAGTGGTAAATCGTTTTTGGGGGAGGGGGCAGTTTACCCGCTAGGTAGCTCAAAAGTTAATTTTGATCATTTTTTTTACATTACAATTTGTGTACTTAAATGAGTAGATAACGCTACCAATAGAATTTTCAGTTATGAATTTGACAGACTACATATCTTTAGTGTGAATACCGCTAACATATTTTTTATTTTTCCGTTAGATGACTTAAAAATTATAATACATTTATTTTTATGAGTGTGGAAGCTAACACGAGAAATTGCTGCTTATCTTTAATAGATAAATCTGAAGTCTCTAGCTAGTATAGCAGCTTACATGTTTAATTCATATTTAGGTCACTAGGTAGATTCAAATTTGGAATAACACATTATTTTTTGGTATACAAAAGTGAGAATATATCACAGTAATGCTATTTCTAGTAAAGATTTTAATAAACAACTATTATTTAAAAGCCATAATTTGACTCCTTAATTGCTAATCAAGGTTCAAATAAATTTAGTTTGCCAATTTTTTGATACTTATACCAACCAAAAAACTCTTTAGAATTATTTAAAACGCTCTCATCTACGCTTCTCAAAGAAGCTGCTCCAGCTAACCATTTACAGCTACAGTATCATTCATGTGTTTCTTCTTCTGATCTTATGGCATAAAAAATTATAATTGGTTTATCTAGTACTGATTTGTAGTAAACAACGATTGGAAATAATGTAGATTGTTGTGTATATTAGTGTGTTGCTTGTATTTCTTTTTATGTGACAAACTTATAGTTCTCCGGAAAACTAAAATCAATTCCCCATCTTGAAGATTACTATTTACTATTAGTAGATTGTTTGATTATTGTCTAGCAATGTAATCGTGTTAACGTAATGCTACTAAACAAAACTTTGAGGAGTCTGATAAAATTTCGATAATTTCTTCGACATCAATCGGTAGATTTGGTAAAATTTGCATCTTTCAAATCGTAAAATTTTCGGCTGCACTTCTCACAAACTCTTTCGCTAGTTATTTCGCAGTTTACGAAATGTTTAGCATTTTCGGATAACTTAAGACTAACAGCTCTAGATTTATTTTTAAGGTTTTTGTGATTTTTTAAGTGAAAAGGATTACAACACCGCGGATTGACCATATTGTATTTTCTCTTTAATATTATTTGGAACTCGCATCACTCAACAACAAGTTACACTTTCAATAACATTTTTAACTTGTGACTACGAGTGGTAAAATGTGTACCACTACTTACATGACAAGTACACAAAACTGACAGTAATACATCCATACAGTCAAATTTATTTATTTGGTTTTTGGGGGTAAACAGGTTAATAAACTTTGAAACTCAGATCATAAAACACGTACATGTACTCTTTAAAACTTTAGTATAAAAATAAACTTTATAACGAAGGTCATAGAGATACTCGATGAATTAGGTTAAAAAACCTGGCCAGTAATGTAACGGGCATAGCTACACTGTTGCACACCTCATCATTTCCAGTAATTTAAAAAAATTCTAATATTTTCCTGCTTTACTATGAACAACTACTAAAAATCTCTTTATTGAATTTTGAAAAATTTCAACAATATTCCCATTTTTGTATCATAAAATGATAAAAATATCAGTTCATTGTCTATTAAAGTCAGTACCAAAAATTGCACTGATTTTAATGCACCGAAAATGAATTTTCAACTTTAAATGAATGAATTGTAATTTTTAAGTCATCTAACAGAAAAATAAGAAATATGTTAGCAGTATTCCCACTAGAAATATGTAGTCTGTCAAATTCAGAACTGAAAGTTCTATTGGTAGCGTTATCTACTCATTTAACACAAATTGTAATGTAAAAAAAAAATGATCAAAATTACATTGTTTCAACTTTGAGTTACCCAGCGGCTAAACTAGCCCCTCCCCCAAAAACGATTTACCACTTGTTTGAAAGGTTGAGCTATATTACAGGTTTGCTATATTACATTTTTCGATATTTTGGTAGCTGTGCCCTCTAACGGCAAAAATATAAACACAGATTTATCTGCTCATAACTCCTTAGATAACGGTACTTTTCAAAAATAAATTTTGACAAAATTTAGGATAAATAAATACCGTTCCAAAATGGTATCGCTTTTGAAAATACTCCTCTTAGAACCGAAGATACAACCATTTATGTAGAAGTCAAAAATTAGAATTTGAAAACTGTCAAAATTAAAAAATCAAATAACGGGCCAACCAAAGGTAAAAAAAAAAAGGAAAAGAAACTGTCTTCTTATTTTCAATAAGGAACACGATTACAAACAAAAAATTAAAATTAGGGAGGTCAAGGTTGGGCTCCATTTGAAATACCATGGAATGAGTCACATACACCACAATGTAGCTAAGTTACAAAATAATATCTAACTGCGAAAGCGACCGCGCTTGGCTTTTAGCGATTCGATTAAAAAAGGATATCATACGACTGGAATCTTTGGTGTGATATTATAGATTATTCCAAACGATTTCTACAGTTTAAAATTAATTCAGCTAATTAAGGATTATAGATTGACACAAATAGTCCAGGAATGTACCAGAGTCACGCAAACCAGCAAAAGTTTTTAGATCTTTAATAAATAATTCAACTACCGTTCAGTGTGAAGTTATAAAAGAACAAGAAACAAGCGATCATTATAAGTGCAAATTTAAGCAGTACACATTCGAAGTCATTAGATGAACGCAGAATGACAGAAATTAAATCATGGAAATATTACTTTGAGGATAAGCTTAACTTCATTTTAGATGAAGTATGCTGATGGCTGAATTAACTGAAACAAAATTAGTCAACATAGAAATACAATACCTTGGTTCTCAGAAAACTTGAATTTAATGAATCAAGAAAAAATTCGCAGTTATAGTGTTATGAAAATTATGAATTCAGATGAAACTTGGGAAAGTTACAGGAAAGTTAGAAATTTGTATAAACAGTCGTTGAGAAAGGAAAAATCTGAATACTTCAGAAATAAGTTCATTGAAAACCAATACAACCCAAAGGAGGTGTGGAAAACGCTTAAATCCATCTACAAGTTTAAAAATACGACACAATGGTGTATTCAATTTAACAACAAAACACTCACCGATAAACAAGGGTTAGCCGAAGCGTTAAATGAGACATTTGTGTCCAGCGTGATAGATATTCATCAGTACATTTCTGAGATAAAGGATTGGAATTTTTCACAGGATGATAATAATTTTGAAAAACTCAGCTTTCAAAAAATAACCCCATAAAAATGCTCCCAATTTCTAAAGCTGTACTGGAACGAGTAATTAAAACACAGTTGGTTGATCATATTGCTAATAACAATATATTAGTAGGTATAGATCAACAATCTGGTTTTAGAGAATTTCATTCCTGTGAAACAGCATTATATCTTATGTTGGACATACGGAAATTTAAAATTATGCAAGTACGGTGTAGAAGGAAAAGAGCTTGAATGGTTCAATTATTATCTTCAAGAGAGTCAACAGTATACAAAAGTTGATAATTTTACATCATGGTTGATGCAAAACAATCTCTGTACCATTGTTATTTATCTTGTATATATAAATGGCATAGTATGTTATAACGAACTGTCAAATTAATATGTTTGCGGACGATACATTAATTACTATTTCGGCACCACCTCATCAAGAAGTAATACAAAAAGTGAACGAATATCTTGAGAATTTACTGGGATCATTGATGTTTCATTTCTTTGAACATTTCGTTAACGAAGTATAATATGTTCTTGTCAATCAAAACCTAGTACGAGGGTAGCTCGGATATTGTTCAGATATCTCGGTGTCGTTATTGATGAAAACTTAAGTTTTAACCAACATTTGGATTACTTAGCCAAAAAGATGAATACAAAATATGGAATTTTCAACAGAATTAAAGACAAGCTCACACTGGAGACCAAAATAATATTTTATAAATCAATTGTAGCTCCCCATGTAGATTATTGCTCATCTGTTCTATTTATCAAGAATCAAACACAATTAACACGTCTGCAAAAAATACAGATTCGATTTATGAGAAGCATTTTAAACTCGGATAATAGAACACATATTAAAGACATGCTAGAAAAACTAAGCTGGAAATCAGTCTGCCAGAGAATATGGTTTAATATGCTAAAACTGTTTTATTTACTCGAAAAGAGGGATCTTCATATTTAGATAGTTTGCTGTCTACCAAGAGAGAATCCATAATTAATTATAATACCAGGAATACTCATTTTAGATTACCAAGGTACTGTAAATCATTTTCTCAACGATCGCTAGGGTATATTGGTGTGATGTTATATAATTCTTTCAGTAACTATTGAAATCTTAATGACCTTCAAGAGCTAGAGTACGGCCAGTTTATTCAACTCTTACACATACTAATTAAAGAAAAAATTAATATTTAGGTATTTAGTAAAATGTAAAAATGTATGATTAATTAATTAATTTAGATAAATCTCTAATCCTATTAATTTTTTTGCTAAATTCTATCACTCAAGCCGTATAAATTCTAGCCTGCGTGCGATTTGAAAATGTTTAATTAAGTGCCAAAAGGACTATTACATTCATAATTTTGCAAGACTAGTTATTGAATTTAAGCTGTTAAAACAGTCTGATATTTCTGCGAACTTTCGTCTGCTGTATAAAAGCCAATGTTAAAACTATGCGGATAATCCATCCATTAATTAATGGACATTTTTCGAACTACTGCCGGAACTAGTCCACCGGATCAGATTCCGAATAAAATCCGCTTGTATACCTAAGGCTAAATTATGTTGGGCCCAATCAAAGTATTTTTTGTAACATATAACATACCAAAAAAAATATTTCGTGACTTAATTGAATTTTTGAGGTAACACATTTTAACTGTCAGCATTTAGGTAAGTAAATTTTATTAATTATTTTTTATAAATTTACCATCATTGTTGAATTATAGGTGTAATTGCTTGCTGGTAAAATAGTATCCATATGTCTGTCTTAACAACACATCTCAAAATAAAAAAACATTCCAAATATTTTTCCACACCTATTAAACATCGACCTTTACATAATCCACACATCACATTCACATGCTACTTTTGCCTCAACGCATATCAAAACAATGGCCAAAAGGTGCGGAATAATCACGAACCAAGAAACAAAAAAAAAAATCATAAAATCGAAAAACAACATCATAATTGATCTTTTGATATCAAACGCGGACTGTTGTAGGTCACAACATCGCATGGCGGAGAGAAAAAAAAAAAATCCGCACATAAATATATAAAAAATAAAAATAAAAATAAGAAGTCAAAAATTCCATCATGCAATGCGCGCGGCAAACCAATAAAAGAAGAGTGGTTAATATATTAACCCATTTCGTTTTTAATTAATCAGTGACACACAACACACATCATTTAATTTATAATATCACGATCATTTTTTTAGCGTTTTTTTTTGTATACAAAACGAACCCATTCGGCAGCCGTCTTAACTATTTAAACAAATATAATATATCATGCAACTACTGAACGAGTTAATCACCGAAAAACAAAGCAAAAAAAAATGTAATCTATGTAATTTAAAAATTCCATCTTTAAGACAAAAAAAAATTCACCAAAAAATTCCAATAAAGAAAGCTATTATTTCTCTAAGTATCCTCACATATATACATACATAGTCGAGATGCTGTACACAGTCGTACGTATATAATATGTATTGTGATTCATTTCCAAGATAGCACGTGCTTGGTGGTATAATTTAATTTTCATCTTAAACAACACAAAAAAAAAAATCGAAACGAAACATTCCAAATAAGAAATAATTATTTTTTTTTTGTTTCAACATCATCATCTTCATCTTCATCTTCTATTCAACCAATTTTAATTTTTTTATTTTTTACTTATTATTATTTATACATTTTGTATTGTGTACTTGAATTAAAATAGTTTTCCTCTATTAAATTGTGACCATTATATGGAAGCTTTATCCATTTGGAAAGAAAAAACCTAAAGTTTTTCTTAGCACATCGCGTACAAGTAAGATCAAATAGAGGAGAACAAAAAAAAAATAAAAAAATCAATTTTGAATGCCATTCCGGATCGTATAATACATAGTGTATATATAGTGATTATCGATAGTGAAACAATTATGTGCTTGGTTATTATATTCGAGTTTTAATTATTACTGTTATTGTTTTAGGTTTGGAAAAAAAAATGTGCAGTCTATATACATTGAGCAAAATTAGTTATAGAGATGATTGGAATGTTATACATTTTATAATCAAAGTTGGTATACTGTTACATTTTATGTATATGTATGTTACATATGCTGAGTGAAAGGTGATTCAAAAACAAAATTGTTAAATCGATGTAATTAGGATTGGTATTAAATTAAATTCACATATTTTAATTACTCCAATCCGAATTACTATCTATGACGAATAATGGAATGTAAAATTATTAATAAGTAATTACAATAAAAATTTAGAATAATTAAAAACAGTTGTTTTCTCTCTTACCTTCAGCACATTGAACAAATTTTATGCGGTTCGCGATATGTATTAATCCAAAAAATTTGTACGTAGCTATCTGAAAATAAAAAAAAATAAAAACTTGAAATTAATTTCAATCATCTATCAAGTCAATATGGGAATGATTTTTGCACAATGCACAAAGTGAAGAAACAAGACATCGAATTTGTTGAAAACTGTAATTTGAATGTTTCATGTAGTTGCAGCTTAAAATATACCAAAGATCAAAAATAAGCCATAAGCCACATCAGAACACATACACAATCTTAACACAAATACAAGAGAACTAGTTCCACAGAGATAGTGACAAGAGAACAATAATTACCATCACCCTAGCAGTGATAAACGTAGAACTCCCTCGAATTAATTCACCGGTAAGGTTTCACGGAAAATGATTCAGGTCTCTCATCGTTATTAAAGATAAAATTTACGAAGAAATTCCACCGGTGTGAATTATTTCACACAAAGTGTAGGCCTACATAAAAAGTATAAATAACCTTGTTCTACCAAGGTATGGAGCAATTTTTTCATAAAGTGGACAAATCAAGCTCTCCGAAACAATTTTTGTTATTAAGGTAATACGGGTTGGGTATGCGCGACTGTTTTTGAAAATTTTGAAAATCAATTAAAATGTTCAAACCTGATGCTACACTATGGCCATTTACTAAAATATGAATGTGCTTCTTATGAATGGTGTATGACCTACTTTATACAATTATTCATCTAGGAGATCCTTTTTATACCTATGAAGGGACTCTCCTGGATGAATGATTGTATAAAGGCTAGAGCTCGAAACGTATTGGAGAGTACACGAAAAGTTGTCAAGGCGGAATTCGTCGATTTGTTAATTTTCATAAATTTTTTGCAAGAGCCGGCTCATATCAAAACGAAAATTAATAATTTAAATTCCTTAATCTATGCCCTTTTTAGGCTAATAGTCATACGTTACAACATCTCTGAGATTTAGTAAATGGACATAGAGTAGCATCAGATTTGACCATTTTCAGTGATTTTCAAAATTTTCAAAATAGCGTCAAACATACCCAATGATAACTTCTTTATCTTAATAACAAAAATTGTTTCGAATAGCTTGACCTGTCCACTTTATGAAAAAATTACTCCATACCTTGTTCTACTGGTTATTTATACTTTTTATATAGGCATACACTTACACTTTGTGTGAAATAGTTGGATTATCAGTTTCTAAAAATAAATCAGCAAAAACGTCGCAACTGACATGATGATTAATAAACCCTAACAATTCAACTCACTGATGGCGCTGTTCCCGAAAATTTTAAATATTCACAACAAAAAGCAACGCAACTAGTTATTAGAGCGATACTCTAACCTCCTTGTTCACTGTTTCTGTCTATACTGAGCATTTATACCAATGACGATTGCATCCGATGCCGATTTACGTCGATATAATATTTGGAAAATTGGTGTCAATAGCGAGAAAATTATACTTCTGTAGTTAGGTTACGATTGCACAGAATTATTTTTTGAAATTTGAGTTCGAAATGAATATTCCGGATTGTGGTTACATAGATTGTAAATTTGTAATAATAACTTCTGTTTTAGTGAAATGAATCGTCAAAATTTTTCGTCGTGGAGTTTTGCTGTGAAATACAATTAATAATGCCGTGGCAGAAAAAATACATATTTGTGAAGTAAAACAACCAAGGATTGTAGGTTTCTACAAACTTATCATTAATGCTATGGTGATTTATTGAAAATATTTAATTGGCGGCAGTGTTAAACGATTTGGTTGCCACATAAATCTCGCCTAAAACCTGTTAGTGAAATCAGTAGAAAATTTTTCAATGGCTTCATCAAACATTTTTTTTTTTTTTCTCAAATCACGCTTTATTTTTAACTAATTATATAATACTTAATGCTCGGGCTAAAGCTGATTACTAAAGAGCCCTGTACATTTATAATTTTGATAAAATCTGCTCCATTGGAGTCTCATTTTATAATCTTTAATTTTTATATAAATTCAATCAGTCTTTTTGTTTACGATAATTTTTTGTGTGGGTTTCAATATTTTATCTTAGTATAGTGTTGGCTAAAAAAGGGTTAAAATTAAAAAAATACCAAACTGTTTCCTACTGTAAACAAGTCCGGTAGTGATGATGAGGTGACATTGGGTCGCTCACTTCAGAGTCCGCGATCCTTCGCTCTTCACACTACCGGCTCATTATTCCCTATGCTTTTATATTTATGAACTAGGTTGTATTGATTTGTATGGCTTTTCCCTCTGTTGATTGATTTTAGGGTGGTTGCGGGTTGAGCCACCAATATTTTGTCCGATTTCTTGCGTTCTTTTGCGGGTCTATAAGGATATTTGAGAATTTATGACGGTTATGTCTGTGATATTCTTCTCTGTTGGCAAAGATTTGGTCATCAAATCCTTTTGTATTTTGCCGTCTTTCCAGGTGATAGATGAGTGGGTATCTTGTGTCTTTATCTTTGATATAACCAATTCGGTCCAATTAGGGGAATGTTTCTGGACCTGGGTTGTTTTCTTTTTGGCAGTTTATTTTGTTTATGTTATCTACGGTATAGTAGGGTGCAAATACTAACGAGTTCTCCATTGTATCGGTTGTTATTTGATATGGTTCCTTATCTGCGTTAATATGTGTAGGTCTATACGGTATTTACCAAATTTGTTGTATTGCTGTTGGTTTGAGATGTAATGTTTGTAGCCTGTGCTTGCTTTCCGGAATTCTCCATGGCAGTATCGGAGACACTTCCGTTCAAACACTCTCATTTTCTCCATCATATTTGGACCTACGTTCCACCAAATAGGGCAACCATATGTTAGTATTGGTCGTACCAAAGTTTTATAACATATCTGTTTTACTGCAGTTAAGATGCCGGATGTCCCGAAAATTCTTCTATTGTAATGGAAGATTTTTTTGGCTTTCGTTATTTGCTGTACTATGTGGTCATCTAAGTAGAGAAGCCGGTCTAAATTTATTCCTAGGTACTTCACTGTTGTTTTTTGCATACATTTCGTACCCACTATGTTGATTTGGAATTTCTTCCAGTTGTTACGTACATATGTCAGCTGTCGCTAGTTGGTACGGTTTACGAAAGAGGATTGCCTCGCATTTAGTTGGGTTGATGTTTATCCGCCATGTGTGCAAATAATCCAAAGTGTAGTCCACTGCTTTTTGGATGTTTTGCTTGATGATTTGTATTTCATTTGCCGTCCCGTAAATGACCAAATCATCCGCGTAGGCTATTGTTTGTATCTCTGGTGAGTTTAATTGATCGCATTCAATCAGTTCTTTTGTGTCCAAGCTGAATAGGACTGGAGCTGTGATTGACCCTTGTTGCAGCCCATTGTGTATTCTGAATGTTTTATCCGATATTACATTTCCGTTCTTTGTTTTGAATTTGCGGTCGTATAGCAATTCGTAGCTCAGCTGCAATATGTCGCATTATTGAACTTTATTTGCGTCAGCTTATGAATTAGTCCATCGAGCCATACGGATTCGAAAGCTTTTTCCATATCCATTAATATCGCTCCGGTACATTTTATTGGTTTAGGTTTCTGCATATATCAGCAGTTAGTTTGGTTATAGCGTGAATAGTAGAGTGTTTATGTCTAAATCCAAATTGATTGTCTGGTAATATATTGTTGTCATTAATGTGATTTTGGATTTTGTTGTGTATGATTATTTCGTATATTTTTCCAAGGTTGGAAAGTAGGCTTATTGTCCGATAGTTTGCTTTTTTATGGATAGGGTAGATTTTGGCGATTTTTCATATTTTAGGGAAAATACGATTATTTAAACATTGGTTGAATAAGCAGCAGATTTCTTTCATCACTTCTTTAGGTAAATATTTTAGCACTACGCACGGTAAGTTGTCTAGTCCGAAGGATTTCTTAGTGTTTAAGCATTTCATTATGGCATTTAATTGTTCTATTGTTATGAAGTAGTTATTATTTTGTGGGTTTGTTGCTGTGAAGTTATTATTAAATTTAATTTTTGTTATGTGATTATTTTTGTTGTTTTCAAATTCAGATTTTAATGATTCTACTATTTGTTTGATCATTTGTTCGTGTTGTCGTTTGCCAAGTGCTGGATTTGGTATCGTTACTTTTTCTATATAATGTCCAATTATGTTTAAGTTATGATATTGTTCGTAACTATTGTAATTTGTGTCTTCTTTTTCTATTTTTGCCCAATCAATATTTAGTCCTTGCATATTGTTTATTTCGTTTTCCTCCACTTGCACTTGAGTTTGATTATTAGATCTTCTTTTATAGTATTTGCTGCGCTAATTCGCTTACTTTGGCTGAACATTTTTGGTCCGGGTTTAATGTTTGCTATGTATTCTGTCCATTTTTTATTCACTTCAATTTGGACATTTTGTCCAATTAGCTCATTTATCCTTTTTATTTCTGTTTTTAGTGCTAATGTTCCTTGCTGCGTTATTCTTCCGTTTCTACAACCTCTCTTTAATAGTGTTATACTAATTGATTTTTGTTTGTATAATTTTTTTATGGTATGATTTGTGTAACACTCCATGTTATTATGTCGTGTTATTTTAGGAATTGATTGTTTGATATTTGTATTGATTAATTGTGTGATTGTATTTATGTGTGTCTCTATTTCTGTGTTTGTGATATTACGATTTATTAGGATTATATGTGTTATGTTATTATTTTTTAAATGTTTGTCGTATATTGTTTTTAATTTTGATTGCCATATGGGCCAGTTTGCTTTGTGGAAATTGAATTTTGTTAATGCTTCCCCATTTACGTTTGGTTACTGGTATTATAATTATTGCATGTTATCTCTATTGCCTTATGATCGCTGTCGTATGTGTATGCCGGTATTTCTCCCATATCGTTCGTTTTTATGTTTAATCTCATATCGATTATGGCGAAGTCTAGTATGTTATTTGACCTTATAAATGTTGGGCTATCAGGTTTGAATAGCCTTGCATTTTATTCCATATCATTGTTGTCCATCCACTCTACTAGTTTGATTCCTCTGGTGTTATTTGCAGTATTCCCTCAGTTTGTGTGGCTAGCGTTAAAGTCTCCCGCAATTACATAATAGTTATCTGGGTTTTTTAGGTCATATTTGAAAAATATGTCCTGCCATTCATTTTGAAAATGTGATTCTGTGATCGTATGGTTGCAGCTTGTGCAATACATAGATTGCTATTATATACATATTATTTGAAGGTGATTGTGTGTCTTGAATTTAATTTGGTTTCATTTAGGAGTACTATGTCCGGTCTATTGCTTTTGATAAAATTTAATAGGTTTAGTCTTCTGTGTGTGCTGATGATTGAATTTACATTGATAGCTATTATTTTGAGGTTGCTGTTGTTACTGTTCATTCTACTAGTTGTTTGATTAGTGCCAATAGGGTTGTTATCTGCTCGCCTTGGCTCGCCACTGTTTAACCATTTTATCTATTTTGTCTGTTAAATGTTGTATAGTTTTTGAATTTGTTGTAGTTGTTATATCTATTGGTATAGGTATTGATGTTGATATTGTGGTTGCTGGTTGTTTTTTCGCTCCCCTCAACATTTCTGCGAATGTTCCACTTTCTACATTAACGTATGTGTTTTTGTTTATTGGTAAGTTTGCTGGAGTATGTATTTTTGTTCTTTTTTCGTTAATTTTTTCTCTTAGCCTATTAAGTATTGCCTGGTATATTGGGCATCCTTTGTACGAGGCCGGATGTCCTTTTGAGTTGCAGTTGGCGCAGTACACCTCTTCTTGTTTAATTTTTTCTTTAGTTTGGCATTATCCTGGATCGTGTGGTTGATTGCATTTAACGCACCTATAGTTAAGATTGCAGTTTGCTGCTGCATGACCAAATCGTTGGCACTGGTGACATTGCATTATCGCATCCTGCTTTTTTAATGTTTCCGAAGATACGGTTTGGTAATTTAATGTTTTTATGTTGTATACTTGTCCCATATTTGTGTCTGGAGCGCATTGTACTATATATAATGGGAGCTTCTTATCTTTACTAATTGATTGCTTTGTTTTCAATTGTGCAATACTTGTGACCTTTATGTTGTGCTCTTGAATTGCATCTTTTATATCTTCTTTTTGTTCTTCTTCGTGTAATCCCTTTAAGACTATTGTCTTTGGTTTTTCGTCCTTTGGCGTATTAGCCTTATTATAATTCTCCATTGTATCTAATTGGAGCGTGTGTTTGTGTTTATTTACTCGATTTATGTTAAAGTTTCTTATGTTTGACTCTTTAATTGATTAGTGTCATTGATTTTTTGTTGTTGAATGTGTATCGGTGGAGGCCGCATATTTTTTTTTGTTGGTGTATCTATTGCTGTTGCATTTGTATTGTTTGTTTGTACCGATGTAGTTTGTTTAGGTTTTGATTGATGTTGTTGATTTTTTTGAACGGTAGTTGTGTTATTATTGCTTTTTTTTTGTATGAATTTTTTTATTAATTCAAACGGTGAATTATCGTTGTCGTCCATTTTTGTACCATCTTCATCCTCCTCTCCTGTGTCGAATATGCTGTATTTATTTGATACCTCTATATTTGATACTGTTAGTATTTTTGCTGCACTGGTGTCGTGTGCTCGTTGTTCCGTTAACTTCTCGTTATTTGCTTGTTGTATAACTGTCATGCTAACGTCTTGCCTTTGCGACATGTTGTTGCGCACCTTTATTAGCTCTAATTTGAGTTCATTAATTTCTATTTTGAGCAAATTATTTTCATGTGTAAGTTGCGTTTTTTCCATATCCAATCGGCCAGTTAGTGGTATCCGTTTTATTACTTGGTTATCCTTAGATAAATCCTCAGTGGTTGAAGCCTTTGATCCGGGTTCCGATTTGTTGCTGTTGATTGCCTGTTGTTGCTGTTTGTTATTGTTTTCAGGCATCCCCTTTCGATTTATATTGATGTCCTCGTGTGAAGCCTCTATTATTATTTTTTTTTGTGTTTTCCTTTGTATCTATATGTAGGGCCCGTTTTGCCGCTCCATTTTAGATAGATAGATTGGCCTCCCCTGTATCTTCATTTGTATTTGCCACTGTTTTTTTTTTTTTTTTTTTGATTAAGCACTTGTTATTATTTCACTAATTGTTATTATTTCACTAAATTTGTGTAATAGAATTTTATTATTTTCAGTTTTTTTTTTTGCTTCATCAAACATGGACTTAAAGGTTAAGACCACTAAGAGAATAACTTGAAAATTCAAAAAAGGAAACAATTAAAGAGCTAAAAACTCACGGAAAATTGAGTGCATATACGTGAACTCACCTTCATATATGAAACTTCCAACGAAACCTGAATCAACCCTAACGCAACCTCTAACTTTACCTCAAACTCAATCTCAAACACCGCACCTCAACTCAAACCAAAATCGAACTAATCGATTCCAACTCAACTCCCAACTCAAACTTCAAATTAACCCAAAGCTCAACGCTTATGTCAATGCCCAACTCAACACTCTCCTTGAACTCAATTCAGTCAAACCTATTTCAACCTCCAACTTGACCCTTAGCCCTTAACCCAACACAAAACTCAACACCCCTTCAGTTCAATCCTCAAATAAATCCACAAATTAATTATTTACTTTACCCTTACCCAGCCAATTATTTACTTTAGCCTAACCCAATTCAACTACAACTCAAACCCGACCCAACCCGCAAATCGAATCCCAACTCGACCCTCAACTCAGCCCCTAACTCATCGCCGAACTCAATCCTAAACCTTCATATACAAATTTGGTTAACGTGGATCGAAAGCCATATCGTGTTGTTAATAATAACCATATGGATTTGTGTTAATTCGTGTGCCAGGTACTCGATCCTCTTGTTGTACAAGTTCCAAAAGCTTCGCACTTCGCCGCCTTCCCCACAGAAACAGTCTAGCGAATAAATCCAAATCAGATAAGCCGTTCTCGAGATACCGTGGGTATAGTTGTTAATACATCCAGATACCTGTAACAACATTTTTGGCAGGATTTTGATAATTTTAATTTTGAACACATAACATATCATCTTCATACAGTTCAGAATCAGTCAAGATATTGCAATAAAATATAAAATTTGCATTGCTATAAAAAAGCGTTGGCGGTAGACAAACAATTTAAAATTATGGCGAATTTATACTGGTAATATGATCATATCCATCTAAGCTAATTATGAATTATATCATGCCACACTAATTCAATCGAGATGATAGCTCCTGGTTGCATCATCTGGATTGTTTCCTAACCTACTTGTATCATCATATTTATGCCACATTGCCTTCAAGAGGTATTAAATCAAAATTGCTATAGTAACATTCAAAAATCAATAATACAATTATTTCTTTAAAAATTGTTTTTTTGGCGCGAAACACTAATTCCGTGAAACAATTTTGTTTTTATTGAAGCATAATATCAGAACATCTTCAGCCAGAATCTGGTCAGAATAAATTTTTATACAAATAGGGAGAATAAAACAATATAAGATAAGTTTTACTATTTCGGAATCTGGCCCAATATCGTAACCCGTGTCATCTGGCACGCTTATATTCTATTATGCTCTAAATGGCTAAGTTGGTTCAGTACAGAAAGTAAAAGTTTTTGAATTCGAGGTCTTCATACGAATTTCCAGTTCCAAATCTCTTCGCTTGAGTTAACTCTTTGTAGATTCGTGACAATTAGGGGTAGCCAGACGTCCTGATCACACAAAGTGTATCGACCCCAAAAAGAGTTTTGTTTGGGTTTTTTGATTTAGTGAATATAATTCGCTAAGTCAGTACGTTTTTGCCTAATACCTAATGTATGTACTCAAGGAGGGTTTTCATTTTTTGAGGTGCATACACTTTGTAAGTCTCTTGGACTAAAGTACGGAGGGGATTTTGGTATTTCTACTTGTTTGGTAGATATATTATAAATTGGCTTCTTCATATTTTCTGATTAGCTAATCGAAAAATGATGTGAATGCCAATATTGGTAATATATTTTGTCTATAAAAAGTCGAAAGAATCTTATTGATTTTAATATAGACAAACTTCTCTTTCAACAATGCTGAAACTAAAAACTTAAAATAAAATCACATTTTCCTTCATTAATATACGGTTTGCACTTTTGGGAATTGAATTACCTTGAATACAATTTTTATTTCACAGTTAATAAAATATTTTAAGTGCTTAGAGCATTTAACAGGTTTTAATCCTATTCTTTAATGCTTATTTTTAATCAATTGACTTCAAATTTATGTTGCTACAAAATGGGTAGTTACGCAAATTTGACTAAAGTGAATTATAAGAATATTTCACATTTCATTATTTAATTATAAAGTCAAAACTTGCGTCAAAATTGTAATGTAGATATAAGATTCGATTTTAAAATCCCTCTGCATTGAATGTCATTAGCATTTTATTTAGTTGTTAAAACATCAACTACAATATTTTTCGATGGTATAATAATATATCCAAATTGAAACCTCTTTAATTATTTCACACCACAGGCGAATTGATATTAAAACAATATCGTAAACTATTCATCTAAGTATTTTAAGTTGTTTTTTGCTTCGATCGATAATAATATGTTTTGAACAAATTTGGGTCTTCTTCATCATCATCACCACTTCAAATAAAACCATGCCGTCTATATTATTGTACATATTGTTAAAATATATACTGTTTTAACACTAGTAATTTAAATATAAATTACACGGTGATTCAAAGTAAAAAAAACTTAATTGTATCAAACAAAGTACGCAATCTCATAACATGTTTGGTGAAATAACACCTCGCGAAATCTTAATATTAATTTTGAACTCACCGCTCATATCTTTTGTAATTTTATACTGAAGTAATATACAAAAAGCTCGTCTATAAGTCTAATTTCGAACTCATTAAAAACTAATAAAAATATTTTCATAGTTATAAAAATTTCTTGTCAAAATACTATAAAAATATTGTTGTATGTGTATTTTCTAGATCATAAATAATTATACGATGCCAAAAAATTTGTATTTTATATTAATTATTACAAAAATTACTTTTGTTACCATCTACAGCATCTCTAACCATATCTGTATACAAAATTCTTAATAAACATCTTATATACTATATATAAATTTCTGATTTGATGTAAGTCTTAAAACGTAATATTATGTATGATTAACGTGCAAAAGCGAAATAAATATTAATGACTTTTGTGTATCGTAAGGGAAACGTACGGTCTCGTGCATATATACATACCTACATATATAAGAAGAAAATCTTTGAATATTATTTCAATTGTTAATGATGACTTTGTAATCTTCAATTAAACGTATTGTGTTGTGTGTATATTTGCAATAAGATTTGTTTTTTTTTATCTCTTTAATTTATGATGTGTATATGATATTGTTGAGTGTTGCATCGGAATGTATGTATAATATACAGAAATATCTCGAATTACGTGGTCCAGTAAAGTATATTCGATAAAATAGGCCTAACATTACAAATCTTACGAATCATGTATCCACACAACCAGTGGTCATGACCAGTGGTGAGATCTTTTGCACTTACTGGTGGGGCATTTATACAAGGCCCGGCCCTATAGTTTTTAGTGCCCCGGCCAAGAATTTTTTTTTTTTTTTTTTGATAGATAAATGAGATTAATTTAATTTTTATTCTCCTATTTTTGGTGACCATTTGGTTTTACTGATGCGCATTATTTAAAAACTTTAAAATATTTTGATGTTTATCAGAGCATTCACAACGAAAAAAACTTTTTACTTTTGACTTACAGGCCGTCATGAGAATTCTAAAGTGTCCTAGACCCATTTTAGACTTTATTTGACTTTGTAGAAAAATTGGGTTTCCGGTTCTAATTGAATATTAGTTTTCTGGAAAATATTCAAAAATGTTAGAATATTTAACCAAAATTGACACTTCATCACAATTTTATTTGGAAAGTGAACAAATTTTAGCTGGAAATCTAAAATTCGATTTTTCGAAAAATGGCGTATAAGAGACTTTAGCATTCAAGGTTTGTATGGATTTCCAACATAACGAGCAAAAATTTTTGTTTGTTATGTTGGAAATTCATAAAAACCTGTAAGTAAAAGGTCAAACATTTTTGCATTGTGAATGCTCTGTATGTTTTCTTTCGGCGGTTGGAAATGTAAGAACGATAGGTAGATTCTGGTTTAGTGTGAGATGGAATGAAATGGAACGAAATTTTTCGTTATCCCAAATTTCGATTTCTCATTGAATAATTTCGTTCCATACATTTGTATTCTGATTCTCTTTGCGAGATAATTTTTTAGTACTAGTTCTAAATCGAATAAAATGTCAAAAATGGAAATTCTCTGTCCTTAATTATTTTTGTAGTTTGATGTGCTGTGTGTAATATTGAATTACATTTTAGGTTTATTAAATCGAAGGTAAACTAATTATATATTTAAAGGTAAATTGAATTAAATTTTTCTTATTTCACTGAAACAGAATGCAAAAATTTCGTTTAGTACAAAATCTCAGCTCACGAAAAAGTTTCATCAAACCGAAATCTATCTATATAGGTATGTACTGGGAGCATGTGCTAAATTAAATTGTTTGTAGTGGTGCAATGTTATGTTATTGTAAAATAAACAATGTGTACAGTAGAGGAATAGGTTTTTATAATTTTTCATTACTAAAGAAAAATGAAGATATGCCCCAATTTTATTATTTTCGAAGAATCTTGATGGCGCCCTAACCAGGATTACGCCCCTGGCAACGGGTAGGGTTGGCGGTATACCTTGAGCCGTTATTGCATTTATACAGATATTTTGGACGTTGAATAATACCTCTACAGTTTGTTTTTGGATTTGATCGACGGTGCGGATTTAATAAACCTGGGGTGTTAGTACCCTTTGTAGAGAAAAAATCGTACAAATTTATTTCCGGGGAAACAAATTTAAAACATATAGTTTTCAGAAAAACTTAAATTAAACTTTGAATGAACATAGTTTTCCTAATTCATAAGCTAGCTTAACGATTAAACGTTTTTCCAGCTTACTAAATATGTAAAATAATAAAGTAAAAGCTTGACTTCGAAAACCAATTTTCCGATTTTACGATATTATGCATGTTGTCCTATTCGAAATATTGCTCGTATCGGAAACATGGATATATCTTAAAACTGAACTATAAAGTTTAAAATAAAACAACACAAATTATTGGTGTTTAGTAGACCTTTTAGTGAACATGGGTTACAAAATTCACTAAAGTGCAGGTTTTGAAACTTTTCTAGAAGAGATTTAACTACAAATTTGTTTTCTAACCAGTGAATGTTCGTCGCCACTAAACCAATTTTGTATTCAAATACATAACAAATTTCGATTTGTTGGCTGTCTTGGTTTTAAGCCGTTATTTTCGAGTTTCTCAAACTTTAGAGTCTTCGTTCATATTTCGTCATTTTTGGCCTGGTCATCCTAGTGACAACTTCCATTGGCTATTTTTTTTTGTAAGTCAATGAAAAGATCAACAAAAATGTGTCGCAATAAAAATTTGCAATGGTTTATTGTGGCGGTTTAGTTTGAAACATTTCGGTATCTAACAAAAATAATTCCAAATGGGTTTCAGACATGAAACGTGTGACAGTAAAATTACCTCCGAAATTGTTAACGGCGAAACAGAACTGCTCAAATGGATCATAGCTGCGATGATAAAATAGGAGTTTACGAATATGACGTCGAAAGTTAGGCTCAATCGTTCCTCTGACAGCTTCCTAATCGTTTTCCTCCTCGTCAAGTAGTATAACATGAGTTCTTAGGTTGTACGATCAATTAGTAGTAGTTCCAGGAAGTAATACGCTGTTTACGTGAAGTGATCCGAATGAAATCACTGCTCTACAGTGTCATCATATCTGGGACGAATTGCATTGGTGTTATTTACCAAGAGTCATCGCTGGAAAAATTTCAGATCAACTTCCAAGGGGGAAATTTAGGAAAATTCAAAACTTTGTATAAAATCAGTGTCTGGAGTGATACAGCTTGGCAAAAATTTCAGTTTAATATCCTTGGCGGAAGCCGACTGTTAAATTTGATTTTAGGTTACATGAAGGCAAACTGAATTTGGTTTATTTTCTTGTACATGCAACTAAAAAAATTCTTATCTATTTCTAATTCCTATTTAAAATTTTTTTCTTGGAGCTTAATATAATCTTTCGAAACGCATATTTCCTACCTTGATGATAGAGCGGTGATACTTAGAATTAATGATACTTTTAGTAATCTTAGAACTATGAATATTGGGGTTGCCGTACAGATCAGTGCTAGGTCCTTTGCCGTTTCTAATTCACACAAATTATATTTTTAAGCGTAATTTGAATGGTCACTGTATTGGATTTGCTGATGATTTAGCTTTAGCTTACACTGTTAAATCTGCTAATGACGTGATTTCTATGGCTAATGATGGATTTAAGGTCTTACATAAATGGTTTGGTTAGCATTACCTGGTCCAAAACTTTGGCATCACGGCTGCGCATCATAATTCCCAAGTAATATATCATAGTACCTCTAAAGGTACTTCCGTTAGTTGTCAAACTTATTGTTTCACAACTAATTGTGCTGGTCAACTTTTTTAAGTATCTTGGAGTTCATTTGGTGGCTAACCTTAATTGGAAAATTCATGTATGGTGTAAAATATTACCCCAGGTTTTGACTCAATGTTAACTCTGTTAAAACATAATCAACGGGTCCATCAAATATTATTGGTAGAATGTTTAAGGAAAATTTCAGGCTACGAATGACTAAACGAGCTTTTTTAACTTTGTTTCAGATATTTACGTTTACCAATATTAAAAGATTTTACTAAAACTGTTTAAAATCGAAACAGGCCTAAATAAATTGTAGCAGAAATTTCTTCACAATTTTTATCTAATTTAGGTGGAGTGTACAATAGTATTGATAGTTTTGAGGATATGTGGAAAAAATTTCCAAATGTTTGAATTTTTTAGAATTTGATGTTAAGTTAAATCTAAATTTGAGTCAAAAAAGAGTTAAAAAAGAACTCACGATATTTAGGCTTAAATTCCTTAATAAACAGTTTTTAACCTTAATGTTAATTAATTTTTTATTTTATGCAAATCAAATTGTATTAGTTATCTAGAATATAATAAGTCAGATTAAATTTTAAAAGATTCATAAAATTAAAAAATGTGTGTGGACAATTTTCGATGTTAATAACTAACTCCACTATGATTTTATTTAAGCCCATTCTAATACAAAATTGTATATAATTTTATAGCATATCTAAATTTGCTGGTAGGGTAATTCCAATAGTTTCATTTTTTTCTCGCCGTTTTAATCGAGTGTTTTGAAAATAACCGTCGGGTACGTCGAAAGGGGCGCGAATTTTTTTTTGTGGTTTGGCGATCGGATGATTTTTTTTACGACTTCCTAGTTATAAAAATTTATGATTTTATAATTATTGATCAGTGGTCAAATCAGTTTGGAAATAAATTTTAAAGTGAATGGTTATAAATGCTAAGAGCCCGTTGCATATATCAATAACTATGAAGAATTTTTTTTTTAAAGTTTTAAGTAGCGACAAATTTGATTTAAAGAAAAGTTGTTATATTAGAGCATATTGTTACCGAAACTAAGATTCTTAAGTTACCGCTCTGTGTGTGTGTGTGCATTGAAAAAAATAAAAAAAATAAAATAAAAAAAGTAAACTGTGATGTGATCTAATTATATTAATAAAATTCAGTTACAAAAACAAAAACAACAAAAAAATCAAAATTCATAAAAACAGTTTTTGCTTTCGATCTAAAAACGTGATCATAATGTGAAAACTAACAAAAGAATAGTCTCTAATTATTCAAATTGTTTATCGTGTGTATAATCCCATTTATTAGTGAATGAACAAAAACTAAGTGATTAACGTGAATTTGTCTAATTCACTAAAAATACTATTAATTACTACTATCCATATATGTGCAAAGTGTTCCATACAATGAAAAAAAAAACTGTGCAATAACGGATACTATCATGACTCGTTCAATTGTTGTTAGTGTCCTGTAAAAGTCTATATGTTTTGATAACGAACTATTATTCGGTGTAATAAATAGGATAGTTTGATCGTATACATAAATTAGAAACCCTGTTAAAATTACCCGAAAGTTTACAGTCGATATTGAAAAGTCGATAATGCAGATTATGAAATTAATATTCCAGCGGAAAAAAAAAATTAGAAATCAGCCAAAAATCAACAGGATACATGGATTACATTAAAAACTTTCGTCAAGAGTCCTACGTGGAAAATTTGGCTCCATCTGCTCTTGGAAAATATCAAAAAACAGAAGAATGCAAAAAATATTTGGTTTAAGAAGAATATGGTTTTAATAAAGAAAAATTCGAAATTCTGGGAAATATGAGAAATCATTACATCAATTTGGCCATAATGGAATTTATATTAAATGTTTTCGACAAATATGGAAAGCTCATACGATGCTACTACTACTAAACTTTTTGTTAGGTATCGATATGCTTCAAAAAGAGCAGTCAAGATACCAACAGAAATTTTGAGAGCTTAGCGATGTTTTATTCACAGACTTGTACATAGTTTTAGTTCAGGTTTTGTCTAGTATTAGTTACAAAAAAAAAAGAGTAGCCAACTCAAGTAACCACATGCGTCACAAAGAAAAGAAAAATATTTAACATAAAATGGTGATTGGTGAAAAAATGTGGAAAACCTCTGTAGCAAAATGGATAAAATATGGTAAATGGTAATGACGCTGATTGTCAAAAGAAAATTAACATTTTCGATTCAACATGTAATTTGGCACAAATTATTCTCATAAATATGTGAAAAAAATGTGAACTAATCTTTGTCAAAAGATAACGCAACCAAACATTTTTTGTTGATATAAAATCAACAAATATGTTCCAAATTGTCAACTTTTCTTCTAGAATCGTATACTTCCTCTACTGAAACCTACTTGTCCATTGTGTTGACGTTTAACAGATTATTAGCTTACCAACCGACAATCATTATGAGTTTGTTTTTTCACAAATGATTATTATGATATTATTTAGGACTACGATGGCCAAAGACAATTGTATAGGGTGAATATTTTGGGCCTGATCCCGAGCTGAATTTTTTCCAACAATACCTATACACAAATAAGATCAATGTAATCCGATGCGTTAGATAACGACGTAACATGATTTTACACAAAGTTTCGAATGATTTTCTCCAGTAACTTAGACTGAATTTTCATCAGCGATTTTCTAACTAATTTTTGCAAAAATCTAATTATACCAGATTTTCCACGAGAAACTTGAACTGAATTTTTTCCAGCGACATCCGGTTCCAGACAAAACACAGGGAATCTCACTTCTCATGTCGTTTTCTTCAGGTCTTTTTCATGTAAAAAAATTGCGAACGCGACAACTTTATGATATGTAAAAATATTAAATCTTCATATACTTAACGTTTCCTTTACACAATGTAGGGAGGGAAATATCAATAATTTTGGACCAAAAAACCTATATAAGGAAAACTCATCAAGATTGGGTTGGGTTTCATTTAATTTTACTAGGTACCTGTTTTTTGGGTAGAGATAGCAGCACTCATCACTGGAATGGAACAAAATAGATAAATATTTTTTTGATTTTATTTGTTATTGTCACTTCAGTTAAACAACATTTTCTCCTTGATTAATTAATTTAAGAATTTTCCTTGACGAAAAATTAAATTAATCTTGTTAATTTGGCGTATATAATAGAATAAAATTTTTATACAGAGCATTCACTATGAAAAAAACTTACTATATACTTACAGGTTTGTATAAATTTCCAACTTGACGAACAAAAATTTTTGCTCGTTATGTTGAAAACTCATACAAACTTGTAAGTCAAAAGTAAAAAGTTTTTTCATTGTGAATGCTCTGATACAAACATTATATTTTTTTCTGTGGTTCAGTCGAGTTATCCACTGCCATTAATTATTTTATATAAATTTTTCTATACATTTGATTTTGTTGACAAATACGAAACAAATCAAACTTCACATAAGATCGCTTAAGAAAATACTTATCATAATCATAACATAAAATAATGGCATATTCATTAAACATACACCCAACAAACCCAAATCATTAGGCGAACTCAAAGAGTGCAAAATTAAAATGAGTTTATGTCAAAATTGGTTTGTTTTTGGACGATTCATTTATGATTCAATTTATTAACAATAAGTGTATTGCTTTGGTAAATTTACAAAAAAATACAACAACAATTGCATTAAATAAATCCAAAAAAGATTCAGCTAAATCCAATTATTTTTTGAGTTTACTTAAATCAAATCCGATTTTTAGTTTCAATACCTACTACTACAGTGGTAGACATTCGTATAAACGCACTATGTTTTTTGAATATAGTTCTAAGAGTAAAGTGTTTTGATTTTTTTCAAGTAGTCTAAATTGTGTCTATCAACTTAAATCTGTTGCTAAGATAAACCATTAGTAAAAATTTTAATGGTTTACTTTAATAAATTGAAAAATCTAAATTTCAGGTGGACATTCGTATAAACGCACTTCTGATAATGTACTAAAATAAAAACCAAAATTAGCAATTTTTCATATATTATTTTATTTAATATTTGGTCTGGCCCCGACCTTTCTGAATAACTTCGAAAATTCGAGTAGGCATTGAATTTGTTAAAATTTTGAGGGTTTTCGGATAAATTGTGGCCCAACATTCACGGATGGCACTTTTCAAATCTTTAATTGAATTATATTGCTGTTCATTTCCATAAACTTTTCGAGGAAGGCCCTCTAAAGATTTTCGATAGGATTGCAATCAGGACTATTGCCTATCCAAGATCTCAGCTCGCCAGAAAGGTCTAATCCGCAAAGAAGCTATACAGGAAACCGTCTATCATGCAGGCCATTGGATCTTCCTGTGATGACCCGACACATTGCCCATATTTTTAATAGTTCACCGAACATAAAATGGACAAAATTTTGGATCAAACCACTTTTAATGGCCATGCATACGAATAATCCGCTCAAATTTGCTCGTAAAAACATGTCGTCGATAACGGATTGGCAGAGTGTGATTTTTTCTTACGGAAAAAAAAATTAATCTGGATTTTCCCGACTGCTACAGTTGCTACTGGCATAATTTGGAGGAACATGGCGTCGTTAGGTCGAAGCGTAATTTTGTGGCGGTGTGTTATGGTATGCGGAGCATTTTCTTATAACGCGGAGCTTCCCATCTGCTTTATATGTAACTACACGAATGAACTTCCGTATGTACGTGAAACTTTTGGAAGACGTTTTAATAAATTATCTGGATAATAACATCAACAAGAATTATAATTTTCAACAAGACAATGCCTCGATCCATGCTTCGAAGGAGACCACACCGTGGTTTCTCGAGAAAAACTTTCCCCTTCTTGAATGGCCAGCTTGCAGTCCTGATTGCAATCCTATAGAAAACCTTTAGAGGGCCTTCCCCGATAAGTTTATGGAAATGAACAGCAATATAATTCAATTAAAGATTTGAAAAGTACCATCCGTGAATGTTGGGCCACAATTGATCTGAAAGCCCTCAAAAATTTAACAAATTCAATGCCTTCTCGAATTTTCGAAGTTATTCAGAAAGGTCAGGGCCAGACCAGATATTAAATAAAATAATATATGAAAAATTGCTAATTTTGGTTTTTATTTTAGTACATTATCAGAAGTGCGTTTATACGAATGTCCACCTGAAATTTAGATTTTTCAATTTATTAAAGTAAACCATTAAAATTTTTACTAATGGTTTATCTTAGCAACAGATTTAAGATGATAGACACAATTTAGACCACTTGAAAAAATCAAAACACTTTACTCTTGGAAGTATATTCAAAAAACATAGTGCGTTTATACGAATGTCTACCACTGTAGAATTTGCTTCATATGAAACACATCAAACAAAAATTAAATTCAAAAATAAATCTTTGCGGGTTGCTTTCTGAAATTATAAATCCAAACCTAAATCTAATCTTTTTTTACCAAAGCAATACACTTATTTATTCATGTGCAATTTAATTTAATTATCACAACCTATTTCAATAGTAGGCTGTTATTGCAAATCGGTCCGCAGTATGGAACTATTTTAATAGAAAAGGAACAAATAAGGACGAGGCAGTACGTCGGATTTGTGCCAAAGTATTGGGATGCGAAGGATCGTGAAATATTTTACTAATTTATTGAAGTTAATATTTTTGAAAAATTGTAAGAAAATTTCACCCACTTTCGAACTTAGCATTTTTTATGAGCTTATGACTATGAAAAAATCAATCCTTCTCATTAGGCCACGGCGACTGAACTAAACGTACCACAATTTTCAATCTATATATACAGAATATATTGTGCAGGTTGCATTAGCGAATTATACTAATCATACAACCAAATGCACTTACAATTTTTTCTTATTTATTTATTTATTTATTTACAAATTAATTTGGATTGCATTTCGCACACTCTATTTTGAGCAAGAGCTAATTCATAATAGAGAGTACGAAAAGAGTTTAATAACAAAAAGTAACATAACAAGGTGAGTTCTTCTTTTACGATTGCGGCGAAGCGAACGTCTTCCTTTCTCTATCAATAACTATTCCGTCAACTGGTAGGCTAACGTGAAGGATATGGCAACAGCATGTTTTGTATGTTTTACCATATTCTTCGTCACATTCATACAGCTCTACTCCTGTGTAAGCAAATTTTTAATTATTTCACTTTGATTTTTGAATTAATTACATGTATTGGTAGTTACATGTATTAGAAGAATTAATCCATCAGAATAAAACATTAAGTTTGCTTATAAAAAATAATTATTATTAAAATTAATATCATTAAGCAAGGTTTTTACTTTCTTTAACGTAAGTAAAATAAAGTACATATAAATAATTTTCATCAAAATTTTGGATCTTGAGATTTATAGAGATTTATCTGGTTTGCGGTCCCACAGAGTCCAAAAAAGTTGATTTCGAAGTGGTGTCTGTCTGTCAATCTGTCCGTCTCTCAGGCTATGAGTATGTCAGCCTGTGTCCTCTCTACAGCTCAGATCGTTTAACCAACTGAACTGAAACTACAAATTTAAGTTTTTTTGATAAATTGGGAGGTCCCAGTGAATTTACTCCAAATCGGATAACCGGAAGTGGCGGCCCCCTTGGCCCAGAAACTTTATTCCGCAAATATCATAAAAAGTATAAGGTTTACAAACAACTACTTAATACAAAATGGGTCCAAAAAATAAAAAAATCTTAAGTTTGCAAGAAATTTGCATAATAAGTTTCTCAAAATTCGCTGTTAGTAAAAGAAAGAGGTGTGTTGGCAACACCTCAATTTTTGGGGATTCAGGATCAAAGTATACCACGTATTTCTAAAAAACGAAAAACTTCAACATCAAACATCTTAAAATACGCCACTACAATGGCGTAACTACATATTTCGGCCCCCCCTCCCCGCAACATTTTTTTGGGCCACTAAAATTGCTTATAGAAGAAGTAGAGTGAAGTAAGCTTAGTGAACAAATTATTTTATCCTATTGTCTAGTCTCACATTAACCATATCTGATTTCGAGAGTAGATGACACTAACACGAAACATCTTGCAACTCAGTGCTTTGCACAAATTTCGAGTATAATTTGAAAAATATCAAGAATTTCGAAATAATCTCAAAAATGTCGAATATCTGCAAAAATTAATTTAAATAAGGTTGAGTTTTATCTTAATTTTCAATGTTGAGCCTTTTTCTTACTTTTAGGTTTCTGCTAAAATGTTTTATGTACATATATGCAAACAATCAAGAACTTTTAATTTTATAAGCTTTCAATTATCAAAGCTTTTTTGACCAAACCATTTTTATCAGAAGTATGATTTTAGTAGCAGAATTTTGGCTAAAATTTAGAATATTTGATCTAAAAGTTAATCAACAATCATCAAATTTGTTTTCAATGAACTTTAAGCGTGATAATTAATTTATACCTTTTGTATTTGAAATTAACATTTTGGAGAATTTTCATAATTTAAGGTTTTGCTTAAAATGTTTTATGAGCAAAAATTATGTTTTCTAAAAAATCTTAAGCACTATTATTTGTAAGAGCTCTCAATTAGGAAAGCTTCTCAAACCAAACAATTTTACTCAGAAATTCGTTTTTACATAGGGTGACGGAATTTAGGGATAATTTATTATATTTCAGTATAAATTTTCAAGAGCTTTTAATCAAACCAACCCATTTCACTAGTATACTTGGTATTATAGTGTAATCCTTCGTTTATCGAAGCTTTTTGAATCAAATCGTTTTTCTCCGAAATTTTGTATTAAAAAAAGTATGGAATTTTGGGATAAATTTAGAATATTTGTTACAATGAGCTTTGGGCTTGATATGTAAAAATTAATACTCTGTATTTGGGTTTAAACTTAACATTTCTCAGACTTTTAATAATTTCAGGGTTTTGCTGCACTGTTTTGTATGCAAAAAATATATATTTGCAAAAAGTTTCGAAAGCTTTAAGTTTTAAGAGTTCTCACTGATCAAAATTTTTAAACAATTTGTCTCAAGATTACCATTTGTGATGGAATTTTGGGATATATTTAGTTTGTTTCAAATGAGCTTTAAGATTGATTATTAATTTATATTTTTTAGGTTTGAACTTTTTTGAGCTTTTCATAATTTGAGGTATTTGTTAAAATGTTTTATTTTGAATTTGCAAAAAATGTTGAACTTTTAGTTTTAGGAGGTTTCACGTATCGAAGCTTTTTAACCCAAATCATATACTTTTTATTCTGAAATTCGATAGTTTAAATAAGGTGGGGTTTGGGAATAAATTTAGAATATTGTTTTCAATAAGCTTTAGGCTTGCCAATTAATTTTTGAGCTTTTTAATAATTTCTGGTTTTTAGTAAAACGTTTTATGAGCATAAAATATGTATTTGACAAAATTGTCGAGAGCTTTTAGTTTTAAGAGCTTTCACTTATTGAATCTTTCAAAAAAAAACATTTTACTAAGAAATTTCATTAAAAAAGGTTTGCCGACATTTTTGGTAGGATTTAGTATATTTGTGCTCAATGTAAATTATTAGGAGCTTTTAGTTTTAAAAGCTTTTCAAACCAAACGATTTGACTTTTAAATTTCAAATTATAAAAGAAGGTTGTATTTTGGGATTAATTTAGAGTTTTTGTTTTCAATGAGCTTTAAGCTTTACAATTTATTTATATTTTCTCGGTAATTTTTGTACCTTTCCATAAATTCTGTCTTTCGTGAAAATGTTTAAAGAGCTTTCACTTATCGAAGCTTTTCAACTGAAATCGTTTTATTCTGAAATTTACATAATTTTACAAAGGATATTTTTTGGAGCAAGTTCAGAATATTTGTTCTCAAAGTAAATATCCTTCATCCAAAATGTGTTTTCCGTTTCGACATTTTCGAGCGTTCTATATGTATGAAAATCAATTGGTTTACTCAGATTTAATTTTATGAAGGTATGCGGGCCATCGTTCAAAAGGTAAAACAGAACATGATTCATTTGAATGGATTCAACTAAAACAAAACTTCTTGCAACTCTATGCTATGACGAGTTCTAAATATATCAATAAAGCATCACAAATTTCTAATATAATTTGAAAAATATCAAGAATTTCGAAATAATCTCAAAAATGTCGAATTTGTAATGTATCTTGCATATTCTTGAATGTTCTCTAATATCAAATTATCCGTTGTTACGTAAAACCCAAGGAAATCCTATCTGTGCTAAATATACCTGTAAATAACCTGGAGATTCTTGAATAATTTCGAATACCATACAGGATAAATTTTGGCATAATCTCAAAAAAACCTTCCAAATTTCACCATTTAGATTTATATGTGTAACTCTGATAGTTCTTAAAACTCAAAGCTAAGCGCATAACATTGCATTACAAAATTCGAATAAATTTGAAAATCTTTAAAAATCTCAAATGTCAAAAAATTCCGGAAAAATAGAATTAATCGCGGAACAGTTTCGATTACCCCAGAAAAATTCGAAAAATCTCTATTATAAATGTCGATTGATTTCGAACAATTTCAATAATACAGAAAAATCTGGATATTAATGAATAGTATCGGAAAGACTGTACAAATCTAGAAAACTCACGAAAATTTTGAAAACTTCCAAAAATTCGTGTAAATGTGGAATTAGTTGTCAAGTAACTTAATATTACTAATATTATACAAAGCAAGTTAAGGCTAAGCTCAAAAACCGATATGCAATAAGAATAAAACCCTCGGATCTAATCGGCTAATTTTTTAAATATCGAATAGGCTCTAAAATTCCTGAATAACCTTACTGTTTCATAACACTGAATCACCAATTAAATTTCAAACATCACGCACCGAGAATTTCCAAAATAAGGAAAACCTCACCAAAAAGGACCATAAAAAACCACCATTAATAGTTGCAAAATTATGTTGGTATTTTCATTTTCCTTATATTTAAAATAGTTTTTCAAAATAAACTGGTAAATATTTATTAATATTTTTATTTACCATTTACTGGTATTCAAAAGATCCGCTAAATGAGAAGTTATAAGTTGAACGAAGGCTAATTGATTATAGAGACTGACTGGTTTGGCTCAAGTAAGGGAAACAAAAATGTGTGTTCTGTTCCGGTTAGTTGTTTTTCTAGTTTCTTCTTGAGTTTTATAAACATCACAATAATACATCGAAAGCTGCTAACGCCAGCAGAATACTATAAAAGCTCCATTTTTCAAATGAAATTCAACATTTTCTAATCAAATCTTGTTTGTAAAAGGTTGAATTTGTTGAACTAAATGCTCAATTTGATTTGTAGAAGTTTGAATTGTAAATGCAAAAGGCGTAATTTTTGAGTTACACAAAACGTATAATACAAATAAATCAATCGTTGTCGTTTAATGTAGAAAGCTTTGATTTGAAACGAGTTTTTCTAATTTTTTTCTAAATCTAAATATCGGTCAGAATCTAAAGTAATTTTTACATCTATGGAGTCAGAACCGAAAAGTAATTATTGAGCCGGTCTTAAGAAAATATTTTATAGCAACAGGAACAATTTCTTCTTTATTTAAAAATTAGAACACCGCCTTTTTTTAAATCTCGTGGGTCTGTGGCTGCGGGTGCTGCGGGTACCTAGTTACGCTACTGGTCACTATAAAAGAAACTCTGGAGAACATTTTGTCACGATGCTGCACTGAAGATGGTTTTTCTATATTTTCAAATACAAAGGTTCGTGACATAAAAGATATGTCCAAAGCAAATGTTATGTTATCAAACATATACGAGTAGTTAATTTTTGTAATAATAAATTGAATTGAAGAAAACAATAGACTGTTTAAAGAAAAAGAATATCAAATTTTCTTTATCATTTGACGAGTGGACTGATAACTGTATCTAAGTGTTTCACTACATGTTGTTCTAGATTTAGGTGCTGTACTGCTGTGCATGAACTTGAAAAAGTTTGATATGTATGCCTTAGATCTAGTGGATATAAAAGGATAATGTAATGATATTATTTTACACGCAAGAAGGATCACTGTAATGATTTAATATCAACAGCTGTTAGATTACATTTTCCAGCTATGTCACAATCACGCCCTACAATTGGATGTGCTTGATACATTTTACCAACGAAAACCAACCTTAGTGGTCGAAGAAACAGAAATAGTTGAGACTAATAATGATGACGTCGAAGATGAAAGCGACACTGATAATCAAACAATGATGAAGAATTCAACTTTACAGGCCTATGCTATAAAACAGAAAGGTATGCTGTTTAAATTATTGCTAGATATAAAAACGAGATGGAACCTAACAATTTCAGTGGAAAGGCGGTTTCTGAAAATTAAAGACTGCTTTAAGAGGTTATATTACTTAGGTGTGTACTTTGGCAGCAGAAAAACTTGGTTTCGGGAAAACGCATTTAAGAGCAAATGAAAACAAAACCGAAAAAATTATTTTTCTAATTAGGTTCAAAAAATTTTCCACTCTTAATTCCTTCTAACTATCATTATTGAGATGTTTATATTTCATTTAAGCGAAAGAAAAAATTAACGATTTTTTTTCCTGAGGAACAGAACCCCTTAATAAGACATTATATCAATTAGGGAAGCCGACGGTTTCTATTGACGATATACGCGTTTTACAAGATGTATTGTTTGTCCTGCCTCCTATGGAATCAGCTCTAATCGAGAAAAGTAAAAATTTTGTGTACAAATTTGTTTACAAGAAAATGAAACAAATTGAAACCGAAACAAGTCGCATATTATAAATGCGAAATATTCGAAATTCAACGAAAATTGACGCGATTAATTTGGCTTTCGAGGTAATTTAAAAATGTGTCCAAATTTATACTATATGTCAGTGGGTCTTCTGAAAGAATTTCTGATGAAAATATTGTGTTAGGTGAAGGTTGTCAATGTTCAAACTCATTTAAATGTATATTCATTTATGGATTCGTTGAACATGCACAAACCACTTCAGAATGCGATACCCACAATTACTTATGTTGAGTATAAGCTGACTGAAAGTGAATGTAACCTAAAAACTGGTTTAAAAAAGGACTTTGCAATAAACGGTAACTACAAAAAAAGATCAACAAATTGGAATATTTTACTCAATACATTAATATGTGTATTTTACCCAAAGCATTAGTCTTTTTAACACAAATTTCAAAACAAAAGAACAAGTTTAACTTTTGAAGCATTTCATACACTAATTTTTTAAAAATAGTTTTTTTAAGAAAAAAAAAAACACTGAATTACCTTACATGTCCCTAAAATTAGTTTTCGTTTGAATTAATTAATAAAATATATTTTGTTGTTTTGTTTATATGTTAATGTTTTATGTATTTTGTTGTTTGTTTTGGATATCCGGGTAATGAATTATGTCGCATAGTTGCAAACTCTAAAAACGATATTTTGCCACGAATAAATGTTGACAATAGTTTTCAATGTTATCCATGCGTATTAACAGTTCAGGCGTTTTTCGATTTTATATTGTTTTCATCCCGATTTTTTCGAGTTAAATTTGAATGCTCATAGTTTTATAAAGCGCTCATATAGCCGTGTATATGGGTTTGATCCCTCTGAATCCATTATCAAGATATAAATAAAAATGTCAACAACAACAACAAATTTTTATTTTCTCTACTTTAGTGGGGCGAATTCCACAATACATAAAATATTTAATAAAGAGCTGCTCGAACCATGTGTATAACGGCTTTTAGTTCCATTAATAAAAATATTTGTATAAAGGAACCACATATAAACCCGCGGGTAACGGTTTTAATCCCACTGAAGTTCGTCAGAGTGGCGGAAAAAATTTGTTGATACCGAAAGCATGAAATACTGTAAAACCACTACGCCTATATGGTTTTACATCAAAATAATATTGAGCAATTTTTTTACCTAATATGGCCCCAAAAATTTGAAAGCAAATTTGAAAATATAAAAAAGTTGTTAATAATCGAATGATTTTTAACCACATTCATCATAAAACCTATTTGGTTTAATTATTCAGGTGAAAGAGATAAACAATATTTACAAATCAGTTAAATATACATCCTTCAATTAAATAAACATTGAATTTAATTAAATTTAAATTTTTCCCATTTTTAGCATCAAATAAAAATGTTATAGCCAAAAATATATAAGGATTTCATGTATTTCTATAATTTAATTAAAATTTGATTTATTTTTATGTAATCTAGCGTATTATATTGATTTTATGTGTAGCAATGAATTTTATATAAAGAATCATGATCATTGATCTTTGTACTTAGATAAAATATGTGTATATGTAAGATTTATAAATAATAAGTAATTTCCTGGTGGTAATAAGATCAAAGATAACATACATATTTTATCTATTTGGCTGTACTATACAACTCAGTCTCAAAGAATGTTGTCATTACAATGATTAAAGTAGGTATAAAGCGACTGAAAAAAAGGGAATGCATTTATAAAATTCTGAAGGCTTTCTCGCCGCTGTGTACGTACATACATATGCACAATAAGAATGATACGTAAAGCTATGAAACTTTCTCAATCCTTGATTCCGTGGATATTATTATATGAAGTAATAAAACGGTTAAGTAAAAAAAAAAAAATTCACGAACACCTTGGCCGTGATTATTAAGGCATTATATCATGAGATAAAAAATATTATGCATCGCATGACTACATGTTGAGGATACATAATAATAATATTAAAAGAGATATAAAATAAAAAAAAATTCTTAATACCGCAGGTTATGTATGAAGTGTGAATTAAAGATGTTTAAAGAATAAGTCATTATAACAGATAATTTATACGGTTAACCTGTATACAAAACCTTCAACCTAGCAATCTAGAAAGTTAAAACCCATAAAAATTCATAGAAAACCAAACTAGTCATCTAAATGTGGATTATATATATACAGATTCTTAACACATTGTTGATCCACATCACAAATGTATGGTATCTTATCTGGTGGCCTCTATAAAACTCATTCATATATGTACAAAATAATGTCATAAAACATCATAATATATGTATATCAAACACTACAAAAAAAAATTACATATTCGTCATTCACTCAGTATTATAACAATAAAAAAAAAAGCTCTGACTCAAAAAAACATGACTCAAAAAAAGTTTTTTTTAGTATAAAACAATTAAATCCAATTAAATAAACGCATATACTCGTATGTACGTAAGATTCACTTTGAATAACACTTGATTAACTTGAAACTTTTTTTTTTATTATTGTTATTAACAATATTCATTATACTGATTGTTATTGTTATCATTAAAATATAGTTAATCGTAAATTTAAAAAAATTAAATTTCATTTAAAAAATAAAAAAAAAGCAAAATCATAATTAAAAAATTAATGACAGTTTTAATAAAAAAAAAAAAACTTGTTGATGTTACTACTTGTCGTGTGTAATTTTCTTATAGATTAACTCATCACCTCTTAGTTTATTGTTATTGTTTCATCTTTCTTTACAAAAAAAATTATTTCTTCTTCAATATCTTCATCTTTAAGTGAAGGAAATTTAAAAAAAAAAAAAATAAAAATGATTATTGTTGATAATGAGATTCATGACTTTTAATAATATTTTGTTGTTGTACGTACCTACTTACTTATATACGTATACAGTCCAGAAACTATGTATATTATGTACGTATATGTGTGTGGTGTAATCTAATATTTCCTGAACTATAAATATGTGGTTTGATTTGGTTACATACTTCCTATGATAATTATTTTGAAATATATGAGGTGAATGTATTTAATGTTAACTATAACGAAAGCTTGAAAGCTATGTAGTTGACAATGGAATTTTTTATTTCTTTTTTTTTTTTTGTTGGTTTGCAAGCAAATAAGTATCCAACATTCACGTTGTGTATGCAAGTATGCAAAAGGTGGTTGGGTGTGGTGCTTTTTTTTTGCTAGCCTAAAGGTACTTGCGGCAAGCATTCCAGTATTTAATAAAATGTTATATCTATACCTATAAAATTATTACATTTTCCTTTTAATTACCCTCGTTAAATTTGATTATGTTAATTACTCTCGCGCATATAAGTGAAGGTTAAATGTGAGGGATTAATTCATCAATCAATTCAGAAGTTCGTCAGTTATGCGTGCAAACACATTGAAATAATGTAAGAAAATTAATCAATGTCCTATTATATCCCAATAAAGGTTGTATGCCATATATGAATTTAAATATTTTGTTCGAATACGGTATATGAATTAATTAATATAAAATTAAAATTCCACGATATTTTTAATTTTTTTTTGTTTGCTAACATTTGCAATTGATATACCGCCGCTTTAATGAGATTACGCTATTTGTAGTTGCTAAACATAATAATTTATAAAACATAATTTTGGAAATCATATTTCATTAACGACTCATAAGTTTAAACTTTAACCTGTTCTAGACGTTTAACGCAAAGGTACAATCTAAATATTGAAAGAGGTGGTTTGCGTATATTGGAGGGTGGGACCAAAGTTGAGGAGATTAATCTACCAACTCTATAGCGTTCCATTAAATTGCGCATCACGTGAGCTGTTCTGGTCATGTTATAGGCAGCTGCGTGATGGGAACAATTACATATGTAAGAGGTAACCTGGTCACAATTTGCAAGTGCACGTGCTGCCTGCCAGTGGCAACCAATGGTAACTGAGGCCATTAGGCAAATTGTGGCCTTTTGGCATGGGCTAAAGTAGAAATCCTTGACAAAAACCCCTAACCTAAGATGGAACAGCATATTATGTCGATAGATGAATGGGTGATAGGTTAATCAGTAAAAAATACTCGTGCTTTGGATACGAAACACCATGTAGTTTTATTTAGCCTTCCTGTAGTAAAGCTGGGTGACCTGAAAAAATTAAAACGGAAGACAGGGCAGGGCTAAGAATATACGGGAGTGAGACTGCCCTTTAGAAGTCCTTGGGAAGCAAAGCTACCGTCTCTCTGGTATTTCTGATACCATTCAAGATTTGTATGAATTTTGGAAATTCTATAAAATAAAAATAATTAAAAATATTTTCAGTTTAGACATTTTCTGTTTCTGTTTGGGAAGTTAGGCCAGATAATGTTGATTTACTTGGATTACACTCGGTATATCAAACAAAAAAATCCCAAAAATTCGAGTTGTTTTAATTATAACAAATTTTTGAAAGGTTATTTTACTTCGTTGTGTACTTTAGAGGATCGGACCTGCCGCCCCAAGCCCCTGCTTTAACGATTTACCAAAATTCTAATAGTAATATAAATTATACCGTTTTACAAAAAATTTGTGTTTTTAATAATTATTCACATACTAAAATAAAAAACTCCTCAAAGCCGTTTAGCATTGGTCCTCTATGCGCAAGGGTGCCAAGAATTTATGTAGCATCCCGTTGTTATCAAATTGTATGATAGTTGGTCGTATTTAATAAAAACCTATAATGAGGTCTTTTGGTAATTAAATTTGGGTTTTTCGGGTTGGGGATTTTAATTGTTGAGAATTCGAACTGATCCCGATTTACTTCAGGAAATTCTGCTGAAATTTTCAAAATATTTCTATATTTTTTTAAAGTCGTTCTAGCTTAAATTTATAATTCGGGTTTCCATTTTTTTTTTAATTTCTACACAAACACAATCTATCGCAAATTTATCTGGTGTAAATTCAGTTTATATCAGTTCCGTATTATCGAGTTTATTACGGAATTAAAGAGAATGAATTTGAGTGACTTAAAAGTTAATGTGTCGTAGAAATCTGTAGAATTAAATTTAATAAAAGCTAAGATTATTATTACTGTAGGGCCAGGTGGGCGTGGAAGCCATTTTGCACTGTTACCTAAAATATATTTTGTGCTTGGACCCTGCTCAATTAACCGTCAAGTCGTTGTTAATAACATGTGATCAGTGTGATAGTTTAACATTAAATCCGAGCTAATGTTAACCCGGAAATCGGTTACCACGTAAACATTCTCGCCGTTGACAGAAAAATCAAAGACCAAATGAAGCATATAGCCAACATTTAAAATCCTAAGGATTATATCAAACAAGTCATCAAATTTACTCAGAGCGTGAATTAATTCCCCTTATAAAAAACATTGGCCTTGACACTCCCTCTTGAGGCACACCACAATATACTTAGAAAATATTACGTCAATCTTGAAATTAACCGGAGATTGAGCTTATCGAAGGAACTTGGATTGAATGCGGATGGTTCGAAAGCAGTATTACAACAAAGGTATTTAGATTATTTATCGGACAAAGAAAAAACAGATTTACAAAATGAAATGGTGAAATTAAAAGAAGATATGGATCGATTAATGGCCGCTGGTTACGGAGCCTCACCAAATCAAAGTGGACGTGACGTGGCTTCTAGTGCAAATGTTTCGGTGATTGACGAGGGAGACGAGATTGATATACATCGAAAGGAATCTTTGCCGAAAAAGAAAGTGAAGAATCTCGATTTAAAGAAACTTATTACTCCGTTCAGGGGTGATGGCGATAGTTTCGAGGTGTTTTTTGCTTCGGTCAGATTAATTTTGAAAAAGTATGACGTCGAGGAAGAAGAGTTGAAATTGGACGTTATTGCTTGTTTGGAGGGCCGTGCTCGTGAATGGTTTTTATCACGACCATGTCATATTGATTTAGCGATTGACCAAATATTGTTTGAATTGGTTAAGGTGTTCAACACTCGTATTAATCGGGTTCAACAGAGACGGAAATTTGAATCCAGATTTTGGAAAGATGGTGAAGATTTTTATACGTATTACACTCAGAAAATAATATTGGGAAATTAAGGCTTCCATTTGGATTGAAGAATGGACCTTCCGTGTTTCAGAAGTTTGTTAATAAGATTTTTCAAGAATTGATTACTGAAAAAGAAAATAAACTTGTGATTTACATAGATGAGATATTGGGTGCGTCCGAAATGCGAATTTAAATGCACATTTTTTAAAATGCGCATTTTTGGATTAAACTAAATTTCATTAAAATCATTAAATTAAATTAAATTGTACAAAACCAAATTAATAAATCGATAAATATGGTTAATTAAAGTATAAATTGACATCAAACTGATGTATTAAAAATGCACATAAAAACTACATCGCATGTAGTTTTCTAAATGTGTCTCCGCTAAATGCACATTTTCCATTTCGGACGCACCCATAGATTGCCACCGGAACGATTGCCGAACATCTATTAATATTGGCTGAAGTGTTAAAACGGTTATCTCATAATTTATTGGAACTTCGGTTGAGCAAATGTGTTTTTCTGTACGAAACGATTGAGTACCTGGGATATACGGTTGACGGAGATGGAATTCGTCTCAATTTTATGAACATTAAAGCGATTGAGGAGTACCCGATTCCGCGTAATGTTAAAGAGTTGTAACGATTTCTGGGAATGTGCTCCTATTTTAAAAAATTTGTGCAAGACTTCTCGTTGATTGCGAAACCTTTACAAGATTTAGTCAAAATGACTCGACGTTCGAGATTGGAGAGGCGCAGCTGGAATCATTTGCAAAATTGAAATTGAAAATGGTTGAACGTCCGGTTCTAGCGATTTTTTCACCACAAGATGAGACGGAGTTGCATTGTGATGGTAGTGCCGTAGGATTTGGAGCGGTCCTTTTACAAAAGAAAAAAGATGGCAAATTTCATCCCATTTCGTATTTTTCAAAACATACAACACCAGCCCGAAACGTACTAACTAAGCCCGATATCATTCCTATGAGTTGGAATGTTTGGCGATTATAGTAGGTGAAAGTGGGGGGTCCCAGCTCAATCCCATTTGGGATGAATTTTTATATGTAAATTACAACAATACAAACGATTACATATGTTTTTTTATATGAAGATTACAGTAGAACCACGATAATTAAATCTCTATATAAAATGTAAACGTAAGTATATAATTTTATTAAAAATCCGTTGTTCAACTGTACATTAACTGTACAATATTTTTTTAAGACATTTTGTTAGATGGCAGCACAGTCATAAACTTTAAGCTTTGAACTTTTTAATATTAATTAACTTTTCGATAGATGGTGCACATTTCTTACAGTTTTATTATCAACCACGATAACTAAAACTCTATATAAATGTATCTAAAATCAGGTATTCAACTGTAAATTATTGTTATTTTCCAACTTTATCTGTAGATGTCACTTTTAAAAGCTTATTTTATGTACATGGTTTGTAACTTGGTTCAATATACAGTTTTATTATCAAGCACGATAACTAAAACTCCATATAAAAATATTCAAAATCAGGTACTCAACTGTAAATTATTATTTTTCCAAGTTTATCTGTAGATGTCACCTTTTAAAGTTTATTTTATGTACATGGTTTGTAACTTGGTTCATCATATATTGCATAATTTAACTTTGATACAAATAGAATGGTAGTACCTACCTGCATTGTATACAGTTGTATCATCAACCATGACAACTAAAACTTTATAATATAAATTTATTCAAAAATCAGGTACTCAACTGTAATAAAATAAAAAATATTGATTATGATTAATTTCTGCCCATGTAAGAGAAAAATATTTGTATTGAAGTGTATTAACCTGATATATCATGTTTCATAAAAAATAAAATCATTTACATATACGTGCATATAACAAAAATCATAGTGAATAAACTGCGAAGGTCATTAAAATCTAACACACTAATTATTATACATGACTTAATATTTTGTTGGTAGCATATCATATTCATATGTTATGAAGTATAATCAGCTGTATAAAAAATTAAAGTGAATAAGGTCATAAAAATTTATAAAAAATTTGAAAAGTTCTATTATTAGTCTTATTGCGTAAATATAGAAACGTTGTGATAATTATTTTGTGAATTATAATAAATTTAAATAAATAAAAATAATATCAGCATTGATATAGATTTGAGAAGCTGATTTATACGTGTTGTGATAAATTAAGAAAACTTTGATCAAATACTGTTTTATTGTGTATCAGTTTAAATACATATATTAAATTTAAATAAATAAAAATAATTTCAGCATTAAAGAAAAAGTAAGTTTAAATATATAAAAAGTTTTTATTATATTATTAGAAATAATAATTATTATTTACTATACATATTACAGATAATTAATACTAAAATGAACAACTGCGAATTATGTTTGTCCACTTTTTCATCAAAAGAAAATCTAAAACGTCACCAGGAAAACCAGCATCCAGCAGAAAAGACGTTATGCGATATATGTGGATGTACATATATCAATAAACGAAAGCTGGATTATCACCAAAAGAGATGTAATCGTCTCTATATTCATAATTCGCAACAGCCAGGACCATCAAAAAGAAGTAAGATACATCAGGATGTCAGCAGCCTAGTTAGTCTGGATGATCATACTTTATGTAGTGTGTGTAAAGTAAGTGTAAATAGAAAGTATTTAAATAATCATTTAAGGTCTAATATTCATAAGGAAAATAATTTAAAGAAATATAATGAGGACGATGAAAATATTTATATTATAACATCTGCCTTTAAATCGAGAGTAATCAGCTACAGAGTTTTAGATATACCTAACGAGCATATTAGTTGTAATGATTTTCTGATTGCAGTAAAACAGAAAATTATTACATTAATAAAGCTTCAAATAGAAGTACTTAATGCTGTTAAGGTTAATTTCGAATTGTTTGGAATATATACTAAACCAGATCTAAAAGAAGATGAAATTATCACTTCTTTAAAATCTTTTAACACTAAAAATCGGATATTAACAAAAAGTTGCGATTTGGAGGAAGTATATTCTGAAACTCTTGATGTATTGAATACTCAGTGTGAAGAGTTTCAAGAAAAAGAATCTGGATGGGCACTACAGAAGATGTTATATATTGAAATAAATTTTAATAAATATAATCCTTTGAGAGGATCATCATATATGACTCTTCCAGCATGTATTAGAAATAAAAATGCAATAATTAATGTTCAAAATTCTGATGAAGCATGCTTTGCATGGTCAATCATGGCTTCTAAATACCCCTTTGTAAATAATTCATGTAGATGTAGTTCATATCCTCATTATAGTTCAGAACTAGTTTTAAATAATATTAATTTCCCAATGCCGTTAAAAGATATCCAACGATTTGAAGAGTTAAATAATATTAGTATAAATGTATATGGATTAGAAAGTAATCAAATTGTAGGTCCATTACATTATACAAGATGTAAAAAAGAACACCATGTTAATTTATTATTTTTAGAAGATGGTGTTAAAACACATTACTGTTGGATTAAAAATTTTAGTAAGTTAATTGGAAGTCAAATTTCAAAAAAAAAATGTAAAAAATGGGTTTGTGATGGCTGCTTAACATTTTATTCTAGTGAAACAAATTTAAATCATCATTTACAGTATGGGTGCAATAAAATCAAATGTATTCTCCCTACTAAAGAAAATGATATTTTAGAATTTAGAAACTATAAACATAAATTACAAGTCCCATATGTGATATATTGCGACTTCGAAGCAATATTAAAACCAATTGATTCGTGTACTCTAAATCCTATAACATCATTTACTGAAAATATTTTAAAACATGAACCCAGTAGTTTTGGATATTACATTAAATGTTCATATAATGATAGTAAATCTAAATTTGTTACATACAGAGGTAGCGATTGTGGAAAAATTTTCATTGATAAAATAAAAGAGGATTTAGAAATTATATACAATGACCTACACATAAATCGAAAAATGAAAAAACTTTCCTGCACGGAGCAATTAAATTACAATTTATCAAATCAATGTCATATTTGTAACGGTGATTTTAATGATGATGAAAACTATAAAGTTATGGACCATTGCCATTTAACAGGAAAATTTAGAGGTGCTGCGCATACTAAATGCAATTTAAATTATAAGATAGCAGATTTCGTACCAATATTTTTTCACAATTTAAGTGGCTATGATTCGCACTTTATCATAAAAGAATTAGGTTTTGATACGGAACAAATAGATTTAATTGCTCAGAATAAGGAGCGATATATTTCATTTACAAAAATGTTCAAAATTAATGAGATTAAAAAAATTAAATTGAGGTTTGTAGATTCATTTAAATTTATGGCAGCTAGTCTTGATAAACTAGCTAACAATCTTAACGATTCTCAATTCAATGAAGTTAGAAAGAGTTTTTCTAATCAAAATGAATTTAATCTTATAAAGAAAAAAGGTGTTTTCCCATACGATTATGTAGATAGTTTTAAAAAATATGATGAAACTGAATTACCATCCAGAAATCATTTTTTTAACAAATTACAAAATACTGATATATCTGATGAGCAACATAATCATGCTCTAAATGTATGGAAAACATTTAAATGTAAAAATTTAGGTGATTATTCCGACTTATATTTAAAATCAGATGTACTTATTTTAGCCGACATATTTGAAAATTTCCGGAAAGTTTGTATGCAAACATACGATCTAGACCCGGCCCATTATTTCACAGCCCCAGGTTTAAGTTGGGATGCCATGCTTAAATTCACCAAAATCAAATTAGAATTATTAAAAGACATTGATATGATAAATTTTATTAAAAAAGGTATTCGTGGCGGATTAACACAGTGCTCCAAACGATATGCTAAAGCAAATAACAAATACATGAAAAATTATAATAATGATATAGATTCTAATTTTCTTGTTTATTTGGATGCTAATAATCTATATGGCTGGGCTATGAGCCAATCACTCCCGTATGCTGATTTCAGATTTCTTGATTCAGCAGAACTTGATAAATTTAATTTCGATCATTTAACAGATAATGAATCAGAATCAGGTTATATTCTAGAAGTTGATTTAGAATATCCTGATCAATTACACCAAAAGCATAATGATTTACCATTTTGTATGGAAAATATACAGCCACCATACGAAAGTTCAAAACAAAATAAATTAATTGCTAACCTAGAACCTAAAAAAGCATACGTCATTCATCAAACAAATTTAAAGAAATGTATTAAAAATGGACTAATATTATCTAAAATACATAGAGTTTTAAAGTTTAGTCAAAAACCATGGCTCAAATCATATATAGATTTGAATACCGATCTTAGGACTAAAGCTCTAAATGCGTTTGATAAAGATTTGTATAAATTAAAAAATAATAGTGTTTTTGGTAAAACAATTGAAAATGTTGACAAGAGAACAGATGTAAGATTAGTATCACATTGGGAAAATATTGAAAACAGATTTGGAGCAAATACTTTGATCAGCAAACCTAATTTTCATTCTTCAGCAATATTTGATGAAAATTTGGTAGCTATTCAAATGAATAGATTATCGGTTACGTATAATAAACCCATTTATGTGGGTTTCTGTGTTTTAGAATTATCGAAAACTCTAATGTATGATTTTCATTATGATTATATTAAGACGAAGTATGATGATAATGCTTCACTTTTATATACTGATACGGATTCATTAATATATGATATTCAAACTATGGATTTTTATGAAGATATCAAGCCTGATTTAAATGAGAAGTTTGATACTTCTGATTATCCATCCAATAACATATATAATCTTCCATTAGTTAATAAAAAAGTTTTAGGAATGTTTAAAGATGAATGTTGTGGTAAAATTTTGACAGAATTTATTGGGATTAGAGCAAAATCATACTGTATAAGCTTAGAAGATGATAATGAAATAATTAAGAAAATAAAAGGTGTAAAAAAAAATGTAGTTTCAGATTCGATATCATTAAATGATTTTAAAAATTGTTTAAATAAAAATGATAATATAATTAGATCACAATTAAATTTTAGAAGTATTAGACACAACCTATATACTCAATTGTTAAACAAAGTAGCGTTATCAAATTTTGATGATAAAAGATTTGTAATTCCAAATTCATACAAAACTTTGGCATGGGGTAATAAAGAAATTGATAATTTTTATTTTAATTAGTTTAATAATACATTTTATATTTCTTAAATATAATATATATAATACATTTAATGTCTTTTAGTTTTAAATTAAAATATTAAACCAAAATTATATATTAAGTAGTTTTAATAATTAAGAAAATTTTAATCGGTAATAAAAAAAAAAAATATAAAGTTTAAATTAAATCTGTTTTATTTATCCACGAGTTATGTGATGATTCAAAACCTAGCCACTTAACATAAACTTGATTACCTTTCTTCTTCAAAACTTTCTCTACGAGGTAAGTGTCAGGATGATGTGTCTTTTGCAGCTCTTTTTCATAAAACCGGCCTGATATTAGCTGTCCCTTATAATCCTCAAGTAAATACGTTACAGGAAATTTGTTGTTAATACTAACAACTTTAAATATTTCAGTAGTCCAATTTGGAGTATAACCTTTTTCGAAAACGGTTTTAAATTTGCTAACTCGAACGAAATCCCCAACTTTAAATTTATTTTTTTGCATTAACTTAGGATATGTATACACTTGTTTTAAAATTTGTTTTTCATTTGCCATAGTAACTTCTACAGGTGCTAATTTAATTGTCCTATGTTTTTTATTGTTGTAATCTTTCACTAATTTTTTTAAAATATTCAGCCACTTGTAAGATCCTTGAAGACTAAATTTCCTCCACATATTTTCCTTAAGAGTTCGATTAAATCTTTCTACTATACATGCTTTTATTGGACTAAATGTTGAATAGTGGTTAATATTTTTCTGTTTCACAAGCTGTTTGAAATCTTTATTATAGAATTCAGTTCCCATATCCGTTTGTAGATTCTTTGGTACTCTTTTACTCTCATTGAAAATTTTTTTTAAAGCACCAACAATCATCTGTGATGTTTTTTTCTTTATAGGCTCAACCCAAGCAAATTTAGAAAAAGCATCGATTACAGTTAGAAGATATTTAAAACCAGCATTTTCTCTTGAATATGGAATCATTTCCACGAGATCTGCTTGCCATAAGTCATCAATACCCTTAATTTTAACATGTCTGCGTATAAAATTTTTACGTGCTGGCTTATGCAATTCATTCACTATTTGAATCCGACTCATTTTATGTAAGTGGATGAATTAATAATGAAAGCATATGAATTTTGGATTGGTATATATAAAATATTGTTTCCTCATAATGTTTAGGATTTATTTAAAACGAGAGATATTTTGGATTATGATCACTATAACATTCATCAAAATGAATGATCTTTAACATAATAAATGTTAGCTAATTTGCCCATAGTGTTGAAAACAGAGAAGTAGCGGAGTCGAAAACCATAATAAGATTGTTTTGAAATTAAATACTTTTTCTAAATAATTTTATATATAATATTGTTTTATTTATTTATTTATTTATTTATATAAAATGAACATTATATCTATCAGTTTTTACCATAGTTAAGTGTTCTTTACACAAATGGTTTAAATTTTGTATTTCTCGATCATTAAAAACGTTGAATCGCTCCGGCATAAATATGATGCTCTCATCAGTCTCTATTAGGATTTTCACGCCATATCTCGTGTTGACTGATTTGACTTCTTGTACCACGTAGTTTCTACCCACATCCAGATCTTCAAATTTGGTTATTTTTTTCTCAGCAAACCTTGGCACATTGTTGAGTTTTTCTAAAAGTTGTTGACGAATATCCATGGTTGGTTGGTTGTTAACAATCTTATGCTTACTATCAAACTGATAATTTTCAAAGAAGCTCACTATAATTTATACTTATTATGGTTTAAGTTGACTTTTAAACACGCGCAGTTTTTTCCAATCTTACCACATCAGCATAAATATTACGAAGTATCGATTAAATACAAACCTTTGTCATCATATCAAGTTACGTTCAATGATTTCAACATCCATATTCGTAAAATAAGGTCAATAAACATGTTTAATCATGGTTAATCAAACAAGTCAACATGTATATGTACATCACGTGGCCCCTCTGAAAACATCATTTTCAAATATACGAGAGTTTATCTAGATCTAGTATAGATTTGTACATTGTTCGAGTCACACACGAAAAGTAAAAAACCTCATTTAAATGGATTCACCAGTACATCGAGAGGAACAAGGAGATACATGCGGTTTATACGGGTTAGAAGGTGGAATGAATAAGGTGCAGAATCGGCTAAAATCATTCGAGAAGTTATGGAACAAATGGTTCATCGATCCATTAGAACTATCTCGAGCTGGATTTTACTACACAGGCGTGGACGACTGCATCAAGTGTTTCAGCTGCAAAGGAGTTCTCGAGGATTGGAATATCACCAATGAAATATGGACGGAACATGCATTTTGGTTTCCCGCATGCCGACACGTTAAAAACATTAGAGGTGAAGAGTTTATCGATAATATTCAAACCAAATGGATTCAAGACGGTGTAATTCATTGTAAAAATAATATTTAAGAAATAAAAAATTGATTTGAAAAAAGTATAAATTGTTTTTATTCATTAATTTCTTAGTGTACGAGTACAAAGTTCATTTATTAATTTTTCCTTACATAAAACTGGTATTTCATTAAACAATCTTGAATAATTAAAATAGTTGTATCCTGTTACTGGCGGTATAAAAAAATCCTGTATTTGTAGAGAATATGTTAGCTGATCGAAACATTTTTCTTTGTATAAATAGAAATAATTAGCAACATCAGCCCATACTGTTTCGCTCCAGATAATGATTGATTGCAAAAATGATGATAAAGATGAGCAGCGTTCCCATTCTTTGGAATTTAAAACGATTTTCTTCCCTCCACTCGTAAATATAATACGTCTCTCATTATTTCTGCTGGTTAGCTTTACATCACAATTTCCATTCGTTTTTGGTAATTCAGCAAAGGAAATGCTACCATTGAAGTGGTTGTTTATTGTTGGTAAATTATTGAAAATTGTAGTCGTCCACATTTCAGCACTTAGTGTATGAAATATTGTATTTTTGAACAAGATTATAGTAGTTTCAAAAGTGTTAATATCATAACCAACATTTAGATAACTTGTATGTTGATCATTTAAAAAATATGTATGAGACAACAATAAATTAGGTATGGTTGCCATCTTTTTTTTAATTAAATTATTAACGCTTTTTACTTTAAGCATATTGTTTGTGTTTCAAGGTAAATGTAAACTAGTTTTTCATAAAAATAACTTCCGTATTTATACTCTTCAAGAGTGGTACTATCTCTTTCATACATGTTAATAAAATCATATTTTATTCTTCTTATCGATGAACTTAAATAACCTTTCTACAAAATTCCTAAAACGTGATGAATCATGTTTGTTTTTGTTCTTGTAGTTAAAATCTTAGGAAATTCTTTTTTAAAAAGTTTCTTTATTTTTACATCATTTTCAATATGGTTTTTAACATTAAATAATTTTATAAATTTTTTCATTGAGTTACGTTTACATCTATTTAACAAATATACACAACAATATTGCCCACAAACTCCGGTGAATAAACTTTGTAATTGTTTATTATTGTATGTAATGCATTTACTGTTATATTTTAGAAATCTATTAATCTCAGGATATTTCGCTGGTGATCTTCCGTAAGAATCAAAAAATTCTCCACATCCATTTGATGGAAAATAAACAGCTAGCCAATGTTGCCCTGGTTGATTTGATTTGTCCGTATTAATAACATATAAAGCAGGTTTTGATTTAACCCTCTTTGGGATTGTGTTTATTGCAAAAACACCTTGAAAATACTTCTTAGTAAATTTATGTGTTTTCAATGCTTGTTGAATATCTAAAGTAGTTGTTGTATTGGCAATCATTGTGTACAGTACTAGTATAAACTAACTTTTTATTTAGGATATAAGAGGTATTTATATTATTAATAATTCGTTACAATATTACGATTTTTATCTATTTCTAGAGTTGTATCATATTCCAAGTACACTAAACATGTTTTAGTTGTCTTAAGAGCTTCCCCAAATCGTGCCTCGAGTCTTAAACTTCCTTGATTCATTAGAGAGTTGCATGATAAAGTACTTGACATATCCGAAGTTAGATCAAAAGCTAACAGGAAATAACCATTCTTGAACATTTCTTTGGTAATCAAATTTCCTTGAGGTGTGTGTAAAATTCCACTAGATGTAAATATTGTTGAATACGCTCTAGCGTAACTGGACCCATCTGCAAAATTCATTTCAATCGGTGCACTAGGAACTTGAACCCCATTTATATAAATTGCGAACGATGTTATTTTATTATTTTTAAAATTATATGGATTCTTAGATCTTTTCCCAGAATATGCATCATTATCTACCATTGTAAATATTAGATTTGTTGGGAGCTGTCCTAGAACAATATTATCTAGTGAAATTGAGTTTCCTCCGGCTGGAATTGTAAATGATTTAATTTCGTTACGCTTATAGTGATATTTTGCTGTTGTATTTTCAAGCATTTTATGGTGTGCAATTAAAATATTTGGATTTACATGAGCATGTCTCAAGTAAAGTGTAGCTTCTGTAATTTTGACAATCGAAGTATCTGTATCAGCACCGAGTAAATAAAATTCCGGTTTATTCAATGTTAACGAAATTCGTAAATCTACATTGTTTAATAATAGCAAAGGTTGATTGAGCATGTCAGCATGCAATTTTCCATATACTTCTACAATTCCACTGTTTTTAGTTAATGCTGTTCTTAATTTTAATCCATCGTTTTCAGCAAGATTATCAAGATTTTTTGTCTCTAAACTCCATCCTGATAATTGCAAATGTGTTTTGTATGCATCATCACCATAATTTAATAGTTGTTCTAAATATGCTCGATAACTGTAATTCCCATCTGTTGAATTTATATTCTTTCCGTTTAAAGAAATATTGACTTGATGAAACAGGGAATGCAGCATATTGTTAACTAAACTAGGCTGATCTTTGTCGGCCTCTACATATAATTTGCCATCATTTTTAGTTACTTGAAATTTCAGACATAAATTTATTGATGATAAATCTAAATATGAATCACCATGACTGTAACAAGCAAATTCAATAACCGACTGATTTTCTAAACTGGTTATAGGTTTGTATGCTACTTCTTCATTTTTTAAAATACTTGTTTGAATTGAAGGTGGTTGAAATAAATCTAGCTCCGATTTCATGCATTCTGTAAACGCCATTATGTAAAAATATCAATAATCCGTTTCTTGTTTGTTTTATTTTTTAATATATTTTTTCTCTTTTTCACGCTGTCACGAACAACTCTCAACTGTTTACAACGGCTTTTCAAGCAGCCTTTTATTGATTTTTTAGCTCCTGTACCAGACATTTGTTTAATTTTGTCTGCTGCTTTATCTCGTAATTTATCAACCACTTGTATTGATCTATCACGAAGTATTTCATTAATCGGCTTTTGTGTCTGAAGAATGTCTGAACCAACTTGAAGTGCTTCACTTGTTAAGCCATGAAGGGCTGATGTTAATATTGGTTTTAAGTAACGGAATATTCCGCCGAAAAATCCTCCTAATCCTCTTCCCTTTTGATATACTCTTTGAGATCGTAATAGTGGACCAAAATCTTCATTGTTATAGCCACCACCGCCGGATTGGTTAGCGTAGTACTTTGCGTAATAGTTATCCATTTGTAATTAATGAAATCCGTAAGATACCTCTTTATATACCTTTGCGAAAGTGAAGTACTAGGTAGGTCATAAAAAGTCCATCTTTAAAATTAATTTGTTCACCAGTTTCATCAGTTATTAAAATACTGATCTCTGATATATTATACTTTTCAATGGGGCAATATTGAACATTATCTATTTGATATGATCGAGATATGCCTCTATCAACGTCTGTTCCTAGGGGATGCATATACAAGCATGATACAGATGCATCCCCAATAGTTCTCGGTTTGATTATATTACAATAAAAACACATGTAAAATGGAAATGGATTGATCTTAGTCTTCACATCAATATAATTATCTTTAATATTTTTTATTTTAGCTTCATTCTCTTTGGTTGCTTTGAAATTTTTAATTTCCATTTGTAAAGATTCTATAAACTCTGGCCATCTCGTTATTTTAATCTGAGAAAATATTACATCAAAAAATTCCACAAGTGTGTACTCTTGATGACATTTTATTAAAGGGTTAACACCTTTCAACGCTGGTAGCTGAATATATGGTTCTTCTTTGTTATAATTGATTCTAACTAATTCAGTTGATGAGTTATACCGATCAAAGAAATTAGCTTCTTCGATTGGTTGATAAAATTTAGGGGTAGTTGCATATAAAAATATTATTAATTCAACGTTTAAAGGAAGTATGTATTTTGATGGCGTTTTAATTGTAATTTTTGTTTGTTCACTTATGGAAGTATGAGCAACGTTAGTTAGACCAACATACCATTTCTCATTAGGATCCAAATTTATAGTGTTAGGAAGTTTAACCGTGAACCTCGATAATGAATTGTTTGGGTAATATTTCAAAGAACTGTTACTTAAAAGAGTTACGTGTGTGAAATTATCCATCACTGTTCTCATTAATAACTAATAAATTAATAAATAAAAACACCGATTTTATCCTTTATATAACTTTTTATTTTTATAATTTTTATTTCATTCTTGTCCAAGGATGTTTTCGTAAGCGTTCTTGTTCACTACGTTTTATTGTTTGAACTGTTAACGTACGTTCACTTTTCCTCTTAGGGGGGTCCTGAGATGGTTGCATTGATCCTGGTTTTGGAGGCTGAAGATCTTTGCGGTTTTTAAAAATATATTTTTTTGTTGGAACAGAGATTGTTGCACCGTCTTTCATTTCAAATGTTCTGTACATGTTAGAGTCTGAAGAAGCTCTTTCCCGCAAAATTTCTTTTGGATCAATATACTCCTCAGAAACAATCCTATCATCATCATCACCATCATCATCATCATCACCATCATCATCATCATCACCATCAAATACACCGTCATTATTTTCAAATATTTCTTCTGTGTCTAATTGTGTAAAATCTGGTTTAGTTTTTTCATCAACATTTGTGTACACCTCTTCAACTTTAGGTATATCAGTTTGTGTACCAATATCAAAGCCTTCTGATGATGAATCTGTATTTGCTTCTTGGTCTGTATAAAAAATTCTTTTAGTTTGAACTCCCACTCCTTGAACATGACGTATTGCTGGTTGATGCCAATTAAATTTATTCTTATAAGCATTTTTTCTTTTCATTGGTGAATATGTTAATAAGTTCTGCCTATATAGATGCCACTTATTCAAATCAGTTAGTTTGTTGTTATGTAGAATTGATTTCATATTTTTATCTAATTCCGATAGTTTACTATCATCAATTAAATATTTTTTAATTTTTTCGAAAATTTCTGGTTGTATAACAATCATCCGTTGTAAATTACTCATGATGACTGATTAATTATTTGGCCTATCAATCCTGATAAAATAGTACCGATTAAAACGGGTAAGAATCCACCTTTTTGTACAAGAATTTTACGCTTTGAAGAGAGACCCAGTTTTGGACAAGCCAAGCTGCGAAGTTCTCTTTTATACTTTTTTAATTTTGTTTTACACTGTTTAGAAATTCTATTGTTTCCATTTAATGTGTTCAGTGATATTTCACATAAAGTTTTTATAACTTCCGGGGGACAGACCTTAAGTAGCGCTTTTCTCGTTTGTGGGTTACACTTTTTTAGCACATGTAGAATATGTTTGTTTGCCTTCAATCGTTTCATTTTTTATACACACGTTTTTATTTTCAAATAAAATAGTTGGACAATAACATGTAAAATAATCTTTTTTTAAGATATCTGTACGGAAACGAAATAAATCATTGGCTGACTGTGTTAAATCAAATAGTAAATAACCGTGAGCTCTCGAAGTAGCCTCGTTATATACCCTCATAAGTTCTGCTGTGTTTTCAGGGTATATTTGTCTTGCTAGAGAACAAATCTGAGATCTATCTCTGGGATTTTTAAAAACTACCAGATATTTACAATTTAAAGAAATATCTCGACAATATTTTGCTTGGTGAAACACATTCTGAGTTACTAAAATAACTGACAAATTATTATGATGTGAACCTTTGGTAAAAAGTTCGCAAATATTTTTATTATAAGCTTCTGTCATTAGATCATCTAATATTATGATACTTCCGTCTTCACAATTTTCAAAAGTGTCTGGGATATTTTTTATAATTTCTATCTGATTTGTTTCATAGATATCTTGTGGTATCGCTTTTGAGTTTCCATTACACCATACAATTTTATTTACTTTTCTACCATCATTCAAATGTTTTAATAAATTTATAACGAAAGTAGTTTTTCCACACCCTGATGGTCCGGCAACCATCATTGTAAACGGTCTAACAATATACATTATTCTAATGTAATATACAATAAATGCGTACCCTTTTATAACTTCTTAATAGAAAATAATTTTATTTTCGTCAAATGTAGTTTAAAAAGATGATATACAGATAAAGCTGGTAAAATAAAAAAATTATGATCAAGATTCCAATGCCAAGGTTAAATTATAAAATATTAATACACATAACGTACTATCCAATTTCAATTATACAATTTTGTTTCTTATCTTCTTTTCTTACTTTATGCTGATTACATTTTACAGTTTTTATTTATTGTACGTTGAACTAGTTTTTTCAATGCCAAGGTTAAATTATAAAATATTATTATAACTTTATAGCATCCGATTTCAATTTAAAAATAAATAGTATTCGTCTAAGTTACAAACCATGTTTACATAAACTTTGAAATGTGACATCTATAGGTAAAGTTTTAAAAAGTAACAATATACAGTTGAATACCTGATTTTGGATAAATTCATATAGAGTTTTAGTTATCGTGGTTGATAATAAAACTGTAAGAAATGTGCACCATCTATCGAAAAGTTAATTAATATTAAAAAGTTCAAAGCTTAAAGTAAAATAAATAGTATTCGTCTAAGTTACAAACCATGTTTACATAATATACATAAACTTTGAAATGTGACATCTATAGGTAAAGTTTTAAAAAGTAACAATATACAGTTGAATACCTGATTTTGGCTAAATTCATATAGAGTTTTAGTTATCGTGGTTGATAATAAAACTGTAAGAAATGTGCACCATCTATCGAAAAGGTTATTAATATTAAAAAGTTCAAAGCTTAAAGTTTATGACTGTGCTGCCATCTAACAAAATGTCTTAAAAAAATATTGTACAGTTAATGTACAGTTGAACAACGGATTTTTAATAAAATTATATACTTACGTTTACATTTTATATAGAGATTTAATTATCGTGGTTCTACTGTAATCTTCATATAAAAAAACATATGTAATCGTTTGTATTGTTGTAATTTACATATAAAAATTCATCCCAAATGGGATTGAGCTGGGACCCCCCACTTTCACCTACTTATAACGTCATTTTCAAGGAATATGATTATTTAAAAAAAAAATCAGAACGAATGAACGAACCAACGAAGGCAACTATGAATTCGCCTTTAGTCTGACAAAAGAGAGTTTATAATGCTGCAACAAAATTTTTGATCGAAGAGGCACAAAGTACGCCATTTTCTCAAGCCAAATTGAAATTGTTTTTTTTTGGTCTATTTAAATAGAGAATTTTAGTTTTTACATTTGGTAGTGTGATATTTGAAATTAAAACGAAACATTTAAATGACCCAAAATGTTGGTGGTTATTACAAAAGTGACACGTAAGAGATGAGATTAATGAATTATGGGTAGGGAAGAAACACACAAATTGTTATTAAAGGAACATAATTTTGCGCTTTTATTTTGTATGAAAAAACCAAACACCTCTGGCCCTACATTTTTTTAGCAAATCCTCGCTTCGCTGGATGCGCCCAATTGAACTGTTACCGAATTATATTTTTGTGGATCGAACGCTGTACAATGGAAAAAACCATCAGTGCCATATTATATGATACTTGGTACATTTATGTTTATTATTTAGGCCAACTCAAAATTACCTCTTGTAATCTGTTCTTCAACAAATTCATCTTAAAGTAATCCCTAAATACATACATATATGGGATGTAAAATGAAAGTTGCATTTTAAAACATAAAAATATTCAATGAAAAACTGTTTGGGTTTGATTGGCTAATAAAATGTGGAGTATTGATAAATTTTAATTCACCATTGTTTTATGAACGACAATAGTTATCAAAATTTATTTATATTTATATTGTGTTGAACAGTTAAGTAAATATTTTTTTCTTTTTCAAAGGTCGTCGTTTAAATTTGTTTCGTCTTGCTTCATAATCACTACACGGCATATAAATTAAATTTTTATTAAAATCGTGTTAAAATTAGCAAAGAGATGCGCGATATATATTAACCTTGACTTTGACTGTTTTATGTTAGATTGTGTACTGTTTTTATTCTATAGAACAAAGTCGCTAATTTTAATTCATCCAAAAAATGTTTGTCTCTATAACCTCGTTAAGCAAAACTAAAACAAATTAAGAAATTATTCAAATAAGAATTTATCAACCTGATCTTGATTTAAATTTCAGTTCATCAAAAATTTCTAAAGAATTGTTTGCAAAATATTAACAACAGCAAAAAATTACTCAACTGATAAAGCATAATATGAATAGAAGAAATACGTCAAATTGTCGAAGGTTTTCTAACGAACAAAATTCCAAATCAAAATAATCTTTTATAATTAGGTTTCGTTTTTTTTTTTTTTTTTGAGTGAAAGTAGTTGATCATATGTAAAAAATTGTTTTGCTCTACATCCATAACGTAAAATTATGTAAGAAGCCAATGAAAGTACATAAATACTTATACAGTCGTTAAAATCAGCCTTCAACTGAAATGAACAACTATACAGATATTATTTCGATGAATATACAAGCGAAGGGCTTTGCCGTGACTTAATTATATAGTATAAAGTTGTCCAAAATTGTAACCTTTTATATCGATAAACATAATATTAAAAAAATTGTGAAGGTCAAGACGCAATCATCAATTCTTTACTATCATATATTACTCAACTGAATTTCTACGCTAAAATGATTTCCGTTTTTTTGCCCAGACATATTTTTCTTATTATAAAATGCGTAACTAAAAAGAAATTGATTCAAAACAACAACATAAGGAAAAAAACATCAGACTACAAACATGCAAAAGACCTTAAACTTCGCGAATTAACAATTATATGATAAAAATTAAATATTACTAAAGTATTTTTCCATATCTAGCTATAGCTATACGAGAACAGAATAATATATAAAACGATTTTTATTTGTAGAACTTGTCAGAAATATTTAGTGTGTTTAAGTGATCACTTCATAGTGTACAAAAAAAAAAAAAAAATCAAAATGCGTTTTGCTATCTTAATCTCTATACTATCTGTGATAACAATTAGTCAAGCAGCCACGTATCAAGTTGCACCAGTCGAAAATGCACCAGTTGTGGATTTAGAAGACTTAAGCAGTGGTGATGAAACAGTTCGTGAAAAACGACAGCTGATTGGCTTTGGCGGACTCGGAGGTGGCATTGGTGTTGGTCTTAGTGTTGGAGGATTTGGAGGAGGTTATGGGGGTGGGTACGGATACCCAGTCGGTTACGGTTATGGACCAGGATACGGTTACGGAGGATACGGTGGATATGGTGGATACGGTGGAGGATATGGGTACGGCGGAGGATACGGCAGAGGATATGGTGGTAAATATATTTCGTCAGTTTAGTTCTTTTTTTATTATAAGTGATTAATTGTGTGTTTTGAAATATTGCAATTTTAAACTTTGGATCTGTTTGAAAAGCCGCGATGTAGTGCATAATATGTTCCTAGTCTTTTTTGATTTATTTTCTATTGATGGATGAAATAAAAAACTGTGCACTGTACACTTCAAACTGACTATGATTAACTTTTTTTTGAGTACTTAGTTCATTTCCATAATTTTCAAATTTTTGTTTAAACGGAAAGTCCCAAAATCGAAAATTTTCTGAATAGAGTGGAAAAAAACGAAGCCTACGATTCTTTCTTCCAAATAAATTTCAAAATCTTATAACTTTATATTTGATTCTTTATAGGATACGGCCGCCGTCATCGCCATTATGGATAAGGTTTACAATGCCTAACACCATAAAAACTTGTGAATGAATGTGAATAATTTAAAAAATATAAAACTTTAATATTAAAAAAATATTTGTTTTGATTTCAATTAATATTCTTACCTATGTAAAGACGTTGCTGTTGTAGTGATTGAATATAACGTTCTTTAAAATCGCTTAAATTAGATAGCTAATAACATAATTTAATTAGTACTTCGCATTTGGCAACCAAAAAACTGGTTTTGCTTCAAAGAACGCTAAATGAAAGCACCAATATAATCTATACAAACAAATTTCTACAGTTTGTTTACCTTTGAATTAGTTTGGTATTTGTTAAAACACGATGTTTTTCGCACACATGATGCAAATTCAATTTCGGCTCGTTGAACGCATAATCAAATTACGCAATTGTGGTAGAAATGTGGCCTTGTATTAAAAAAAAGTCTTGCAATCCAAAATTTGTTTAATTTTTAAACGATATAATTTATTGTAAACAATTTACAAGCTCTATATCTGAAATGTTGGATGTAGCGAAGCCCGCGTATAGAAAGCAGTGAGGAATAGATGCCTAATAAACGTATGAGTTTAAAAAAAATGAGAAGATATAAATGTGGAAGTGGGGTTGTAAAATGAGTTTTGGATGATGCTCTGGAATATGGCCAAGTTGGGCGGAACTGTTGCATAATTGAGTAGATTTTGTGGTTCAATTGACGATTTTCCGCGAAAGGGTTGCCCTCTATAATGAACTAACATTAGTGCTATACAATTAATTTGATATTTGATTTAGTATGTGAAATAAGCATTTAAATGATATACAAACGAATTCAAATGAATAATAATTTAATTTTAATAAACAAAATTGTACCAACCAGCCATTTCATACTAAAACATTATAATCGACTAAACGTCAGATTTGATTTATACATACCAGTATAGCACTAAGCCTACGCGATATCTATATCAGTAAAATCGTCAATTATATTTTAATTTGAATATTTGTTTTGCGTATATTCACCGCTGTACTGCAATACGAAAATCAAGTAGTCACCGTTTTTGGTTTTAGTTTTTTTTTGTTTTTGTTCTTGATGGTTGTACATCACGCAATAATGAATTTTCTCTTGCATTAAATAAAGGTACATACAAATAAATTATTAAAAACGAATTTTCAATAGGTTATTTGCACATCGGTCTGGGCTTAATAGCTAAAGTTTTGTTAGGAGAATCAAGTGATTGCAGAGAAATTTCAGGATTAAAGTTTTGCGTGAGCACATTGTAAAAGTTTCATCAAAATGTCGGCAGCACTAAAATTTTCATTTACCAAATTAAATTATGAAAATTATTATGCATGGAAATTTAAAATTGCCATTACAAGCGACTGAATTATGGACAAATAAAAAATCAACAAGCATTCGCCACAATTGGTTTAAATATTGAAGACGATCAATTGATTAACATTAGAACAGCAACAACAGCCGCGCAGCATGGGAATCATCGCAAAAGTATCATGAAAAGAGTACCACCAACACAAAAGTCCGATTGTTTAAAAGGTTAATGGCAATGAAACTCAATGATGATTGATGAAGATATGGAAAATCACCCAACACGTACGTATAAATCAGGCGTTTAATCAACTAATAGGAAAGTGGCAGTAATTTTGGGTAGCTTGCCAGAATCATACAACTCCTTGATAACAGCATTAGAATCAAAACCAGAAGGAAAATTAACTGAAAGTATTGTGCAATCAAGTTTAATTGATGAGTTCAAACGACGAAAATTTAAAGAAGGCGAGGCAGGGGGCTACTTCAAAAATTAACTTACCGCTCATCTTTTTTGCTTATTTTCTCATGCGGTAAGTTAAATTTTGAAGTAAAGGTAAAATTTTTTTAATGAATTATTTTAAAGGAATTGTATCGCATTTATCGCTACAAAATTGTATTTTGGTTAACTTAATTCGTTGGGTTAGTATAGCATCGACGAATATATTGAAGCGAATTGGGTATTAAATTGAAAAATGCTTCGTCAATCTTGCAAGCACAGATCAAAGAAATGTTATCGCTCCTATCGCTTCTGCTGATAGTTTTCCACTTAATGTTTTAAGTTGTGACAAAGATCTAAAATGCTTATAAAATAAAATTGATTTTATTTATTTATTTTAAGCAAAATATTTTTTCTGGATTTTTTTATCCAGTAATTTGTAGATTTTTTTTCAGGTGTAGTGATCCTAAATTAAAATGAATAACACAAAATATCGGTATATGGCACGATTAACTGATACTATAGGTATGATCGGCAGATGCTTTAAAATCGTCTTTTTCTGCGCAGCGCCGTATGACGTGCTAAAAATCAACACAAAAGAGAAATTTTCCCAAAAACAAAAACTAAAAACAAATTAAAAAAAAGAGAACAAAGTTACATGTAAACAATTAATGTTATAATGTTTCTTAAAACATGTTACAATGTTTCTTTATTCTTTGGTAAGTTAATTTTTGAAGGAGCACCATGGATTCCACCTAGTGGAAAATTTTTAAACTGAGCTACCTGATAATTTGACGTTCGAAATTATTGTAAACAATTCCAATTTTGAACTATAAAAACAATTTTTAATTATCGCATTCCTAAATTTTCTTTCGTCGCATTTGTGACAAATGTCATTTTATCAGGTGCATAATTTTAACTTTTTTCCTCGAGAGGCGCTTTCTATACTTTTACAATCGTCAATAGCGCATTAAGTATAAAATGCCAAAATGGCAATAAAAGTGCTAGTAAAGGTTTTTAATGTTTTTTCTGCCACAGAAAGGATTATTTTAAAAGGGATTGTGAAAAATATAAAGAGTGGTTAAAAGGAAAGGACGATTCGAATAAATATGAGCAAAAGGCAAACATGGCTGACGAAGAGGAATTCATGTTTATTGCATCAAATCGTAGTTTAGAAAGTGAATGGATAATTGATTCGGGTGCTACTTCGCACATAGTCGCCAATAAAGAAATATTCGATAAAATTTACGTAATGTTAAAAGACAAAATTTCTGTTGCTAACCATTACAAATTAGATGTTTACAGTAAAGGTACAGTTAAAATTAAAGTGGTTGGCGAATCATCTAAAGTGACATTAAATGATGTGTTGTGGGTTCCAACAATCAATACTAACTTAATAAGTGTAAACAAATTAATTTCAAAAGGCTTGAATATTGTGTTCACTAAAGAGAAATGTGAAATAAGGTTAAATAACAAGTGTATTGCAAATGGTATATTGAAAAATTCTTACAGATTATTTAAAACAAAATGGAATAGAGATGGAGTATACGGTTGCTTACAGTCCGCAGCAAAACGGAATAGCAGAAAGAAAAAATCGTACATTAATTGAGATGGGACGCAGTATGATTTTAGAAGCGGGTTTGCCGTATACATTTTGGAGTGAAGCAATCAACACAGCAAATTTTATCCAAAATCGTTTACCAACAAGAGCAACAAACATAACACCATTTGAAGTCTGGTATAAAAGAAAACCGAATAACTACTAGTGAATTTAGAAGGTTTGGTTCGAAATATTTTGTTTGCGATGCATCTGAAAATCGGCAAAAACTGGATCCAAAAGCATTTAAAGCAGTTTTTATAGGATATGACGAACAATCAAAAGGATATAGATGTTTTAACCCAAATACACAAAAGGTGATTATAAGTCGAGATGTAAAATTCGATATTACAGGTGATTTTATAATAACAGCGAAACTTCCAGACAGTAACGATGATGATAAAATTGTAAATAAAGAATATACTAAAGAAGAAGTAGACGAAAGTGAACATAGCGAAACAGTAATGAATCAATCCGCAATTGTGATATTGAATCAGAAGACATTAAACTAAGAACCTCTAGTCGTTCGACTAAAGGTGTTCCATCTAAACGTTATATTGAAGAAGCTAATTTAACTGAGGTGAATATAAGAGAACCCAAGACATATAATGAAGCAATAAGTTCCTGTCAAAGGGAAGAATGGATAAAGGCAATGAAAGAGGAAATAGATTCACTGAAGGAGAACAATGTATGGATACTGAAGAAATTCCAAAGAACCGCAAAGGTTTGATCCCTTTGCGGTTCTGAGTGAGTATTCAAGACAAAATACAATGTTGTACTATGATGAAGTGTTCGCTCCAGTGGTAAGACAGGCAACATTCAGAGTTTTATTATCAATGGCATCAAGGTTTAATATGTATGTTGAGCATTTGGATGCAAAAACAGCATTTGTAAATGGTACCCTGGATGAAATTATCTACTTGAGTCAACCAACCGGTTTCATCAACGATGAGCATCCGAACAAAGTGTGTCGCTTGTACAAAAGTATTTACGGTTTGAAGCAAGCAACAAGGGTATGGAATATGGCTGCATAACATGCTGATTGAAGAAAAGTATAATCAGAGTCAAGCTGATCCATGCCTGTGTAGGTATAAAATCAAGTGGCAACAAACTGTGTTATGTATTGGTGTATGTGGACGACATACTTGTAGCCAGCAAAAACAAAGAGTTCATTGAAAATTTGACAAGAACGATAAAAACAAAATATGACATAATGAGTTTTGGTCCAGTGAAGAATTATCTGGGACTCGAGGTAGGAAAAGATAAAAATGGAAATTTTTATTTAGGCCAAGAATCATATATAAAGAAGTTGATACTGAATTTTAGAATGCATAATGCCTAGCAATCAGATAATCAATCACGAATTCCTGCAGAGAAATGATGAATACCAACGGCTCATTGGGAGTTTGCTATATATTGCTGTAAAGACCCGACCGGATATTTTGGCCAGTATCTCTATTCTGGCACAGAAAACAAGCAAGCCAGATCAAGGAGGCTGGATTGAATTAAAACGTGTGTTGAGATATTTAAAGGGAGCATCAACATTGAAACTGTTTAAAGCGAATGCAGTAAATGATGATTGTAGTTTGGTGGGATACGCGGATGCAAATTGGGCGGAATTTGCGAATGATAGAAAGTCTAACAGCGGATATACATTCTTTGTGTATGGTATGCTGGTGAGTTGGTCGTGCAGAAAACAGACATGCGTGTCATTATCATCAACAGAGGCGGAGTTTGTGTCGCTGTCCGAAGCATGCAAGGAAGGTATCTGGTTGAGGAGGATATTGAATGACTTTAACGTAATTAAATTGGAACCAACTATTATCCATGAGGACAATCAAAGTTGTCTGAAGTTAATAAAACGAGGAAAAATTATCAACTCCCTCCAAGCATATAGAAATAAAATATATTTCATTAAAGATCATAATGATAAAGGAGAAATAGATTGGCACTACTGTCCTACAGAAACAATGCTTGCAGATATGATGACTAAGCCGCTGACATCAACCCGATTACGATTCCTTCGAGAGCTTACCGGCTTAAGAGAAATATAATTGAGGGGAAGTGTTGCATAATTGAATTGATTTTGTGGTTCAAATACATTTTCATTTGAATATTTATTTTGTGTATATTCACCACTGTAATGTAATACGAAAATCAAGTAGTCACCGTTTTTGGTTTTAGTTTTTTTTTTTGTTTGTTCTTAATGGTTGTGCATCACGCAATAACGAATTTTCTCTTGCATTAAATAAAGATACAAATTAATTATTAATAAAGAATTTTCAATAGGAACATGGCTATTTCTCGATTGATTATGATGAAATTTGACATGTGCGTTGGAAATAGGATTCTAAAAAGAATATTGGTTAAAGCGCTGGAATACGGCCAAGTAGGGTAAAACTTGGCTATGTCTCAACCGAATAATCTGGTACGATATAATGGAATGTTTCACCACCCATTTGCCAAAATGTTTTTGATTTTGTCAAACTACATCTGAAATTAGTTCATTGTCGATTTGTCAGCTGTTTAAAGTGAACTTACGAAGTAAGAATAATAAAAGCTCATAAAAGCATTAATATTCCAACTGAGCAGTCTACTTCTGGCTTTTCAAATGCTGCTCCGAATAAAAG